>CM023482.1:59259478-60459478 GCA_013339685.2 Hyalomma asiaticum
TAAATAAAAATACGGTCTCCCAAATCTTACCCAAAATGCCAAAAATGGTAAGACTATAGTATTGGGTTTTTTTGTGAAATTTTGACTCCATCAGAAGTCGCACAAAATGCGTTTTACCGCATCGTAGAGCATTTCTCTACTTATTGCGCGCCTTCCTGAATAAAAATACGGTCTCTCAAAATCTTGCCCAAAATGCCAAAAAAGGTAAGACTATACTACAGGGTTTTTTGTGAAATTTTGACTCGATCAGAAGTCGCTCTAGATAGGTTTGGCCGCATCATAGAGCATACCTCTAGTTATTGCGCGCCTTCCTGAATAAAAATACGGTCTCTCAAAATTTTGCCCAAAATGCCAAAAAGGTAAGACTATAGTATTGGGTTTTTTGTGAAATTTTGACTCGATCAGAAGTCCCACAAAATGCGTTTTCCCGCATCGTAGAGCATTCCTCTACTTATTGCGCGCCTTCCTGAATAAAAATACGGTCTCTCAAAATTTTGCCCAAAATGCCAAAAAAGGTAAGGACTATAGTATTGGGTTTTTTGTGAAATTTTGACTCGATCAGAAGTCGCACAAAATGCGTTTTACCGCATCGTAGAGCACAGTGGCGCACCGACGGGGGGCGTTTCGGGTGTTGTAACCCCCCCCCCCCCCCCTGAGGCCGACCTAACCCCATCCCACTCCGTAACTGCTCCTATGTCCTAAGAAGATGTGGCGCTATGTCCTCTGCAAAATGCCGAAAAAATAATAAAAATAATCATCATCATTGTGTTACTATTATTTGGCATTTTATTTACTTTTTTTACACACGCAACAACTGTGTAATGGCATGCCCGGCCCTTCGTGAAAAATTGAACCCCCCCCCCCCCTGGTAGAGATCCTGGGTGCGCTACTGGTAGAGCATTCCTCTACTTATTGCGCGCCTTCCTGAATAAAAATACGGTCTCTCAAAATCTTACCCAAAATGCCAAAAAAGGTAAGGTATTGGGTTTTTTGTGAAATTTTGACTCGATCAGAAGTCGCACAAACTGCGTTTTACCGCATCGTAGATCATTCCTCTACTTATTGCGCGCCTTCCTGAATAAATATACGGTATCTCAAAATTTTGACTCGATCAGAAGTCGCACAAACTGCGTTTTACCGCATCGTAGAGCATTCCTCTACTTATTGTGCGCCTTCCTGAATAAAAATACGATCTCTCAAAATTTGCACAAAAATGCCAAAAAAGGGAAGACTATAGTATTGGGTTTTTTGTGAAATTTGACTCGATCAGAAGTCGCACAAAATGCGTTTTACCGCATCGTAGAGCGTTCCTCTACTTATTGCGCACCTTCCTGAATAAAAATACGGTCTCTCAAAATCTTACCCAAAATGCCAAAAAAGGTAAGACTATAGTACTGGGTTATTTGTGAAATTTTGACTCGATGAGAAGTCGCACAAAATGCATTTTCCCGCATCCTAGAGTATTCCTCTACTTATTGCGCGCCATCCTGAATAAAAATACGGTCTCTCAAAATTTTGCCCAAAATGCCAAAAAGGTAAGACTATAGTATTGGGTTTTTTGTGAAATTTTGACTCGATCAGAAGTCGCACAAAATGCGTTGTCCCGCATCGTAGAGCATTCCTCTACTTATTGCGCGCCTTCCTGAATAAAAATACGGTCTCTCAAAATTTTGCCCAATATGCCAAAAAACGTAAGACTATAGTATTGGGTTTTTTGTGAAATTTCGACTCGATCAGAAGTTGCACGAAATGCGTTTTACCGCATCGTAGAGCGTTCCTCTACTTATTGCGCGGCTTCCTGAATAAAAATACGGTCTCTCAAAATCTTACCCAAAATGCCAAAAAAAGGTAAGACTATAGTACTGGGTTATTTGTGAAATTTTGACTCGATGAGAAGTCGCACAAAATGCATTTTCCCGCATCCTAGAGCATTCCTCTACTTAATGCGCGCCATCCTGAATAAAAATACGGTCTCTCAAAATTTTGCCCAAAATGCCAAAAAAGGTAAGACTATAGTATTGGGTTTTTTGTGAAATTTTGACTCGATCAGAAGTCGCACAAAATGCATTTTCCCGCATCCTAGAGCATTCCTCTACTTATTGCGCGCCTTCCTGAATAAAAATACGGTCTCTCTAAATCTTGCCCAAAATGCCAAAAAAGGTAAGACTATAGTATTGTGCTTTTTGTGAAATTTTGACTCGATCAGATGTCGCTCTAAATACGTTTGGCCGCATCATAGAGCATTCCTCTACTTATTGCGCGCCTTCCTTAATAAAATACGGCCTCTCAAAATCTTCCCCAAAATGCCAAAAAAGGTAAGACCATAGTATTGGGTTTTTTATGAAATTTTGACTCGATCAGAAGTCGCACAAAATGCGTTTTCCCGCATCGTAGAGCCTTCCTCTACTTATTGCGCGCCTTCCTGAATAAAAATACGGTCTCTCAAAATTTTGCCCAAAATGCCAAAAAAGGTAAGACTATAGTCTCAGGTTTTTTGTGAAATTCTGACTCGATCAGAAGTCGCACAAAATGCGCTTTACCGCATCGTAGAGCTTTCCTCTATTTATTGCGCGCCTTCCTGAATAAATATACAGTCTCTCAAAATCTTGCCCAAAATACCAAAAAGGTAAGACTATTGGCCTCGAGATCTTGGAGTGGCGCCCTCTCGCGTGTGACGTCAGAGCGGGGACTCCGATTTGAACCGCGCTGCAGCAGCCGCTGCTCCTGTACGCGTATCGTCTGCTTCACGTGAGAACTTTGTCGAACGAACAGCCTCGCGACGGTCAACTAACGCCTGCAACGATTGTTTTCGAGTGTAATCTTGAACTTGTTTTAGTTGCGGCCCAATCGACAGGGCCAAGAAATCCCCCGGATGGCCGACGAGTGCGCCGATGCCACCGACCGCATTGCTCGTAAGAAAGTGAAACTATGTGTGAGTGTTCGCGCTCGTTATCTTGTTTCCGCCGTACGATACTAATTAGTTTGGGTGTTTCTTTCGATATTACAGTAAGCGTGCCGTTCTCGAGCATCTACAAGTATGTAGATAAAGCTTTCGAAACGTCGCGATGTCTCATCGAGGGCGAGGCGGTGTACGACGCAGGCCACGTTGTTGAATGCGCGGTCGAGGCCGTCAACGGAGGTCGCATCATCACCGTCGCCGCTCTCGTCCTCCAAAGAAGTGGACTCACCAACCCACCGCACAACGTCTCTGTCGTGATCGACAGCAGTGAAGTGGCCAATGCTCGCTGCTCGTGCAAAGCAGAGTGAGGCAATGTCAACGTGTAACATAACATAGATTTATGTTCACTGCTGGTCTGCAGTTGGTGTCGAGCTCATATCGCCTTTTGCATTGTGTTAATGTTTCTAAATTAAGAGGCAAGTTCACTATTGAGACTAGTGTGAATGTTTAATGTTGGCACCATGAAATATTTAATTGCGGCACCATTTCTATTATTTCTATAAATGAAAAGAGACTTCGTAGGTGACTTCGTGGCTTCGTAGGTCAAATACGTATGTACACCATCCAGACGCAGCCGTAGTCTCATACATCCTGCGCCGCTCAGCTGAGCTCACGAGGCGCGCTTACCCGCGAGGCGATTCGGAGGCCGCGTCGTCGGCTCCTTGTTTAGGGGCCTTCGCGGCAGGTTGTGGGACGGCACCGCACCTGGTGTAAGTCGCCTATGCTTATAGCCTGCGTGCAATAAACGGCTTAAGTATTGGCGAGGCGCTTAAACACGGTCACAAAATTACCGAAGAGTGGCGCGTACGGTGGGTAGCAGAAGTCACTGTCCGCGAAGTGTTTGCTGCACACGGTCGATGAAGGCGTGGGGCGCTTTCCCATTCTGAGCTTGACCATCCACTTCTTCTTCAGCTTTGGGTCCTTAGGATAGTTGTGAAAGCTAACGCCTCTTTCACGAGCGGACGAAGTACACTGAGGCACAGAGCAGTACTTCACCATTGCGCAGCACTCGCCGCGGAGACAAGCGGCCGCAGTTCTAAAAAACAAAGAGCCGTAGTTCTAAATGAACGTTAAAAGCAGACCCACGGTTGTTCGAACAGCGTCAGTAGCCACCATACGCGAGATAACCGAACTGAACTGCTTTTTTGTTGAGATTTACCGCAACGGTGGCTTCAACACGGCGCTGGGCCTACGTAGCAGACGAAAGCGCGCGAATCCCCGCTCTGACGTCATACAGGCGCCGTTCGCAGCGCCGCCATCGGTCGCACACCAGGCGAATAATAAGCGACTCGCAAGCAGCGATACGTAGCTACGCCAGCGGCCGGATCTCCGGGGAAGCGGCCCGCATCCTCCAAATTCACGAAGGCAACATTTGCTGCAAAAATGACTGTTTCCTCCTATGGACCCCCTCCCACACGGACCCACCGCTTGCGGGCAATGAGGCGGCCGTTGCTGCGGCTCGAGAGCTTACACGCCGAGCCGCGACGACCGCGCACAGTCCCGACGCCCCGCCCAACACACGGGCGATGCGGGAGTGGACGTGGGGGGATCGCATGACCACTTTCAGAGACGCGTGGTCCGCTCTTCACACCTGCACACCAGGTACGGGCTAATTAATATACCGAACACTATAAAAATCGCGATGTTGTCTATTCGACGAAGCGGTCAGTGCGCTCGAGGGTACGGCTACAGCTGCCGCTGTGATGGAGGACGGGCGCAGTGATATCTCTGGTTCAACTAAAACAGAGCGCACCAACATGGGTGAGGGGGTCGCATTTGCCCTAGTGGTAGCGCACACGGCCGTGTGCCTCACCACAACAGAAATATGCATCAATGTCCAAAGTGTGCAACAGTGCTTTTTTCAAATCATAGCACCTAAGACTGTATTGTACATAACAAAGAACATCCAGTGGCTTCCCCATCCGCTGAACTTCACTTCGGTGCCTGGGCTGAGTGCATCCTCAGGAATGAGTGCGCTAATGTGCAGGTTCTAGGTCTTTCCCTCCGGACGACCAATCACGCAATCCCGTGGAAAAAACCTGGAAACGGGATCTACACCTGGCACAAAATAATAGAACTACAACAGCAAAGGTAGACGGCAACTACCTCCCCCTAACCATTTACTTACCCCCAGAGTTCTACCTGGCTCCAGACCCAGACCAAGGCTTTTAGTTCCCCGAATCTGGAAAATTTAATTTACACTGACCTTTACAACCCGCAATGCACCACCTGCTATCTCCCAAGGCCAGTATATTCCACTGTTTCTGGAGCTTCTCAAAGCCGATGGCGGAGGAACGTAAGCCCAACCTTAATCTTTCGTCCTGGGAGGGCGCTCTCCTGACACACTGCTGCTCAGTTGACCATCTCTCACTACTAGACATGGACAGCCTGGAGATGTCGACCAGGTGCTCCCGGACGTCGGGAGCCCAAACGCATTTCAGATGAATTTCATAAAGTTGTTACCATCCATCTGTCCGCGGGCTTCGCCTCGTTTCGCCTATAGCTTGCCGCTTTGCTTGAATTCGAGGGCAGTGATTTAAGCGTAGGTGACATACGATCACTAGTCTTTTGTTCTCCATCGACGGTGACGCCTAAGTACCCTTTGAGCGGCTTTCCTCACCATTTCCTTCACAATGGCCATTTTTCGCTTAATCCTTGGGCATCATGATAACCATCACAGTTCACGTACCTGATGATTGTTGTACAACAGGCGTCAGCGGAGTGGTGCTCAGGTCAGCGGGGCATACTGTGGTGTTCGTACATACGTGCCTATTAAACGTGACCGATCATAATGCGGTTATGATATCGAAGTTGTCGAAATGGCCGAACGGGTTAACGAAAGTGTCCAACCTTGCGATGCTGTGCGATGGAATCTCCTTTGAAGATCCACTTTACAAGGCGGGTGTTTATCGAGACGAAACTCATTAAGGAAGACAACTCTCTTTCGCCGGTTTGTTAAGAAATGGCAAGTTATAGCCAAATTATAGCCAAATCAGTGATGTAAGGGCGCCATCTGTTGAAGTGAGCGCTCGGGCAAAAATGCCGCCATATCTGCTATTCTCTGCAGCTTTTCTAAGATGCCTCCAGTCATCCTGCCTACAGCAATAATATTGCGCGTTTATTTTACTCGGTACGATCCCTCCAGAAATAGAGAGGGGACCTGCCTGTTGACTGTTCGATGGCTGAGGGTAGGCTTCTCGGGCATAAATAGGATGGTGTGTTGTAAGCGCTCTTCTTTAGTCGTCGCACTTAAGGTGCTCGGTGGTGGTGGTTGCTTTCCTCGATGACTTTCCTAGGACCTCTTTTCATTTCGTTTCCTTAAGGACCCTACAAGAGGATGTCGCACGAGGCGGGAATATACAGAACAAAGGTTAACAAAAGAAAAATGATCCAAATCAAATCAAACCAGCCTTTGATCGATCCGATGTTGAGGACCATGCAAAAAAAAAAGCCAGTAAAGCTTGACGTCGCCCACGGCCCCGTTTTCCAGGCAGCAACCAATGATGAGGACAAGCTAATCAGGCTGCAGGCAGTTTGTGATGGTTTTCGACAGGTAATGCCAGTTGTGTTCAGCAAAAAGTCATTCCTTTCGTATATTGAGAGCAGAGAGAAGGAGGCGGAGTATGCGGAAGTGTGGCAGTATGGCCGGGCGACGGGCAAGGCGTGGCCGATGCGGTGAGGTATGCGGGCTGGGAGAGTCGTAAAATCAGTACGGTTGTGGGTGCGGCAATAATACTTGTGCGACAGTGATGGGATTGCGACGCAGGCGATGAAGCGCAGGATTACCCTTACTTAATAACGATGGACTGATCTGGCATGAATATGTTCAGTGAATAAATCGCACCGTTCGGTTTTGTACTGCACCGAGGGATTTGGTGAGATAAATTTTATCCGCGCTCCAAACTGCGGCGGCACGACCAATCTTTGGCCTGATGATATATTTGTAGCTTAGAAATTTTAGGGGTTGATGCATGTGACATCAATGACAGTTTTTGTTAGCTACAGCTGCTATATTTATAACAGCCGTGCACTACTTTAGGTCACGTGACAACGTTACTTCCACGTACTTATAAATATCAGTCGGTGCCACGAAAGGCTACGCATCGATGTCCATGAGGCAGTCACCATCGCCGTTTCCATCATCGTTTCTGGACCATTCACGCTGATTTAGTGTCGAGCTCGGCATAGCAAACTTCTCTCTGGCTTGAAGGACATCTGGCAGGTTCCCGGTCGGTCTCCACGAGGGAGGGACCAACGTCCTCCGCCCACCCAAACCCACCTGAAAGCAGCGAGCTTGATAAAACTTCTAGGAACAAAATCATGCGTCCTACAAAAAGGGCCCTTCGACTTCGTTTTTCAACGGCGCTTCGCAGTATAAGAGGACTTATATGTGCCTTATGTGAGCAGGATTACTTGAAAACATTCCCCCGGCGCAAGTTTCAACATGGCCTCATTCAAGACTGAGGAAACGACCGGGCAGGTTTTGAAACGCCATTTCTCCGTTTCTACTGCACTGAGTGCTAATTTCTTTCATCGTCATCAGTCTCTTTTAGGTCCACTGCAGAAGAAAGGCCTCTCCCAATGATTCCCAATTTGTCCTATCGTGAGCGAGCTGATTCCACATTATGGCCGCGAACTTCATAATTTCATCAGTCTATCTAACCTCTAGCCTGCCTCCATCCTATTAATCTGCGGAGTATCTCCTTTTCTTGCGTTAACAGTCCTTCTTAATAACTGCCCCAGATATACGTATTCGTTCACACATTCTCGGCGTTCATAGTTAATTTTCAATTCCTCTTCGAGGTTTGTTATATTCAGAAGTTTGCTATATTCGATGTTTGTTATATTCAGCGAGTAGGCCTCTGTTCCGTTTTCCCTGTCTTGGTATCCATTACGTCGCTCTTGCTGTTCATCTGTCATCTGTTCTCCGCATGATATGCCCTGCCCAAGTCTATTTTTTTCTTTTATTTGATATAAGAATACGAGCTACACTAACGTGACTGTTCTATGATTCACTCCGCTAGATAGTAATCTGTCAACGCTTACACCTGTCATTTTTTTCTTTCCAGTGCATGCCACGTCCTCCTTAATCTGATCTCTAGATTTTTTAGTTAAGCTCCATGATTCTTCACCGCACGTTAGTACTGGCAGACTGCAGCGATCAGATACTTTTCACTTTAGTCACAGTGGTTAGTTTCCAGTCATGATTTGGGAATGTCTCCCAAGTGCGCTGCATCCCATTCTCATTCTACGGAGGTTTTCCTTTTCATTGGTAGGCTCCCCTCATAATAACTGCCGCAGATATACATATTCTTCACACATTCTCAGCGTTAAATGTTAATTATAAAACCATGTACCTTGGCTGGATTATTGAGCACAATTTTAGTCTTCTGCCTATTCGTTTTTAGCCCTATTTTAAGACTTTCCCGATTTAGGTCCTCAACCATATTTAGTAGTTCGTCTCTATAATTTGTCAAGAGCACAATATTTTCTCCAAATCTTAAATTGCTGAGATATCCTCCGCCTATTCTAATTCTCTTTTCTTCCCAGTGTAGACGTCTGATTACTTCTAGGCATGCAGTAAAGAGCATCGGGGAGATCGTATCTCATTGTCTGACTCCTCTCTGGATCGCAATTTTTTCGTTCCTTTCACCTATGAGGGGTGCGCCTGTGCAATCTTTGTAGATGTTACTTATGGTTTGCAAGTATGCGTCAGGTACACATTGTCGACGTAAAGTTTCTAGAACTCTTTGTATTTCTGTGGAATCAAATCCTTTTCGTAGTCTATAAAAGTCATATAAATAGATTTGTTGCATGCGGCGAAATTGACAATTATTAGCTCGATGGCACGGCTGTGGCCCATAGTTGAGTAACTTTTCGTAAAACCAACTTGTTTCTTTGTTGGTTGAAATCGAATGTTTAACTTATCCAAGTAGATATTACTTTCGCAAACAGCTTATATATTACTGGGACTAGGCTAATTGGTCTGTAATTCTTCAACTCCTTTATGTCAGCTTTCTTGTGTATTAGTATTATATTGGCGTTTTTTTTTAAGTTGAGCGGTACACTAGATGTCTTGATACATTTTGTGAAGAGCGGCGCAATCTTTTTCAAATATAATGTCTCCTCCGTATTTGATCAAGTCGGCTCTTATGCTGTCTTCACCTGCTGCATTACCGCGGGACATGCTTTTCACGACTTTTTCTCACGGCTACTTTATCATGACATTTATTGGAAAAAATTGGCCTTGTACCTGCGTGCTTCGCTGCAAGATGTCGTCGAAAGACGATAGTCTTCTGCTGACCGTACTAGGCTGCTTGAGATATGGACGCCATCTGGCAGCGCCGTCGGGAAACACAAGCTTGTGCAGAATCGCTGGGCAACTGTCAGATAGCAGCAGCAAATCGTCGGCAGAGGCCTTTTTCTTGCATAGCGTCGCATTTTTAACGCATACTAAGAAACACTAGTGTCATTACAATTACGTATCTATGTGTTTTCTAGTAAAGGAACACACCACCTAATATTCACGTATTGATGTTGCGCCTTAGATATGCGTATTATCTGCTTTTCGATCGACTATGCTCACAAGTATGAACGTAGCTACCAGTTCAAGATGGCTGGGGGTGAGGAATGTGCTTAAACATTGGCCGGGTAACTGAATCGTGTGACAGACAGAAAAACAGAAAGGCTGGCCAAAGTTTCTGCGTTGAAGAATCCCAAGAAAGACTATCGTCTTTAAAAATGAACTGCAGAAAACGTGCGATGTTTCCTTCGTTCTTTTTAAAGAACCACATTCTGCTTTTAGCAAATTGTAGTATCTGGTTGCCATCTTTAGAATAACAATAATTGCTGGGATTTTACGTGCCAAAATGACGACCCGGTGATTAGGCAGGTCGTAGTGGAAGGCTTCCTCACAGACTGGAGTTCCTTAACGTACACTGAAAAACGCAGGGTACATGGACTCCTATCATTTTCGTCACCATCGAAAATGCGACCACCGTCGACTGGGTCAAAACCAGATCATCTGGGTCAGCAGCCGAGCACTGTGGCCACTGTACCACCTATACGGACGTAATCAATAACTGGTGTTCTGATATTATGTGACCTGTTCATTAAACCAGGTGGTCACTTCATTCTACCAGACCCTGTCTAGCGAGAAAGGACGTGGTAGCTTCCCTTTGAAGTTGTGTATTTGTTCTCTCGGTACGTTTCATTCAGAAAGTACGATCAATATAAATGATTTCAAATTTATTTTGTGAGACTGTACGAGGAACGGAGGCGGCCCATCCAAAAGAGCGGACGAGAAATACTTTCTGTTGGCACTGTACTCCACCATGTTCGATGAATTACGATGGGAATGTTCTTATGATCCACCACGTAATGCACTTTGACTAGCCCACTTGTCGAAGCGAACGCTTCGACAAGTGGGCTAGTCTTCTGATACGCGCGGTTAGTTAAAGGGGCACTGACACCAAAATTTCGCTGCTAAGATAGCCTGCGAGATCGATTTTCGTGGACATACAGATGTCATCTACCAAATCTCAATGGCGAGCACAGCTCCGAAGGTAATTTAAATGAATATTGAAGTTCGCATGTGCAATCGAGCGCTAGACGCCGTACATCGCGACATCGACAGCAGCAAAGGTGACCTGAAGGGGACCCCCAACTTCCGCGACGTCACCACGGCAGCCTAGCTCCGACAGTGCAGCTAGCAATGATGACGTCATAGCCGCCATTGCTTATTCGCTGCGGCTGCGTTAGTAGACTGCCGGCGACGCCAGACCTCAAGAAAATAGTTGCCACCAAACAACGATGACAGCAACAGCGACAACAACGCGCAGGACTTGCGACAGGCAAAAGAAAACGAGCACGCGGCGCTTGTCGTGCGGAAGTGCGTCACAGTTATGTGTGCTCACGTGTCCGAACTCGTCTACTCCATCGTGAGCGCTAGGTGGCGCCAGTTTCACCGGGCGCCTCGTCATTTATTGAGCTCTCCCAAACCAAAACTGAAACTAGTGGGTAATAAACAGGCCGTAAATAACTAAATGATGTGCCGTGTTATGGCTAACAGGTCCCCAGCTACGTATTGCAGCGAAAAAACAGCAGACGAAAATTTTGGCGTCAGTGCCCCTTTAACGTTGAAGCTTCGACGAGTTGAGAGCAATCGATTATGAAACTTCTTTACAGCTCGCATACGCGCTGCACAACACTTTCATGATTGGCTGTAGCCATAATTACCGTTCCGTTCTTCACGGTTTTAAACAATATCTTCATAAATAAAAACATTGTGATACAAAGGTAACTTTATTACAGATCTCAAAATATATACATTTATTTCCTTCTTAAGCATTTACACAAGTGTTCCGATGCTGACTTAGACCTCGTGAATAGCCGTTTTAAATAATGTCCCGCGGTATCAGCAGAATGAAACTTCCAGTCGGTTACGTTCATTTCGACGTGTAACTGTCCCTTGTTTCGTCTTTGCTGCGTACGCACGATCTTGAGCGCAGGCGGAGTGTTTATTCAAGTGGGGGATTCTGGCTTGGAAGGAACGGAGGTGGGTTCCACGGCTTCTCCCAAGGCTTGTTCTGCCATACGGATCGAGACGTTCTTGTGCGCTTCTGGTCTTGTGAGGGAAAGAGGGGAACAAGCTTGCTGCGCCTTTCGTCAACTTCTTGGGCGGGGTTTTGGTTCAGCTTCTCATCTGGCAAGGAAATTAGCACGTATACTTACACACAAACCGAAAATGTCAACTTATAAAGGTGGTAATCCGTATATCTTGCTATAAAAAACAGCACATAGCTTAAAATGTTGGAGCATAAGCAGTTCGATCTGCAAACTCCTCAGTGCAGCTAAACATTCTTGATCGCTGAAATTAGCTCGATCGTGTACTGATTCTACCGAAGTCGAATAAAGCACAAGCAGGACCCGTGCCATTTTTGTATATAGTTCAAGACCAGTACTTGCGTATAGAGTTGAAATAAAGAATTTTTTTTAATATTTACACTCTGATTTATGCTCTTTCGCAATTTTGGTTGGATAAAAAGGAAAAGAGTGATATTATAAAATTACCGATATTAGTCAACTCAAGAGTTCATGAAAACTGAAACGTCACCTACAATGTGTTACTGGGGTCGCATTCATGTGATAAATTTCAAGCCTACTTATGCGAGGCGCGCTACATACAATTGAAATAAAAAAAAGCTCTAAATGTACACGTACGCAGCCAATTATTTCTGAGAGGTTGCGGTGAGGCAGTTCATAATTATGACGGCAATCGGTAATCTGCCGATCTTTTCTGTAACCACATACTACAAACTGGCGTTTGCAGAAGGTTCATAGTGTCACATCAGTAAAATATTTCAAGAATTTCTGTCCTATATTCCGTTCTCTTCTATCCTTCTATACCCCGTGCTTTTTCAGCAGCGATTGATATTGTCGCAGAAAAACTACTTACCCTTGTGAAGTTCATCCAGGTACCTGCAAATAGCCAGAGAACATTTTAGAAAATTGAGTCAATGCCTTTTTGTTTTCATGAGGGCAGCTGTGATGTACAAAGTAAAGGAATCATATCTCTACAAAAGCGGACAGGTGTATTGGGTGGCACACATGTTCAAATGTTACGAGCTTTCAACGCGACGCCTATTCACTGGATAATGTTTGTCATACTACTCCGGTAATCCTTTTCGAATATTTCTGTTTACTTCAGTTTTTCCGAACGGCTATTGCGCGCACCCGAACTTGTGGTAAGAGTGCCCCTGCAGGCGACCTCGACCTAACTTATCAGTGTAGCAGAACATGTTGCTGAGCACAGAGTTTGTCTGGGTTTCTCTGATTGATTTGGTTTCTGGAATTTTACGGCCCAAAACTATGATATGATTATCAGAGACTCCATAGTGTACGGCTCCGGAAATTTCTATCACCTGGGGTTCTTTAACGTGCTCTGATATCGCATGGTGCACGGTCCTCAACATTTCACCTTCATCGAAATGCAGTCGCGCAGTTTTTCTGTGGAATTCTTAGTTAATTCTCTTGCCACCAAAATAAGGCTTCGTTCAATTTGTTATGCTAAAAACTAAATACTACCGCTAAGAGGCACTCATCGTCATTTAATACAAACGCGAAGCCTGTTCAATACCCGGAGACGGTGTCAACCTAAAAAAAAAATTGTCTGGGCATCTAAGATGCAATAAACACAAAGCACAACCGTGAAACTGCAATTTTTTGCTAATGGTGTTTTTTTCTTTCAAAGCGTTTCGCGGGTTGTACGAGTAACGCTTTACTAGGCTCTTACGCGAACGTGCCTGAGCTGCTTGGACAACAATGAATAAAAAGAAATTAAAGTGAGCCCAAATATTTTACAGAATACAGTCGCTTGTCCAGCGCCAACTACTTTGTAAGAAACTACTTTGTAAAGATTAAATTCGCGGCTAGTTTCCTTTACTGTCACTGTCTTCAATAAATAAGTAGCACGTTATCTGTCTATTATAGCAGTGTGTCACAGTTCCCAGAAGAATACTTAGGCAGAAATATCGAAAAGAATAATTACAATACATATGTGAAATACAGGCATTTAAACCTGTTTGCGAACGGGAAGGCAAGTGTTTGGAAAATTAGGGCTTACGCAAATTTACTGATTTTTCTATTTGCTTCGTCATTAGCATATTCCGCAATGTTTTGAAACAACCAGTCTTTTGCTATGAAGAACATATCCTTACGCGAAATACTGCACAAAAAGAGTCCAAAACCATGACAGGGCGGAATTTATTTGTAATACCAGGTTGTCCAAGAAAGTATAATAGTTACACAATATTGGTTACAAAAAAGCGTGGTGACCCATCCATTTTGTACGCTTTGCTCCCAAAGGAAAATTGCCTGATGGTGCATCTTACTCCCCAAAACCTGAAATAAGGCTGAGGACAATGTCACGTACAAGTTCAGTAGTAGGAAGACTAAATATACATTAGAAGAGAAAAATGTTCAATTCCGGTGCCTGCCATTAAGACACCGTGATACGATTATGACGAACGCCAAACAAGGGGTCTATTTGAGACTTTGAACATTCGATAAATTACGTGCACACGAGTGCGTCTATCTATTTTATGCCCATCAATAGTATGCCGCCACATTGGCCCGACATCGAAGTCGCTTCACCGATATCTCTCAACTCGACACCTCAGCCGTTTCGCTGCGACTTCGGGTGCGGGTGAAGCCAGTGGAAGAGCCAGCCGCTCAGAATAGATTACATATGTTAGGGAATACACAAAATCTTAACAATTAGTTTAATTTTTGAAACGAGAAATTCGGGTACATTGGTCACACATTTTGATCATTTCCAGTAAACCTGTCGCCCATTTTGCTAAGCCTTCCTAAAATTCAGTCTCAGTACTGGCGCTTTTTCTGTAAAAAGGCAGAAACGCACTTTTAGAGTGGTAATGGGAATGGTTCCTTCATTAAATCAACAGGGAAAGCAATTAAAAAGTGTTATAGGCTCCTCTTTAACATCGGTATTTTTAAAGACACAACCTAAATGAATTCCAGTAATCATTTAAATATAGCAATTATAATGCTCGCATACAGTTCTACCAATGGATAAAGTTTCTAAAGCTTGGTGAACTTTTCCAGTTAAATGAGCAGGACAGTGGGCAGATTTCAATAGTCTATGTTCTTTCATGTACCTTGAGAGCTTCGTAGGACGTTCGCCAATCTCCTCCTGATTCCACCATCTGCCGATTTGTGAGAAGGCTGCCGTCTCTGGTGGCGGCACGAATGGTGGTGGATTTCCTTTGCGTTCCCATGGAAACTTGCCCCATAAACGGTACTCTTCGGAAGCATCCTCTGAAAGGCAGAGATCCCCGTGTCGTATAGCTTAAGTTCCAGGATAGCATGCTGATAGAGAGTGTACATAATAATCATTGATGAAGTTCTAGGCGCCAAAACCAGCTATGACGCTGAGGCAGGTTAGAGCAGTGCACGGCTCCGGAGTAGTTTTGACCACCCGGAGTTTCTTAACGTGCACGGAAATCTAAGTCCACGGGCGTTTATGTATTTCGTCCCGTCGAATTATGGCTGCCTTGATTAGTACTCGAACCCGCGACCTCCAGCTTGGCAAGTCAAAACAGCCGGTAAGCTACCTCAGCGGGTGACAAAGTAATTAACAGCGAAAGTTATGACCGGGGCACATGATCGCCCCCCCCCCCCCACCCTGCCCACTTTCTCAAATACACAAACACCAAGTCTACGAAAAGTCTAGATTTTTCGGTTAGTTTGTTCGTTGCGTAAGGTTAAGCCATAAAGCCAAAGTGACAAAGAGGAGACGGCAGGGCATGCATTAACCTTCAGCTCTTTATGTTCCAACCTAGCGCATGTCCTTTTGCATTCCTTGTCCTTGTAACTTCAGCGCTATAGTTTCATGTTACAATATGTCTATATCTCGCTGGTTATTACTAGTAGCTCTCTATTCTGCCCTACACTTATTTATTCCTGTTGATGCCTAGAAATCTTTCCCATTACTAGTAAAAGGGTTCTATGATCGAAGAGAAAGAAATGGCCTTCGATTCGTCTTTATTAATTCATTCTTCACTAATGACACATTTCTCTTGTGCGACAGTTTCTGCTGGAATAATATTGACTCAAGCACAACGGCAAAAGGTGGGTAGTGAAAAAAATGTAGCGTACCTTGACTTTCGGACAGCGGCTGCCTGAAATCGGACAAAACGAGAAAAGTCGGTCGAAAGGCAACAAAATGTCACTTAATAACTATACAAATATGTCAGGCAAAATTTGATTGAACCCAAATTTCTGCGTAATATGGGGGACCCTTAACCTTCGCCTTTAAGAGTTGAACGCGATAGCAAAATCCGGCCCCTAGTGTGCACTTCAACCACTCAGTGCGTACTTATTAATGTGCGTTGTTACACACACACACATTCGCACAGACACAGACACACACACGCGCGCGCGCGCCGTATCTATAGTAATGGTAGAGGTTTTCGGTGTATTTAACACTTTTATATCAACTTCACGAAAATTTTGTACAGTGATGTAGTCGCATGGTCCTGTAGGCGTGAGACTTTTATTCGTAAATGGTCACATTCTGTGGTCCTTCGTGCGTTAACTATCTGGCAGCTGTTCGATTTGTTCTTCTGGAGACCTCTTCCGGCCAACCGCAACAAGCATCGCCTTATGGTCGGTGAAATGGCAATTGTAGTACTTCACTTCTTTAATGGTGCCGTGAGAATGAAATGCTAAAAAAGTGGTTGCAGAGCATCCGACAAGACCGCATATAGGCTGTGCTGTAGTCGCATAGCTTCCGAGATGGCGGGCACGCTCGCCGTCTCGGAGGCCACGGTAGTCGAGACATTGCTTGATATATCTTCCGCTAGATGGACATAGATGTCCATTTTTGGTGCTGTTATTTTTCGCTCACGGCCGATTTTCTTTCGCTCACAGGAGAGGCGTGGAGACGCCGACACCGACGGCGGTATTTCTGCGGAACGAGCTCTCTAACGCTATCGCGTTAATTTGATTATCAAGCGTTTTCTTCAACAGATATGACTAACTGAAAGACTGAATTGTACTAGTAAAAGACATTTCACCTTATTAGTTGCGTTCCATGATGTTATATAATTTACAAAAGAGCGCTTAGAGAAGTCATATGTGCTCGTCGCCATGATGCCAGTTACAGGGTCCAAGTAAACGCCACCTTCGTTCGCTTTACAGATTTAAAAAAGTCTACCTTTCTTCGATTATTACGTGGGCGGTGTCTGCATGAGTGGCTGAGTGTGATAACGGAGCCAGTAGAAATTGTGTTACAAAAGGTAACTGATTTGGAGCTGCAGGGCTTGACAACAAAAATAATAAATATGTGTTTTGTATAAAGATATTCAAAACGAAATATCTTTTTTTTTTACAGTTACCCCAAATATTCCAATAGGCCCGCATTTTAATGAACGCTTTTATAAAATACCGAGAAGCATATCTGGATGATTGTTGTTTGTGTATTTGTCACTAATTTACATTCCTGCTTTGTTTTTGCACTGATTGTATGAGGTAGTTACTTGCGGTAACTTTAACTTCGAAAAATTAGAATTCAACGAACTAGAGGGAAGTACACGCCTTCTACTCATAGGTCACGCCTGACGCGTATTTTCGGAAAGATTGTTAAAAAGAGTACCGGCACTCTTGGCCCCTTCTATATGCTATGCAGGTTAGTACAGAATATATACTATTTGTTAAAAGCTACAGCTGTGTATTCCTCTATCAAAAAAAATGTTCTCTTTCGTGCGGAAATCTGGAATAAGCTGGAAAATGAATGGAAAGCTTTCTTAGTCAGTTCCGCTGGTATTAGCTCCCAGATGCAATTTCTAAAATTTATTGCAAAATCTTAGGCATAAGCAACACCTAGATAAGGTAAATTTGAGCCTCTGCAAAAATGAGCGCCAAGCCGTGCTGCCACATTGGGAATAACTGCTATAAAACTGGGCAACCAGACATTATATTTTTCCAGGTATGTTCCGTCCATAGGCGTTTTTTAAGAGCGATACATGTTGAATGTGGTCCTTTGTAGCATTCTTGAAATTTTCGCTGTATGGAATGAGAATAAGGTAGGTTTATATAGGTTTGTAGATGACGATAACCCGATTATAGTGTTTCGTAACCATTCGCCATGAATACAAATGTTGGAAACTTTTGCATTCTGAAATTGTTTCTTCAGACTTCGGTATGATGTATCATGCAGTCTGCGATAGAGTAGATATGCTATGTTCCTATCTCTCCCGTCTTATCGTGCTACTTAATTCCTTCCTCCACCCTTTATGTCGGAGAGCAAACCCAAAATTTTGTTGTGCTAAAGCACACTAAGTTTCGTACTCCTCTTGATTGTTTTATTAGCCTGACGTATCCCCTGTCTTATTATTGAACATTATCAAATTCAGTTGATTGTGCAATATCCCAAATGACAGTTCTTGTCGCAGCTCTTCTGTTATGCTAGCGGGCCGTCGATAAGCTAACACTTTTCACACAACTGTAAGTTTAGGGGCATATATGAGCCGCTGACACCCGTAAATACAAATGGCAAATTTTGATTATAACGTCGCCCACTGCACTAAACATTCTGCTTTCATGTCACAAGTTACTCTGTGAATCTTGTGGCATGTCGCGTCACATTATCGCATCTACAGATCAAGAATTTGCGCCGAGTGCGCACAACACGCGTCCCAACTGGGCACGCACCTCAATGTCTTCTCTGGCCTTCGTTCGTTGTCGTCCTGATTCCACCATCGACCAATCTGCGAGAAGGTTGTCATGTCGGCAGGAGGAGAAAAGGGAGGAGGGTTTCCAGGCAGCTCCCAAGGAAACTTGCGCCAGGAATGGTATTCATCTACATCGTCCTCTGCAAGTACAGCAGGTAAAACACAGAGTTCAATACAAACTTAGAGTTCTTCCTTCACCACTTCACTTCAAATCTTTCTATGTACACTGGTTTGAAAAAAGTGTACCCGCTTGAGTTCGAAGTGATTAAGTGTGAAGAAAGTGTGTACGCCCGTACGGAGAATTTCGTGTTCATTAGCGCGACGCGAACACTTTCGGCTGGTATTGGCTAGCGCAGTGAAACGATGGCTACTGCCGGCGAGTATATTAGTTGTCGCTGGTTGTCGGCGTAATTCAGACAAATATAGGTAAGTACGCGTACTAGTGGTACTAGTATAAATAGGCCACAAATAAATAGACCACAAAGTGGCCTATTTATTTTTGGCCAATGAAGGGGCCGTCAATCGGAGCACGATAATGTAAATCATTAATTCGATGAATACCCAAGGTTTAGCATATGCTTTCGCGTCTCATATTCTACGCATACTCATCGCGCTGCTCTCGTATACAAACATAAAGGCTATTTGGATTCACCTACTAATTTTCTACTTTAAATTTTGTCGCACGCTCTCAGCAGGTATACTGTTTTTTACTGCCTTCGTTACATTACTATTGAATTTAGTGCTCTAGTCGCTAGGCATAATTTACAACATTTCTGCCGCACGTTCACTGAGTCTTCAGGTCGTTAACTGTTAATTCGGATCACAGGTTTCATCCTGCAGTTCTTTAAGCCATTTAAATAATAGTGACACACGTTTTATGAAAGGGAACATATTACTCCTGTGATTACATTGAGCATACAATAATCTCCTACATTTCACTGTGCACACAGAAGTGCTGATGTAATCTTATTGTATTCGCAATTATGGTAATTAGGGTAATATATTCAATGTTAACCAAGAATAAAAGTGCTTAATACTTATGCTCTTTTGAAAGTCCTTGAATATTGTGTGTTTCTTTGCGGTGTAGACGAACGCTATGTGACATTGCACGTTCTCAGCTTTTATATATATATATATAAATATATGTACGCACCTGTGCACTACCATCACGATAAAAAGAAAAGAACTACTGTACAAAAACTTGCTCCCAATATACCAAAACTCACCAGCTAGGAATTCCAATCTTAAATTGCATACGCCCTTTACCAGGACAAGAAGCGCTAAGTGTAACCTGTTGCGTTGTGGAAGCAGTGACTATACAACCCATATTAAGAAAAAAGAAGCCATGTAAGAGAGGCACATTACCTTTGCTGTCTGCGAGTAGCGCATCCCTGTAAACAAAAAGGAAAGCGCATTGATGTCTCTCTTTTTATAGTGCACGAAAGTTCAGTATCACGCTGTAATTTCACACATTATTTGGCAACCGAATAAGGCTTTACGTGGCGTTGTTCTTTTCTGCAAATTAAAAATCGGACGAAATTACTCATGAATTTTTACTCAAGAACATTTTCTGGCTGTACAATCAATCACTAGCACTACAATCTGCACAACACAAACACGGTCGAATGAAGTCTTTCCTGCGAAGGTGTTGGTGCTCTCCTGCACTCTGTTAATAAATGGTAAAAGAAGGTAGTCGTTAGTCGTTTTACGCACAAGAAAAGAAACTAAACAGTACAAGAACAATTAGGCTCGTTACACGTTTCATTATTTGACACTCATATTTCGCTGATGGTGATTAAGACTTCAGGAAAGCCCCAACAACGTTCAGAGGTGGCAGCACTGGTAAGGTTGCATCATCGTTTTTTCCCTAGTACCAAAGTTCACATACATGTTTTCAGAAGACCACTTTTGAGTGCTATGTTTGGTAAAAATGGTATTTACAAGTTCAACGAGAGCATATGGTAGCCAAAACAGCTTAATTACTGCAAGAAACGCATGATATTGGTCGTTTATCAAGGCTTAATTATTTCTAGGTATACCTGCTGGTATAGTTGGCGGGTATAGGGATTCAAAGAAACGGATCAGCACGTGCATGCGATAGTTCAACGAACATGACAAGATGAACACTTCTTGCATATATTATTGTCGTTTTCTTATCTGAATGCGTGTCATCGCCTTTTACCATTGCAAAAAGGGATGAGACATAACTTTCCAATATTCACTGAACTTTCCACGGTGAAAGCGGCCGTGCCCATTCAAGGTTATCGTTTCCAGTTTGCTGAGGCAATTCTTAAGGCGGAGCTACGAAAGGTGCGACTGTTAACGACGGCTTCGTAATGAACACAAGGCGTCCTCCAGCGCCTCCCTAATGAACAGGAGACATTATTCTGATAAATGCTAGCCGAAAACGGACCTGGTTAGATATGTGAGGTTTTTAACGATGGAAAGCAAATATTTGGAACAAAATTATCAACGATTGCCTGATTTGTTCTTTTGTCCTTTAGCAGCCTATATACTGCGTTACACAAGGAAGGGTTTTGAGTAACCAAACGAACTACAACATGCGGGATAAACAGTCAAATGCTTGAATGAGATCTAAAATAAAACATAACAAAGGTAGGCATGCAATGTACACATGGTCTTTCGTGAATGGAAACGAAAATGCAATGTAAATATTAGTTTATTGAAGGAATCCGGTATTCCAAACACGGCAAGAATTCAAATATCAAAGTTTGAACTCGGCTGCAGTAAGTGAGACCTGAGAAACAATAGATTTCATTGCAATATTGATGTACCATTTATTCTTTTCATTTGACTTTTATGAAATCTCTTTTGTTTGGTCGCACCTAGACATTGCAGTGATATGAAATGATATGCTGTAGGACTTACACATATATAATGTTGTCGCAATAGAGGTTGTGTAAAGACGACAGACGACTAATAAATTAGAGCCTTGTTTGGTTGAGACGACGGAGACAATATCAAGAGACTTTCTATGAAATGTAGATATGATCAACATGTTATTCTACGTTGCAGATGTGAACCTATGAAGCTGGAATCCATATGAATGAGGGCGTGTCTGATGTGCACGGACCATCCTTCTTGTACAAATTTTCGGAGTGTGTCTATTTACTTTTAGTTTATTTTTTAAAAAGTGAGGCAACTTTAGAAAATTTCATTTTAATAATAGGCGCCTGAACATGCACAAAACATTTATTTTGCATTTGAGTTAAATCACACTCGTAAAAAAACTAAAATCTGATTAACTCAGTAAAAATATTGAAATACATCTATGAGTTTTCGCTTTGCCTTAAGAAAACGGCAATAGCGCTGCCGGGAATATTCAGACTTTGTTTACTAATCTGCAAGAAAAAGACATTTATTGAGTAAAGCTGCTAATTAAAGAGAAAGATTGCTTTTATATAATGCAGCGACGAGACCGCGTCGTAACCACCTGGAAAAACAAGTCAGCGGATTTTTTTTTTTACTCGAACAATCTGTGTCTGTATGTTTATATTCGATCTTAAAGTAAATAATCCCCAAATGTGAATATTTCCCAATCAATGAAAATTTCCAAACAATGTCCCCTGTCTAGAAAACAACCTAAAACCCACTCACTCCCCTCCCACTCCTCCCAGCCTCCTTCCCGCGACCAGAATGCGCACTTCAAGTGTACGGATGGTTACGGTGAAATTAAATTCCTGTCCCGAGCCTCGTATTGTCCCGCCTCAAATTCCTCTTGTATGACGGACCACCTGATTGCAACTTGAATTACAGGAGCACAGGGTTGCACTGGCTTGCAGTAGTTAGGGTTAAATCTCTTCCCAATTACCAAGTCACCGCGAACGACGAATTAAACTCGATATGCTTCGCAAGAACTCACAGACTAACCGTTATCAAATATTGGCGATCTACACAACAAACAAGTTTTTGTAATAATACCTTTGCCAATGGTGGCGCCAAATGAATTGTAGCCCAATTATACAGTGTCTCATCTATGTGCAAATGCAGAGAGGCAATTAAAAAGCGGAGTATCACATCTTACGCTAGCCCACACACAAACAGAACAGGCAACGTTCGTGTGAGTTTCGCAAATCGCCTGTCCACCTTCGTTCGTGTTCACTTACAAACGGATCGTATATGTAATCCATACGTACCGCCAAACTTTCGGTGTGTTCTCCCATGGTCTTTCTTGATTCCACCAGCGACCAATCTGCGAGTACCGCAGGAAATCGTCCGGTGGAAAGATAGGCGGTGGGTTGCCGGGCCGGTCCCAAGGGTACTCGCCCCAAATGCGGTAGTTTATCCTGAAGATATCTAAAGAAAAGGACAGCGAACACGTCGAAAGAAATTCATGTCACATACTTAGGAAACTGTGCAAACATAAATAGTCAAAAATCGTGGACAGCTTGCACTATGGACGCAAGGCTGGGTAACAGCGAGCTGAGGGCCTTCCACTCCTCCTTTCCCTATCCTCACATTCACTTCCGTTTCCCACCTCCTTGCTATGCCGTAATATATGTGGGCATGCTAGGCTTTGCACTCTACCCTCCTCGCTTCCATCTTCCTCACTCTCACACCACTTCTCTTTACTCTCACCTCCCTTTCTCACCCCCTTGTTATGGTATACTGTGGCGCTGATGGCCTTACGCTCCTCGTTTCCCTACTGCTAACCCTTTCACTTCCCTTTCACACCTCCTTCCTATACCACACTACACATGGGTATGCTAGGGCTTACCCTCTCCCCTTCTTATTTCCCTCTTCCTCATCCTCAGATCACTCTTCCCAACCTTCACTTTCCTCCCCCCCCCCCCCCCCCCCAATCTTACTATGCTATATAAGGCTATACTGCGCTTTACTCTCTACAATGCTTCTTTCTTTTCTGCTCAGCCTCATCTTCCTTTACCGCCTCCTTTCTGCACCACAGTATACATGTATATGCTTTGCTATTCGCCACGTATGGGGGCCTTTTCCCGACGCCGCATCAGCCGCTGGAGTGGCTGTTCGGTTGAACACCCACCTGCCACTCGGACGGCCTGGGTTCGACTCCTGCTCGAACGCAGCTAGCGTTCTTACGACGTTAGCGTAATGTACTCGAAAGAATAGCAATGTATGCTGCAGCGAAAGCGTTATGCTCTGTTTGCGCGAACTGTTAGCAATGTGTGAAGAAATGCTTCAATTTGAGCAGAGTTGGAGGAATCTGAGGCTTCGTTTTGGATCAGTGTGCTGCATGCTAGATTATGCCAAGTTTTCTGGACACGACAGACACTTTACGTCGAGATACAACAGGTACGCTGCGAAATCTTGAAGCGGGTTTTTCGCTGTGAAATACGTCGGAACAGCGGAGCTCTTCTTTTATTGTTAATCTTGACGTAGCTGGCAAGCAGTTCAAGCCCCTGACGTCACGACATATTAGTTATACTAGTCATAGCAACTTTCATCATGATCTACTGGCCATACGTTATACCTCCCCATGCACGTCTTTCTTTCTGTCTTTTCATTCCGCGCTATGTAAATCGAGCCAATGTTGCGGGAGTAGAACCTGCAACTTCCAGCTAAACCTTTTCTGCACTTCATAAATAAATGGCCTACGCATAATCACTATCCTGTAGCAATGGGCTGGGGGCACGAGTGGATAGGGCATGGCAGTGGGCACTGGGTCGAGGGCAAGTGCGAGGCCGCTTTTTCTTCTGCTTGGCAACGATATCATTCAGCAAATGACACAGCCTTGACGTAAAACAGCTCCGCTATTAATAAATTATGGCAGAAACAGACTGGCGCCACTTGCCACTGTCAGTGCGGATAGCGTGCTCGACAACACTACTACAGCTTCTGAAAACACGGTAAGCGTGTCCACATGATTGCTATGCAGCATTAAGGGCCAGTGGTTTAAATCACACTGCTGCAACTTCGATAACAATTGGTTGAAGGAGTCACGAAATGTACGGGCCGAATATGAGAAAACATAGGGCTGTATCGTTCGACTGAAGCTACAGCACCAAACATAGCTGTGTTGCCTTCGTCATGGAGATTTCGTGGCGATCTTTGCCAATTGTTTTACGCTAGCCGGCTTATATCCATACTGCAGCAAGTTAGACTATTGCAAGCTCGACTTTATCCTGCGCGCACGACTCCTTGAGTGAGTGAGTGAGTGAGTGAGTGAGTGAGTGAGTGAGTGAGTGAGTGAGTGAGTGAGTGAGTGAGTGAGTGAGCGAGTGAGTGAGTGAGTGAGTGAGTGGGGAGAGGGAGGGGTGTCGCCAATAGCTAGGCACATGAAGCTCGTTCGCATCGAAAAGCAACTCAATACGCGCCATCGGCCATACCTCTGTCTTGCTTGCCACATTTTCGCCCCTAACTATTCCAAATGACGCATGATGACTTCTTTACCTACTCGTGTGGATGTGAATGTCGCATTGCTATATATAATTTAGCAATCGCATTAATACAGCTATGTCATGGTAACACATAATTTCTACTGGCCGTGCCTTACGTGGCAGACACGTTTCACTGAGCACCTAGAACTATAACATATGTCGACAGGATGACGGAATCTGGGCGCCCCACCACAACACAGTAATATATAAACCACACGTTAGAGGCCGATATATTTTCTACAAGCAAAGGAGGCCGAAGTGAAGCACGACGTAAGGAAATCAATTGCACCGATAGGCATTGTAAAGTACACATCCGCTTTAGAAAAATGTGCAGAAATAAATTAAGCTAATTTTGGCAGGTTCTGACATGAGAATGTAAATAAATCTCTACGGTTGCGTAATTGATGTCTTATTGACATAGTCCAACAGGCTGTTACACCCATTCGAAGTAGAGGAAATGTACTGTAGGCCATGCCAGTTATATGCGTTAATATTAATTTGAGTGAATACGCACGTGTCTTACAGAAGTTCACGTACTAATTTGCCTCACGCTAGGGCCCCACATCTTGTTACAGTCCCCTATAAGAAAATTTCGCTAACTATTCAACATTTCCTTTAAAAAAGAGGACACTAAAGCAACTGTAATATGCTTAGCTCTGCAAGCAATGTTGTCCCTGTAACTTAGAACGGGAGAAAGTTGAGCTGGTTGGAAACGATTGATTACAAAAGAGGGCAAGATGTGCAAGCATGGACACAAGACTGTAGAAGGCACTGCAAGTCCGCAAGATTGTGCCGGGACTTCAAGATTGTGCCGCAAGTCTTGACGTCAGGATAATCCCATCTGTTTTACACGGAATCTTTGAAATCAGCTGTAGTTAAACAGCTGCATGAAAGAGAACAAAGGGGAGAGGTACAAGTTGAAGCGGCCCGTA
This sequence comes from Hyalomma asiaticum, assembly GCA_013339685.2. NCBI lineage: Eukaryota > Metazoa > Arthropoda > Arachnida > Ixodida > Ixodidae > Hyalomma > Hyalomma asiaticum. The sequence goes on from CM023482.1 coordinate 59,284,998, forward strand.
TTTGTTCGTAGTGGCCATAACGATTTGAACAGTACAATTATAGCGACAAAAAGAAACCTAGCGTAGGCTTCTGTCTTATTCACTCTCCATTCGGTGTACGTTACCTCTTCTCGGTATTTAACCATTATACCTACACGAACTTCCTATGGAGCGCTTCAAAGCACACACATGAATTTTTATAGGCTGTAGACTTTTGAAGAAGTGAGCATTTAGCTGACACAGAACCTGTACAGAAAACAGCGCTGAAATAATTCTACACTACGTTACGTTGCTCACGATCGGCGCAAGTAACGTAATGGCCCCGATATCCGAAGTGACCAAAAGCGGCTTACCTTCATCTTGGTGACGGCGATGCCTGCTGTAAAAGAAGAGATACACGGTACATCAAAAATATGACGCACACCCCGTTTTGGTAACCTCAGTCATTTGTTTTTCGTGTATCCATATGATTGACAAATTTATGTCCGTCTTGAAGTATAAGTATCTCAACCACAATCATAGTGAGTGCTTCTGTGTGCGTTCTAACTTGTACATTTAGTAGACTGTTCCCGAACATTGAAAAGCAACGCCACATTTGCTTTCAAAGCCGGCGATTTTCTGCACATGTATACTTGTAATGAGAAAAAGTGGCAGATTCCACGTGCAGTGGGAATCAAGGAAATGCAAAGCACGCATCAGGAACGTAAAATGAATCTGCATTGTTGCCTCGCTATACCAATTCTGGTAAATACGAAGTTAACGAAACGGCCACAAGAGAAGCAAGACTGTGGCATGTAAACCATGCCTCTCATGACATACATGCCATGATTGTAGTGTTATGACCTGGGATTTACGTTCGTCATGCAGTCGTTGCAGTCGTGTTGTGCCATAGAAATTTTGGTATACATCCCATCAACGAAACGCGTGGCATGTAAATCATGCCCCTCATGACATGCCTTTCATAATTTTCATGTTATCACGTGTCATTTTTATGTTCGTCATGCAGTGATGTTGTGCCATACCAATTTTCGTATACATCCCGTTAACGAAACGGCAAGAAGAGCACCGAGACCGTGGCATGTAAATCATGCCGCTCATGACATGCATATCATGATTTTCATGTTATGACTCTCATTTATGTTCGTAATGTAGTCATGTCGCGGCATACCAATTTTCATACACATCCCAATAACGAAACGGCCAGGAGAGCACAGAGTCGTAGGCGGCTAGATAGATAGATAGATAGATAGATAGATAGATAGATAGATAGATAGATAGATAGATAGATAGATAGATAGATAGATAGATAGATAGATAGATAGATAGATAGATAGATAGATACGCTCAAAGTCGCCGAAGTTCGCTAAGAAATGTTTCGCATATAAAAGTTCTATGACCAGTATTAATAAACCGAACAGCAGGAAAAGAACTTACAGGTAGTGTGTGACTTGCGCGCACGTTCTCAAAGAAAATTATTTTCATATTTAGAGGCGTATTAGAAGTAGTTTACGTTGTAGATAATTAATCAGCTTGCTTTCGAAACAAAGCAGGTCATCATGAGCTCGGCTAAGCGACGCAGAAATAATACAATTAAATGACCAAATGCAATACTACAAAACTTTGTTCGTGAAAGCGGTTGCAGACGCTTTCTCGTTCAGGAAAATGCACACAATCCTACATCGTTACCAATATAGATGCGTTAATTCTTAGTCTATCTGGATTTATTCCACGAAGTGCCTAGCGCTAAACAGCGAAAAGTTTTATGTACTAGCTGCGCTGAATGTCACTGTTACAGGTAACTAAGAGTGCGCGCATAGCTTCTACGTGTGACTGCGACTTGTACATTTTAACGTAAATATTTTGCTGTTTACAGCAGAAGAAACATGATTATTCATACATGCCTTTCTTTCTACATGTGGTACTTTCAAGGCAGGACACTTGCCTAAAAGCTACGATATGTCCTCCCTGAGGGCATCAGTGGACACATTTAACAGGTTTATGGAAAATACCTGCTATATCGGAAGCATTTGCTTACTTACATAGAAATCGGACAGACCAAAATTCTATACGACATATCTTAAGAACACATGTGTAAATGTGCTCTTAAAATGGATTAATAGAAATTCATCCAAAATGCTGGTGGCCAAAGTGTATTGGCCACCAACATATTATGTCTGACCAAAGAAGAGCAATTGAGTGTAAAGTTCTTAAATCGCGTCTCATATTCCTTATTGATGTAAAAGAGAAGAATACAACAGGAATTTCGTGCCAGAAAGAATGTGAGAACAAATATTAAGGTACTGTTATGCATATGAAACGAAGCAATTTAAAATACCTATTTTATGAAGTCCATATGAGGTCGCGTGCACCTTATCATTCATTGTGTGCATAAGGAATTCCCATACGAAATGTGATATGCTTCGCAAAATTATGACTTTCCACGATCTTACATATCAAGAAACGCTAACAATAGCAGCTGTCATTCGAGCATGCGAACTCATGGAGTGCGTGAGCAATACATACGGGTTCAAGACGGCTCCATCTGCGCAAAAGAAAGAAAAACAACGCGCCACAATTAGCATCAACAGTAGCGTACCGGTAATTATTCTAATCGAAAATTACTCGTAAAACAACCACTTACAGGCCCCGGCAAGAACACTCAGAACCAGAAGAGGGCCAGAAAGCTTCATTCTACCTGGAAAAAAGGACCATGCGATTTATCAGTACTGTTGTCGTCATCTCGCGCAAAAGGCGAATATTTCAGTCAGGAAATTCAGGCATATAGTGGTGTGAAGACTGAGGATACGGCGTAGCTGGTAGCATTCCCCTCTTAATGTCCCTCCACCTCAACCTGACTTCCACTTCCCACTCGTTGCTACACTATACTGTAGAATGCATTACCCCTCCTCTCTCCCTTCCTCCTCAACCTCACATCATTCCTCTTTACCTCCCTTTCCCACCCCTTTCTATACTATACAGTAAGGCCTTCGCTACGCGTCGCCCTCTTCTAATCTTTTTTGTCTCCTCCTTCCTCCCCACCCCTCTTGCTATAATATACTTCACAAGGCTATGCTTTACTCTTTCCCTCCTCCTCACACTCACTTCCCCTTCCCGGCCCCTTGTTACACTACATATACAAGGCTATGCCTTAACCTCCCCCTCCTCAGCACCCTCTACTTCGTTTTCCATCTCCTTGCTATACTATACGAACCGATGCTATGAGGGCTGAGGGAATGAGCGGAAGACACCGAAGTGCTTGCGCAAATGCTGTGCATTTCATAGAAGCGCAAATGCGCTTATTTCTTGATTAGGATAGTTTTCAGTTCGCCGATTACGTACTAACGCTTGCCTTAACCAGCGGAGGTGTTAATATTTACTTCATTAAATTTACCCCATTTATCACAAACGAACAAGCATCCCTGCAACTTACAGGCGCGCATTGCACTATAATCGCTAAATAAAGTTAACTTTTAGTGTAACAGTAAAATAGAGCCAAACATTACGTGTGCTTTTTGAGTAATGGATACTATGGGCGCAGGGTCAAGGGAATAAAACGGACGTACAGCCTGGAGCATATTGCGGTAATCCAACTTTCCGCTGGTCATTTTCGAGCACTGCAGAGCTCTTGTGTGTACTGACTGTGGAGTCGTGAAAACAACGATGTACAAATTAACGTACACAAAGCGCTTAAGAACACAAATTTCGGCTCGTACATTCAGAGAACCGCGCTCTCACATAGGACCTCGGCCGACATCTAGCGACGTTTAGTCAGATCTCCGCAAGATCTCTGCGTCTCGAATTACTGCAGCATTTTCGTTGGTGCAACGTCAGCCACTACGATGGTATGTTTTGTGGTTGGTGGCAACACGAACCACAAAACATACCTTGTTTGCTTCCTAAACAAAATGCGAGAACATGAATCCGGTCTCGCACTCCGACAGACATGGCGAGCTACTTTGTATTACGCTCAGACACGTTGTCTGTGTTTCAGGCCACCTACTTGTTACCTATGGTTGCAGGGCGAGTCACAGTGCGAGAGCGAGCAGCGGAATGTACGAGTTGTCCGAGCTCTTCGAAATATTTTCCTTATTGAATGGCGGAAGCAATTGCGGAATGATCCATCCATTCATCGTGAACACATTCCGCCGGAGCGCTTTGCCAAGTAGACCACACCTTCGGGACAGTGTAAGCGGATATACCGTTTGGAGTGACCGATTGTTTCTGCTGAATGTAACATCCGTATGAAGCGCAAAATACCGTGCAGCCAGCCCTACGGCTCTTGCATTAGCTTTATTGGGATTCAAATATTTTTCAAGCCTTTTTTTCCTTGTGCTGGCCTTGAAAAGGACAGTGTTTAACCAAAGTCGAAAGTTAACCAAAGCCCTTTTCTTAACAGGGTCAAAACTTTGCGTGCATCTTCACCTGGCTAATAATAATAGTTTCCGGAGTATTAAGTCCCGAAACCACGATGTGATTATGAGAGACGCCGTAGCGGAGGGCTCCGGAAATTTCGACCACCTGGGGTTCTTTAACGAGCACACACATCGCACGGTACACGGGCCTCGACATTTCGCCTCCATCGAAATGCAGCAGCCGCTGCCGGGGTTCGCCCCCGCGACCTTTGGATCACCAGCGCAAGTCCATAGCCACCAGACCACCGTGGCGGGGCACGTTCACTTCGATGGCGGCAACAAATAAGTCGATTATTCAAGACGTGTATGCGTGTACGAGCCGCAGGTGGCGCAGTACCACTTATTCAGGCCGTACAGAAGAGCAAGGAAAGTAAGGGACAGATGGTGTAGTACGGCCCATGAATTTGCGCTCAGTTTTACCCATTTTCTGAACATGCCTTGACTGAGCGCACGTCATAGGCGGGAGAGATGGCTTTCCACAATGTTTAGAGCACGACATCTCGAGATTTCGTAATAATCATTAACGAGGTCATACATCAACTGAGAGGATATACGTGAGCGTCCTCCCGTAAACAGGCACTCAGGAATTCTGGACTTGGCTGAAGACGCGCTTATGTCGGAGTAAGCCACCGTTATCAGACGTGCTTACCGAATACCAGACGATCCCCTGTTCCAGGTAAGATTGTGAAGTTTTCATAGTCTAATGTTTTTGCACTAATCTACACTCTCTTATTTAATTAGATAAAAGTAAATGAAGGAATTGTCGCCATCTCCTAGCAGCGACGGCTGCCCATTTCCGCCTAGGTGTTCTGGCATGACAGCAGGAAAGAAATAAAACCATATAGATTGCCGCTCTATAAATTCAAAATTGCTGTTCTCAAGTTGACCGCTAGCTTCTGGCACGCGCAGACTATGTACACACAGGATGGGGTTCACTCAGTAATTGTCCCAAAGTGCATTCTATTCAAAGAAGCTTTCATTGGCTTCATTGGCTTCAGCTGCTTGTGATGAATCCTTAACAGCCATGGACCTAGTCTTTTTTCCATAGATGAGGTTCCAGATGAATATAATAAATGTAGCTCTTGTTCGAGTTGTCTCTGCGCGGTGCGCTTGGGACAGTCAGTGAAGGGGTGACGTACATCCTCATTGTTGCCGTGACCGCATGAACACTAACGTTAAAGATGACGCCCGTTGAATTTTAGATAATTGCGTAAAAAGCTGATAGCCGAAGACGAACCATTAAACTGGCGATGGATATTGGGAGATGTATGTCTAGTTGATAGTCAAGATTAGGTTAAACTGCGTACACCTGCGAAGTGGTTGAGCAAGCACAATTCCCGTTTCCGTCCTCCTAAGATCCAGCGTGAGATGCCGCATAAGATGAGCCACAATGATCAGCCCAATTGACTCGCAGTGTAGTATTACCGGGACGGTGCACTAAGAACAGCCAAACATATCTTCAACAGGTGAGCTGTCACTTTCGTGGAAGTCGTGAAGTGGCTTGCGGGCTATTCTATACGTTCACGTCGTATGTTGTGTGTCAGTATCAGCGAAGCAATTCGTGTGTGCCAACCACTTTCCGGGTGTTGTCCAGCACCTATGAAGGAAGTACTGAGAAACGCGATGTCACCTCATGCTCATGATAGGAGAACATGCTTCAACTCACCCTCAGTCATCGATAATTTTTTTTCTGAACGCCTGCGTAGCTAGTCGATAAACACGATAGCATCCATTCTAGAAAAGCGATAACGAAGAGATAAAGCGTCTTTCGCCCGGGTGACTGCCGTAGAAAAAGAAAGGTTACAGACCTTCTCTGAGACGCTTCTATCTCACCCGCAGGAAAAGTATGCCCATTCTCTATGTCCAGGTTTCAAGTTGACAGAAACATAGACAGCAGCCGCATCCGTCGCTATGCATCTGACACTTTAGTTCGGCGTACGCTAATTCATTGTGGCATTAGGTTACCTTGGCTGCCGGGGTACAAAATATAGTTGCGACAAATGCTTATTTACAAATTATTTCTGCTATTTTTCATCATTGTTCAGGTTTTCGCGATGTTAAAGTAGCTGGCTAGGATTGGGTTAGGTAGCTGGTTAGGATTAGCAACACGTCACAAAACTATTTGAACAGAATCTCTCATTGAATTCGTGTTTGAGCGCCTGCGTGAAACACATATCAGAGTCGTTCCTTATCAGTACTAATAATGGAAATAAAGCCATAACGCTTGATTATTTTTATTCTAGGACACACTGCTTGCTGAAGTGCCTTTATAATTTTTATTGCTTCTCGTGAATGTTATAAGTGGTGAAACAAAATTACCTCATCCGTAATTATCGCAACCTAAACAGATCAACGCCGTTTTCTCTACCTGCTTATAACCACGTCATTTCAAATCCTTTTTTCGTGCCACTTTTTACCTTGGGGTTACGCAATACAAGTTCTTCCCAGTAAACTGGAACGAGATCATTAACACATTCGGTTATAACCAAGGATATGAAGGTGACGATGAAAAAAATTCTTTCTTTTTTCGCTGATGGCAGGGGATGATTTATCGCCTAATTTATGATTTCGTCGCGTATGATATAGTAACTCTCGTTTTCAAACATCGGCCGTATGCTTTGCACCCCTATTTGCACATTACTGCACTCAATCTTCAGCTTTGAAATAACTTTCATAAACTGTGCGTAAATGTCAGGCAACCGTCACTGCGCCCAATTTCAACGTTCACTGAGTACATATTCGAAAAATATTGGCTGTCCTTATAGCATGCCTCCTTCGTACGGAGGTTCAAGCTATAGGCAAACGCAAATACAATATAACCGCTTCCAACTTGTGAGGTGAGGCCCAACGACAACAGCATCGTATTTACGTTTGTCCCTTGGGATCTCTGCGCCTTTTTGTCTGCAATAATATATATGAGGTGTCAACATGGCCATGAAAATATTTTTGTGCAAAAGGACGAAGCACCAACAATAACTATAATTCCAAATGAACAATTATAATGTCGAAAACGCTGGGAAACGGTGTCCTATTGGTAAGCAGTTGGGATGAACACGCGAATTTTCCCTGAAAAAGCGGTGAAATCATTAAAACACTTAGCGGGTGTCGCAATGCGGTCCAACCATCAAACTTTTCAGCTTACCGTAGACGTTCTTGACATTAAGTACAACACATATAGTATATCCGAGATATCTTTATTTAGATGCGTTCTTTCTTTCATTCACAGAGCGCACGTTCTCGTTAGCTTTCTGTGATATGTCACGATTTTGCTTTGACATATCAATGAATTCTTATATTTCTACTTTTCGAAGTGCACCACATTTTATTGCGCGTATAAGTCCACAGAAGAGTACATGTTTTTAAGAAGCGCCAATGTTTACTTACTCATATATGTTTACACGAAACATGGAGGCAAGTGCATCAAAGAGCCGAGTGATTAGGTCGACGTCAGTGAACGCGTCATACAAAAATACGTTCCATCAATTTTATAGCCCAGCAACACCATCTGGTAAGATTCTCCTTCCACCACGCTTCAAGAATTACCTAACTAGGCTCGTGAAAAAAAAAAAAAAAAGAGTCAGGCCTGCGCGGAACCGCAGGAGAGTGACAGCGTAAGCTGGAGGAACGACCTTCTTAGATGCCATTTTAAACGCTTGAGGAAACTAGTGCAAGTAGAAGGGGTAGGTATCCCCTGCTCCATAACTCTTATTATTGATATTAGAAGTATTTCACATTTATAGTGAACTTTATATGATAAAAATTACATGTAGTAGTGCAGTGACGCTCGCCTTGGCACATATTGCAGCAACATGCTAGACGAATGATTCATGAAAGAGCTTTTTTACTGCTCTGGCGCTGACGTAGCGTCTCTATCGCTTTCACGTTGTCTACGAGATGAAGTCAAAAGCAAATGCTGGCAAACTTTGCAATGCTATATGCACTATGCACCTGCAGGAAACAGCCCTCCTCCGCATCTGCTATCATAAGGTGACAGCTTCATAAGGTGCAGAACGCACAAGCTTTTAAAACCACGAAGGAAAAAACAGTGCTGAATTTTCGATGAGACACAAAGTTGGACAGACGACGACAGGCGTTGACTTGCAAAAAGCTATTAGAGGCCACCTTGGCAACCACTGCAGGGTTTTGTGGCTGCGAACGAAGATTTCGCGAAACAAAAGTTATCGGCGGACATAAACATAAAAGAAGCAGAGAAATAATTCAATAAGGTAAAATAGAACACCTTAACGACAGATGTGTTGGTTGGCCTCTCCGACCCTCTCTCAAAAACAAACTGATTTTTCATCCGTCAGATGGTTTGCACGTGGTGCTTGTGATACAGAGTGGCGATGTATTGCTTTTGAAGACACAGGGATGAGAGCACAATAATCCTAGTCACGTGTGTTCGTGACTGCCACTTTTAAAGTGTGTTCACATATTAAAAAACAAACATCAGTTGTAAGTCAGCGCCTGTCGTCGTCTGTCCTTCCAGATCTGTTTTCCCTTTTTTGCAACAGGAACCAGCTAGCCCCAGCCTTAACCCTACCATTTGAAACAGTCCAGTAGCCAAACAAGGCAATAGAATGGGAAAATCACAATGACAATCACGCAGAAGTGGTCCCGTAACTATCAGACGATGGCCTAGAACGTGCCTTATAGAAGTCGAATTATGCAGGGATTGTCGTAATGTTCCGGTTATTAAAAAACACATTCGCCCGTTTCGCTCACTTTTGGCATTTCACTATGTCAACAAGATCGATTCAGCCGCACGTATCAACATTCGGACGCAACACATCGCTATTCTCATTAACACGAATAATTCCCAGAACACAAGCCATATCCCATCTAATATGACCCGGACTAAGTACTATACCTTTCGTGCACAAGTCCCTTCTTTTTACCCGATGCTGCTCAAAGGCAGGAGACACACAACACCTATCTCTGCTTCCTGTCGGCTAGCAGCACTTTTATACCTGCTTGCGTTGCGTCTCGTGGGCGGCCATTGTTCGCTGCTATCGACTGGGATGCGCTTAGATAGAAAGGCTCGCGGAAAATTTCCGCCGCTGAAGTAACTTTTCACCGCTTTTTATCCTGTCTTCGGTGCCGACAATGTTTGACCAAGTACCGCCTCGACTTGCGACAACAGCCGTAGGTAACCGCAAGATTATCGTCTGTGCCTGCTTTGCTCATGGACGAAGCGACGTCGCGTGGTGAATATTCAACAACCGACTATCTGTCACGCTGATCCAGATGTCTGGTATATTTAGAGGCGACGTATCGCTATAGTGAACAACGGTCAAACACGCGGGTGCGCCCGGCAACTGCGGTTTTTCCTGACCCACTTCGGATCCACGTAGCTCTCAGAAACCACATATCGTGCTTAGAAAGCAAACAACGATAACGTGGCCACGTGCTTTAGTTGCACTACGTGGCATCATCTCTATATCCGCTATCCCAGAAGTGGCGCTGCGCGTTGACGTCAGGGTGCGATGATATTTATCTAAGCGCTTTCTTTAAACACCCACGTCTCAAGTGCAAGGTTGTTCTTTTGTGAAACGCGGGTTTGAGCACGTGAATGAGATAACAGGGCCTGTGGCGAAAAAATGAGCTTCCTGCTTTCTTTCGACACCATGCTATTCTGAGGTTAAGCGTACTTTCCAAGGCCATATTATGTCGGGGGGGGGGGGGGAATATGTCTGTTTGAAAAAAAATTGGGGTGGCTTAATTGGTTACTTAGCGCAAACACTTTTCCCACAGGAGTGAAAAGGGACACGGAGGAGCGCTACATAATTGGTTACTTAGTCCTTCTCAGTCTTGTGTGAAAAGTGTTTGCGCTAAGTAACCAATTATGCCGTACCAACAAGCCCAATTCCAGACTCTTGATAGGTGTGGCATGACTGTCGCATACAGTAATGACAAGTGGAACTCTGGGGACTAGGCAAAGCATTGCGAAGTAAAGGAGAAAAAATTCTTTAGCAATGCCACACTCAATTTTCTTGTACCGTACAAGCCACGCTGTCGCAAAGGAACGAATAAATAGTGATTTTTCATGAAAATGAAGTATTTATTTTGTCTGCGCCAAGCTAATATTCACCTTAACTCAATCCATTCTCTTTTCCATGTCTTTCTATCTTTCTTTATCTCTATCTCTTCTCCTCATCCACTCTCACTCTCTCTTTTTTTTCTCTCTCTCTTTCTATTCCACTCTTTCACTTCTTCCTTTCTTTCCCTGTATCTCTCTTCGTTTTTCTTTCTCTCGCCCGTAGGAATTCGTGTTACACGCGTGGGTACAACACAGTCACACGTTTCCCTTAACTACATGTTCTGCGAGCGTGGGTGTATAGCGTAGTGGTTGTGATGTTCCTCCTTGTGAACTCCGGGTTCGAACCCCGCCTCGTCGACACATTTGAATTTGTCTCCTTTATCTTGCTCGCCGTGTCCCTTTCTTTTCTGCACCTCTCCTTGTTTCGCGGACTCTCCATTTCGCTAGCTCTCCGGTTTCCTGGGCAGAGCTTTCGCTGAACGCCGGGCCTGGCTAGAGCCCTAGCTTAAACAGTTCCGCTGTTAGAAGCGGGTGTTGTGTTTCGCGAAGCTACTAGGCTAGGCTGTCTTTGGCTTGTACCAGTGTAAATGAAGGTGAACGGTTGCATGTTTTGATTGGTTCATGTATACCCTAAATGTGACACTGATACCATTCCTTGCTCCGCTACGGTGGTCTAGTGGCTAAGGTACTCGGCTGTTGATCCCCGGTCGCGGTATCAAGTCCCGACCGCGGACGCTGCATTTCGATGGAGGCGAAATATTGACGCCCATGCGCTGTGCAACTTCTGTGCACGTTAAAGAACGCCAGATGGTCGCGATTTCCGGAGCATCCTCGCACTGAAATGTTCAGGTGCAAAGTCCGTGGCTGATACGTTTGGCAGATCAAAGCATGCATGCCAAGGTATACGTCCATGCTTTGCCATTGGCGCACATAAAACGGGAGTTTTGGCAGCAGCATGCTAAAAGCGTTGTAGAAGCAGCCGCAGGTACTTAGAGAAACACACAACCAGCCCAGACACATGGAGTTCCCAATCGCCGTCTTTTTTTTTTTATTTAAATGTGGGCTACAGGTGGCACTGAGGTCCAGGTGGGCCATTTATAGACCAGCGAGGAACGCCATGATACATTCGTAGCATGTTCTATTTCTGTTTGGAAGGAAGGATTGCCTGGTCAAAAATCGCCATCTTTATCTTGCGTGTGTTGAACACCCTGCTTCCCTGAACTGCGTTAATGTTCGAAAACTTTCTGTATCGGCCGTCGTCGCATTACAGCTGATTTATTACTTCGAAATGCGGGCGATTCTTATGGGTTTCAAATTGCGGCATCCTGTTTATTCATATAACCTTCTAACAAGAAAACTTGCCCTTTAATTTTTACCCGAGCGTTATGAATGCTGCGAGGCATGGTGTATGAACCATGACATGTACACAGGGGCATGCGGTTAGAAGGAACACTTGCACGAAAGGTCTACTTACATTGTGTTTCATGGCCAAGTGTCCGGCGCATTTATTTGCGGCATTTAAGTTGCGGTGGGCAGTTCTGAATACCTTCCAGACATTAGTACCATCAACGGAGATTACTTTCGGCAGTCGCTTGCATTTAGGACGCCAGCAATAGGAAAGGTGCAAATTCGAGCGTTCCCTTTAACCGCCAACCGTATGCCGCATGCCATTCGAGAAACAGTTTACTGGGCGAAAGTATAGAAGGGACGTGCTTTGTGAGATATGCGTATTTTTATGCACAAAGGGCAAATAGCCATGAAATGCATGCCTAAAGGCAAATATTAGATGAGCAACATTCAAGGTTTAGGTTTGTGCAACAACCAAGTCGCCGTTCCTTGCGAGAAGGGAGCGCAGTTGTAAGTGAGATAACAGCGAAATTGAGAAATTGTAGCGGCACCCTCTGTCCCTCACTGTTGCTACCTTCTTTTTAGATAACCTCAGCTCACATTTTTTTTAAATACACCATTACTTCGCCAGGTTATAAATGAGAAACTAAACCGATAAGCTTTGATCAATAAGTAAACTTGCAGTAAAGCAGTAAACTACAGTTGCTACATTGACGGACGGCCGTAGACCTCGCTGCACCGTATAGTGTCGGCAGCCGAGATCGTGACGTCAAGTGCCCTCTTCGGCGCGGGCAACTAGAACTCATTGGTGACACCAGGAACTTTCGGTGGCTTTTTATGATGCAAAATATTCGTTTATTGGAGCGCGAAAAGCAGTTGTAGACCAAAAGAGAGGTAAATAGTCGATTAAGCCAAAACATAACAGTTTTCTTTAGTATCATTTTAATACTGTTACGAAGCATTACAGGGAGGACAAGTGCGGAACCCTACGAAGTGAGAACGACGACGAGTGTACTTGAAACGCTTGCGCGTGTGTGTCATCAGCCATATTGTCGGTTCCGCCATACATTGTAAATAATCAGTCACTCTTGCGTCTCCGTCACAATACATCAAGGGACATGCCGCGCCAACCATTCTTTCGTACAGCAGCAGATATTAAATGTTGCAAATGTTGCACTCTTCTGTTTCTCCTGTGCGCCCGTAATTCCCGTGTCATTATTCTCCGAAAATCAATTGCATCTACTTTATTGCTATCATCTAGTTCACGGACCATTCGTACTTCAACGCTGTTTTCGACCGGACGCAGCGCAGTCCGAGCACTGCAATAAGCAACACAACTAGCTGCAAGTTTCCGTTCTTTCTCTGCAGTTATCTCCTGGATACGGTGAAATTATTTCCGTTACACACAGTACTTGTGCAGGAATGGAGTGTGTCCACAGACAGAGAGATTATGTGTGTGTCTCGACGTGATAAAAAAACTGGGTATTTTATCAATGACATCACTTCGAGTGCCTAGCCAGTGCCATAACAATGCTTATACACTAGGCATTTTCCATTCGAACAAACAGGGACAAAGGAATCTTATTGCCAACACTTTGGAATGAACTCGTCTCCTTCTTCAGGGGAATTGGCTAATGGGGTAATGAAGTGTACCTCTTGATTCGACGTTGGGAGAACGGTGTGCTGAGCTTTTCCTTTGGCAATATTAAAGTGGCAAGTGTGGGGATGATCGTGGCATGGAGCTGACACTTCATTCTGCACGTGCTTTGTCTTACTTTCTCGCGGTGCTGCTTCCACCGCGAAACATAAACAGGACACAGGGTTTCTTTGGAGTTCTTTAGGTTATGTTTCGCTATGGAAACACTAACATTATTCGGTCTCCACAATTTCGATTTTCCGCCTGACAAATGGCCCCGCAACGGTGGTCTAGTGGCTATGGCACTCGCCTTGTGAGCCCAAGGTCGGAGGATCGAATCCCGGCCGCGGCAGCAGCATTTCGGAGGGGGAGGGGGGGCGATATGTTAAGGCCCGCGCACTGTGCGACGTCAGTCCACTTTCGAGAACACCAGGTGGTCGAAATTTCCGGAGCCTTCCAGTACTGCATACCTCATAATCACCGAGTAGATTTGGGTCATTAAAAGCCTTAAATCGTTGGCACTCAAATGCCCCTAAAATAACACATAAAACGCGTCGCAGGAAAACGTTTGTCGACTTGTGCATATTAAGTAAACCCCATTGCTCGAGCATTCACGCACTTTGTCAGCGTCCAATTGGTAACACATTGGCTAGAAGGTATCCAAATCGCGCCCTCGAGACTGGCGCCATTTTTCTTGCTAAGTTAGCAACGGGGTCACAAAAGATTATGTAAAATTGGTGCCTGAAAAAATGCTATACAACTTTTGCAAAATGGAGTTTCAACCAATTAGTATCAGTTTTTTTACAAGTACAGAATGAAACAGAAAAAAATTACAGCATATCCACGGAGTGAATGATGATGAGTGGGCGAAGCTCGGGAGGTTCATCGTAGATCGTGCCGAGTTCCGGATTAATTTAGTTAACGCGCACGCTACGAATCCTCATGGTTCAACTATGCACAAGTGAAATCTCCCACCGGCACTTCATTGCAAGTGAAGATCACAGGCCGGTGAACGGTTCTCCAACGCGAGCAGTCGGTATTTCTCAATCAAGAAACTCGCTAGGAGACGCTGCCTGCGCCAACGTTGTCTCTCGCGGTTGAGGGCGCGTTCTCCTTCTTTGCGAGCTGGTAGAGCGTTCATCTAAGAAAGAGCGTTTCCATAGTCAACGCGCGCCTTTCGCTCTCTCTCTCTCTCACAAGACAGCAGGTGGAAGAGTGGGAGAGAGAGAGGCACGCGCCGGGAGAGAGAGAGAGAGAGAGAGAGAGAGAGAGAGAGAGAGGCACGCGCCGGGAGGCACGCGCCGAGGGCGAGCGCGTGCCTCGCGGCACGCCGGTTACGCCTGACGCCTGACGCAGGACAAGGTTAGACTAAGAGGAGCTTCGCCCCTAAATCTTGGCGCTCCATCCATTTGAGAGCTGAAAAGGGGGCGAGTTTAGTCTTCATAAAGTACTATAATAATAAGAATATGGATCGCTAAACACGATTGACAACAGGGAATGTCGCAGTTGCCAACGTTGGCTCCTGCGACATTCCCTGTTCTCAATCGTTTTTAGTGATTTGGTCATCGATTCAAACCTCCATCTCCCCCTGAGCATCTCTTCTAATAAGAATAATAGTAATAATAAGAAAAAGAACATTAATTCTTTCCTGATGACAACTGCAAAGACAGGAGAGCTCAGTGAAAAGTCCACGTTTCCAGTCACACTCACAGGCCCCGCCACGGTGGTCTAGTGGTTATGGTACTCGGCTAATGATCCGAGGGTCGCGGGATCAAATCCCGGCCGCGGCGGCTGCATTTCGATGGGGGCGAAGTGTTGAGGCTCGTGTGCTGTGCGAAGTCAGTGCACGTTAAAGAACCACAGGTGGTCGAAATTTCCGGAGACCTCCAATACGGCGTCTCTCATAATCAGAGCAGATTTTGGGACGTTAAACCCCATAAGATCAATCAATCACTCACACTCACAAGGTGCGACGACTTCTCCTTGCAAAAACGCGCCTGCTTATGTTTAGTGACGCCTAAAGTTCAGCCCCAAGCGGTACGCGAACAGTGTCCGAATTCGCTACGTTTAACGAAACGGGTGACCAAATCGTTTTGTGTGTGTGACGGAAGAAAAAGTTCATGTGAAGCAATGGCTTAATGCATTGCAATTGGTAGCATTGTTTCGGAGGCAGCAGCTTTACGATGTGATCCTTCCACACTACTGGCGGCCACGTATATACGCCACGACACAGTATATTGTCACGTGGTCGTCCCCATGACAGACGCAGGAGGCTTCGAAGCGTTTACGGTCAAACTGTTTATTGGGCGAAACTACGGCAAGGCAAAAGAAGCGAATCACACAGCGAAGCGATAGCCGCTTTAACAGCCGTCGGGCGACGATAAAAAACTGCTCAGCGGTGAAATACGTCGGCTTTTATACATTCATCACAGCACGTTCCTGTATTATCACTGATGCTCTAGAAGGCACCCAAATGTGCGCGTCTGGACGCAAAGTTTGTTGAACGCTCGATACGACTCCCGAAACGGCATGCAAGGTGTGCGGGGCATGCGCTGCGCGTCACAAGAAAGTGCCAATGTGGCTCCCGTGAACAAATCAACAGTAGGGCACGTGTAAATATCATTTATGCTAAGGCGGAACAACATATTCTAAAACGTTCAAAATAGACCTGCGTTGCGCAGAAAGACGAAAGCGTTTTGTGAAATCGATAGGATATTAGGTTGTATACAGGAACTTTTGCAACGTATAGGCTTTGAGACAGTATGTCTGCTGGGATTGACTCAATGACAAAGTAAACTTGTTGACACTGAGGTCGACAGTTTGGAGAACATCCGCGAACGATTGCACCTATTTAATGCATGACAAGGTATGTAGCAAACGTTTGTTCTGCGTAAAATCACACGAACGCCGACTATCAACTGCAGCGAAGCACAGAGGCAAAAAAGAAAGAAGACACACAACTTATCGGCGCATGCTCAGTAACGGTAGCGCCACCTGTCAAACGATTAAACGTGCCGGTCTGCGCGGAAGACGACTGTTAAGGCATTCCATCTCTTCTCTGTTTAAGCTAATCGACGTCTCTTACGCACGCGCATCCACTAATACCGATATGCCATACTTCGACCATTACAGGCGTTTCTTTATTCTTATGCCTTTACAGAATCGCGCATTCAGTTAACTTAGGCGTGAAGTTACAGTCCCTGCAATGCAACGATAGATTAGACGGCGTTCCACCTGATAGTGACCTACGTTCAATTAATATCTCATAATACAACGCGTTGTTTGCCCAACGTAGAATCATCCGCAGCCAATAGGAATCTTATAAGTCATTTAGATGCGACAGTCGGTAAAATTATTGTTGGCAGCGTGCTGAACCTGACAAATCTCTGCTTTTTTTATTGCAGCAGCTCATTTTTTCTATGCACGGCAGCACGAATGTTACCTGACTATTTGAGAGCCATAAACACAACATAACCCCAAATCTACTTCCCACTTTCTTAAGCCTGTGCGAGACTGCGTGGATGTACGGAATACTCACTACTGCTTTTCTGCTATTGCTACATTTTCTGCTACGGCACGCGTTCCATTGAAAATCGACTCCCTTAGGTGTTCAGCTACGGTGGCCAGAGCTAAGCTAGGGTAATGCCCCGCTACGGTCGTCTAGTGGCTAGGGTACTCGATTCTTGATCCCAGGGTTGCGGTATCGAAGGAGGCAAAATGTCGAGGCCCGTGTGCTGTGCGTTGTCAGTTTACGTTAAAGAACCCCAGGTGGTCGAAATTTCCGGAGACCTCCACTACGGCGTCTCTCATAGTCAGAGCTTGGTTTTGGGACGTTCAACCCCACAAATCAATCATAAGCTAGGGTAACATGCTTCTAAAAGGCGCTTGACCTGCGCATTAAAGCATTTGTTCAATTCGTGCACGCATGATTTTGTTAGGGATGACTTGAGACACGACATGGCTATTCCGTTTCTTGCTACTTTCGAATGTTTCGACTGGAAGTTTCACAATGGTTTACATGCTCTGGGCGAATACTGTCAACACACGGGATCCTGCTCAAATGTCAAAGACATCTAAAATTTGTATTGTACGTTTCCCTGAGGCAGTTCTTTCGTAAATCTTAGGCCATCTCCATTAGCCTTGAATTATTCGCTTACATTGCTGACGACGGATTCAAAATCATCCTTACTGTAAAAAATCAAGTATTCATCAACATGAGGACATACCTTAATGACGCGCTCACCTAAGGCCTCCTTTAAGCGGCTGTCAAACTTGCTCAAGTAAAGATCACTAAGAAAAAGGGCAACCTTTGAACCTATACAAACCACGATTTCTGCAGAAACACGATTTTTCTATATCCAGCTAACGTTGACATTAAGTACATGGAAAGAATTTCGAGAAAAGCGTTCATGGAAACTCCGAACTTATCTATAAAACTAACTCCTGCCCTTGTTATTCAATACACTCTTTTAAGTAATTTAGCAAACTTCGGGAATAAGTAATACTGGTCTTCTACATCCATACTAAACGTGTACAGTCGCAGGATTGTTTTCTGTGAAAAACATAACTAGAGCCTTAAATGGGATTAGAAAAACATACGAATGCAAAGCACTTCAGCAGGTAGCTAGCTGCACAAACCTGCCAAGTCCCTATCTCTAAAACAATCGAGGAAAACGGAATTTCTTGCTTCTCGGTTTTTGCCTAGAAAAATAGCCCTAAGGTCTCGTGCGTCTATCGTTGCATTGCCGGGACTGTAACTGCACGTCCAAGTTAAATGAAGGCGAGATTCTGTAGAGACATAAGAATGAAGCAACGCGTTTTAATGGCCGAGGTCTGGCATATCAGTATCAGTGGGGGCCGCGTGCGTGACACAGCCGTCGATTAGCTCAAACAGAGAAGAGATGGAATGCCTTAACAGTTGTCTCCCGCGCAGACCGACACATTTAATCGTTTGACAGGTGGCGCTACCGTTTCTGAGCATGCGCAAATAAGTTGTATGTCTTCTTTCTTTTTTGCTTCTGTGCTCTGCTTCAGTTGATAGGCGGCGTTGGTGTTGTCCACTTCTCACCTCTAGTGCCCGTGTTTGGACGCCTGTTCTTTTCACAATGGATTCATACCAACTCGCTCAGCTTTCTGTCTTTTTGAAGCCCTTTCGCCCTGCATGAAGTGGCGGAAGGCTTGAAAACATGATTGGAAATAGTGCTTGGAAGCGGACAAAATTTGTTACCAGCGCAGGGGTTTTAATACAGGCCCCCACCCTGCAGAAGACTTAACAATCACACCAAACGTCCACGCATGCGAGACGTGAACACATCTGAACCACATAAGGGCTTGGAATTTTCCACCAGCGTGCTTAGGACTTTCGTATAGTAACAAAGAGGGATCACCAGGGATGAAAGAAAGAAAGAAATTAGGACCGAAGGAAAGAAAGTAAGGAATAAGAATGAAGTAAACAAGGAAAGAAGTAAATAAAAACAAAGAAAGAAAGGAGGAACAATAAAAAACGAAGGAAAAATAGAATAGTGGCAAAGAAAGAAGGAAAGAAGGCAACAAAAAGAAAGAAAATCGAAAGTAAGAGGGGCTGAAGGAGCAAGGAAGGAAATGAAAAAGAAATAAGGAAGCAAGGAAGAAACAAATAAAGAAAAACATGCACCTACACACACACACACGCACACACACACACACACCAGGCAGGCGCACGCCAAGCTTCGGTTTCCCCCCTCTTCTCGGCAACATTTGCTGGTTTTCGTACCCCTTGACAACGCTCCGCCTTTATTTCGAGCCCATCGCTCAACGAGCCCCTTAGGGCTTTCGCCTTAAGATACGTTCCAGCCAAATGAATTCAACATGTAGTGCACAATAACGTAGCATACTTTAATTAAAGCTATCCATAATTAATGACTGCCAGCATTTATAACAGATTATGCGACGTTCCTCATCCCATGCTCTCGCGGTCAGGACGTTGACGACGAGGAGGCGGAGGAGGGCGTATCATCTCACGTCCCCAGGGAATGGCGAAGCATGGTCCACCACTTCCTGCACCACACGGAGGACGAACCGCCACTGCAGACGGCGGTTCGTGGTGGTCTACGATGCTTTCGTCAATAATAAGTTCCAGTTCTGCAAAATGAAACACGTAGCTTATACAATCGAAAGACACCGCCAGGGTTCTTTCGGACATAGAGCAGTTGATTTATATTCGTTTGAAACTTCAAGATTGGG
Source organism: Hyalomma asiaticum (assembly GCA_013339685.2). Taxonomy (NCBI): domain Eukaryota; kingdom Metazoa; phylum Arthropoda; class Arachnida; order Ixodida; family Ixodidae; genus Hyalomma; species Hyalomma asiaticum. The sequence goes on from CM023482.1 coordinate 59,304,634, forward strand.
GCCGTGCAATTATCACGCCATTAAGCACTCTAAGTAACTTTGCAACGTACCCAAAGCGTGAAAGTATTCTGATAAACTAAGCAGCTCAATTGTCGCCTGTGCAGAAATCTATGTTCACGCTCAGAGATGACCCGCGCGACACATTACGCGTCCGAGCGCAAAAAACTTGTTTATGTAAAATTTGTAACATTTACTGCAACCACATGGTTGTCGGATAACCGCAAACGTAAGCATTATATACACTTAATTAGGTAATTGCATAATAGTCGTTACGGCTCTTCGCCTTGTCACGTCGACAATATCGCCATTGTTAAAACACCTTCACGCCTAAAAACGCAGAAAATAAATCCTAAATGTGGTAGTGCTTCTAATCTAGGTAATATTTCTATAGGTCATACGCAGCAGGAGAAGCGTGTTTCACCTTCAACTAATTCGCTCATTTAGCCTACTGAGACTTATCGTGAACTTCTCCTTATGCCTCTTTCAAGCTCCTCATATCATGCGCAGTGTTTCCCGCACGATATACGGCACCTCATTATCCGTTTTCAAGAACCCGTACTGACGTGGTACGTGTCCGTCCGAGCAAAATAACTACGGGAAGCATAGATTCGTAAACACCGTTGTATGCGAAGCATAACCCCAATTTGTGTACTGCCAGCTTGGGCATACTATTGGCAAGTAGCGGCATTTTGTCGTCATACAGTACTACATTCTCGCAGGCATTGTTTCACACTGCAGAATACATGCCGCACTTCGTTATTAGAGTTCTCACGCTGCTCAATCTGACGGAAGCTTTATGTTCCGGCCTCGTTGACGTGTAATATAGGCATTCCGCTGCCCAAATTGAAGCAATTTAAGGATGAGGGTCAGGAATTATTTGATACGAGATTATCGTCGCAACAATGCATTGATATAAGGGTGAGTGGGACTGTGTCTGTATATGTATGGTTAAAGTCTCACTACAGTATCGACTGTTAGCACACAGCTTCAAAAATCGCCATATTGCCGGAAACTAATGAAGGAAACCACCTGAGTAATTAATTATGGAACATTTACTATCAACGATACATATTTGAAACCATAATATGGCCAAGACGCCACACGTAAAGTATTTTCCCTGAAAACAATTCTAATATTTTGTTACGACTTGGTATACCTTCGTGACGTATCAATACGTCTCATAATTAAGAGCCCAATGAAACGAATACGCTGAAAACGACAGCAAAAATATACCGTTTCAAAGCGGAAGGCGTTTCCTTTTCCATCCTGAACCGTTATTCACAAAGAAGTCGCTAAATGAGGCAAGCTCAAGTTCGTTTCCGTACGAGCCATAGGCACCTTGCTCACACTCGTTTGATTGTTTTCAGTCCTATCAAGCGTTTCTTTCACTGTGCGCACACTAAAAAATTACATATATTGAACAGAACACTAGTTCAATTCTGTTGCGATTATGCATGCTATGGCCTAGTAATTCTGATTATTATAAATATGCCTCATTCACCATGGCTCCCTTACGAGCTGTCGTCAAGTTGTCAATTTACTTTAAAGCGAGAATGTACAGAGGACTTCAATTACTGTTCCCACGAGCGCGCTCTCATATTTGTTTTAACGCATGTTGATATTAAATCGCCGTTTATTAGACACAACAGTCCAGACTAGAAAGTTCTTGTTTCTTAAAAGGTATTTTGTGCTTTAAAGAAGAAAATTTGAAAAAAAAAAGCTAGGATGTATAGGCACATACACTCTTAGTATATTTGGGCAAATCTAAAGCGACGTGTGAACCAACGGCATATATAACCTACCAGAGTTTTCCTTTAAGACATGGATAATTCTACTTAATGAGTACAATGTCATAATAATAAAATAAAAATGGTGTCTCACCATCACTTTTCCCTGCTTCCCGGCTGAAACAAAAACACATTTTTTGAGATTCGTGGCAACTGAATTGTTTGCTCAAGAGGTGTCTGCCCGCTTCATTGTCAAACCAACTCATCGCAGTTCCAATCGTTGCTACACGTTACACAGTCATCCAGAGTTACTCAGTGACCACAACATTCTATGTTGAATATTGAGGCCGTGGTGTTCTAAGAAGAATGAGGAAGAAAAGGCACAATGAAACATCAGAACGTTGAAGAGTATCAGAGCTTTCCACTAAGTGTACGATGTGTCTCCTTGCTCTTTATGAACTCAAGGAATGCATAGGGTATATTAATTGTAGTTTATGAACTGTATTGTGTATATTACGGCAGGAGTGGAAGAGAGTTAAAGGGGACTAAAAAGCATCTGCCGTCCAAAGGGACCGAACCTACGACCTTAAGATAACGCATCCGATGCTGTACAAATGAACCTACGACAGTGGTCGTTCTCCCGTGTGCGCTTTATCGGGTGTTTGTGTGCGTATAATCCTGGCAGCGATAGCCAGCGCCGGTCATAGCAATGGCGGAAAGTGTGGAACTGCTTTCTTGCCAAACGTACGTCACGTACGCACGTGACCTTCTGACGAGATGCGTGCTGAACACTAAACCCTAGCATCTAGCATGCTTCCTCAAGACACCAAGCCTGCGGTAACAAGACCCTCGTTATAAAATAACGAATGAAGGCTAATGATCAAGGACTTGTTTCCTTGTTGGAGACAACCTGATGGAGAGTACAGACAATGAAGCTAGGGAAGGCATAGGGGACGATGCGTTACGGGGTAAATGGAAAGGAACTGAAGTTTACGCGAAATTACCTGCCTTTAGTAGGCATCGAGCCTAGGGCTTTCGGATGTCCTCTTACGTCATTTCCCTTCCATCTATGACTCACGGCATTTAAAAAAAAACTACAATCGTTGTCCCCTGTGTTTCCCTGACTTCATGAGGTTGTGTTTAAAAAGGAAACGAGCCCTTCATCGGTTTCCCTTGCATGCTCTTCCGTGACCTTCATAGGCCTTAATTTCATTAAACTGCTAATTGTCACGATGACAGGTACTGGTGTTTCCCCCGTCCAGGGCTTTATTGACCCTTGTCTTGCTGAGTTTTGTCCAGCGTGGCCAATTTGTCGTCCCAGCACTCCGGGGTGTGTGCGCCTCCAACTGCCGTGCTCACTTCGTGACTGCTGCAAAGGGGCAGACTAACATTCTTTGGAATAACAAAAGCTAAGCGACGCCTTAGCATTTGTTATTAGAAATCGTACCAGCTACCGCAAGTTCCTGTCTCTCTAAAGTAGCCTGTTGTCTAGTGGCTATGGCACTCGGCTGCAGAAAGTAGGCCACGTGACCTAATCCCGGCCGCGGCGGTTGCATTTCGATTCAGGCGAGATGCTGAGCCCTCCAATAGTAATACAGTGGTTTCGGATAGCAAAACCCAAGAAATCAGCCAATCCATATGTTAGTCTTTTTCTTTTCTGTCTCTCTAGCATTTCGTGTATCCGGAACAGATACACGAAATGCTAGAGTCGGTTCATGCTGTAGCAATGCTGGGTGCCGAAATGCAATGCTGGCAATGCTCTAGCAGTGCTATGTGGTACGAGAAATACTGGGCGCTGCTTCACGCACAGCAATTCCCCACACCCGCTCCCAGCTTTGTTGAACTACGTGATCTGCCCTCTCATCCCAGTCTAGTGATTGTGCGCAGGGGCGCCGTGTAACGATGTCGTGAAGGTCAATAGGAAATCTTGGCACTGCATGGTAGCATGCCTCACAAGCAGTAAATGAAATAATCTACATATTTTAGTCCATTACAAGTGAAGAAAAAAAATTGACGGCAGATCCACGAGGTGAATGATGATGAGATTGGGCGAAGCTCCTGGAAGTAATCATCGGTTAAACCGTGAAATTTCTTCCGTTAATTCGCCCGATAAAAATGACGTGAAACGATTGATTAAATGTTTATCAAACTTTTATTGCTGGTTTCCGTTGTCCTTTCATTATGACCGCTTTGTGGTCGGTGAAATGTAAGCTAAGTGGTTCTTGCACTGGTTGCAGATGAAAATCATTGCTTTACCTGGCGTCTTTCGTTAAGCAGCTGGCGTCTTTTCGTTTTGCTTTAGAAACATCTGGCGTCTTTTCGTTTTGCTTTTAGAAAACATCTGGCGTCTTTCGTTGGTTTATTTCATCAATCAACGGCGTTTTGAACAAAATTTTTCTTGTTTAATCACGCACAGGAGAAATCTCACCAGGCACTACCTTGGAGGTAAACAATGGCTGCTACTGGGAATGAGAGACAGCAGAAGTCGGCTTTTAACACTTACAATGAAGAACAAAATATCCTCCTGATTCCACGCATTATGGAAATTGCTGCCATGTGAAATAGTCATCAAGGGAAATATCTATGACAAATTGTTTGGCAATCTGCCAAGTGCTGCGAGCAGGATGAAGGTCCTTGCGCAAAGAGCATGCGTACCCACTTACGATTTGACAGTACCGTGACGACTGAAGTTTATGTTGTCATATGACGTAACATTGGGACTCGCAATAATGCACAGCATGGGCATAGGTTCTGTCGAAAATTGCACGCAACGCTGCTCTGATGCGCATAACGTAGACATCGTTTGCGGAAGTATTCCTACAGGATCAACCAAGGTTGGACTAAAGCATGACGAGTGACAGTAGAATATATGTGCGAAAAAGGTGAAAGCACAAATGGAAAAGGAGAAACAAGATGGACCGGATAGAGAGTCAGGATGACTCTCTATCCTATCCCTCTGGTGTCTTCTCGTGTCGCGTCTTGCCGTATTTGTATACATTACGAACCAACTAACCCAACAACATGCGTTACTGGAATGCATTTATTGTTTATTACATTGCCATGGTAAGACTTAACGCACATCAGAAGCACAACTCGCGGTACAAAGGCACCATGATCACAGCTTCCGGTGCGACAGCTTTATCTACTATACTACCGCCTGGAAGAAGAGCCACCATAGCTAATTGGTAGCCTGTTAGCTTGGCACCCCTGGGGCTCGTGTTGGATACCCTTCTACCGTTTGGTAGGTTGCATGTGCCTGTGGGCTTGCTATGTCAACATTTGAATCGCAAGCTATAGACAACGGCATGTCCTTCCTGTTGTTTAATGTCTTCTAATGATGTAGTAAATGTCTATTTTTGTTTTTCCTTGAGTGATATATCCTGTGTGAATGAAAACACCTGTGGTGGAAGCCAGCGCACCAAGGTATGAGCTCGACGGGTATGAGCCACTCGTGATCGCAGTGTCGTTAATAATGACGTACATGAGGAGTACATAGCGGCTCTTTAGTATAACTATGCTAACTAAACGGCTCTTTTGTATAACCTATGATCTTGTCTTTGTCTACATATAGAACCCTTATTAGGGCCCTTTTTAATTGAGTTTATATAATTAGTTTTCATGTATTAATGTATCTAGTAGTAACGCGAACGCGAGCCGTGGTGTAAGAAACAGGAGTGTCGCTCGCCATTCGTGGCACTAATGCACGCTATACTATCAAATCACATGAATCGGACTCGTAACGATGAAAGGGTTTCTCAGAGAAGCTCCATGTACACCAGGGAATAGTACACCGGGCCGCTCCCACTTTCGGACGGGAAGGCCAAGCGTCATCGCCGCATCGTGGGCCTTCTGGACAGCCCGTAATTGATCAATCCAGTTGTGGCTCTTGACCAATGAATAAAATACTTCCGCCGTCAATCCGTCGTCAGCGTGGCCCTGTAAAGAGGGGCGCTCCGATGGCATGTGCTCAAAATCACTAACCCCACCGCAGTCGGTACACAGAGGAGAAATCTCTGTATACCTACTGAAGGCAGAAAGTGTAAGATATGAATTCGCTTGGATTTGGCTGAGAGTCGCAGCCTGAGGTCTTCGCAAGATTTCGATGTGGCAAGGGGAAAATCCCGCGGCTCATTCGATAGTGGGTAGTGATCTCGTTGAAGGTGGCAAGAATATCCCTAAAAGAATATCCCCGGGCTGCCTCCGAAAAGTCGGACCAAGGGCGTCGTCGGTCCCACCCGGCACACCGACTTCTCAGTGCCCGGCGCGGCCGTGAACACCTCGCGCGCAGGCATGGGCCAAATCATTAACGTTTGCTAGCCCCCACAACTTCGGCGCCCTCGTGCGCTGGAAACCACGTAATTATATGATGAGTACGCACCTTACCCTCACGTGCCCGAGCAACCTCCTCGCATACAGCCCCAGTCGAGAAAGCTCGGAGAGCTGATGTCGAGTCCGTGTAAATTTCTTCTTTGTCCGAATTAAGGAGCGCTAGCTCAATGGCCATCTGCTCCGCCTTGCAAGCCGACGGCGTCCTGACTGACGCGGGCCAAATGGAGATTCATACATTTGGCGAGAACACAGAAAAAAAAAAGACGAATCGGCTTTCTTACGTCACTAGGTGCCGAAGTTCAGGCGCGAATTTCAAAGCTAAAACTTTGAAATTTCTTTTCTGTGTTACTATTGAAAATATTATGTTGGAAGTAACGACACTCAAATTCTCGATACATGTTACCGTTCTAAACCTGTTAACCTGATCACTTTAGTCTCTCTTTAATACCGTTCGCCCTACGGCATACCCCACGCGTTGTCCGTGCTTCTCTGAGGCCAAAGCTTTCGCACACTACGTGGACGTTCCGGACCATCCCTGGGCTGGCCCCAATGAACGAAGCGAGTGCGGAGAGGTGGAAGGAGCTGCTTGCCAGCGACAGCCTTGACGATCAATTTAGTTTTATCGAAAGGGTCACACAGAGCGGCAACTCCCTCTGGCGTCCAGGACGAGGGTGTCCACATATCCCTAATTGGGAATCATGGCCCAAATGGGTCCCGAACCACATACCCCGTTTATTTGGCTAAATAAATGTTTTTCTCCTCCTCCTGCTCCCCCTCTAACACACTAAAAGCACAAACTGCACGAGGCAAGTCCGCTCTCGATCCCGGCGTTCAGAGTTCGCATTTTTAATGGAGGAGAAAATGAAAGTGGCCCGTGTACCAGTCCGTTGCGAGTACTCGTTAAAGAACTCCAGGTGGTCAACATACCCGGAGGTTCCTACTGCGGTGATCCTCTCCTGTCTCGTTCGGTACCTCTGCCTACCTCCCCCCCACGGACGCTGAGCCGCGTTCCCGCAACGGCTGCAGAAAATAAAGTTCTTTCCTTAACCGAACAACAATCATCTTCCAATGCGTCGCTTGCTTCCGGATGGCTTAGTTTGTTCGGTGAGGTTTTCTTATTGGCGCACTTATAACCTAAGATGTGCACACAGAAAGACAGATTTATGCCCTGAGGAAAGCTACCGCTCAAGGCTGTAGAGCATCGGGCCTCTCCAACGTCGGGACGGGTAGGCCGAGTCTCATCACAGCGTCACGGCCCTCTGGACAGGCCTGGGCTTATGTAAAAGGTCTGATCTCCTGAGCAGGGACCTCCATTCCTCTTTGGTCGTGCGTTGGGGATCCTGTAATGGGGGGCACTACAAGAGCATATAGTGTAGCTAACGTACAATGGGTGCCACAATCTGGGCATGATGGATCAAGGCCTTCGATGAACTGGCTGCGGGAATGAGGATTAGGTGTATGGCCTCGTATGATGCATACGGAGGGTACATGTCTGTGCTCCAGAGAGTATCTCGTGAGGAAGGCGGAAGACCCTCCTGCCCTATTGGTAATGTTTGGTGACCTCATTAAAGGTGAGCAGAACGTCCCTAAAGACCGCTAGATCGGAGTCCGAAGATCCCCCAGGCTGCCCTGCGCGGTAAGTTCGCGCGCCCGGGCATGGGAAATCTCTTTCAGGCTGGCCATGGATGCAAGATATGGTCCCGGGTGAGCCGGAAACGAGATAATAGCGTGAGGAGTGGCCTAAAATGCGATTTATTTCAGCTGATACGGATTCGGACGCAAGCGTCCTGACCGCCGCTCGCAGGTCGGTGTCGATTTGTTGCTTACAATCGTCCAGGAGGAGCACATGAGAATCGTTCAGGACATGTGCAGCAAAATAAATATATTGAGGTACGTTTGTAGAAAGGCAGGACGGGAGCCCAGGCTTCGAAGGATGATGTCTTAAGGTCCCACAGAGGTGCGTTAAGGTCAAGCTCAATGCGTCCATGGTTTGTCAGCTTCCATCCATTTCATTTTTGGGGACAGATCTACGGAGCTCTTCTATTGTAGAGTACGATATGTACTCGAGGCCCGTGTGCTGTACGATGTCAGTGCACGTTAGAGATCCCCAGGTGGTCGAAATTTCCTCAGTTCTCCACTACTGCGTCTCTCATAATCATAACATTGTTTCGGGAGGTAAAACCCCAGAAATCAATCAAATCAAAGGAACTGCTGCCAGTAGAACAGCGAGAGAGGCTCCACTGCCGCAGTACTGATAATTCAAACCCCCCTCGAATGAATAATAGTTAACGATCAGCATCACTTTATGGTAAGATGCATTCCACAATGTGACTGCGCACTAGCGCCTTAAAAAGCGGGACAGGACATCTGCTGTCGCAACTGCAGCATTGCCGTCATTTAGCCACGACACAATGATGGTTGGCCCAGTGGTTGGCAGCGAAGCTGTATGGGATGGGTGCAAATCGATTGTCTGCGATCAAAATCCCGGCGAATATATCAAAAGGATATGTGGGCATGATCCGCACTTCAAATATTCAACATTAACCTTCACAGCCTCTGACGCCCAAATAGTGTCACCTTCCTTCGTCCTATTTTATTGGCGTAAGCGCTCTGCCGAAGCAAGAGTCTTTGAAGCCACCACACCAGATATTCTGAAACCGGAAACGTTCACATAAAGCGACGGAAAAGTGGGTACTGGCGATCTGGTGCTTGTACGCTATCTAGTGACGCGACAGTTTGTCCACTGGACAACAACCTCGCGTTTACCGTTTGTGTCATGAAAGAATGTCTTCCTTTTATTCCTAATTGAATTCACAATGCTGTTTTCCTTGGAAAGCGACAAGACGTACGCGTTAGAATGCCGTATTTCCTCTTTGCTTAGTGTCTCTAAAGCGCCTAAATACGGCCTCAGTAACATGTTTCTCCCATTATTGCTGTAGCGTTAACGCGGAAAATTCGCTACACTGAGAGAGTAGTGCACAGAGCAAGGCGACCCTGTCCCAATTTCCAGCCGTAGATTACCACAATGGCTGTGCTGTCCCTGACCCTAAAGGATCCTTCAACTGAAGCCTCTGTTTGGAGTTGTGCTATTCAGACAATCTCGTGTAGCATGAAAGACCGCATGTTTGTTGATATCTATAACTGGGCTTCTTCTGTCCTAGATGTAGAACAATGGAAGCGCGCTTGTGCGCGTGACACTTGTCGGGCAGCCATTGTATACCGGTGACCTTCACTACAGTAATTGCGTACAGCTACCATATTCACGTTATCATGGCAACTATAGCATTAAATGGAGCTCAACTGCCACTGTGATTCAACGCAAGACGCCATAGGCGCGGAGACACTGATTATGCTTAACGTATCAGAAAAGCCGTCTATCCAGGCCAAATCCGGAAACAGAAAAGAATTATGGGTATTGCCAGTCAATTTTTAGTTAAAGTACGCAACACCCGTGAACTCAATGCTCCTTTCTTCTTCATATTCCCCATTTGGTCGCCGCAGCACAGAATTGTAACCATGCCTTGGCCTGAGTTCCTGAACGCCATGGAGGAAGGAAAAACTGAGGAGAGGCCCTACCGCATCCCAATGCATTGCAGAAAGTGTGGCGGAAATGACGTCGGAAATCATGGGCCAAAGAACAACTAATGGGGCAGACAAAACAGCAGACGCCCTGGGAGACGGTCTCTGCGTGTAACGGAGGTTCGCAGTTCGAAGTGCCAATTTGTTTTCGCGAAGAAAACTGCACGAGGTGAAACGTTTTTAATCGCGCGTATATGCAGCACGCGTGGCACTCGACGACATTGAGCCGGTTTAGTAGCCATTCACTGCAACAATATCGTGCGCGTATTCGACCACTTTTCACGTAGAAAGAAAGGACACTGCTGCGGGGTAGTTAACGAATATGTGCGTATTCGTGAGTATAGTGTGCTCACAATACCTAACATGCTGGCGCGCACACACCTCACAGAACACAGGTACACAATACCATCCGATTGAATAGAATAGAATGGTTGGCACGGTCTCCAAAAGCACGATACTCTCTGTGCACGCTTTTGTGCTGCATGAGAAGCGCTACAAACAAAACATTTAGGTACGTGCGTTATTTTCTGGCGGACAAAGGGCGAACGATGCAGAGCTTCACGTGCACATCAATTGGTGATATCTCGGGAATTAAACATACACGTAAACGTGCGCATGAGAAGCGACAACGGCCCCGGTGCGCCCGTGCGAGCAACGGTTGGACATTTCCTAGCCTTGCGTGCTTGCAAGGCGAAAGACTACGCAAGTTTTGTGGCATTTTTTTTTTCATTTACACAGGTCCGCGCGTCCGCGCATGAAAACAACGTGCCGGAAACGCAAGGCAACCTCCGAGATATGGGAGCGCGTGTGCAGTCTGGAAGGTCATGTAAAAAAACTGTCTGTTTAGCTGCTTTGCTGATAGGCGGCGCTACAAATGTTAGCGATGTGGAGGCTTCGTGAATGTGACGTCATGGCCTCTCCTTAGTTTCTCCTTCCTCCATGCTGAACTCTCTCATTTACTGAGTAAACGGCGAGGTTTGACAGCGTTAAATTAAGGAGAAGTGCTGCCAGCTCAATGCTAATATTATGGTCTCAGGTAGGATTCGCTTGGCCCACCTGCAGAGCAAGTGACCGCGCCTGATTCGTGAATGCATTGGGACGTAAATATGCCTCGTATAAAATTCAGCTCGTAGAAAAAGAGAAATAAAAGTGCACGAGCGAGCCCTGTGAGATAAGATGCAGGAATCATGAGCCACTCTGCGTGTGGTTTCTATCACTTCTATAACTCATAAATGCCTATTGCAGAACGCAAAGTAATGAAGAGAGGTGGAGCGAAAAGTGAGTTGGTATCATGGGCAGCGACCACAACCTAGTAGTTTAAGAGCTTCAAATGTACTTCCGTCATCACCTTTGATAACCAAATAGCTACGCTTGTTGTCCACATTTAGTGATAACGCACACCTAGTAGTCTATAGAATAACTCTTACTCCCACTTCGTATAAAAAAACTAAAGCAACTTCGCTCACCTCCCACGGTGAAGATTTATCAAAGAGCAGAGCTGGTGGCATCACCTTTCCTTGTCTTTTAACATTGCTTTAACTTTACTTATAGTTCTCTTAACTAGCGTGTAAGTGTGTATTGTTGGCAATACTTGCATTGCCGTGTATCATGCCTCACACTTGTCTTCACATGCTTTACACTGCTCTTCATCTTCGTCCTACTGTAGCTGTACGATCACTAACACTCATGTCATCACTGTCATGATACGACTCCACTATCATGTAGCATTATCATTACCACTACCATGAGAGTCGAGGGAAGGTGCCGGTCCACTTTCCCCTCTGCGCAACCTGAGGCCTTGTTTTCTGGTAGTGGGCCAAGTACAAGCACAGGTCCCTTCTGCGCACAGACTTGCGTTGCTTTCTTTACCCCTCTATGCTGAAGAAAAAAGGCTCACGAAGTTGTGTGCAGGAAGCAATACACTATCACGAGCGGACGCAGCGGCAAAGATTCGGTTGCTAGCACGTGGTATGACCATATCGATGTGGAACACTCCTGGTATTCTGCACACCCGTCTTCACCGCCTCGGCCCATCACTCGAACTTCGAGTTTCATCATGACTACCCCTCTCATAAACAACGGTCATCTCTGCCTGTGGCTGGGAGTGTCGTTTTACCACAACCTTATAGCATCCCGGATTAGAACGGCAGACAGTGATGACTGTGACCAGTGCGGCGGCAAACAAACGATCGCTCACATCCTCTGTCAGCGAGAGTCCCTCGACGAAGAAGTGGCGCGCCTCGAAGACCGACCACTGCCTGAATAAATAATATTGGAATGTCGGAACCTTAGGGTTCCGTGACGGAAAGCGACGGAGGCGCTGCTCAAGTTCCTGGTGGCAACGGGCTTCGTTTAACCACTTTAATACTTCAGCGTTTGTGTGTCTCCCCTTTACCCTTCCCAAATGCAGGGTAGCAAGCTGGAAATCTTTTTGTAGTTAACCTCCCTGCCCCCCACACAGATTTCCTCTCTCCCTCTTTACCTCACCATCTCTATGTTTTTTAGCTCTCTTTCTCTCTTCCTTTCCCTCCCTCAATCTCTCTTTTCGCCACCCTTAGCAAGTTGTACTACAATCATCGGTACAACGCTATATATGATATGAAATAATAAGTATGTCCTGCGATTGTGTGTGCATACCGTAATCGTTATGACGTTTGCTTTCAGACCATGGACACGTAGATTCGAATCCTGTCTCGCCCAGAAAGTTTTATTTTTTGCTTAATTTCTTAGTGCTCAAAACTGCGGACGACAACAACGGTCACGGCTGCTCGATGCCGATGTACTTCGGCCCTAAATAGCTCAGCTATTGCTACAGTAACATATTGAAACTTCGTACACAGGTCCTTTCCATTAAGGCAGACATACCGTACACTTTCATTGAATGGAAAATTAAAGGGATGCGAAGGAAATTAGGGGCTGCTCTGATATGGGATATCAGTGCCAATATGCAGGTGTACACTCGTGATAAAAAATTGTCGACCGATGGGCACAGCATATCTTATTTTTCTCCATAGCTGTGTATGTTAGTTGATCTAAAGTGGACATACCTAAGTGCGCATGTTCTACCGACTGACGCATGCAGCGCGAAAATTCTACGTATTATAGCTGTGCCACAATGAATATAAAAACTTCACTGCAACCACTGTTGCCCGAACTACTATTCACGACAGCACCTTATAAAATTGTCACAATTACACGGCATTCAATGCGGTTGCCCCAAAATGTTCCGAATGGAAGAATAAATGCTGTGAGGCCTCTGCAGAAGACAAAGAGCCCCGGTAGTTCTTACCCGCGACACACATTTCGAATTATTTGCATCAATCATTCTTCTTTTTTCTTTAGTTAATATACAGTATGTGCAAATGGTTCTGCAGAACTTCCTGAAAACAGAATTATAAATTAGTCGTCTCCGCATTAGGTTCCGTAATGTGAAAAAATGGGCGCTCCTCAATTACAAAGTCATTTGTCTTTTTGGCTTGCACAGTCCCCGGTGAGCAAGAATAATTGGTACAATGCTTGGAACAACTCAAAGAGTCAAGCGCTTCTCTAAGCAACCAAAAAAAGAACAAAAAACAACATGGATGTTTCCCCGCCCGAGGTAACGGAATGCTCCACACGACAAGATTAATTTATTTTACTGTATAAGTTTGTGCATACACTATTTGCCTCGCCATTGATTCGTAGCTTTTATTTCTTACCGCACGCGTTTGCGGTTTTGTTTCTTTGGCACCAACAAAAGCGAGTTCGGCGGCATCTGAAATGCTGGGGTGTTTATTTTCCGTCACGCATATCTGGTTGACTTGGTTTCGAGTAATGGAGGTTGCGGAGGGAGTTACGACAAGATTGACTCGTCAAGGCAAGGAAGACTCTTTGCAACTGCGATTGCTCTCAGGGTGAGAGAATCAGCGGGTATGCGGCTCTATGAAAAACCCCACTTTTCGAACACCCTTTTGGTCACCAAAATGAGACTGGCACGACGTGCGGTGCGCTCTTTACTGATAATTTTCGATGATGGCATAATGATTTAGCTACCGTTCCCCAGTAAACGCTATCTACTTTTAACTCGCTGAGGTGTCAGCCTGTTGCGTAGGCACCTCGCATGGAAAAGATTCATCAACTCCCAACACCGAGCCCCTCCACCATGGCGCAGGCGGCGGACCAAGGTACAGCGGAGCAGTGAAGACGGCCATAGTGGGACGCGTACAAATGCTGCCTATGTCGACCGCGTTTCCCCGCGCTCGCGCCGCACGCGCACGTGCGCCTTCAGTGACGTCGTTCATCCCGTCGCAGCCATGCCTGCGAGCCCGCGAGCAGCAGCTTCAACTTGAAACTTTCTCATGGGTATAGACCAAGGATCGTACGAACTCCCGAACAGCAGGCCCCTTTCGAAGAATAGCACCGACGGCAGAACCGTGAGAGAATTCGTGTTCGCTAGGCCAATGCCGCAGTCCAGGCACAAGAACAGGCCCGGGTGGCCAAGCGCAAGCAGCAACTGCGTGCGTGACCGTGATCATGCTAGGCACAGTGTGCGGCATACGAAATAAATACAGTGGTAAACCCAAGCCAAACGTGCGTGCAACCTCATTAGTAAACACAGACATGTAACGAAAGACTGCGAAAGGCTTCAATACACCATCATGATTAACCGACTGCTAGGCACCTTGGCCGGGCGTGTCAGCTTTGCTGGTTAACCATCTGTGCGGAGTACTTCGGCGTTATTTTATCTATTAACGTAAAAACCAGTCCAAAGTGTATTCTTATTTAAATGTACACTGCCTATCATGATTATAGATACATACGTTGCCTCAAATAGGCCTGAGTTTTCCTTTGCGCTGTGTGATGTCGACATGTATGACCCCAAGCCACCAGGGCTTGTTTCGTGGTTGATTGTTGACCACCCGTTTGAGTCGGCAGGGCGTTTGAATTGTGTGACACACAGACATACCGACTAAGTTTCTCACGTTTAGACAGCCAAAGAAAGATTAAAACCTCTTTGGCAGCGTTGACACCATACCGACAACGGTGCGCCCGGGCAGTGCCACCTACACAGGGGAAGCGTTGGCCTGGGTAGGTTACTTGCGCGAACATCATCCAGAAGGCACTCGCGCTATCACTTTCCACTCTGAAAGGCGGAGACGAAGCACCCTCTAATTTTGTATGTAGTTATTTTAGATGCGAAGCAGCTCTTTGACTAGCCTGTGTAACGCTCTCCCTCCTGCTGTCCCTCCGCACAAACGCGAGGCAACGCGCTTCCCTCGGCGCAGGTGTTGGAGCGGTGCCAAGTAGGCCACGCCGCAGCTGGGCGTTGATGTCATGCTCCCCTCGCACGCTTCCCTCGCAGGTGCGCGCTTACGTCACTCTCTCCCTCACCCGCCGGAGCGCCCGCAGGTGCCGGCTCCAATGCCCGCTCGCCTCCCGTGTCTGCGTTTCAAACAAACGTTTACACCAGTAAACGCTACACCTAGTTTCGCTTCAAACTTCTTCCAGCACCCGCGTTAGCGCCGTTCAACCCGTGACGCCACCCGTGCGCAACGCTGCTTCTTCGCATCCCATCAGGGTTCCCTTCGGGGAGATGGTCCAAGTTTTTGGAATGCAGAATATCACCTTCAGGCGCCAATTACGATTTAGCCCCAATAAATCCGTCAAGTTTTCACGCGTAATTTTCCTGGCACTCCATATTCCGTTACAAGAAAGAAACCGCAGTTATATGTTGGTAGGTTCGTTCTCCAGTAATTATTTGCAATAAAAGCATAATTAAATATCAATTTATGCTGAATTCCATCATCCTTTATTTGTCATCAGACGAATAGCAACAGTTGAAACGCCGGTGTGGCCAATAACACAATTGTGTTTTTGGCCGCGTTCATTACGAGCCAACAAATATTACATTCTTGTCGTTTATGCAGGAGAGTGTCGTGTTGGTAGTAATGCCTTGAGAAGATTGTTTACCTGCAGGAATACATCGCGCCTGGCAGTAAACTAACTACATATGGAGAACGTCATTGGTCAATTTACCCAAAGCTCAATGTTTCGCGGGTGTTTATAGCCGCTTGTGCACTGGGCCGGAAAAAGCAAGTTACGTATACAACTGTTTACGCCGCCACGAAAGGAGATATTTTTTCTCTCATGTGAATTACCGTCAAGTAAGTATTCTTATCCTCGACTGACTCTTTCTCTGCAAAGTGAAGACTGGGGCGCCGCCCGATTGCATACAACTATAGCGTGTGACAAACTAGTCATGTAACACCGAACGTCGAAACACTGCCTAATCGGCCCTTGCTATTTAGCATATTAGATATTGTTCTCTTATGGGAAACTGGCAGCCATTACTAGTATTATAAATGACAACAATGTTTTTATGATTAACGTATGTTACTTTATTTATCGTCACAGTTGAGGTAGGAAAGCAAGCTTTGTTAAAGATACGAAGAGGAATAACTGATACATTTTTACTGCTATGGGAACTGTTATGACGATTTAGTTTATACTGCCCGCAGAGTGATAGGGCGTAATTTTTGTTCCGGTTTGCAACCACAGAAACTAATTCGGTACAAGCGGCTGATGTGCGCATACAGGCATTTGTACCTTAATTTCGATGCAACGAAATAGAGTCTAAATTAAAAAAAAAAGAAGAACACTCCGCAACTATGTGCACGCAGTAGGCAGAACGTGCACGTGGACACTACCAATTAAGAAACAGCATAAAAATTATAGAACAGGCAGAATGGCTGACTGCCTTGAAATTGCAGAGCGCGCTTGGTTATTGCATGCAGGGAACGTGCATCGACATTTAAGTAACAAAAAGAGGGCGATGTTCTAATACCCCTGTCACACGAAGCAACTTAAGTGCACTATGAGCGAGTGCACTTACGCTCACCCGCTGCTACACGAGAGAGAGAAGTGTGCTTTGGAAAGGATGGCATTCCCCTAGCGGACGTGGCCGCAAACTGGCCAAGAGCGAGAATAGCGAAGTTTTTTGTTTAAATATGATTTGTTTTAACAGCTAGCAGTGTTTCTAATAACGAAAACAATGCTTTAGAATACTACGGGCGCCGCGTCATGCATTAGCGCATTTGTTTGCAAGCCACTGCTACCGAGGCTACGCACTCCGTTGCCGCGAAGTGAGTTCTGCGAACGCACTCGCCTGCAAGTGCGCTTTGCAGCGAGTGTGACTAAACGTTACCCGTGTGACAGCGTGCGAATGACACTAGCGGCGAAGTGCACTCTCTCAAAGTGCACTTAATTTGTCCCGTGTGGACAGGGGTATAATTCGTTATAGACTGAGTTAGATGTACACCGCACGTTTCATTGCTCACAGTGAGGTGTTGTCGGGTGATACATTAACGCCTATGCGGTTGTCCACCTCTTCACACTTACGTTGCGGCGGTGTTGCTATCGCAACGGTCCATGTCGCAGTCAGCAGTAAAGCCCTATGGAAGGCTAGCGGTCGATCTATACTAGTGCGCCGTGTTATTTTATTTTATTCTGCGAGAAAAAAATGGTTGAACAGGGAATCGAGCTATAGCCAGCGTTTCCACATGGACTCTTGAATTTTCTTTGTTTCTCACTGCTGCTCGCGCAATTTACGGTGGAAGACGGAAGATCTAGCTAGCAATCATCTTGCGAACTCTCGCGTGGTTATGATATTCATTCCCCGAGGAGGATAGGTATCGGCATTTTCTGTACTTGTGAAGCCTAGATAGCATTACACCAGCAATGGATGTGTGATCCGTCCTGTCAGGTGGCTAAACTTCAAATTCTCATCACAGGTTCCTAAATACTTTCACAGCTTTGCTCGATGACACAAATGAATATGTGCCCAGGCAAGAAAAGAAAATTTCTTTCTATACTCACTTCTTTGGTGGAGCTCCATCTGTTAGTAAAGAAGGAAAGCAGAAACGTTACGGAGATATTGTCTGTCTGCACAAATAGCCTAGTTTGTTAAAGTCATAGATGGTATAATGATAATGTGAAAAAGCGCGTGACTCACTAATCGCAATAACCAAGAGGAATATAATCAGTGCTGGTGTGGCATACTTCATCTTCGTTTGCTCCTTCAAAGTTCCACTTTTCTATACGGCAGGAAACCTGCAAATAACAGAAGTCAACGTTTTACATAGTCCACCTCGCACAAAACGGCATCATATGCAGCTTCCCCCACAATATTCTTTTTCTAAAAGCTTCGCGATAAGTCTCAAAAACATTTTTAACTCGTCAGCAGAAACTTTCTTTGAAATAGACGGCCGTGCGAAGCTATCTTCTCATTTGCCAAACTATTTTCAGCACATAATATGCTGTCGTTTCTTCGTTGAGCCGAGAATTATCAATTGTGTGATTTATAGCATGGCAAATATAAAATATGGCATTTCCTACCGTTTTGTAGCGACAGGCAGTGATGTGCCGGCTGAGGGTTCTGCAAGCCACTGCTCTCAGATGCAGTCAGCAGTCTGCACTTGGAACAATCGTTAACTACTGTTCCGCAACAATGCGCATTGCTGATACGCCGTGCTTGGACAACGAGTGATGTCCTCGCACAGAGTTATAAGTAGACGCCATGCCTGCAATCATTATTTAGAAAATACTACTGTTATCTACGGAATCTGCTGGCTCTTTCCTGATTGGATGTCGATAAGCGTGCTACGTGACCATGGCTGGAGGTCACTGCCATAAAGCATAGCTGAGCTGGGCATGTCAGTGAAGAGATACGGCAGGGAAAACAAGCGGCTCTAACAATAGAACGCACGAATTGAAGTTGTTTGTGTGTTAACGTTCACCTTGCAGGAGGACAAAGCGTGTGCGGTGTGCACGGTGAAAGTGCGTCCCCACGTTAATTCAGCGTTTTCTTTCGCCATTTTTATCAAATGTTCAGAGAGAAAACAGCTCAAAGCAGTAGCAAGATAACGTTATTACTCAACATTTGTAAGCTTTCATTGAACAATTCTTCACTTTCTCCCTCGAGCTATATACATTTGTCGTAATGGATTTAATCTTATGAAAACATGGTTTCTTCCTCCAACCACTTGCAGATATTGTCTGTGCCGTGATATCGACTAGTCTATGTCGATGACAAAGCGCTTAAATAATCTTATAGACATATGGCTGGTCGTTAGTGACTCGCACTTAAGCGTGGCAGGGCTGCCAAACGTTACGTAATAAACTTTGCTTCGTTTTTGGCAATCGATGGAAGACTAGTTTAACTTGGAAGGAAGGAAGACAAGTTTAACTTTGTCTTCCTTTTTGGGCGCATTTGCACGCGGTGTAGCAGTGATGTCAGCATAACGGTGAACTCCTTGCTGGTAGTTGTCCGGTGGTTGTCATGTAGTTATTATGAAGTTATCATGTCTCTTCAGTTTAACGCTGCCCACCTCACTAGGGCGTTCTGCGTTTCGCATGCTTTATGCATATGGCAGCCGTTGAAGTTATGCACTAAGGAAAAGTTAAACTATGGTGATCACGATGATGGTGGTGTCATGGGAGAAGTGCACGCCTGTGGTGTTTCGTGCTGTGGCGAAGTCGCAATGGAAAAAGCGGCCACGAAGAAAAGCCGGCTCAGCACGTGAGGCTGTAAAGAAGACGACAGCAGGCGGAGCCTCCTCATTAGGACATTGCCGCAAGGATGTGTGCTCTACTGTTTCAAAATTCATAATTGATTCAGGTCGGTTCTTTTCATAAATTCGTACGTTTTACTGTTAATTTCGCCCTGATTATTCGTTTCTGATTGGTATTCCATAGTACCTCAGGCTTAACTATTTCAACTTCGGACATCTTTGCCAATCCCCCAGGGTGGGTATGTGCCAGATTTGAGTAAAACAACAAATCCGGCCGCTGGGAGAAAAGACGGAGCGTGGCGCTTGGAGCGTGCACGTGAGGTGCCATGTTAAGGAGAAGCAAAGCGGCGTTCCACCAGCGAGGACGTGGCCAGAACCACGGTCGGGCATAGTCCCGAGTGCCTGGCGTGCGCCAAGAGTCGGGTTGTATGACTCCGCTTGGCACCGAGCTCCTGTCGCCGTCTCCTTCCGACGCCTGACGAGCGGCTCGAGCCTTCGACAGCACCGTCAGGTGTAGGCCCGAGTGCTGTCCCGCCGGACGAGAACCTGGCGAGGAGGTCCACGACTCTGTCCGCCTCCTTCTTCTTGGAGGAGCTGGAAGTAGCACCGTCGGGTGTAGGCCCGAGCGTTATTTCGCCTCGTCGAGTCACGAGTGGGAGTGTGAGGCTTCCCGTTACTCCGGTGCCCTTCGTCTGCGTTCCTGGCTGGGACCACCACGGAGACACCATAGTCGACGCAGCAGCGCTCGTCGACGACCTACCGCGGCGACCTCCGGCTCACGCCGACGCTTCACCTGTGTGGACTTGTTTTGCACCAGTCGACCGGCGTCGGTGAGACCGTTTCTAACTGTGACGTTACTCGCGTGTTTATGTTTCTTTGCCTTTGTTCTTTGTTCTGAAGTGCTGCATTTTCTTATTCATAGAGTTGGTTCGCCTGTGCCGATGTCTTTTGCTCTTTTTGTTATAAAGCCTTCACAGAAAACAGCCTGGCCGTATTCCTGAGCACGTTGCCGTCGCAAGATGCAAGGTGCGTTTACTTAATTTCAAAGAATCCCATCACAGGTGGCCATATATGCCGTTTTTCGGCGCAATGTTGAAAGAGCGATGAGGCGAGCTAATGGCATATTTCATCTTAATTTACCGGCTCAGCGAAGGCTTTGTTTCTGCCCCTATTCGTGAACCGCTGAAGCGATGGCAGGCACGTCTTGAACTCTGCTGAAACGTGACATATCGACTACACTGCGCTGTAAATTCCCAAAAGAGTTAATCAGTGCATTTTAGTTGGCCTCTGTCACGTGCACGCGTCTTGGAAATAGTGATGACAAGCGATAACCGAGGAACTTAGATGCAGCTTAAAGCTCAAGTTGGGAGAAGGCTTAACGTTAACCTTAGAGAGTAAACTATACAGCGTGGATTCGTAGGACGGAGGCATTGAGCGAGAACATGTAATTCATAACCGCAGTCTCCACTGACTGCACGCCGGGTGCGTGTTTTAAGAGGAAGCTAATTTATAAACCTTGCTATGGGACGCAGCTTCGGCGGCAGATGTTGTACCAACCAAGCCACCTTTCTACTATAATAATAATAATAATAATAATAATATTAATAATAATAATAATAATAATAATAATAATAATAATAATAATAATAATGTGTTCTTTATCCCCTGCGATTAACGTATTTCGGAAAACAAGTTACTTCAGAAAAGCCCGTAGCCGCCTCGCAAAGCATTCAGTGGTAGTACCTACAACATACACACAGTACAAAAAAGAAAACAACATATATAGTAGAATATCGTCATGCACGCAAAACGCATCACTACAGATATTCAAAAAAATTCAAGACCTAACGCCCTTTTATATGAACTAGTCAGAAAAAGAAAAAAAGAATACCAAAATTTCCCAATTATTTGTGTGAGCTGGTATTTATGAAATATTTACGTGGTGGTCGAACGGATATTTTACTTTGGCTGCCTTTAAAGCTTTCGGGGATGTTGCTCCTTACATATACTTGTTGCCGTCTGACGTATTCACCTTATAGTCGCTCTCATACAATGAAAGGAATTTACCGCAGCAAGGCTTGTAACACATGAGCTTTCACTCGGTAAAGTGATTAAAAAACACAGTAATCGACCACTCCAATTACGAAACATATATATATAATCAATACTCGTGACCAATTTTGAAGTTTCCCAAATAAGCATTCACGTGGAGCCATAGCATGGCCGCATTGCTTTGCTGTTAGAGAAGTGTCGACGACCTTGATAAGCGCATGCGCTGTCATACCTCCTTTTTAGAGTGGCTACGGGAACGTCCCATTATGATATATTGTCGGAAGGTCTCGCGCCACCTTAAAAAGGTGATATTACATTTCATGCGCTTATCAAGGTCGTCGATACTTCTCTAACAGCAAAGCAATGCGGCCATGCTATAGCTCCACGTGAATGCTTATTTGGCAAACTTGAAAAGTTGTCACGAGGGACACAAAAATAATAAATAACTGAAACGTAGTTCCAAACATGAATGCCTACTTTTTTTAGCAGGGGGTGACACTAGGGTATTTTTTTCAATGAAATATTGCGTGGCCTACAATAAAACGGTGATGTGTGTGTCCTTCTCTCTGTGTAGCCTCTCTCCATCTGGTTGTACATATTTCCTGCAATCATGTCTTTACTCATACGACACTTCTCTCTCATGAATCGAACGCGTTAATGTAGCACACGCGTCGACCAACAAGAACTGACGTCATGTGCTTTATTCAGAAGAACCCTGTGCGGACATTCCGCAGAAAGTCTTGGGGGATTGGGATTTCAATGCTCGACTTTCAGAAGTCGTCCTCGTGGGCTGCTTAACAAGTTTGGCAAATTGATACCTTCTTTTCGGAAATGCCGTAACTGAGTTCCACATGAAACTCGAACGGCTGTTTTCCATTGTTTGTGACATACGGAGCGACACTGCCGTCCGCAAATTTAATATACTCTTGTCAGTGAAGTGTTCAATTGGTCTACATCTCTACCTTTTCTTGTTGCATTTCGCCATTTTGAGGTGCGTAGCGCTTTATAGGGACTGTCGACCGCTCTGAATTTTTTTTAATATTGTAGTAAAATTGGGCAGATCGTGCGTCGCATTTACGGCAACGAGCACGCTTTCACCCCACAAAAAGGAATTAGGTTTTTAATTTTGCTCTGAAAGTGGTGCAAAAAACGCCACTAGCGACACCCAACAGCGCATTCGTCATTTTCCAAGTGTACGAGAACCACCCCACTCAGGCATACATATTCTGCTGAAAAACTATTATGTATGCCTTACAAGCGTACTTCACCCTATGAGACACCTTGTCGTAGCGTGCAAGAGCAATTTGTCCTTTTTTTCGCTGCTCTCGGGGTGGCGCAGATGGCACTGCCTTCGAATTCGTCTGCTTGCACAGGCGCGTAGTACTGCGTTTGTCATGCATGCGGCGCTGCATGTCCGAGGCGCACCCCCGCGCGCCGACTTTCCCTCGCCTCTCCTCCTCCTCCTCGTCACCTCTGGATTGTCGACCTTGAAACCGGCTCTTGTTGAGAAATCTCCCGCGCCCGAAAGGGTTTCCAGGGAGACGACGACGCATCATGCGCCGGTAACCAAAGTTGCTGGCATGCCTACATTTGGAAAGCAGCGACTTCGTAGATAAAAAAATTGAGTTTTAATAATTTCTTTTCAGTTTCTCGAGAAACCACTGCACGCTGGGACACTTCAAAAGGTACGCTTTCTGTTCGGCCAAAAAAAATCCACGCATATCTATGGAGTGAATGATGATCAGTGGGCTAAGCTCCGGAAGTTCATCGTAGATCGTGCCAAGTTCCGGATTAATTTAGTTAACGCGCACGCTACCAATCCTTATGGTTCAACTACGCACAAGTGTAATCTCCCACCGGCACTTCATTGCAAGTCAAGATCCAGTGCCTATATATATATATGGGTGGCCAGTGAACGGTTCTCCTGCGCGAGCAGTCGGTATTTTTCAATCAAGAAACTCGCTAGAAGACGCTGCCTGCGTCAACGTTGTCTCTCACGGGTGAGGGCGCGTTCTCCTTCTTTGTGAGCTGGTAGAGCGTTCATCGAAGAAAGCGTTTCCATAGTCAACGCGTGCCTTTCCCTCTCTCTCTCTCCCTCACAAGACAGCAGATGCAAGAGTGAGAGAGCTCTCGCGCCGGGAGGCACGCGCAGAGGGTGAGCGCGAGCGTGGCTACGACGCGACAACGAAATGGATGGATGGATGGATGGATGGATGCTATGAGCGTCCCCTTTGTAACGGGGTGGTGACTTATGCGCCACCAGGCTCGTAGAACTTTTTTTTTCCTCTCTTTAAATTTTCCTCATGCCTTTTCAATTTACTTCAATCAAATCGATCATGCTATAGCAAAAACGGAAATCCAAAAAACGGAAACGAAACAGCGAGCGCCGCAGCGCCATCTATTCATCAACTCACGTACTAGCTAAGCAGTCACACCGCAGCGCCATCTTGTGATCATTCTGAGACCTAGAGGTGGCTACTACGACGCCGGACTAGCCTATGCCCTAAGAAGCTTCGCCCCTAAAAACGGGAGAGCGATGAAGGACGGTAGACGGTTCCTTTAAGGTATCGCCTTGCCGACGACCTTCTCGTTCTGTCGCGTGTTCCTGCTTCCGACCAATAGCCGCGACGCCCTAGAGAGGGCGCCGCAGACCCGCCAGCGCACGCATTCTCCTCCCACGGCTCTTCTCCGGTGCACAACGAGAATCGCTGCGTTGCGCGTGCTAGACACCTCATCTGGTTCCACAGCCGCGAAGTTGTTTAGCTGTCATTTCGCTCACACACCGGCGGAGGTGGCAATCGCTCCCTTCTACTCTGCTCCCCTCGTGCTGAATTCTGACCGCCGCGGTGGTGTAGTGCTTATGGTGCTCGGCTGCTGCCCAAAAAACGCGGTTTCGATCCCGGCCGCGGCGGTCACATTTTCGATGGAGGCGAAAATGCCACAGGCCCGTGTACTGTGCGTTTTCAGTGCACGTTAAAGAACCCCAGGTGGTCAAAATTTCAGGAGCCCCCCACTACGGCTTTTCTCTCCTTACTATCTCTTTCATTGTCTTTCCCCTAACCCCGCGAACACTTGGTCGCGGTGCCAACATGGGCTCCGGATATTAGCATCCATTCCTGAACCGCGCCATAATCATCACCATCGCTGAATGCTACAGGGAGTGCGCGGCGGCAGTTCTGAGTCGCTGCCAGCCCAGCTTTGCGAGCCCCGAAAAAAAGAAAAAGGTGCGCTGCCGTGACACCGACGAAGAGGCGGCGACGGGTCATTTTACTTTTTTTATTCCTGTGTCGCATAATGTCAGTCCTTTGAGCACGTTACTCGTGCAAAAACTAGCCTATTTTTTTTTCTAGAGGTATGTTGCCTATGCATTTCCTACCATTGCACGCAATAGGTAAATGAGAATAATATTTGTTTAATGGCGCATACCAAACGGCAGTGTTGTACGGAACGTCGTTCCAAGGAACGACGTTCCTGGAACTAGTTCCTTTTTGGAGGAACGAAGGAACGCTATCGTTCCTTTAAGAGTTGGTGGAACTGTAACGGTAACGCGTTACACTTATGCAGTAACGGCAGGGGGAACGACGTTCCTTTTATAAGCGTTCCACAAGTCCGCATGCAGGACGGATAGGCCGGGCCACGACCGCCGAGGCCGAGCCTCGAGTCCCCACTTCCATGTTAGCAGTCTCCTTCACTCAGAAGAAAACTACACGCAAAACGTCATTCCTTTACTCTCCCTCTTCGAGGCTTTGACGAGGGCGAAACTTCTCTTTCGCCAGTGTAAGCACACCACACAAGTGCATTTCGTTACCCCCTTACGGTGGCCGCGCCCTGTCGCTGGGCGAAATGTTTCCGGCTGTTTACGGCAACGCAGGCGGAACCGCAGCCAGCCGGGAAATTCCTTTCGTCCCTTCAGATCCCGCCGCCAAGGCTCCCTTCGAGCTAAGACACTGACAACGCGCGCTTTGCTCAATGCATTGGTTCTGAGAATGCGGTTACGGCTCAAACGTGTGGGCCTCGGCGTCAATGGCATTTTTCACGCAGGAGACCGCTCGGTGAAGCAGACGAGCAGCGGAAAATGTTACCGTGAAGTCAAGATAACGTGGCGTGGCTAGCAGGCAGGCAGTGTCTCAATCAACGTAGCTGCGTGCGGGCTGGCGACACTTAGCAGCCGGAAACGTAAACCACGAGAGTTTGGAGAACAGAACTACAAGGCCAGCCAGCACGACCGAGCCGGCTGGGGCTTGTTAACAAAAGGGTGGCGTGGTCTCTCGTCAAACGTCCAACTGAAGATCGCTGAGAAGACCTCAGCTGCTTTGTTTCCACGGACGCTCCCGGCTTGCTTGAGCGGGGAATTGTAGGATTTTCCGAAAGTCGTGTTGCAAGCGACCGTTCCGACGCAGCATACTCTACTCGACAAGCTGCCGGCCTCTGCTGATGGGGCGACAACGTGTGCCGAAAAAGGAAAACTTGGCCCTCCTGCTGTGACGAAAGGGGTCGACGAAAGGGCCGTAGTTATGGCGAAACAACTCTCATTTGCCAGCAGGGGTGCAGGTAATCGACAGGAAAGCGCGCGGGACGACACCAACCACGTGGGGAGGGGTAGAAGTCTTTCGCTTTATTTGAGCCAGTCTGAAGAGCAAGGAAGGGTCGTTCTGAAGGCTGGACACAGTGCAGTGATCTTTCACTTGGCATTCGAAAATCACGGAACACCATCTCGCCTCCTGAGCCATCAGATTCTGTTGCAATGAGCGCCGATGTGGAATTATAGATTGCTTCCTGGTCATGACTACCCCCGATGTTTCAACCGACTGAATACAACATCGCACGCCTGTGTTTAGCCCAATGTATGACTTTTGCTCCATCAAACAATACACGTGGAGTGTCGAAAAGATCGGCGAGGAACCTAAAGAAGCACGTGCAGGTATGGTTTACTTAATGTTCTTTCCTATTCGCATAACGAAATGACAGCTTTGTGTTCTAAGTGTAAATCGGTCCATTTGTTACTTTCTTGTTCACATTAGGTATGATTTCTATTATGTCTTGATCTCATAAGAACTCAGTGGCACGTGCGCAAGTTTTTGCTACTTGGGTTGTGCGGTTGTGCTGCTGCGAACCTTTCAAGCGTGACATACATCATTTTTGTTTTCAGACATCATTGCTTGGTTGGAGTCCGATGAAATGATGCACGTGAGGCGATTTATTTATTTATTTATTTATTATTTATTATTTATTTATTTATTTATTTATTTATTTATTTATTCTTCACATATTAATGTAATTTCACTATTGCATGGAAGTGGGGCTGCTGTAGAAATTGAACAGACAAAGCGTACTCCTTAGGACTCCATAAGAAAAAAAGATACTCCTACGTCGTCGTCGGTAAGCTCATCAGCTGATCATGCCGTTCGAATTCTCCACACCGACACACGCTGCGCACCACCATAAATAACAGCGAAAGAACAGTATCACAAATGCTTTAAAATTGTGAGACCTAAGCAAAATAATATATTCAGAACTGTCAATTAGACTACTAAACGACTAAAAAGACTACTAATACTACTAATATTGAGGGAAGAAATTTAGGGCAGCAAATGATGACGACATATCGGGAAATCCTGTTGCAGTATTGATAGACGCGGGTAAAGCACGAGCTATTATATGCCAATGTAAATCGACAGGTCTACAGCATACATAGCTTTTAGTGTTAAATATAGGCTTGCTACTCACAATGTCTCATGTGCTGGTGAATGTGAGTGACTTTCTATCTGCACACCTGAGGAGCACTATTCTGACTGCTCATTGGAAGACCCATTATGTGTTGCGCTTATAATAGACTAGAGTCAAATTCGCTGTGAAGAATTCGGGACTACGTTCGGTTCTCCCTGAAAAAATGTCTAGAAACATTTATTTTCACATTTTCTATCTCCCGGTAATCCGCTGCCGGTAAGGTTCAAGTTCACGAAATATACGTAGCTAGAATTGAATTTAAAGCGTTTAAGTCACTTAATTTCAGCTCACAATTTTCCGAGACTATCTTGAATCTTAACAATCAAATGTAACGTAAATGTAACGACACGTTCCAATTTCCAAAATGTAACTGGAACGCGTTCCTTTCTGATTGAAGGAACTTGTAACGGGAACTCGTTACAAAATCGGGAAGGAACGAGGAACGAGCTTTCGTTCCTGTTTTGGAGGAACGTGTACAACACTGCCAAACGGCAAGCAAAACAAATGCATGCTGGACTCGATATTACACCATAAAATTTATTTATTGATTTATTTGTTGTTTTGTGGGGTTTTACGTCCCAAAGCCAGTTCTGATTATGAGAGACGCTGTAGTGGAGGGCTTCGGAAATTTCGACCACCTGGGGTTCTTTAACGTGCACTGACATCGCACAGCACACGGGCCTCAACATTTCTCCTCCATCGAAAGGCAGCCGTCGCAGCCGGGATTCGATCCCGGGACCCTCGGATCAGCAGCCGAGTACCTTAGCCACTAGACCACCGTGGCGGGGTTATTTGTTTATTTATTTATTTATTATAGAAGTACTGCTGGCCATTAGTACGAACCCTTAGGCAGGAGTGAGTCATAAAAATCCGAGATATGAAAAATAAAATGCATTTGGAAAGGTAACATCACAACTTACTAAGGCAAGTTTTACTGTTCAGTCTTTAGGCGGGGTATGTCACAAAAACTACATATTTGACTTTAAAAACACACATTTCGAAACGCAATAGTAAGACTTGCCAAGGCAGGCCGCAGTGCAGATGCTACAAGGGACTTGATTGATGTGAAGTGATGCTGTGGCATTTTATGCATTTTCCACAAACACACGCACACACACAGCCTCGCATGTTTGGTCAGTGTTAACACATCTTTAAATGAAGTCGAGGAACTGACGCAACCACGTCTTACAGGCTGTTATTATTGGAGAAGAAACGAATAGTGGATGCCGACTGTCCTAAAAAAGATCATATATTAAAGAAATTACGTCTCGGCTCCCACGTGGGAACCTGGCTTAAATGAAAGCACTCCCTAGTGGACGCCGGAGAATCATTTTTAAAATTCATATTTCTTGGATATTTGCTGGTGTCCACTATTCATTTTTTTCGCCAGACCTTAAATTATCTCGCACTTGCGTAACCTTCACGTAACATTAAGGGGGGAGGCACTAGTTATAGTGATATATTCGTTTAATGTTTCCTTTGTGGTTATTCATCTTGAAGGGTTTCATACGCCAGGCCTTTTTACGTGAGGCTGCAGCTACCTGCTACGCCTCCATTCATTACGACGTAAGACAACCATGCAGGCCGTAATCGTAATGTATTTCATGACCGACAGTGACATCGACAATTGAACCATGTATTACCAGCTGCGAGATATGTATTTATAATGGAGCTGCGCGACCTACTCAGGAAACCTTTTGGTCGTGAGTGCTGCGCTAAATTTCTTACGACCGGCGCCCACACTTCAGCAGTATCATATGTCACTTATCTTCAACATGTATGACACCTGCGTCACGTGATTAACTATGAAATGAAAGAGTTCGACAAAGTGGCCCGTGCACTTAACGGTACTGGTGAAGTTGCACTGATTTCCGTAGTCAGTGAGAGACCCACCACAAACGCCAAAATCAATCAAAGACGCGATATGAAGAAACCTGCGGTCGTCGCGTCTTACTTAGGTGTGCCTGAATTCCGAACACTGCTCTGACGTCAAATTGCAAAAGGTTCCCGCCAACCCCCCCCCCCCCCCCCTTTTTTATGTCGCCATTCGTTAGCTGGAGCGCGCCTCTATGTCGATGTGTCGCCAATGGATTCTGCTCTGCAGTCTACCGAGATGTCTGCATTAGTGATATCCGTGCTTTTTTTTCTTTTGGCAAAGTAAAAAATAAACGAAGGAGTTGTCGGCGTTTGCTGGTGACGGCCTCCCCTTTACGCTGAGGTGGTGCGGTGGAACGTACAAGCAAGGCATAAATAAAATGATAAGATGTTCCGCTAAATAAGTTCAAAATTTCGGTTCCCAAGGGGTCCCCTAGTGTATGACACACACACGAACATTATGCGCCCAAATGATGGACTTCAGTCAGCATTCATCACAAACTGCGGTGTCTTCAAAGAAGCGTCGAAGGAATTTTAGTGCCTTGTCATAGATCATTCATGGCCATGAAACTAGTATTTTCGCAAGCGAAACGGTTCGCTGCTGAACTTAATAAACATAGTTCCTTTTCGAATGGTGTGTTTGGGACAGTCTATCAATGGGTATAGCACATCCTCGTCGTCGTGGGCGCGTGGACATGTTGAAGATCCCATACAGCGTATCTGGAATGAAAAGGTGCTTTGTATAAAACGATGACTGACCTGTCTGTCTCGTCCTTATATGCATTGGTCACATTTTCCGTGATTCTCGCACAAACTCAAGGATATCAGAGCAGACCAATTAGTCGTACCACTCTCTCACGTAGCTTTTAGCGCTGACAGCTTCGCACCCTTTTTTTCTCTGGTGTTTAGTTTGAATATACAGTACCACGGCTTCGTATGATGCCCTCCATGTTGGCTTGGCATTGAGATACATAGCAGTAGCACGCACACAGCTTGCTGGAGGACGAGGTCACGGGAAACCTCTTCAATACGCCGTTAGCGGTGGCACGCGCTGCGCCCAAACGCTTAGTCGCTCTTGCGGAAGTGCGACAAACTTCTATCATTGAATAGGGTCTTTAGGGAAACATCTTGCGCTGGTTTCACGTGCCGTAAATTCGAGTTGCCCGGCAAGAGTCATCACCATAGCTCACAGGTTTTAAGTGAACTTTGCGCGTTTCACAGGTCTGTGAAGCTGACGATCCTTACAGAGCACCTCTAGTTTGCAGAATTAGGGCACACGACCAAAGTTAACAGTTGAAGTATTTGCCAAGTAATGGAAAAGGCTCCTTGAAGGACCACCAACGCCGTTTTTGAGGTGCAGAGCACCTTAGAGGCAGAGCTGGTCGGCGTGTGCTGGTGCTGTAGTCACGGTGGGCCCATCCTGGCAGCAGTGCTGTCAAATAGTCTGGGCGCAGTTGTGGGTCGTTTGTTCATTCATTCGTTGCCTCGCTGCTTCGTTCGTTCCTTAGTTCGCTCGCTCAGTGACTCCTTCGTTAGTTAGTTAGTTAGTTAGTTAGTTAGTTAGTTAGTTAGTTAGTTAGTTAGTTAGTTTGTTCTGCTTCTTAGGGGCTGGGCATGTCGGCGTGTTGCCGTTTCTTCGTTGTCTTTCCTGTGTACGTTTTTTCCGCCGGCATCCCCTCGCAATGCGGGCGCAGTTACAGAGGTTCAAACCCACTTATCCGTGCCTTGCATCGCAACGCAATAGTAACTCGGCAACAATGGCGGATGTAATAATGCATACCATAATTAAAACACAACTTTTGCATTGCATGATTACGACGCACTGTGTCAGCATTATAGTTGGTACAAATCAATGGTAGGCACGCCACCCGCAATTTGTCTTGAGCCACTCCGTTTGCATTTCTCTGTTCTTTCGCCCTCGTCTATTTCGCACTGCCTGACTCCATGATTTGTCACAATGAAGACAATTATTGCATTAAAAATTGAAAGCACAAACTCCCATAACTTCACATCTGCGTTATAAATGGTCATGCTCTACTTATTTCATCGGCCTTGAACCCGTTAGCGCATGCCTTACACATGTAATACCCCCCTCCCCCCAATCAAACATGGAAGCCAAAATATAATAGGAGGGAACACAAAGGCGACGATTCACAGTGACTGAGTAAAGTAATTGCCGGTGATTTGCGCCGGGCGATCCGCGGGTATTCCGGCTCCTTCAATCCTCGGCTACGTCGCTCATCATTCCTTGGTCACACTACGCGGCATCGTTTTCCCTATGCGATCAAGGCGTATGCCTAGCGTTATATATCCCCCGCCCCTTTGCGCACCCACAGGGTCCAACAATGGCCTAAGTGGTAACTCGAGCCTCCGCCAAAAAAGGACGTCACCAAGCACAATCGAAAGCCATCCATTCGCGCGGGAGTCCGGCAGCGCGTTCTACGCGAGCGCCCGTCCGGGACGACTACGAACGAACGTGGGTCTTCGCGACGGCGGCGACAGGCCAAGAGCCATTGTGCCCACACTCGAGGGTGGCTTCCGCCTCAATCGTAGTCAACGATGCGCGAAACTGGGGAATCATTCCCGGCTTCGGAGGCATCTCGGGTTTCTTCGCATTCGCCTGTTGGTCGCTGCACCAATCGCCTCGAGGCCGTTGTATAGCGAGGGAGAAAAAGCGAATGCAGATTGAGAGGTCAGCGGGAGGTGTATGGAAGAGAAGCAAAGCAAGATGGCCACGCTCACTCTCAGTAGGGAAAAGGGGAAGAGAAATCGAGATGTGAAATCGGGAACTGAGAAGCGAGTCCCGTCGCATTATGCACTGCGTCCGCATACTTTTCGCGTGCCTCTCTCTTTTTCCCCCGCAAAGGGTCGTTACGGGACAGCCGAGCGAGCGCCGAAGGGAGAAAGGGAAGGAGGCAACGCGGGATGCGCGGCCCTGCTGTATTGTGAGCGCTAACGGAGCGGCCGACACGTTGTCCTCGCTTGCCTTTGGTGGAGAGCTCGCTTCGTTATGGCGCATATAAATCATGTAAATGGGCGCGACGAGCTATAGTGTCCCTCCCATTGTTGGCCAGTCTGAGCCTATGGTGTCCCTCATGCATTTTAGCTAGCAGAGCCTTTTGTTCGCACGGTACCGCAGCCGTGTGGTGAAGCGATGTGTCGAAAGCTCTTACTATGCAGTACAGTAAAGGGCCAACCAGGCGAGCATTCATTATGTTGCTTCTTGCGTGTAAAAGGTCCTGTCTTTTCTTTTTCTTTTTTCTCTGTACATACTGTGGCTGGCTAATGATACGATGCTGTTCAGTGGCCTAGCAACTTCGCAAAGCTGTCGCACCTGAACACCGGAACGGTGCATTCCTGAATAAGGGGACAAATTTGTTTGAACGTATATTTATGCGAGTTTTCATTACCGCAATGGTTCAAACTGTTACGCACTAAGAATAAAACAAATAAAAAAAGGCATCGATTTCAACGAAGCTGAGCTTTATTCGCTACCTTGCACTCGGAAAAGGGGACTCAAATGTAAGCAGACAAAAAAAATTGCATTTCGGACGGAAATACGCACGCTATCAAAACCGCAGCGTAAGAAAGGAAAGGAAAATCGAGCCCGAGAAAGTGTAACCTAATATCTATCTGAGCAACCCAGTCTAGCAAGAAGCTGTTGAATCCTTTCCTAGGGTAGTGTATCATGCAGTATATCGACGTAAAAGAGCAAGCTACTCTATTCAATTTAAACACGTGTCGAGAAGCCAGGGATGAAGTTAGATGATCCGCCTTTCAAGAAAACATTCATATTGCGTACGCTTAGTTGAGGAACGGTGAAGACTAGCGCAATGTGTCACAATTCCATATGCTGCCATGGTGCACGGTGCTGTGCAAAATTTGTGGTGTGAATCACTTGATAATTAAATGGCCTAATCAGTGACGCAATGTGAGAAAACCGTTTCAGGGATGCTTTTGAGTGTCCGGGGTGCATTACCACCGTGTATTAGGCCATTGAGCACGCCTACGCCTATATCCTAATGCACTATGGCATCCAGTACGCATTTCATAACGTATTTCATTATTGTGGAATTACCGCTGTTGAAAGCGGATTTATATTACCTTGATCCATCTTTTCATAAATGAAAGAAGCACAGATAAGCGCACCAACCGAGAACTACACACGGATTGCGCTGTGAATCAGCAAAGTGTGCGAAGCCTGAGCTTAATTGTAACGGGACTTTACTTCTGGGGTTATACGTCTCAAAACCAGAATTTGATCGTGAGAGACGCTTATTGGAGGGCTCCAGAAATTTCGACCCCCTGGGCTTCCTTTATCTGCAATGACATCGCACAGTCCACGGGACTCAACATTTTTCTTCAAAAAAAAAAAAGAATGCGGCCGCCGCGGCCGGGATTTGATCCCGCGAATTTCGGATCAGCTGCAGCCGAGTGTCATAACCACTAGACTACCGTAGCGGGGCTGACTTCTTTTTGTTGTTATTTAGGAAAACTGAAAGGTGCTTTCATAAATTTACATGTTTCTGAACAAAATATGTGCCTAGGGCCGCGTGCATGTAGTGCGATGGTAATAAAAGGGAAATTAAACCTCCTAGAGCTGGCATAGTGTTTTCCAGGAACTTCACCTTACAGACGTTGATTACTGAGAACTATATTACTGAAATCTGCACTACTCTTACTTTTCATCAGCCGCGGTTATTATCGCGCAGCCAACGTACGCTACGCGACCTCTTGCTCAGTGCGCAAGGTGACATGCCAGTTTGGTAATGCCGGCTTGCGTTGGAACAACACTTGTGGTTAAAGGGGCACTACAGCGCATTTGTTGTTGTTGTTATGTGGGGTTTAACGTCCCAAAACCAGCTCTGATTATGAGAGACGCCGTAGTGGAGGGCTCCGGAAATTTCGACCACCTGGGGTTCTTTAACGTGCACTGACATCGCACAGCACACGGGCCTCAACATTTCGCCTCCATCGAAATGCAGCCGCCGCAGCCGGGATTCGATCCCGCGACCCTCGGATCAGCAGCCGAGTACCATAGCCACTACAGCGCATTTCGAACATAGATGGACAGCAGTGCCAATAAAATATTCTAGGAGCTGTGAACATGTGAGCCAAATGCGGTTGCGCTGCGCGCATGAGGGAATTTGCAGTTCGCTTTCAAATGCATCCGTAAAACTCCCGCTGTGCTTTCAAAAACTGACGTAACTACAGGCAACGGCTAATCGGTGTGCTGATACATAGACACGCCCATTGTACTTTTTCTTTATTTTCAAGTCGAAACGAACAAATAAAGTATTGCAGTGAACCTTTCCGCGATCATGAGATCAGTTGCCCAGTTTACAAACAAACATCACATTTTTGACGGTTTGTATTGTCTTGATGGTGAAAATCTGTCGATTGTATGAAACTGCAGGTGTTTGGGTGTTTTGTACAAGAATGACTTTTCATGGAATGACCGCATTAACTATGCAGCAGCTAAGGCTGGCCGTGTCCTCAACTTCGTAAAGTGAAACTCCAAGAAAGCTTCTCCTAAGCTGGAGAAACTTTACTTTTCAAAAGTGCGGGCTATTTTAGAATACGGATGCTCCGCTTGGGACCCGGGTACAAAGACATGCATTGCCGGATTGGAACGCATTCAAAAGCGCTACAGCAATGTTCCTCTCCTCTAACTATGACTTTACGATAAGCTCCTTTGATATAAGAGCCGAGCTTGGATGGCCGGCTTTGCAAGACAGACGGAAATACATGCGCCTAAAACACTTTCACAAAATTTCTATTGGAGCAAGAGGTCTAAGGAAGGAAACATATACCCTCGATCCTACCTACAGGTCAGCCCGTCGGGATCATTCTTTAAAGGTCAGAGAATATAGCTGTCGCATTAACGTATATAATCATTCGTTTTTTCCTCGAACATTCCATAATTGGAATAGTCTACCGGAGGAGGTTGTCTTGTCGCCACTTAGTTCCTTTGACTGTGCCCTTGCTGGTTCCTTGTTTCGCTGGTATCGCGTCGTCTTTATATAGCATACAATTAATCAACGCTTGTCTATTAATCTGTTTGTAATCACGTTGTAATGTGACGTTCTTGGCATCAGTCTCATTATATTTTACGAGTGCTATGGTCAGAGTATAGGTGTGTCATGTCATCTCTAATCTTAACCGTATTGCTGATCTTGATATGTGAACTCTTGATGCTGTATACCACCTGTAATTCTTCCTTTATTTTTCCTTTGGCCCCCTTCAATAATGCCCATTGGGAACTGTAGGTGTGTGAATAAATAAATAAATAAAGTAAGTAGATTAATTAATCAATATTAATTAATTATTGATATTTCTACTTCAAGCGTTGTATTCCTCGCCCCCATTAGCGTAATTTGTTGAAAGTAGAGCAGGCTCTTTGTAGATGTGCTTGAAGCCAAATTGTAACTTTCTTGATACGCGGAGGTAAAATTTCACTATGCTCACATCCTCATAGGAGCCTCCATAACTTATGCGCATCGTTTCCTGAACAGCTTCAAAAAGTGTTGCAGGGCTGCTTTAGGAGTGTCGCGGCTTTTGGAAGGCTGCACTATACAATAGACGGGTAAGTACGTGAAGTGCCTGGTCGTGTCTTGCTCCCGAGACCACTGAGCATAACTCAGTCACTGGTTTTCTAAGTGAAACGCACAAGCACAGGAGACGAAGATGTGCTGCACGCGCAGACTGTTGTAATTAGTCCTTCAAAGATGAACATTTGCGCTCGAGTCACAGCCTGATTGAAAATGTGACAACTTTCATAGGGTAAATAATTACTTTTACCATGACACTTGCCGTTGATGTAGGACGCAGGAAGGATTTGCATAACTGTCCTGAAATAGTCAAGCTACTTGCACACCACTTCGCCATCGACAAGAAGGAAAGCTTGTAGCATCGGACCATAGTGTCACGTGGTCGTGACGCACGCAGCACTCAACACGAATCATGCAGGACTCAAGACGATGTCAGGGGAACTGTTTATTGGGGGAACTTGTGCCCAGCAAAACTAAGCCAATCACAATGCACAACCGCATGTGTCAATAGGAACCTCAGAGACAATTAGTTCACCTATGCACTTAAATAGCGCGAAGGATGACGTTCTCCTTAGAAAGATGGAGTTGGTCTCGTGGTCAAAAAGGGACTGGCATGAGAGCTGTGTCGAGCATGGGCGTATTATAGCAGACACGCGGACGAACGTCTCTAACGTTAATTGCGTTGGTTCTCGCGGTCCAAGTTGTGCTCTACGAAAGCAAACGTGACAGCATCCCAGACGACTCCGAGTTCCTTTATTGGTGAGGAAAGAGCTTCGACTTCAGAACGTTTCTCGGCGTGTTGGTCGAGCATGTCCGCTGCGATTCATCTCAGGTAAGGTTTCGAGCTAATCCAATACACCAGAGTCACGAAGGGCGCAGAGAAAGCCGCTGCACTGCCCCGCTGTAAAGCTTCATTCTAAGAGCACTTATATACAGCACTAAAGGAACTGAACTCCCACGTGCCTAAGTATTGACTCCTGGATGTCCACGACTATCTCGCCGTATAGCTTAACATTAAGTTACTCGGAATAGTTCTTTCTGCAAACTCTCGCTCTCTTTTGCGTCACTTCCGACGACAACTGCAATTGGATTCCCGCCAAAAAAGAGAGAGAGAGAGAGAGAGGAATAAAAAGAACACTTGAGCGCGGGGAACGTCATGAGCTTATTCCGGCTAGTCATTTCGCATACCGTGTGAGAGGTTTCCTACGTACCCTAAATAAGTACCTAAAGGTGACGGCGGCTCTCACTGACCAAGCAGAAGCAAGCGATTATTCGAGTGCCGAGTGTAGAGGGCGAACTGATGACGATGTGGGCAGCGGCACGAAGCATGCGTACTAACAAGAAAAGACGTGCAGAAAGGTGAAGACGTCAGCACGCAGAAGAAAAACAAGAGGTAAAGGATAGAGCGTCAACTTGCAACTAGCTTTATTGGAGGCGAGGACCCTTTTTATACAGAACAGACATACGTAGTAATATTCAAATACTACAGTCAGGCAAACATGTTCTCATAAAATTTTAGTTCTATTTTACGCAGGGACACTGACGTATCGCTGATACGGGCCTCTCTTTTTTACGTTGATATAATAAGCCTTCATTAATTCACGTGCCACAGCATGTTCTTGCTCTTTCCATGCATACGGGTGCTGAAAAGACCCGGCTCACACTTGCACGATTCACAATGCATAATCAAAT
Organism: Hyalomma asiaticum; assembly: GCA_013339685.2. Taxonomy (NCBI): domain Eukaryota; kingdom Metazoa; phylum Arthropoda; class Arachnida; order Ixodida; family Ixodidae; genus Hyalomma; species Hyalomma asiaticum. Next base: position 59,341,714 of record CM023482.1, read on the forward strand.
GCTCCTTAAGATTATTTTTGATAGAAAGCTCCTGCTCCTTGACCTACCATTGATACGGCGCCTAGTCTCACCAATGTACACTCGTGTTTTTCTTCTACGTGTATTGCGTTTTTACGTTTCTGCACAGTATGAACGAGCTAACCCAACAACATGTGTTACTAGGTAACCATGCCATGTAAGAGCAAACCTGAAGTGCTCGTCACCCTTAACATTTCAGTGCCTCCGTATACCAGCTTTTAATATAAAATCAGGGGGAGAATGTGGTACGTGCCTCTCTTAATGTCTCAAACGGTATATTTCCACTCATAGCTAGCCTTCATCGCTACTACAGACGCTACGCAAATCCGATTATTTGATGAACTTCACTGGATGTACGAACTTTACTGTCAAACGTCGCCGCCTAAAACCACTGTCTCGTTCTTCGTAGAGTAACGAAAAGGACTCCTACGCATGCCTCCTCCTGCACTTTGATCAGCGCGGAAACTCTATGGAATTGTCGGAATGGAGAAATATGAAGTAGCATGGAGCATATATCGACACTTTTCTGGTGTGGTGCACACTGCTCGTGCTAGTACTGGTGTATGTGTACGTGGGCCTTGTGTGTGTGTGTGTGTTCTTTCATTGTCAAGTGACATACCGATAGTTTCCCCGTGTGAACGCTCTCATTGCTTTCGCATCGACTGGCGGTCGCTCCCTGCGGGAAACATATAGCACCTCGCGACTGCTCCACAGAGAGACTTCTAGCACCAGCCGCCAGATGCCTCTCGCTGTCGAGGGGCAAGAGGTGTTTCGCGCGCGGCTTTCGGTCGCAAAAAACAGCGCGAAATGACGCAGATGAACGATGTGCTACACGAGTGCAACTGTAGAGAACGCTGGAAACAGAAAAGATCGAAATGACGAAAGCCAACAGAACACAGATTCGGACAAAAACAGGGCTGCGCTAAAAGCAGCGGCTTCAAGAGCGATCAGTGGATGCGGACAGCCGATTCTAGGCTTCGATCTGGAGGGGGCTTTCGGATAACTCTGCCATGATGAGCAGTAGTGTGAGATACCGATCAGGATATTGCTTGTCCTTGCCCTCTCATATCAGGGATCATATGCCCAAGACCATTTGGAGGACGCCGTGCGAGACCGGATTGAGCCGGTGTTGCCGCGTCGTTCCCGTGTGTACTGAGAGCATGAGTACGTTCCCAAAGCACACACACACACAGACATACGCACGCACACACGTAAGCCACAGAAAAGCAGCTACGTAGAGACACAAACGACAGCCCAACGTATAGGCTGTCGGCAGTGCAGTTCGCTAGATGGGAGGCGGCCTGCCCGGTGGACCGAGTAATCACGTCGCATTACGACAGCGTCCCTGTGTCGCCTCGAGGGCGTCCTTGAAGGAGCCCCCAAGTGACATGACCCTCAGGGAACACGTCCATATGTTCACATTGCGGGGCGTTCTTCGATGGCGTGTAAATATTTGATTAATCCTTTTTACTGAACACGTACGCTGACGAGCGTGTTGGTCGCATTCTAATTGTTTCTTAGCAATAAGGAAACCGTTCGCTGCATGTTGTCTCCCTCACCTTACCGCTCGCGGAGTTCTGTTGTGTCTCTTTTTTGTCTTTACTTGTGATCAGTTCTCTTATTTGAAGCAAGAAGAAATCTGTTTCATTCTTTTTATAGCGTTGTTTGAAAGTCTGTCTAACACTACTGTAGAACGAAACGCCGACACAGAATGGATTACAAAATTCGCCGACAAAACCATCTTCCCAAAACAAAACGTTTGTTCAACTCTGAGTGGCACCTTCCCATTTCATGTTTAACAAAAATGTTCCTTCAGTTTCAGCTTTATTGTTTTCTTTCGCATTTCCCCTGGTTAAGCATTTGCAGTGACACAAATCTTTTCAGCAGTATTTGTAATATCGAAGAGTGTAACCTTTCGATGTTTGCAGACATATAACATATTAGTACAAAATTCGAAGCAAATGCCTACAAACGCGCAAGTTATATGCCCAACCTGCCATCAGAAGGTGATCACCGGATGTTCTCTAGTGCTGCTGGTAGTGCTGGTTGCGTTTCAGCATGTGGGGCTAGCTTCCCACACCTATCCTGCAACTAGTTTCTCGAACTCCTATGAGTCGATAACAGTGATCTGCCTCGAGGTGTCGATCAGCCCCGTGTCTGGCAGGAAGGCGGAGTATATAGTCCTTGCACTATTTTCCTTATTGTCGTTGGGCCTCCGGCGAATGCGACGTCTTTAAAGTCCTTGTCCCTAAGGCTGCTCTTTGACAGGCCGCGTACCATCGCTTTTCTCAGTGTGTCAAACAGTGCGCGTAGACCATTGAAATGTTCAGTGTAGAGAAGGGTTCAGCGACAACAGCCGAGGATGAAGAGGCAGAAGAAAAGAGGAAGGGCGGACTGAATGAGAGTTAGCGTTTCCTGATTTCATGCCTTCCTTTGCCCTAGTCTTATCGCGCTCAAGATTTTTTTATTATTAAACAACGAGCCAGCACCAAGATTCCTCTACCTAACCTTTCCCTGTTCCTAATGTCGGCGTGGCTGTCACGGGGAGGGAAAGTGCGTCATCTAGTCCTGAATCTGGGGCCCAAAGTGGGGTGTACATCGAGTCGGCTCGCGTACAGTACAGCAGCATTTCCTGGTTTGTTTAACACAATGCCAATACAGATGCACAGTTATCACGGACATAGACACTGGATAATAATATTAAATTTTTGAGATCTACGACATGTAACCGACGCCCGTGTCCCCCACCGCCATGTAACCCCTCCTCATGAGGGCCTGGAGTTGGATGCAACAGCAGCTGCAGCAGCAACAACATTTAATAATAATAATCAATCAATCATTTAATCAATCAATCAATCAAATGTTTATTTAACGTGCCCAGGAACAACCGTAAGGTCTTTGTACTGGCGCACGGAAAAAAACAGTGCAAGAAACAATACAATAAGGAGACTCTAGAGAAAGAAAACGAATAAAAAACAAGTAATAAAAACAGCAACATAGGCCAAATTTCATAATAAAATAACAGGAATAAAAAACGCTATAAAATTGCACATATACAACTATGCGCAGGCAAAACAAGAAAAAAAATATCAACAGTGTACGACACTATGTTAGTACAGTGCAAAGCTCGGGGCAGAACAGCGACTGGGAGCTGTGAAAAACATCGAGCTCTAAAAAGTAAACATTGTAAAGACGTTGTATCCTGTCAACGGTCGAATGTTCACAGAGGCAGGCGGTTACTTGAAAAGGTCTATTCTCTCTGGTCAGCTTACGTGGAATTCGGAAATTAAGGACAGTTGAGCAGTACATCGCAGGATATGATACCATGCACAAGCTTGAAAAGAAATAACAGATCAGCGCGTTTTCTCCGGCAGTGTAGTGACGGCAGTGATAGCGATCCAACAGTGCCAATGCAAGAATCAGGGCCATTTCTAGCGAACCTATGGTTACAGATGTCCAGGAATTTTTTCTGGACTCGCTCAATGGCGTTGCTGCTGGAATTAGAAATGCCATTCCAGATCACAGATGCATACTCAAGTTGAGGAAGACATATCGCGGTGTACAATTTTTGGAAGGACATAGGAGAACGGAATTCTCTAGACATTCTGCAAACACAGCCTAGGGTGCGAAGACCCCGCAAAGCAACACGCTTAGCATGAGCAGAAAAGTGTAGGTGCTATCAAAAAGAACACCTAGATCATTGATCTCACAAACCTTACACAACGTCACAGAATTGACAGAATATAAAAATGGCACACTAGATGTTTTTCGAGTGAAACTCATTACCTTGGTTTTTGAAATATTTAGAGAGAGGTTATTGCTCCTGCACCATTCAGAAAAAAGAACACAAATCGGATTGCAGCAAGCGACAATCGATAACTGAATGAATTTCCTTAAATATCTTTATGTCATCGGCATACAAAAGGAAAGAAGAATTCCGAATGACAGAAGAAACATCATTAACATAAATTAAAAAGAGGAGTGGGCCCAGTACGGACCCTTGAGGAACCCCACTAGTAGTTTTGTAGGAAAAGGATGTTTGGCCATTTACGGCAACATAACGTGATCTATCCAGAAGATAGCTATGTAGGAGAGCTATGTAGAAGATAGCTATGTAGGAGATATGTAGGAAGTTTATCCACAAGCAGCGAATGGCTGACAACGTCAAAAGCTTTGCTAAGGTCACAGTAAATAGCGTCTACCTGTCCTCTCTGCGGTATAGGCGTGGAGACTCGCATCATGAAACTGGCAAGATTAGTGACGGTTGAGCGCCCAGTGAGAAACCCATGCTGATTCGCAATCAATGAATTTGTTACATCAAAAGACAATATTTTTTGAAGAGCAAGCTCAAAGATTTTTGATGCAGCACAAAGAAGGGAAATAGGGCGGTAGTTCGAGACGTCACTTTTACAGCCGGACTTAAATACTGGGAAAACACGAGCAGTTTTCCACATGCTAGGAAACATTGAAGCATGCAGACACTTATTAAATATGGACGTCAATACTGGTGCAAGTATACTGCCATAGGCTTTTAGTATGGCGGAGGGGATGCCATCTGGGCCAGCTGAAAAGGATGGTTTCAAGCGCTTAATGCATTCTGAAATTGAATCTTCATCTAGCGACACAGCATCAGCTGTGCCAACTGCCTTAACCCGTCGACCGTTACTATCTACAGAGGCTGGGGACCTATAAACAGATGAGAAATGCATGGCAAAACAGTCAGCGACGGCTTGAACTTCTACTCCATTTGGGTCCAGTATCCTGAAGGACTCGCCACTTTTGCTCGACCGTTTGCGCACATACTTCCAAAACTCAGCTGGCCTGTCAGACACGTTTTCTAATAATAATAATAATAATAATAATAATAATAATAATAATAATAATAATAATAATAATAATAATAATAATAATAATCTAAAGCTAGGTTAACTAGGTTAATATGTTGCCGCACTGCCACGGTGGTCTAGTGCCTATGGCACTCGGCTGCTGATCCGAAGGTCGCGGTATCGAATTCCGGCTGCGGCGGCTGCGTTTCAATAGAGCCGAAATCTTGAGGCCCGTGGCTGTGCGACGCCAGTGCACGTGAAAGAACCCCGGGTGGTCAAAATTTCCAGAGCCCAACAACGGCATCTCTCATAATCATATCATGGTTTTCGGGCGTAAAACCCTAGAAGTCAAAGATAAGATTACCACTTTGGGGACCATAAACGTGAAGGAGCGGAGGAACAAGAACCGCCTCAAGAGCCAGCCGGATGGAGATAGAAGCAGCGTTAAGGTCCGACGCAGAGTTAACAGCCTTCACTTAAAAGTTTAATCATTCTTGCTTAGTGTACCCATGAAAATTACATGTTTGAAAAATTATGCACACCTGTGTTGTGTAACTGAACAAGAATAAGTGTGCCCAATGATTGAGTCAGCGGAACAATATACATGGCTTACTCCCAATACTGAAGCCGTTAAGTATGTCGATGTCGGCGTGTATAACGAATCCTGTTGTTTAGCCAGCGAGAGCACGACATCGCCGCACTTTAGAGAATTTGCATTTCAGATATTGCATTTTCAATAGCGTCTTTTACCGGCACGGGTGTCAGTAACACGTTTGTTTCTTGAGCAACACATCTCATTCGTGTCGTTGGCTACCTGTGCTGAAATCCAAAGAAAAATAACACAACAAATCAGAAATACAAGAAGGTACGTTGAGAGTTCTACATGATAGGTGCGATAAAAAGGTACACCTGTCTTATACTAAAGAGACATTTAACCACTATGGCAATTGTTGAAAACTACCAATGCATTCCCTTTTAAAGTATCATAAGTTGTTGCATAGACCCGCTTTTTATATGGGGTTTTGACCCGTACGTAAGAAAGAAAGATGCAAGGAAAGAAAGAGTGAAGGAATGCAGTAAAAAAGAAAGAAGCAGGGAAGGAAAGAAAGAAGGAAATAAATAAATAAATAATAAATAAATAAATAAATAAATAAAAACAGAAATCGAGTGCAGCTCCTACCGTATTAGATAATAAGTGTTAGCTTATATAGGTGTGGCATACCTACCCTAAGTCTAATTGATCATTGTCATTATAATCATTAGTCTATTTTAAGTGCGCTGCAGGGCGAAGACCTCTCTCAACTATTTCAAAATTGTCCTGGTCTGAGCGAGCTCGTTGCACTTTATCCCTGCGAATATCATAATTTCATCTGTACAACAAACCTGCCTGCCTCTGTTACGTTTTCCTTGTTGTTGTACCCATCCCGTCGTTCTTACTGTCCACCTGTTATCTGTCCTTCGCATGAAATGCCTGCCCAGGTCCAGTGTTTTTCTTTTTATTGATATAAGCGTATCACTGCTCCTGTTTGTTCCCTGATGCGTACCGCTTGTTTGTGTTTTTATCTCTTAGTGTTATCCCTATCATTTTTCTTTCATTTGCACGCTGCGTGCTTTTTAATTTCGCCTACAGTCTTTTTTTTCTTGTTATCTTTTGTGTTTCTGCACTGTACGTTAGTACCGGGAGAATGCAGTGATTAAATACTTTTCGCTTTAATGATAGCGGCAACCTTCCAGTCGTGATTTGGGAATTTCTCCTGTATGTGCTCCAGGCCATTCTTGCTCTAGGAAGAATTTTCTTTTCATGGGCATGGGCTTCTTTTTCAGTAACTGCCCTAAACACACGTACTCGTTCACGCAATCTAAAAGCTGATAGCTAATTTTAAATTCCTATTTTCAGCATGACGTAGATGTTCCTTATCGTTTGCACGTATACCTCAGGTATACCCCTTGTCGATGTAGAACCCATAGAGCTGCTTGTATTTCTGCTGAGTCGAATGCTTGGCTTAGTTAGTATTAGGTTAATTAAACTTGAAATAGTTTGTCTTACCTTAATCAGGTTTGCCTTTCCCGCCACCTTGCTATACTATACTCGCCGTAATGTATTAGTGCAATGAGAGCACGAGCACAGCAGAAGAAAAGCGTGCGCCCGCAATGGACACAAGTGCAGGCACACTGACGTCATAGTGACGATAAGTGCATGCGAATTTCTGGCGGTTTAACAGAGCGCTTAAACTGCTTCGCTGTTAAAACTGTATCCCAGTCATTAAAATGTTTCGCCACAACGCAAGGAGATTCGGCATGCGAGAACTTCTCAAGTACAAAATATTACGAATCGTTCAAATAAATTTCAAAGCGGTGGTAGCTTGCGACAGAATTCTGACACAATGATGCTAAAGATTTCGAAATTGCAAGTCATTACAAATCATGTAAATAATTTAATGTCGCAGCGCACAAGTAACAGAAGAACAGAGAACAGGCATGCAGGGGATGCGTGTTCATTTATTAATTACGCGCTGTCATTAGAGGACCACGAATGACGAGCCTGAATTTCCTGCGTTAAAGAAGTAGGAATTAAGAGCCAAATGAGGTCAACCCGAAAAGGTCGAAGGGCATAAAATGTTCTCGCAGTGCATGGAGAACGTTTAAAATGCCGACGTGGCTTAGCATACTAAACATCGTTTGGAAAATTTATGACTTTAAAATATGGGAGTTTGTTCTTTACGAAAAAAAAAAGCAGCGAAGGTGACAATCGATGCCCCAACAAGTGACCGGGCAATATGGAAAACAGAAGTGAGGAAACGATTTTTGTCACGAGCAGTAAATCCAGATGCGAAGGGAGATACTGAACGGCGCGTGAATATTTGAACAGCGGTCCTTCTAAAGCCGCTCTTCCAGTCGAGTGGCATGTGGAAGCACCATAACGACGTTATTGTTTGCGAAGCCGCCTGAGCACGGGACGAATGCAGGCCACACGCGATAGTAAAGTCCCATTGCCGAATGATGCTACAAAAGCCATTCGGCTTGCGTCCCGCCAGACCCAGATACATAGGCCGAAAAGGGGTACAAGATATTTTCGTGGAAGCTGTCAGGGACTGCTAAACTAGCGCACTTAGTTTTTTTGCTACTGACCTACTAACCTGGAACGCTTATGTTTTCTAGATGTCTCGCGTTGCTAATGAACCCGGATGTACCATGTACGAAAGCAAGACAACCTATATAAATCCTGTACAATAAAGACCCGTCCAGCGAGAGCACGGTGAGTGTATCCGCCGCCACTCGCTTACGCATACATAAAATTGTTATTTTGGCCCTCTGTGGCCACGAAGGAACTTTCGCCATGGTCTTCTACTGGAACAAACGAATTATAGGGTCAGTAAGACGGCTACAATAAAGGTAGGCGAGGAGATGCAGATAATGAGAGCATTATCTCTCAAAAAATGCTGAGACATCAAAGAGAAATTATTGTGCGTTTTCATCTACTACGTGCGTAAACACCAGCAGGAAGTGCTTAACTTACTCCATAAGTTTCCAGCTAGTGCACTCGAAGTCCTCTTTTTTTTCAAAACTCAGGCAGGCATAACTGATAGAGCAGTTATTTCACAGAAGCTTCTTTATGTGAGCAGTATTTTCTCGTGAAAGAAAGCACTTTGGTTGTGCCTTTAAATTGGCATTCTGCGTCTTGGTGGTGTACGGGTCGTTTCGCAGTGTGCTTTAATAAATTAGGTGTATATGGTGAAGCCATCGTAGTCGTTTAATTAAATTCTTAAACGAGACAGTGTGCTTAACACAACATGCACGAAAGACACTGGTCATATCCTTGATTCAACTCATCACGCGAGTGGCACGATTGACAAGATGCCATTGAGGTCGTTTCACCAAATATAGGTTATCAAAAGATGCAAAGCAACAAAAATTACATGAACTATATGGCATGGAAATTGCCGCATCTACTAGTCCAATACGAACACTGTTCGGCCGAGCTGGTGTTCGCTTGTCTTCGCTAATGGCAGGCTAGTTTTGATCATTGCATCATAACAACTGCGTGTGCAGGTGGCTGAAGAAGGTTATTGATGGTCGAGGTAGTCTGTCAGCTGGCGTTGCTAAGGGTTTAAGAACTCTTTGCTAAAATAGGCTAGCCGGCTCATGGTGCTTATGCGCTTCACGATGATGGGGCAAATAGCAGTAATCATCCGCGTATCTGGTGTTATCTACCATCGCTTGAGTACGGCAGTGATGCCGGCGCTTCTGGTACGTTCGCGTCGGCAACGCGGCCACTGCTTTTAGTCAGCGTCGAAAAATTAAGGGGAGCAGGCTCCCCACATACAGCTTTCATATGACATATCTGGTCACAAAGCATAGGATATTGCGAAATTTGCATGAATAGCATTTTTTGTGTTGCCGTCCTATTATTTCCCCTGCGCAGACATGGAACCAAGGTGCCGTTTTGAATGATACTGTCGGGCACTCTTGATGATCACTAGCACGCTGTAATTTTCTTAACTGTTTTGCAACTTTATTTATATCCCCGTAATTTTCAATTCTACTATCCCCTTGAGAATGTGGTTAGCAGGGTAGAACATTTTAATATAAGATGTCAATCGCCAGAAAACTGATATACCAAACTAACGAGTGTTTAACGTTGCAATCAAAAATAATCGTAAAGGAGGCAAGCTACGCCAAAGCACCCATAAAAAGCGTATGTGTAAATAAGTGCGAGTGAGACTACTTAAATGAGTATCCTCTAAATTGAGGGCCTGTAACTAGGCAGCGCTAAGTGGAAGTGGACAGACTGTCTTTCTGTAGCTTCCGGGTTTGCTTGGTTGATTGATTTGTGGCGTTTCACGTCCCAAAACTAGCTCTGATTATGAGAGATGCCGTACTGGAGGTCCCCGGAAATTTCGACCACCTGGGGTTCTTTAACGTGCACTGACATCGCACACCACACGGGCCTCAACATTTTGCCTCCATCGAAATGCAGCCGGCGCAGCCGGGATTCGATCCCCCGACCTTCGAATCAGCAGCCGAGTGCCATAACCACTAGACCACCGTGGCGGGGCTTCCGGGTTTGCTGCGTGGGCCGTTGTTGGCACTACAGATCTCAGATAGGCATCACGGCTCTCCACCACGCACCAGGTTCACCTAGCGGGACTGCAATAATCTTCTCGGCTATTTCGCAATATCTAAGTCCTTGCTTAATGTTATAAGCAACATTGCTTGCTAACATTCAAGTTGCTGTCGTGGATGTTTTTACGGGTGGAATGCGGTGACACCACATTGCTAGGCCATTTTAACACTGTGTTTACGAGTACACCTTCGTTCATTATCATCATCGTCTTCACGACTAAGGACAGCAACAACGACATTAATGCCAATGTTATTAACTCGATCAAATCCACTAATATTTGTGGTACTAGCAAGATAACCATGATCAGCATTATCACTATGATCAAGAAGTATCTGTACTTCGATATTGCACTGCACAACCTACCTACACCAGACCAAGCAGGTTCTGTCCGCTACACTCCGCACTTCGCCCACGAGAAGCATCGCGCACGTAAAGGCCTTACGTGAGCCACATATTTGATGCCAGCCTTAATGGACTAGACAGTTATGCACTGACACCTGTCCTACTTACATATGAGGAGTTCCTACAGCAGAACAGCTTTCGGGTTGAGTCGCCACTGAAACCGTCTATTGTTAAGAAATACAAGTACGTGCAGCCTCATTTCTTCGATTAAACAGTGCTGGATGTTCCAACACCGCCTACAGCAATTGCCCTGAAGGAGGGGTAAGGTTGAACGAGGCCACTACACTCGCCAAACAATGACAAGAAACAGATAAGACTGCGAAGCATGTCACGGTGCCTGCAACACATCTCTTTTCCTTAGGAATTGCGCGAGAAGCATGTCAAAGGTTCTATTCGGTAAATGTATACATAAGTACGGATCCGTACGACCACCGCTTTTGACAAATTATCGCGGAAGTCCACAGAACGTAAGCTTATACATCACGCGCTATTCTTGCCTGGGCCTAATGAGCGCTGGAAAGAAAAGGAGCGCCACGCAGCGAGGACGCGCTAAAATCGGGCATTCCAAACGAGCAACGTGTGGAATCCACGGCCGGAGCTAGTTCATATTTTTTTCCCATGATTATCTTGTTTCTCGAAATGCCAGTGCAACTAAGAGGATCTGTCTGCCAACACCGCACACTCGCGGAGGCATATTTGCACATTCGTTGGTGCACTGTTCCGTGGTTCTCGCATGCCCATGACCATTTAGGTTTAGTGGACGGGCCTACCCAGCGGCGCTCATCTACGCGTATGTCTAGAAAGAGGAAGGAGAGAATGAAGCGAAAGGAGCGGAGGAGAAGGGGGGGGGGGGGGCGGTTGTTTCATATGTGGCATCCGAACGAATAACCGCCCGCACACTCCGTCGTTGCCGTCTGTTTTGGACGAACGTGAAGGCGGTGACGACGACCATTTGCGAACGCGTGCGTGTCAGAGTTAACGCTCCGTGCAAACGCGCTTCGGGAGCAAGGGAGCAGCGAGAAGAAATGGGGAAAGAAAGGTTTTGGGGAAAGAACACTCCTTCGCGAAGCGGCGTAAATCGAGTTGAAATGACTTTTCCGCTAATTGGCGCGAGATTAACGTCGAGCCTAATTATTCCGAGAAAAGCGACGACTTTTGTAGGCAGCGGTCGAGAGGTCGCCTCCATGTGTCGCTCCCGATTCCTTTCGTAAACAAGTGAGACCGAGCATATTAAGTATGCGCGGCACTTAGACGTCGGCAGAGCGAAGAGTTTGACGATGTGTGAGAAGGGACTTCGTAGACGAGTCGTACCAATTGATCCCCCCTTCCGGGTTTCGCGTCTTATAACCAACAGGAAAAGCACTTAACTCCCTGTCAAGGTTTCGTGTCTTGTAGCTAACAGGAAAAGCACTTAACTGCCAGTTAAAACACACACACACACACTCACCAGTGTTCGAGCTCAGCTAAAGGCGCACAACCCGCTGAGTAAAGGAAGAAAATAATTACCTTCCAACAAATCTAAACTAGACCATCATTTTTTCTACCTTTCAGATGGATGCGTATCGAAAAATCGCTTCATTAACGCGATTTTACTGCATTGAGCTGCAATTTTTTCTTTCTGTGTAAAGCTTATTTTTATGCGTGTGCAGTCTATTCGCGTTTCGCGATTACATAGTAAATCACGAAGCTTGCTAATTAACGTTACCCAAGCACCCGTCTTAGCATTATTATCGTCGAATAATATGCAAACCCACCGGTGAATAGCCTGGGAAGCAAGCATGCAAGAATTAGCAGCTAGACGAATGAAGATTCGCAATAGTACGCTTATCTATGACAAGGAAGCGTACAAAAGCCCGATAATTAGAAGGAACTCGCAGAGTTCGCGCACGGGAACCTGGCCTTTCTTCTGTCTCCGCTAAGCTGGCTGCCAACCACCAGTAAATACATATCGTTTACATGATGTACACTGTACAACATTAGTACGTAGATTAACGCGCAACAACACAATTGACATAAGTCGTAAAGGCTACCGCTCACACGCAGTTTTCCAATAACGTTTGCTTCTCATAGTTCTCTTTTTATTCAAAGTTTCCTGTGGGTATAAAGGAGCAGTTGACTGCTGACACCATTAGCCACAGTTATCCAAGAACCTCTTGTTTTAAATTAAAGAAAAAAATAACCCCCACCGATGACGCCCGGCCTATCATGTTGATAAAAGTTCATGCGTGGACGGTCAGCATGAGTATCGACGTAGAAAAATTATTTAGAAAGTGCACTATATTCGGGAGATAAAAAACATAGCTGCAGATTAGGGGCTCAGCAATATGAGCAAATGAGGCAATGGCATGCGTAATCAGTGCGCCAGATCTTGCGAAACCGGAAGATCTGGCGCACTGATTACGCATATAATTGGCTTGCGTTATCTGGAACCCTAAAACTGTATGATCTGCTGTGGGCCAGATTTCGTTTCGTACGAAAGATATGCGAGGTACATGTCAACTGCGGAAGCAGCAGCTCCAGCTTTAAATATTGCGACTTTCGTTTCGTCATGGATGCATGGTAGCGTGCTAATATAGCAGTACTAGAGATTTGCGACCGAAGGCTACAGGCTAATAAGCACGAAGTGTGTGAATGAACAAGAAACAAATACGCGGAAGTGGTCCAGACCCGCCAGCTTGTAATTAGAGCAGGCTTTGGAGCCCCCGGCAAGCGTGCTGTTTCACAAGATAGCGCTGATAAACGAGAGATCACGTTATGTCCCAGTGGGGAAATTCGGCCTTCTTGGTAAGACATGAGCGGTGTTTAGCGCAAAGCAACATCGTCCTTGTGATGCTTAACGCTAAACATCGTTGATGTCCCAGCTGCAGGATAATGTCATCTGGGCCACATGTGAACGCTTGAATTGGGCAGCACTCGGTTGGAATGGCTAGGCAAACATGAATGCTACGTGTGTATGAGCGTGTTCAGGTACATACTCCTGATTCCGTCTAATTATCTTACTCGAATGTTACTTTTTTTATTATTGTTCCATCTTGAGGCAAGGAAATTTGTGCTTCAGTGGAACTGACGTTTCCGGCCAATAATCTGCTGCCACATGTAGCAAGCAACATCCGTCGTTCTTATTGACACCCACCACAGCGAGCACAACGGAACTCGGTGGCTGCCTCAGATGCAAAACCTGGAAATATGCCCTAGTAGAACTTGTCTTTCGGCGAGTTGGTTCATGCCTCAAACATAAAAACGGAGCGCTGAAGAACGACAAACGTAGAAGTGGTGTGTACCCGCTGCTTCTTTGTGTGTCGTTTTTTAGCGCTCCGTTTTTTTTTCTCCGTCTGGAGATATGATCACAAGAAATCACGTTCGAACCGAAAGGTGACATTATTTCATCGCTGATGCGGGTGGCGAAGATCTTGAGCCCCGTGGGCGCCGAGACAACCGGCATCATTGCACCAGACACACAGACAATAAAAAGGAGACGCCGCGAACACTTCGCAGAGCTTCACACAGCGCGAGAGGAGCACGCGCCCAATGGTCGAAGCAAAGACGACCACCTCCGGAATGGTGTCCCCGGTTCAAGTGGACAAGAAGAAGCGTCCCGCACGCTCTTCGCGTGTGATCAAGGTCCGCAGCAGAGCGGCAGTCAAAGTACACCGCCACCATCCTTTATCTCAACCGCGTGTCGCTGTAATTACACCGGAATTGATGACTCCGGGTCCCCGGTACAAATGGAACGCCGTCTCTCAAGAGCACGAAATGCTGGAAGGGGAGACGGGGAACGGCGCAAACCCCGCTGAGCGAGTTTGTGCGTCGCACGAATGCGCTTGAATACGTGCCTGTACCACCACCCCAGCGGCAACCAAGCCGACGGGGGAGGTTGTCATGGTAGTGGGGCTGGGGGACTCAGTGTCGGGACAAAAAAAATGCAATAGAAAGAACGTGCGGCGTCCTGGGAGAGAGGGTGGGTAAGCTAAACCGCGGGCGTTCGGACCTCGCTATGCGACAAATCAGAATATTGTCACTTCGCTTGGTGGGGCAGTGGTCGCTGCAGTGTACGGACGTGTTTTCCTGCATGTGACAGGCTTTGGGCGTGGTATGCGTATTATTTTTTTTTACTTATTTATTTTTTTGGTGATAGCACGGGATGGACACGCAGCAAAGAGGTCTCGTGGGATCCTCTGATATATAGAGGGTGTCCCTCCTGCCAGAAGCTTCTATTTGTGTACAGAGGGAGTGGTGTGCCGCGTTAGTGCTGTCTCCCTTCGCCACGACAGAAGCAGGCGGCATCCCACTGGTACACGTCGCGTACGCTTCCGCAATGAGTACGTAGTACGTTTGTAAAAAGTACTTTTACCGCTGTCCTCACGGCGAAGGCTTCCGTTGGACCGCTGTCATAGAGATGAATGTTTGTATCCCTCTGGTCCAATTAACGGCCTGGGGTCCGCAGTGCTGGTATCGTCCTCTCTAGCTCTTCGTCATATATTCGGGGGTCGTAAGGACAATCAAGGTGGGCCATACTCATGCATCGCCGTTGAATTAAGATACTCAATCGGAGTCGTACGCAAACCGAAACAAGGGATCTTTTCATTTTAAACAACAGTTGCTGTGCGAACGTACACTTGCATCGGATAAATTAATGGCAACTGGAAGCTCACATACAGTAACGAGAACACTGGGCACTCTGAAATAGATGGAGACGCTTCCTCGTTACTGGCGTCTCGAAGAGCACCCGTTAGGTAACGATGCGGCTCTTTCGTAGGCACTGTCTTTTGGCAAATCTTCGTCCATCGAGTGGGGAGTTGTGTAATTATTGTTAGGGTTTTACCTGCCAAAATCATAGTATGAATGTTAGGCGTGCAGTGTAGTGGCGGGCTGAGGACTAAGTTCGACCACGTGACGTTCTTTAACCTGCACCTAAATATAAATACACGTTTTTTTTATATTTTGCCCAATGGAAATGCGGCGGCCATGGCGTGGATTCCATGCAGCGTACTGCAAAGCTGGGAACGAGGATTTCTGTTGTCAATCTGACGATTTCACTGCCGCGAAGACGCTTCATATTCTTTGGAGGCAAGGCCTCCGTATGGACCGATCTGCACGCGCCGCGCTTATTCTGTGGCGGTGTCCAGTTATCCTAATGAAGTTTCAGAAGTCAGCAGATATGCCATGCTCGTTGAACTTCGCATATATGTTAGCTAGAGCACTTACTTAATTTTTGCTAATTGTGTGACGTCACTGGGGCGCGCTCATGTGCAAGGCAAAACGGGCGAAATCAAAGCAGCTCGTTAAATATTCACGATGCTCTTGAGTGCATGAACCCGTTGTTTATTACAAACTCTGCACTTAACCCACTCACCGTTTAGCCCCGCCACGGTGGTCTTGTGGTTATGGCACTCAGCTGCAGATCCGAAGGTCGCGGGATCGAATCCCGGCCGCGGCGGCTGCATTTCGATGGAGGCGAAATGTGAGGCCCGTGTGCTGTGCGATGTCAGTGCACGTTAAAGAACCCCAGGTGGTCGAAATTTCCGGAGACCTCCACTGCGGCGTTTCTCATAATCAGAGCTGGTTTTGGGACATTAAACTCCAGAAATCAATCAATCAATCAATCACTCACCGTTTAACTTCCTATATAGACATCGTCGCAAATCCTGCCCTCGCTTTGCTTCGGCGTAAAGCAGTCGCATCGTTTAGTTTACAGCAAACGCGAGCTCAACCTCCTATATGGCCGCGTTTATCCCGGAGAATACCAGGTCTCAGTAATGATTTGTAACTCCCCTAATTAGGCCAGGAGCGTATAACTGCAACCAACTTTTCTAGCGAACGCTTCACACCAAGTTTTTTACTTCAGCGAAGCATGAACAGTTTGTCTCACACCTTTAATCGAGCACAGTGGCGAAATTCAGAATACGTATGCCGTAACAAAGCATGACAAATGATAGGACGTGTGAGAAAATTAAATATTTTGTCATCGCCCTAACATGTCTATTAATTTTATTCTTTGCGTGTAAGGAGCTCGCATGTCACCTATATATCAAAGCTCTACTATGTTAGGCGAGTAGCGAGCAGCCGAGTAAGCATCGTAAAATTGCCTAAGAGACGCCTTAAAACAGGTCGCAAGCGAATTTACAGCAATGTTGATTAAACGTCTAATAGACACGCTAAAATTTATCGGGGTATTATATCTAAAGTTTTTGACATTTCCCCAGGTTGGACACTTTCTTAGTGATTAATTTTAATACGCTATGCAACACGAATATAGAGTATTGAGCGCTATTGCAAATCTGGTCTGATGAAAGAGACTATGTCCTCCACGTGGCAGTGGATAAATTGGTCTGAAAATTTCTGACATCCACGCGAAGACGATACATACTGCGACAAATCATAATACACCTTTCTGGAGCATGATGGAGGTAGCGCGTGATTTAGCTGTCCTTTTTAGTTAGTTCAAAACGGTGCCGTCCTGGCTCATGGCCGAAGAAAGTGTTAATAACAACCAATTAACACATATTAAACGCCTGTAGTCTTACCCCAGATTTGCGAGCAAATTTTAATAAGTTACCTGTCTTTAGGCTGGAGACGCTCGGAAGAGGCATTGCGTAACACAATTCCCGGAACCAAGGACGCATGTGCTAACCAAAATTCCGTGCTAACGTCTTGGTACCGGTGCGGTTGAAAAAGTAATAACATACGCGCCACCAACCAGGCAACAAGGCGACGAAACTTGAGGAGGAAATTTTCGTCGACATCTTAACCAAGAAGGGCACAAATCTGGGAAATAAGACTCTGGCACACTCGGTGACGCCTGAGCGGCATCTGCTCGGTTGAGTGCCGCTCTTCGCTCAAGTTCTCGAGTATTTGGCAGGCGTCACTGGCATGAAAGGGCCTCCTAGCGGGCAAAACAGGCGAAGAGGCAGGCTTGCAAGGGATAGATATCCGCGATAGCGTCTTTCTTTTCGGCCTATCAGTATGCCGGGGTCCGGCTGCGCGCCTAACGTCGCTTTCCATCAAGCGGTGACGGTGACGCTCTCGTCTCGGCTTTCCGTTATGGGCAAGTCTCGAATTCCGCTCGACGCTCAGAAATGGCCTTCAATCAATAAGCAACCCGGCACCTCGTCTGGGAGGGTGCCGAGCTTGGGAGACGAGCCCGTCATGGGAAACTCCCTCCTGTTCATCTCGATGCCGCAAATAAATCGGTCTCAATTAAAAGCAGTTCCCGCTGCCTGAGGGGTCTAGCAGTCTCCCTCCTCTTTGCCTTCACTGCTCTTCATCCATCCTTCTAGCTCTTCATCAGCACGTTTTGCCGCCTATTTCGCTAACTACCTCAGCGCTTACGTCCCTTGCTGTGTTTCTTCTTCTTTTTTTCTTTTTTGCCATTATTCCCCCACTGCTTCTCACATGCAGGTCTGGCGATGAGGCAGAAGACACAGAGCTATGGGTGGCTCCCCCACCCAACCTTTCCACCCATTTCTCTTCTAGATTCATTCCTCAGAATTTGCAGGAAGGGTCCTTCAGTCCCTACCAACATTTTTCTTCGCTCCCAGTCCCCCCAAGCGAGAGGCTCTCGGCGGCGTTCAGGTTTAATCACGGACCGCTGTTATAGGGCTGGCTGCACGCGTTTCCCCAGCGTGTGCGCTCCCTTATTTCGTCTTGCTAATGCTTCTTTCTGTTTTTCTCTGTCTCACCTGCGAGGGCCGGTGAGATATATACGTCCGGACCGATTTCCCCGTCAAGGTGCGAGCGCGTTCTCTCGTCCCATTTGCTTTACACGTAAGCTCAGGGAGAGAACCATGAGAACCAAGAGAACACAATAAACAGAGTGGTCGCACAAAAGAACTGTATTCGAAAAGGCGCTAGCGTGTTCCGACGGAAAGAAACGCGAAAGAGTATAAAACACTGTCCACATTAGTTTGCCCTTAGGTCAGAGTAATTTGTATCGACCTGCTTCGCGGCGTTTTGGATTCGCGTTTTCTCTGTCATCTATTTAACCTGCAGAGTGCACTCCCTTGCAATTTCAAATTTGAGGCGAGTTGGGAGGTCGGGTGCACTTGATAGAATTTCGCTGTCCAGGGCTGTTTCAGACGTAATGCTGTAGAACAACACCCCGAGGACACCGAATACAGTGATGTCTACAAACGTCTAGTTTAGACGGGCAATCTCAAAGTTCCGTCCTAGAAACGACATTTTAAGAGCGGTCGAATCGAACGGTTGGCATATATATTGTCGTTCGTTCAGGTGACCGGTAGTTACTCAAAAGGCCTTTAGCGATGTCTGTGTTGCTGTTATGGATGTTATCGGACAGGCATTTGTTCCTGTGAACTGCCTGGGGAGAAAGTCACTTCTTCGTTTTGTTAACTCTTTTGCTAGATGCAACGAAAGAAAGAGGGATGACAGTCCAAAGCCTTGCGTGAGTTGACCGCTTACTTAAAGAGGACCAAAGGGAGAAACCATTTTTCTTGTAATAGTAAATTTCGTCTCACCTCAACGACATCGAAAAAGAAAAAATAAAGAAACAGCATGATTGCCGCGAGAAGACGCCTTGTACGCAAGAACGAAGGCAAAAGGGAAACACAGGAGGCTGTTCAACATTGCAAAGTTTGCACCAATTTGTCATGATGTCATAAAATTTGAAGGCGTCCCCTAGAACCCGCACAGTTGTTCTTCAGTAAGGATGAATTGCGTTGTGCTTTAAGAAAGGCTGCGAGTTGACATAGCAGGTTTAATAAAGTATTACTCAGCCAGTGAGACAAAAGGGCGGAAAGAACTGCCCTTTAATTCATAAAGTTACACTGAAATAACGTGTTGAAACGTTGACGGCGATACTGAAAAATTAAAACTGAGGCTGTGATTTTTATAACGAATTCACAGGGGCAACAGTGAAAATAGATTTCTCGGACATAACTTGCAAGTGTAAATTAGTCTGTACTTTATGTCCAGGGCCACTTTATGCGAAGTTTTCGTTTTATTTAAATGTGCAAACATAGGAAGAGAAGTACACGTCTTAAAAATTGTTACTCCTTGTGATGTCGGGGTGTTTTCCCCTTAATGACATCGATTAGGTACTTCCTCCACACTGAACCTTCGTATGAACTTGGTCACCGATTAGCAACAGCCCAGGAGTAAAATGGAGAGGTAGATGCACCTGTCTTCGCTACACAGCATTATATTCTGTAAGCAGGTTTTCTTCCGGAATATTTCTGGAGTGTTCTAGGCGGCAAAAATCTGAGGGCGTCTATTTCTAATAAAGGTGCTCTTTAATACGTAGGATAAAAATAAATTCCGGAGTTATACGTCCAAAAAGCATGGCATCATTATGAGAGGCGCTATAGTGACGGACTCCGGAAATTTCTAGCACCAAGGTTCCCTCATTTGCATAGACATCTCAGAGCACTTGGGCCTCAACATTTCGCCTTCATCGAAATGCAGCTGCCGCGGCGTTGTTGTGTGCGAGGAGCGCCCAATTGTAATTCGTGTGACTTCGTGTGCTATAACACGCACGTAATAGGCAAAACAGTGACAATCGGCTAAACCGTTTTACAACTGTGGCTGCGGTTGTACCATTCCAACGACATGCACTATTCCAAGGATCTCTGACAGCTTTCCTTGAGTGAAAAGTATAAGTTCTGCGAGCGCATGACCATGTAGCTTACACTGACCGCTCCTGTCAAATGGTTTAGACTTGCTTATTGCCACGTTATCTTGCATGAACTATCGAAACCGCGCCTTTCACGTAGAGTTCGCACCAGGTAGTCACTGGCACAATAACATTTCAAAGTACCCCTAGGCCAAGGTAGCCAACCGGACGCCCTATGGTTGACCTCCCTGCCATTCTGTTTCCTTTCTCCTAAAGAACCAAATGTGCTACTATGGCGTGATTTTCCTTTAGAGAACAGCCGCAGCCGCCGTTTCATCCAACGCAATATTCATGAATAGCTTGCGCAGAGCAGCAGCAGAGTGGCAGCGCAAGCTAGATTTTTATATGCTCCCTCCGACTTTGCTTTCACTACTACTTCCTTCCTGGTTATCCTCTCGCTATCCCCCCCCCCCTATTTTCTTACGTTTCCATCGTCTGCCCTTTCTGCTCCCTTTTCTTCTCTTTCGCCGTCATTCGCTTCCCCTTTTTCTACGTTGTCGTCCGCCTCTTCGACGTCACCACCATCTTCCTTCTCTTCTTCGTGTGTTTTCTCAACCTCGTTGGTGAAACCACAGCAGGCGGCTGGAAAAGTATGATGTCATGAAAGACCAGCCCTAGGATCACAGCGGTGGCTGAGAACACAGTGGGCCGCCATGTGGTCAGAGCCACGGGATGCCAGTACTTCTCCTACCATATCAGAGCAGTGGCTGAGAATGCAAATGCCCGAATATGCAGCAACAGTGTCATTGCTGTGGTGCCACTACTACTGTTTGGTTGGGTTGGAATACGCACAGGCATGAAACTTTTTTTTTTACATTGAAGCGGATACACATTACGGACACAGGCGACGGCAGCGGGCAGCATCGCCACCAATTTCCTTCACTCTCGCGAGCCCATAACATACGACGCTGTGAAAAGTTCCTTCCAGTGGCGCAACCATGCGTCCTGAAAACTATAGTTGTATAGCGAATTGTTTGAGAGCACCAAATCACGTAACTTGCCTGGTTTCAGAGAAACTGGTAGAAACGCTGAAAATTGCTTGCACTTCAAACTCACCGGGCATGAATAAATACAACTAAACATTGGTAATACCGACTCATTCCAAATTTTCACGGTTCCGTGAGATAGAGAAGTGTCGCGTAGTGAAATAAATGACACGTGTGCTACGTAATTCTAAGCTCAAGGAAACATATGCAGTCCTTTATTCTAAGCTAAAGGATACGTACGCAGTCCGTTCGAAAATTTGAAGTTTGCTGAATGTAACATCCTAAACTTTTAAAGGCAGAAAACATATTGAAACCCACGTTGTCATTTTGACATTCTTGTTCTATTGGTTAAGACATTCCAGCAGATCTGATATGCGAATACCTGTAATTTACTGTCACCTTCCCGCATAGCGAACTTCATTATTTTCAGTGGTCGTAATATCCTCACCAGGCGAAGGAAAATTTACCAAGGCAACACGCTCCGCCTTGATAATGCTCTACCGATACTACAATTATCCCTACAAAAGCTCGTCCACGCACTGTTCTCCTTACGTTTTTTGACGCTCATCGCGGTCTCCAAGAGAGGAAGCCGTATCGAACCCATCTACGTGGCAAGCCGCAGCGGAAATCGCCCATTCGGATAATCTTGCAAGTTCCCCGCAAGACCAAACTCGCGCTCGCGAGACTAAATTCTCGGCCATTGTACGGGCCGTCCCCAGCGTGTTGGTTTCTAACAGCTACCGTGTTTCTCTCTCAGGTGACGCCAAGCACTGCGGGAGGCCAGAATGGGGAGGCTGTAGCAAGGAGAGGGGGGTGGGGGTGGTAAGGGGAGAACGCAAGAACAGCAGCGCGCACAATGCGCAACACGCCCCGCGGCTGAATGGAGACCGACCGGGCAGCGGGACGCCTTCCCTTCAATGGGCGTGCAAGGAGGGGACACGCGGGGGTTTAGATTTCTATTTATTCCCAAGGGCAATCTCCCGTCATTCCCTTCGATGTCTCCCCGACGTCCGGGAAGAGGGAGCCGGAAGAGAAGGTTGGCGAGGGCATAAATGTTGGGGGAAGGCGTCGGCGAGCGGGGAGGGGAGCCGATGGCTATTTGGGAGATCGCCGCGTAGCGTCGCCTCGGAGAAGTGGGAGGGTCTCTGATATGGGGGGAAAGTTTGCACAACACGCACAGAGAGGATAGAGGTGCAGCAAGGCGGATCGGAACGCTTAGTTTGGTGCAGCGGCGCTATCGTGGAGGGAACGCCCGGAGCCTCAGTGTAACTAGAGAGCAAACACGACGCTTTCTAAGCGCCCCGTATAGTGATGTCGATCTCACATTTGAGGGCAAGATTACTCGTTAGGGAGCACACGTTACTACTTCAGTGAGCAAACAAATTAACGATGCTCTCCTCTTTTATACGATCTTCTTTGAAGCTTGGCGTTTTTCTGTAGCACTTTATTTACAGATGATTAATACAAAGTGCACCTACAGTGCCTGAAAGCAGACAGTGATAGCACACATTAGCGTATGGCTTAGACTTCTGCGACGATTGTTTAAGCTGTTCGTGGTTGCCGCATTCCGGTGTAATGCGGCATGCATGGCCAGTTGCGGTGGCCAGAGGAACAGCTTTCCGGCGTCTACAATGAAACTAGAAGCGTTTTTTTTGCACAAGCGTCTCTTGTCGATGGTGCATGCGATGTTCGAAACCACTAGCTAACCGTTGCAACCGCCAAAGAGCACAAATTTCTTAGTCGCCCTTGTTGTAATTGGGGGAATATCTGCAATGACTTACTCTACCTGAATAACCACTGGTTTTTCAAGCCTGATTTATAACAACAGTTTAAATTGTTGATTGATGGATTTTACGTGCCAAAACAACGATATGATTACTACGTCACAGCCTCTGCCGTACATGTCTCCCGAATAATTACGAGTACTGGGGTGATTTAGCGTGCACCTAGTTCTAAGTACACGATATCTTTCGATGTTCTTTTTTATTTCATGTCACCCCGTCAAAATACAGTCATTCTGATTGTAAACCTTTACCAACAGTCGTGCCAAAGAACATGCTATATTTATACGCGGATATGTCACGCAGATCGAACCCGAGAGATCGACCTAAGCAAGCCAACACCCTTATCGCTAAGCTATGACGTTGATAATGACGTCGCTTTTACCACATCGTCACGGAACATTATTTCCGATCTACATCATTGGGAGACGTCCGGCGCATTCTAGAGATAGGACCAGTGTAACGTATCCCTGCAATGTCGCCGATCTCCTGTACACTGTGAAACACAAGACAAATTATTACCGGTAATCAGACAGCTATATCAAGCGGCGTCTCGTAAATAACATGTTTCGGTACTCCAATCGTTTGGTACTCCACGGAAGCTTACAATAAAAGAAATCCATGCATATCTACGAAGCGAATCACGACGAGTGGGCGAAGCACTGGGGAACATTCTTACCGAAACGCACCCGTGACATTGCCCATTCGCGCATGTAGATGAGTGACAACGCGTGTGTACAGTATATACAATGATTTATTCGTCATAACTCGTATGTCGTGTGGAGTCCTGGATTCCGTTTTCCCTTTATTATCACAGCTTTGTGGTCCGTGAAATATACAGCCAATGATTATTCGATCGGATCTAGCCCATAGTTGACAAAGACAAGGTCTATGCACGTTCCCGTCGTGGTTGTCGGTTGTTTCGAGTCGTACGAAATGCATCGTAGAGCGTATCGAGACGTCAAATACGGCACAAGCCAGTTGTTTTCTGTTATGTCTACGATGAAGTCTCCGACAAGTACGAAGGGGTTGTTCTTGTACTTTCTTTCGTAATCGCGCATGGCTAGTTCGATGTATTTTTCTACGTTGCCTCGGGTGAGATTCGGGGCCAAGTACACTGTCATGACGACGGTTCCGTCGGACAGGTTTATTGCAGCGCGTTCGCCGTTGTGAGATCGGCTCGTTATTGATAGGTAGAGCTTCACCGCGGTCTGTAGCAGTTTCGCGTGCATCCCAACACGACCCCCCGGTCGCTCTGCTTCTTATGATGCATACCAGCTCACTGCGGCATTCTGCCCAATGAAAAAGCCGACGAAGCAGCACGTAACGGTCTTCGATATCAAAACTACAAGCGAATCTATTTCACCAACTCTGATGCTTCCCAAATGGCTGAACGATTCGCTTACGAAGAAAGGAACCGGCTATGGAAGTTACCGACACATCATCACCCTTTCTTATACTCAGTCGACCCAGGTATCAAATCAAAACTACAATCCAACATTCCTCGAAATCTGGAAACTTTATATCATCGACTACGGCTGAACATTGCATATTCAAACAACTTAAGGTACCGCTTCCATCAGGAGACAAGCCCACACTACAGCAACTGTGACTCTACTGAAACCATAGAGCATATTTTGTTTGAGTGCCGAGCGTACGATGATGAGCGTGCGCTCTATGAACATTGCATGCAGGCAATTACACAGCTCCCTTTATCACCTCAGTGTGTTTTAGGCCCTTTATCTTGCCCCACACAACAGAGACGTGCGATGCACTTTTTGTTTACATATTTAAAAAGTATAGATCAACTCGATAGACTTTAACTTTATCTCCGCCGTCACCATCACTCACCCATCATGCAACACATCCTATCACATCACTTCGGGTTGGTGCAAACGTGAAATATCTTTGGACGCAATTAGGCATCATAGTCAGAAACACAAAGCCCAATTTTTCTTTCTCTTTTCTTTTTCACTGTATCTTGTAATTCTTTCTACTAGTCTTTCCCTCCCCAAACTCGCTCCCCACGCAGACTAGCATGTCAGCGATATTTCAACGCCGGCTAAATTATCTGCCTTTCAATAAAGAGGTCTCTCTCTCTCTCTCTGCTCCTTATGTGCAGACAACAGGGAAGAATACTCTGGTGTGCGGTCTTTTCACGTTCCACGTTTCGGTAAAGCAAAAGATGTCTGCTTTCGTTAGTATGGAATCTCGTTCGACGTCGTCTGCTTGGAGTTTGAGGGAGCCAGAGTTCAGCAAGACCATGGTAAACTATTTGGCGGGATCTTCAAAGCCTGTGAGACACCGGTCGCGGAAATCACGCCCCATAAAATATTCCTGATTACAAACATGCATAAGGTACAAAATATTACGCATCAACACACCGCTAATTCAAGTTCCATCCGACATATTCGAGTTCTTACAGCGCCGCTGCATACATCTACGATTCAAGAAAATTTCCAAGCAAGAAAAGAAAAACGCCATTCAAAATTGGCATCACGGAACACAGCCAACACAGTACCGTGTAGAGGAAGACATGCGCACGGACGACGCGAGCGCGTACTGTGCGTTGTCAATGCACGTTAAATAAATAGGGAGTTTGAGAATTGGGGCCCCAAAGGGCTTGGGGACCCAAGAAGCTTGCGACCCGCCAGGGCGCATGCGCAGAACCATCTGCGCATGCGCCCTGGCAGGTCTCAAGCTTCTTGGGTCCCCAAGCTCCTTGGCGCCCCAATTCTCAAACTCCCTAATAACTCGAAGTGGTCAAAATTTCCTGATCCCTCCACTACGGCTTTTCTATCTCTTTCATCCCCTTTCCCCGGCCTCTACGGACGCTTAGCCATGCTCCCGACGTGGGGTGCAGAAATTAGCGTTCTTTCCTTAACCGAACCTCGATTATGAATAATAGGGAGTTTGAGAATTGGGACCCCAAGGAGCTTGTGGACCCAAGAAGCTTGCGACCCGCCAGAGCGCATGCGCAGAACCATCTGCGCATGCGCCCTGGCGGGTCGCAAGCTCCTTGTGTCCCCAAGCTCCTTGGGGCCCCAATTCTCAAACTCCCTAATGAGATACGCATAAGTCATCGGGCATGGTGCATGTGCACAGTACGTCATCCCTTGACTGTATAGCGGGGCGTCGTGGGCACACACTCTAACCCCCGTATGCAGAGATGTAACTTGCATCGCGCCTGGACTTGACTTGCGGAAGTCGGCCCGAAGCACGAAGCGGACTTGAAACCGTCCAAGTCTGCTTTCGCGTTTCATAGACGCTCGACCTGACCAGACCTGACTTACTTGAGCAAGTCAAGGCCGTGCTTCAATGCAAGCGCGTGTTGCTCGTCTGTGTTCGAGGTTAGTAATAAATTCATTAGCGTAAGACACGTTGTACGGCAAAAAAGTACGCCTTCTTCGAAATATCAGTCAGCGCACACACGCTGAAGTGTGCTTTGGGTCAAAGAGAGAGAGAGAAATAAGGAAGGGAAGGCAGGGATGTTAACCAGTCATGAGTCCGGTTTGCTACCCTACACTGGGGGATGGGAAAAGGGGAATAAAAGTAAAGAGAAGGAGAGAGGGGGAATGCCTACAGGGCAGTCCTATACAATATCATAGGCGCTCGGCTAGGCCAGATGCTTTTAGAAAGGCCAAAAGCGCTTTCATTGCTTTCTGAGCCGTTGGACCGTGAGGACGGTATTCTAAGATTGTCTGTTCACAAAGTGGACGATCGTCGAGCTTTGTGAAGGACTCGGTCATAGGCAGTCGATGTTCCTCAAATTGTGGGCAGTGGCACAACAAGTGATCTATGGTCTCTGCGCATCCGCAGACAGCACACGCAGGACTATCAGCCATTCCAATCAGCGCAGAGTAAGCGTTCGTAAAGGCCACTCCCAACCACAATCGGCAAAGAAGCGAAGCCTCACGTCGGTGCAAACCAGCCGGAGGTCCGAGTTGCAGCGATGGGTTTAGCCGGTGCAGTCTGGTGCGCCTCGTGTATGGGGTATTCCACTCAGTTAAGGACATGGTTCGCGCAAGAGTGCGAAGTTGTCTTGCAGCGTCGGTCCTTGAGAGCGGAATGGGAACACAGCGGTCTTCATCGCCTGATGTCCGAGCTGCCTTATCTGCGGAGTCATTTCCACTGATACCGCAATGGCCTGGTATCCATTGAAAATATATCTCATGTCCTTTTTCTTGTAAATTTTGCACAAGTACAGTTATTGCATTCCGCGACGGGCTGCTGCTGTGATACACAGTGTTGCTTGCTGAAAGAGGCCATTATCCGCGGGTTTCAGCGCGGTCTCCAAGAGCTGCACAACCTTCCTTGTTTCTGTTTTCCCTTCTTTTTACCTAAAGGTCTTGTTTCGCGTGTGTATAATTTCCCATACACACCAAAGGATTGGTGTGCGTTCATGTTGCCTTTCAACGGCTCTTGCTCTAGATTGTCCCAAGGCGCTCGTGAGTCGTCTGGGCTGACACCTTGATGTGATATGCCGGTGCGATCGCATATGATCGGTTTTTGAAGGAGTTCGCCTTTCTTTCTCCCGTAGGCACTCCAAAAGAATTGCAGCTGCCCTTGTTATAATCCGACTACGCGACCCTTTCAAGAAAAGACCAAGATAGACGAACGCGCTAGGTCGGAATGTTAGCAAAAAAAAAAAAAAGAAAAGAAAAGAACGAACAAAAAGTGATAAACGCGCTCCGAACGACGAGTACGGGCTACGTGGGTCCCCCTGTCCAGTCTCGCATGTTTCACACTGCCCGCAAGAAGAGCAGAAGGAAAGTACACGTGCAGTCTGCTTTACGTGAAACATTCCACGTAGACAACAAAAGGACTAGAGTGTACATGCCATCGTCTAGTAAATCAGGTTTCGGAGCCCGCGTGCCGGCCACCGCGCTACGTTTGGAATGATACTACTGCTGTCATGTCAACAGGGCTTGACGCTGAAACGTTGCAGCCGTGTGCGACCTCGTCCCAAGATAACGCATACAGCCAAAGGCGGCACCCGGTTTTACAAAATATGAAAAGAGCCTGCTGACCGTACTCGTGAACGACTACGGGCACACCATGGAATGCCACTTTGTTTGAAACATATAAAGCATAACCACGTACGGTATCACGCGGCACGGTAACCGACAATAGGAAGAAATGTTAGGATAAGCTAAAGGAAAGCGGCATAAGGAAGCTGCAAAAGAAAAGCGATATCACAGCAAAATTGCTAAGCGCACATTACTGGCTCATTCGGGCCGCTTTTATATTTTCTCGTTGGATGAGTGCGTGACAAGTTCGGCATGCTGAACGTTAATACAGTCATGAGCGCCAACAGTGATTGCAAACAACGAAATTGGCTCGTAATCACGCTTTCAGCGAAGCGTGTTTCTTACCTTGAGGATTGTTTGCACTGCAGGAAAACGGTTGACAAACCGATCCCTCGAGGTAAAATAATCGCTAAACATACATGAGCAGCACTTCCGCGTCGTCACCATCACTTTATTGCACGCGTGTCTGCAGTCGAGGCATCCGCTTACACAAAGTAATTCGGCCACTTCATGAAAATCCCGTGTCACTTTAGGAGATCTCGCAAACTGCAGGAAGCACATCAAAATCCAGCACAGCGGCTTCGCAGTGAGCAGGGTCATTTTTCCAAACGCACGACACGCATGTTCACGGAGGAATCCGCACGAGACCATCGGCGACTGTTTCAAGCGTACTGGTGCCGTGAAACCACACAGCCGGTAATGCAGCGTCCAAGGCACAGGCTGTTTTCCGGAGTAGTCCTCGCTTTCTCGGCGAGGCATCGCACCCAAAAGCTGTCGCCCGGCGTTTTCGTGCACATGTGGCGAGCGAGGTATTTTTCGTCGTACAGCGTCCCCTAGCTACCTCGGTCACGCAGGGGTGGCGGCGGAATTTTCGACTCGCGATGCGCTTCTGAAAATGCTGCATCCACGGTGTAACAAGCAAATTCACGACCGTACGGGGGGCGGCCATGTTGGAATGAAGCATGAAGTCAGTTTCAAGCTAGCCCCTGAGCAGACTTGAAATGAGAGCCGACTTCGGCCCGTCCAAGTCCTCCGCAAGTCACCCGCAAGTCAAGTGCGATTTATGACATGCGGCGAAGCGTTCTTGAGACTGGCGCAAGTCAAGTTCGAGCCAAGTTACATCTCTGCATACGGGGGTAAGGTGCGCATGATTGTGGTTCATTTAAGGAGAGGACGCTAATTTCGGCAGCCCATGTAGTGAGCACGGCTAAGCGTCCGTGGGGGTGGGGGAAAGGGGCTGAAAGAAATAGAAAGCAGAGAACAGCTGTAGTGGAGGCCTCCAGGAATTTTTACCACCTGGGGTTCTTTAACGTGCAGTGACAACGCACAGTACACGGGCGACTGGCATTTTCGCCTCCATCGAAAATGCGTCCGCCGCAGCCGGGATCGAGCCCGCGCTTCTTGGGTGGCAGCCGAGTGCCTTAATCACATGATGATGATGATGATGATTGTAGTTTGGTTAGGAAAGGACGCTAATTTCTGCAGCCCATGTAGGGAGCACGGCTAAGCGTCCGTGGGGGTGGGGGAAAGGGAGTGAAAGAGATAGAGAGGAGAGAAAGGCCGTAGTGGAGGGCTCCGGAAATTTAGACCACCTGGGGTTCTGACAACGCACAGTACACGGGCCTGTGGCATTTTCGCCTCCATCGAAAATGCGACCGCCGCGGCCGGGATCGAACCCGCGTATTTTGCGTGGCAGCCGAGTACCGTAACCACTACACCACCGCGGCGGCGGACCATGGTGGGCATCGCGGGTGCATCGCGCAGCATAGCAGAGGCGAGAGGAACAGGAGTGAAGCAGGCGGTAGTGGGACGCGTAGACGCGTAGAGACGCTGGTCCGCCGCGGTGGTGTAGTGGTTACGGTACTCGGCTGCCACCCAAAATACGCGGGTTCGTTCCCGGCCGCGGCGGTTGCATTTTCGATGGAGGCCAAAATGCCAGAGGCCCGTGTACTGTGCGTTGTCAGAACCCCAGGTGGTCTAAATTTCCGGAGCCTTCCACTACGGTCTTTCTCTCCTCTCTATCTCTTTCAATTCCTTTCCCCAACCCCCACGGACGCTTAGCCGTTCGCGCAGGTTGGTAGACCAGAGACCGGCCTGGCAACACATTCAGCTCATTCCAGGTCATCATGGGTAGACCACGGCAAGCATGGAGAAAGGAAAAAAAAAAACTGAGAGGCCGTAACGCCACTTTTTGTGAAGCCAGTGTTAGAGCCTTCGAGGTTGGCAATGCACACGCCGCAGCAACACAAGGCGCGGCACGCGCATGGCCTTAACAAAGCCGCCGTTGTGCCCCGTCCTAACGGCCGCTATAGTGCGTCGCTTCCTCCACACTTCTCTGCCAGCGCGTGGGCTGGGCAGGCCCTCTCCTGAGTTTCCTTCCTCCGTGACGGTAAGACGGCAGAAGAAAAGCGTGAATGCTCAACGAAAATAACAAAACCATCTTGCTCAACGGCGTCCTAGACAAAGCCGAGCAGCTCTCGCACACGAAGTCGAGTGTGTGCGTCAGGCTACGCAGGACCCAGCATATGCCGCGACGTCGCAAGGGGTAATTTGTGGCCGTAGTAAAACAGCTTCGTTGTCCAACCACCATCACGGCGTTGATTAGAGCCACGTTTTAACACGAAAGTGTTTTATACCGGGTCTCATCAATACATCATTAGCGTACTTCCATCACCGAAGCAGACATCCGAAAAAATGACATTTAACAAGAAAAAAGTACCACCCGCTGTGATTCCAACCCACAACCACCTGCGATGGGACAATAAGAGCTACAAGCTCTGCTGATCACACCATCAACAGAAAAACGGGCTTTACGTCTTCAAAACACTCCCTTATAATTTGCAGTGAATTGATGTCTGGTTAAAGCAAACTTGCTGAGCACGCAAACTTAGTCGTCGCCTCCACTGGGCTCTTGGTTCGCAACGGTGGTACCACCATCTTGGAATGATGGAGCAGATTGGCGTACCAATGCGCGCCGGCAGTCGGCACTTCGGTAGTCATAGCGCGTCGATCGCACCGGAGGTAAGCGGCCTTCCGTGCCGTCGTGTTGCCGACGTGTTCCATGGACGAAGTATAGCTACGGCTGCTAAAATATCTGTCTTGTCTGGCTAGTTGTGTTGCGACGCGGTCCGCTCGAGGAATGGAAAGACGTCCGTCTACAAGCAAGTCATACGTCTTTCCCTGCAATTTAATGTGTGTTCACAAAATGATCCTGTGACAACCTTTTCGATTTCACTTGCAAGTTACACCGTTTGCGATCGCACCTTGTTTATGCCAGGGCTCAACGTTCAGCCGTGCCTGCTTAGCCCACAGCGATGATGAGTTGGGAGTGCTTCTGGACTTCTGGTAAATAGTGCTAAATTATCACGAATTCTTTCTCGCTGAACCGTCAACATACCATTCAAAAGCGTCAGTTCAGAATCTACGGACCGCACGTCGCACGCCGATCAGCTGATACATTCGAATCGGAACACATTTGTTTAGATGGATGCTGCGATCTTTATTTCGATCCGGCGCTGCCGTATTCTCGCCTTCACTTGCACTGTACTGTGCCGATACCACAGAGGCACTGATTAGACGACGCGGCGAGGATGAATATATTTGGAGAGATTTGATTCCTTCTTATTGGCTGAACAAGTGTGTCTCGCCTCGGCATTGCTTAAAACAACGTGAATTTGCTGGTTAATGGTACTGCACAGTTCACCTTGCCATGCCGCCATACACAGCAAAGTTTATAGCCGAAGGTATGGCCGCATGGCAAGGTGGACACACACACACACATACACACACACACACACACATTATATATATATATATATATATATATATATATATATATATAAATATATATATATTACTACTGCCATCTTTTAGATGTTTCCATTACACGCTTCCACCAAGTAATGTTTAATGTGGCTTACTCAGTTCGGACATTAGTGTTCATATTCCAGTTTCTTTCTTTATAAACAAAGTGTGCATGCGCAAGGTACTACTCACAGATAAATAACACCGGAATTAAATAAGAGATTCTGAACAATATTAAATATCTCGTTAGGAATGTAAATAGGAGTAACATGTGCTGTAGTGGTGACGTAAATCAAATGTACTCACAATTTATTTAAAATGTTTAGACGCCTATAAGAATGCTCCCCACTAATTAGACGAAGATTTAAAAGGAGGGAATTCAGGAAGCCGTGAATAGATATAGATTTAAACGACAGAATTCGCACTAAGAACAAGATGTACCACTCTTTTATTCAGAATTGGGATCCCAATCTTCTACAAGAATATAAAAAGTATCGACGTCAATAGCTTAATGAATCAAGGACAGGAAAAAGAAGTTATTTTATCGCAGGATCTATCAGAACACTAAACGAGTGTAGTAAAGTACTGGGAAAATCAGTAATCTAATAAGAAAAAGATGAGTATATGCTGAACGAAATTAGTGCGCCGGACGGAAAGCTGTCTAGTTTTGGTTTAGCCTGTGCTTTTAATATTTACGTTGTCAATGTGGCAAACTTTTCGGTGATGCGCCTGAAGCTGACAATGCAATTAATAACAGTACAACCTCTTTACCAAATTCTGTGTTTTTTCACCCGCTCTCTCTCAGGAAATCGTGACTTTAATCAACAAGTTAAACAAATTATGTATCTGCAGTCGACGATGATCAAGCTCGTTCCGTCTTTAATACCCGGCGTATTATCTTAACTTGCTGACCTGATGTTTACTACTGGCGGATTTCCCAATGAACTAACGTAGCCAAGGTATGTCCAATTTATGACAGGGGGTAATAGAATGGAAATGTCAAACTGTCGACAGATTTCTGTGTTACCGGTATTTCGTAAAGTTTCGAAGGGGTCATGAATTGCAGGCGTGCATGTTCTTGTTCCCTGTTTTTTAATACTAGACATAACCTAATATCTTTTTCCCAGTATGGTTGCCTCAAGCAAAAAATCCGCAGAGCAAGTGCTACTCGTTATTAAAAAGAAAATAAATTAAAATATAGAGCGTTATGCACCAGGTCTATTAGAATTTCGAAAGGCGTTAAGCTGCGTACAGTACAATATTCTCTTACATTAGCTAAAGTACAATGGTGCACGTGGTGTCGTACTTCACTTAGTGAAAAGTTATTTACGCCACAGAATCCAGTACGTAAAAGCGAAGAACATTTCAACTAACCAACTAACTGTCAGATGCAGGGTCCCTGTGGACTCTATATTAGGGCCACTATGGTTTTTAACATATATCAACGACATTACCAAATTACTGCCTTCTCATGACAATTATCCACGCTGATGACACGAACATATTCCTTAGAGCCAAATTCCTTAGAGCTTCAAGAATGATGCTGTGGTAAACAGGTACTTAGGCAATTTACAGTCCAAGCTACGATGCAACATGTCTTCCTTAGATTTCTCCGAAACCTGCTGTTATATTTTCGTGCCACTTAATACAACTGATTTCAATAACGCCAACATTAAATTTGTACGCGTAATAATACGTGCGGTTGGTTGTATCAAATTTCTCGGTGTCTGGTTCCGCCAAACCCTTTCCTGGAACACACATGCGTCAAAACTGGCATCTCAAGTAAGTAAAGGTGTCGGTTCTCCTGCAACCTAGCTAATACGGTACCCGTATGGTTGAGACTGCAGGTTTATCACGCGCTTGTATATTCTGAGTAATCCTATTGCATTCTAATATGCAAAGAAACTATGGTTACTGGGTATCCGGAACCACTAGTACTTTAAGAGGGAGTTTTGTTGTGCTTCCAGGGTTGCTATGGCACACAAAAAGATTTTTCCACAATCCCGTGGTTCCGCAGTTATGATTTGCTTAAAGCTAACCAAGTCTACCTTTTCGTTTAATACTGCATGTCAAAACCAATAAAATACGTCCTCAAAACGATAGTTTGTCCAATGATGCATACTATTTTTCAAATAGATCCACCGGGTCCCTAAGACACGTACCAACAATGCCAAACGAAAAATAAATAATCAGGTAATTGCGGCTATTAATAAAACGACGATAGATGTTGATTTGACATTCCCATTAAAATATTTAAAAAGGAAACGAAGAAGTATTTAATCGAATCTTGTTTTTGCTTTGTATAACACAATTTTCACTGTTGTATATGCTCAATGACAGCATCATATGACAGCTGCAAGTGCAGCTGTTCTTGCATTTACCTTGTTATATTTTCAGTTAGGTATGTGCGTTCAGTGATGTCGAAATCTGCAGGGGAGTTCGATCGTTACGAATTCCGGCCTGTAACCCATGCTTCCTCTCTAGTAGGAAAGGGAAAATAAAGTTCACTTCACTTCGTATATGTTCGTTTGTGTGAAATTACCATATCAAGCAGCGTTCGCTGCAAAGCAACAGTCATAGCGTGGTTCTATACTGTGATTTTGAGGTGTATCACAAGAATGGTCCTGTACAAGAGATCTTTTGGCAGATGAGGGTGACTGAAGTCGATGAGCATTGCCTAATTATTTCCACAATAGACATTTTTCGGCCCAGTTCAGCTCAAGGCCCCTCCTGATGAATTGATTGATTGATTTATTGGTTGATTGATTGACTGATCCTACCGCTCATTATGCGACAGACAGGCAGATGCAGCTAGATTGATTCACCAAGACCGTACACAAGTCGGTGACCTCGTTTCCGATGCAAAGTGCTTTACGTATAACAGAGGCATTATATCTGCTTCGGTATTGTTGCGAGGGTACGGAACCGCACTGCCAGGAAAGTCATTACCATCGATGCTGAAATGGCCCGATAGTCATTAAACTCCGTGCTGCGGTCCCTCTTGAGAGCACGACGGCAAACTAGCCGAATCTCGGAAGCTAATTGCCCGTACATTTGCCGACGGTACGCCTTTCGCAAGCCATAAAGTACCGTAGGCCACATTCAGAAAACACGACCATTTACCCTGGTCGTCTTTGCATGAGGTATGAGACTGGAGAACTGCATGAACCTGAGTCGCAGATATTGTCTTGTGCGGCACGGCTAACTTATTTCTGCAACTACTTTAATCGGGATTAATATGTTGCCCCAGCAGCTTCCAGATGACATTGAATTGTTGGTAAAATTCACGCGTAATTACAACGCATTCACCTTAATAACTCATTCAGTGCTCAGAGGTTAATGACTGGGTACAAGCACCTCGTTCAATCTTGTGATGTCTGAAAAGGCGTTCCGCAGACTGGGCTGCCTAGAAGACAGCACAATCGAGGCATTAGGTCTGGCCCATGCAAAATAAGACTTCCCAAATTCGGAGATATCACCACCATGAAAAGCACTGCACCAATCAGAGTAGCATGAGGCCGATCGTGCGTCCGCAGCATTAGGCGTGTATAGGCGAGATACTTCAGATTTCAAACATAAGCAGCGCAAACAATTCGACATGCACGCAGAGAGACTGGACAGAACAGCGTTGTCTAGTGCCCCTGCGTGCGTGTCCAATTGTTTGCTGTGCTTATGTTCGAAATTTCAAGAATACGAGACCAACTAGACCATCAACGTATTCTGCTAAGGCGAGATACTTTTCAGCAAAAACCACAGGTTTCATCTTAAGAGATTGACGTGGTCTTCAGAAGGGCAAAATCTGCACGTTTTCTTTATTCTAACGCGATTACGGGTTGGTCATGTCGCATGCCACAGCCCCCTCCTATTTAGCCCTTGCTCTTTTTCGTCAGCGCGCCGCATCGTAATACAGACTACTTAAACAAATGATTCGACAGGTCGGGTGCGTCCATTTGAATTGGTTAATGGAGTACATGGAGTGAGAGAGAGAGAGAGAAATAAGGAAGGGAAGGCAGCGATGTTAACCACGGAGTGAAATGTGCAGTGTTATCTCAGGGTCATCAGGCGATATCTAGTTGCATAAGTAGCACGGTTATACGTGGACAGACATGTATTGGGTTGTGGGACGGCTACTTGACGTGACCACAGGACTGTTCTGGTTAGCCACGGAGAACAAAAAATCCTGCAGATCCTACTCATTGTAGGAAATGGTGTAATGCGAACCAGTCGGCGAGGAAATTGTCCATGACGAACTGTTTGGCATTCAGCAAAGTGTCACGAGTAGGATGAATGTCTCTGTGCAAAGCGCATGAGTATCCACTCATGCTTGTGCTCAAGGTGGAGTAACCAGGAACGTGGACAGCACTGTTACGGCGTCACGTTGGCACTCACGTTAGTGCAAGGTGCAGCATATGCGGCGTGTTCATGTGCTATCATAAGCGTCCTCCGTTTGTTTCTACGGTAGCCACCAAAGTTCCACATAAGCCTATCGAATGTTAGCAGAACATATGTGTTGCTGTGATAGTGCTTGTCAAGAATTAGGATCACAGTTCACTTTACACAAGCACCCTCATTACAACTGCTCATGCAATAGGTTTATTTGCTCTACATACCGTGTGGGAAGACACTCCGTAGGCGAATGGTAGCATGCTTCCTTGGCACCTCGACGAGGGCCCGTGTCCGATACCCCCCCCCCCCCCTACCGAATAGTAAATTGCATGTATGCCTGTGTTCTTTTTATATCTACATTTCAATCGCAAGCGAAGAGAAATGGTATTCCTTCCTTGTTGGAAGAGCGGAGCTCTTTAAGCCGGCAGTCCGAAGTGTGGTCCGATCATGGAGGCAATGCGCTTTGTGAGGTACAGAAAACTACGCGTATGTGAGGTATCGTTAATCATGGCGTAGATGACGAGTACATCATGTTAGTCAAGTATCGTTAGACGTGCGATAAAGCACGAGTATATCATGTTCGTGGTGTAAGGTCAGTCATTCATGTTCGTCATACACTTACACACTGCCTCTCAAGTGTCTGCGTATACCAGGAGAACTATACGACGTGGTCCCGTATTTACAAAAACAACTTATGATGAATATGTTCGTGAGAAAAAATTTCAGCCAATCCTGATGCTGGGCATATCATTACACAAGCCGACCAGCCAATGACAAAAAGCATTTACGAAAGAAAAGTTTTGTGAATTCGGCCCCAGGTCCGCGCCGAGACGTAGCTGGCTAGACAGATAGGTATACGGTAAAGGTGATTTCCGTTGCTAGGAAATGCTTCGCCTTTAATAGTTAACCGCTATGTGCAGCGCAGATAGGCCGAGCTGCACACAAATTAATGAAAATGCCCAGAAAGAAAGTTTGTTGACATCTTTGTTCCAGCAACAAAGTTTTTTTGGTGCAGTAATAAGAATTGTTCACTTTCTCTCAACAAATTGTACTCATTACAAAAAATATCGGTTAAGCTGGCGATATTCTAGTATGCTAATGCGAAGCTACTTAATCGCGCACGGAAGTGTTGTATGTCTTAGACCTGGCACGCTTTGGCCATGCATGACTATGAGAAGTGACCTCTGGCATTGAACAGCCTCCAGAAGCGAAACATTTCTGTGTTGTGTAGGTAATGGCTTGGACGTCGCACATAGTTGTTAGTGGAGACAGCTGCCAGGAACGAGACATAGAGCATGGTACCAGGCTAAATAGACATCTTTCTTCCTGCTTAAGACGAATGAAAGATGTCAGGGGAGGGTACCATGGCCTCCAGAAAAGGGCAATTTGAACGGGCTCCCTGTGAGGGCAACCTTTACTTCAAGTGCCATAGAAGCGCCATATCATTGAAGTATTGAACGAAAATTGAATGAATGTAAAAATATTTTGGAAGAACAATTCGCGCGCGAGAGCTGTAATCACATTCCAAACCTGAGTGACTGCGGGAGACATCCTACAGGCACTTTCTTGTACGTTGCCTTTCAACAAATCAAACGACGAGAGAGAGAGAGGAGCGGAAAAGAAAAGATGTTGCGTATTTCTCATAATTCTCGTCTCAAAAACACGAAATATCTTTCTTTTTTGATGCCCTATATTTCTTTCCTTTCTCATCGCTTTGCGTAGCTGCCTTTCTGAAAAGAAAAAAAGAGAAGGAAGCAGTAATGAACCTCTCCTAATACAGCCTCGGAAGATATTCGTATTGTCGAACACAATGGTACTAACGATACTACCAGAAGCAAGGCCTTGTCCCAACTATCGCAGACTAGTTGATGTAGTTCTAGGCAGGTTCATCAGGCATCGTATCGGAAGTCACGATACGTGCTTTACTTGACTACATTATTGAGCGGAAGGCTAACGATGCCGAATATATCCAGGTCTGGCACTCTTGTTCGGGTAGCGGTATATATTCACAAATTATGCATATATAAAGAGCTCACGGGGGCGGCTTTTAATGCAGGGTCTTATCATATAGGGCACTGGTGACGCACTTGTTCGGTGTGTAGTCCTAACTTCAACATAGGCCATCACCTGCGCGATGTGTGGATATCCAAATGCAAAGTGAATGCGGGCGGGTAGGCAGCCCGTGCGGAAAAGGTTGTTCTTTTTAATTTCCAAAAGCAACATGTCAACTAAACATGAATGGCAGTTCTGATTCGTGAGAAGTTTTCGTTTAACGCTTTTCGCGTTATCCTTCCCCCTATGTGCTCACGCGCATTTTTGTTCCACGTATACTCTACACACGGGAAGAATAAAGAGCACAGCAAAGAAGTAACAGCGCAAAGGAACACAGACGACGAAGAAACGAAGACCACAGGACGTTTCTTCGTCGTCTGTGTTCCTTTGCGCTGTTACTTCTTTGCTGTGGATATGAACCAACTAGCCCTCATCAAGTTGTTGCTGAATAAAGAGCACGTCTTCGTTCCACATCGTGAAAGTATACATACATAAAGAGTCTGTTAAACAAGCACCCCTACCACCACAATTGATGCGACACGTTTGTCTTCTTGGGCAATGTCTAAATGAGTATTACGAAATTTGAGGACCGACACGCATTTCTTCCTGCTTAACCCGAGCGAGATTTTTGATGTCTCTTTTATTTGTTGCTGGATTGATAAAAGCAGTAAAGGCCAACATGCCATCATCAATGGCGCCTACGCACTTACCGCGGGCGTGAGTGTGCGTGTATGTCCAGTGGCATTATTATTATTATTATTATTATTATTATTATTATTATTATTATTATTATTATTATTATTATTATTATTATTATTATTATTAGTTGTTGTTGTTGTTGTTGTTGTTGTTGTTGTTGTTGTTGCCTGCGTGAAGACAGGCCCATACGCTCACCTTGACGGATGCCCTTCGAGGTCTGTATAGGGGGCCAGTGCCCCTCAGAAGTAATATGCCGGCATTTCACTATGGTTATTGCTGCGCGAACCGATACATCACGCAAAATCCAGCTCAACCAAATGCTGCCAGGTTCGCTGCAACAGAAAGCTGTGATTGCAAGCTACGAAGCTTTGACTCGATTAGATTCCGAAGCTTTGCCTCGATTAGGTTTATTGATTTCCATTTATACACACACGCGCGCGCGCGTGCGTGCCCAGCCTTCTTAAGTCGTGGGGGAACGAGAGAAAACAATCGCTCGGGCGCTGCTTCAGGCGACCCGAGCTTCTTACAATATGACTGGAACGAACTGATACATCGATCTCTATACCTCAATACAGGCTGTAGTGTCATTAGCATAGTGATAGCAGAGGCGAGAGTTCCTGTTAGCACGCAATTAATTGCTTTCCAACGGCCTAGATACTCTCCTTTGGTGGGCACAAAGGATGGGCGATTATCCTGGAAAGCATTCAGACACTCCGTGAGGCCCGCCAGCTCTCGAGAAACTTAGTCCATCGATCTCTGGGATATTGCGAAAGATAGGAAAGGCGGACGACGCTCATCACATTGTTCCTTCGTGTGTTTTACCGAGTAACAACTTAAGATTAGGCGACTTGCTAAAACACGGCGAGTCCCTTGCGTTGGCACGTAAACGCAAGCGTCATTGTAAGAGATGACACTTTCGGCATCGTCCTTCGTTCGTCCACAAGTACGTTGCAGGTAAAAATGGAAATAGTGGGGGAAGAACGGAGTCACTGCGCCCCCTTTCAAAGCCTGCGCCCCACACTAAAACCTGTACACAGGCTGTTCCCTGGAGCCCACTTGGTTCCACGCCTAATTAATTCGGCTTAGTCCGGCAAGTCGCGCCAGTAAGAACTACGTGAAATAGTGCTATCGAGATTCGTCGGTCCTGGATGCACAGGAGCTTCGCATGAAGTTTTAGAATAGATTTATTTGGCTATCCAGATATTTCGATTTTCTCATTTTTGTGTGCTAGGTATGACACCTGTCTCTGCATCAACCTGCATGATAAAAAAATGCCCTGTTATCCAGAGTATATTTATCAGTGCATCGGAAAGATGATGAGCGCGAGGCCTGCATCGCGCGTCGCATAGGTTGGTCAACCTTAGGTTAATTTATTGAGCTTAGGAGCATTGCTGCGCAACTGCAACTCCGCTCTCAGGCATTTGATTCCCTTCCCATTCCTTCAGAAGGCGACTGCATCCAAAGTTGACGTACTTATATATGGCTGATTGCGCAGACGCCCTTGTTGAATTCCAACGTAACGTTCTCGGTCAGAATTCACAAACCTCTCCATTTGTAAGTATTTGTTCGCATTGGTCAGATGGCTTCGATAGTGATATGTTCTGTGTCCTGACTGGCTGATGCCAATACGCAGGTATATTTGTGACCACTGAGTCAGAATGCCGCGTTGCCGCCTGACGAACTAATACGAATGCCTCAACAACAAAATAGCGCTCTCTTAACGAAACTCTATTCGGCAGCAGCGACACCACGTGCTGAAGCTTAATTTTTTAGTTACTGGGCGACAGACAAACATTTTTCTTTCATTTTATTTTTGAGAATAGGTGTTGAACTATGTCGAACAGTATGACGTAGTGTTGTACATAGTGTTGTACATTAGCGCTTACGGAACACGAACACATCTGAGACACGTCATTGCTATGCAGAAAGCAAGTGCAAAAGGATGACATCTTCTAAGCATGTTTCGTTGAAGTACTTCGGGATGATGGAGAAAATGCCCTCTCTTGCATGGCATATTAAGAGACATCAAGTACTGGAAACACAAAAAGGTTCCGGCTTGGCAAATATTTTCATGCAAAACAAGCAAAAATGACGACACGCTTTGGTGGTCTCGGGCTGGGCTTTCTTCTGATCCCTGCAAGACTCCGACGATCGCTACAAAAAGAAGGGAGATGTCGTGCCAACGCACCCGACCAAAGTGTCTTAGAAAAATAATCTCAATCGTTATTGTGGTTCGGTTAAGGAAAGGACGCTGTTTTGTGCGACCCTTGTCGGGAGCGTGGCTCAGAGTCCGTAGGGACAGGGGAAAGGAAGTGAAAATGGAAAGGTGAAAAACGCCGTAGTCGATCAAACCAAAGCCACCTAAAGAGTCTTTCTTTATTTAGGTGGCATTGATGAAAGCTACATAAGCGGTGGCGTCGAGCGGAGGGCACCGGACCACGCTTTTTTTTTTTTTCTTAAACGTGCTCTGACAGCGTACAAAACACGGGTCACTAGCATTCTTGACTGTGTCGAAAATGTGACCACAACGGATGGGTTTGAATCAAAGACCTCGGGTCCAGAGTCGTGCACCACCGCAAAGGTCGCAACGTGGATTAGTTGAGGACAACGGGATCGTTTGGTACTGGAAGTCATCGGGAAGAACTGCAGTGCACTATTCGCCTCAACGCATCATCTTAAACGACGTCAAAATAACCGCCGATCAGCGGGATATGCTTACGCATCACTTACAGGACTCCCACAGGAGATTCATTCTGCCTGGAATGTTCCTCTACAGTGCAATTTTCGCCCAAGACGAATTTTCCCGAATTCTGGCCCTGACCGGTAATACACATCGCTAACAAAAACAAACAAAAAACGCAGCTTCTCATACCATTCTCTTACCACTCTTTATCCACAGCGTATCAGCCCAAGCTTGCACGGCTGTGCAAAAATAAAAAGGACAACTCAACCCTGGAAGCTATTTTAAAGCAAGAAACAACTGTATTAAAAACAGGCGCATTAGATCTCTGCTCGCATTGAGGATTGTAAGGGCATGACGACAAGAAAGCAGACAGGAGAAACGCATTTCGTAACTTTCAATATTTTTACCATAACCCCGTCATAAACTGATGATTCGCGCTTAGCAGTTAGCAGCCATAAGTTAATATATTTACGTGAGAGACGAGCAAATTAATACAGAAGCTACTTACGCGTCATATTCATTATTTTGAGAGCAGCGGTTCCAGTGCTAACTGTCCCGACTCGCAGCCTGAGCTAAATTTAATCGTCTCTCTCCTCGCTCGATCAATGCCACCCGCGTGTATTGTCCACGCGACTAAACACGTTATGCGCGTAGCAATATTCCTTGCAACTGTGACAATAATAATCCCTACAATAATATTCCGCTGTAGTAATAAGAAGCTAACACGACTATTTAAAACTTCGAACCAGTAAAAAAAGGAATACCTAGATGAGCAAGGAAAATTGCCACTCACTCCAATGTACGGTTCATCGAAGAAACAGAACACAGAGT
The DNA here is from genome assembly GCA_013339685.2 of Hyalomma asiaticum. NCBI lineage: Eukaryota > Metazoa > Arthropoda > Arachnida > Ixodida > Ixodidae > Hyalomma > Hyalomma asiaticum. The sequence continues at coordinate 59,383,965 of CM023482.1, forward strand.
ATTCCCTTTTAACCACCGATTCTTCCCTTCATTTATAGGACAAAACGTGCACGGAAATGCTTTGCTAAGTAAAGAGGTAAGCTTCTTCCTTAAGGCTTAAGGTATAGGTATATATGTATTTCGGTAGTCTTGACGGCAAGTTCCTCTGCAAACAAGCGTTCAGTAAGCAGTTGCCAATTAGCTAGGATTGCCTATTCTCCTCGGCAGAAAAAGTTCATTCTAGGCCTTCGGCGCAGACGCTGGATGCTAATGCTATATCTAGCCTTTTCCTCGAATGAGTCTACCAACTTACAGGACGAAACATGTTCCGGAAAACAACGTCTTACTAAGTGACTTTTCTAATGAGAGCCCTGCAATCCCAGTTGGATTCATTAGTTGGCGCTCCCCTGTTTGCTTCTTCGCTGCGGAACGGAATATGGCCAACTGATTGCGTACTCATGGAAGGACTACCTTCTCGATGGTTATGCATAAAGGGCTCACCGAAGCTGCACGAGAAGAGATTAGAGAACTCTCATAGAAGAAAATGGGTACCTTTATATATCTTTTATACGCCACAGATTCGAATACATGTGCATAATGGGTTGGGAAAACTCCCTGTGCTTCGAAAGACCATTGTGCAAAATTCGGTGGATACTTCTTAATATTATGGTCCGTGTAATACGTAAGGCTTATTGGTTGATGGCTGTTTGGGCTACCAGGCAAAGCACCTTCACAGACGTTGAGTACCAAGTTATGATGGCTGCGATGAAATCCGCAGACCTGTTGTATGCCTGGGATAATTCGCTGCTATGGTGATGCGTGCCGGTCAGCAATGTTTCCCGTCTAGTTTTAAGAACCCCGTATGTTTACCTATTTCTTCCTGGATTATCAGAATTTTCCTGGATTGCTAGTGTCATCAATTTTTTTTTTTTTGCAAAATATTGCAATCAGCGCTCGTCTCCGTGCTTCTTCTGCCTCTTCTGCAGCCTCTTCTGCAGCTTCCCACCATCGCTGGCAACCACCATTTCGCGACGTGCAAAGCGCAGGACGGTGTATTTTCGTCTTGCACCCGTGTCTTTTTTTTTTTTTTTCATACGTAGTATGCCATTCATACGTACGCAGGAAGTTTGCAGCGTCAAATATGACGTGGAAACTCTGAAGGGAGAACACGCCTTGAGGGCAACGTGTCGGCGCAGGCTGGAGTGTGGAGCGCGGTACCAGGGGACGTGGTAAAAGTGGGGTCGGGGCGGCAAAACGATGCTGCAATGGCCGCCGCCGCCGCCTCCCATAAGGGGAGCCCCCTCACTCGAAAGAATTGGGAAAACAGGAAAGCGGAATCGGGAAAGGGCAACTGCAACAGCACATGTACGTTTCCCTCTCCACAAACCCTAAATGGGGAACGGGACGCAGAAGAGGTGCCCCCGCCGTCAGAGCTCTCCCCTTATGCCGCGTCCCTATGGTCGCTCTGGGGATATGGGGACCAAAGGAACGTAAAGATTATCTCGGGCCGCCACCGGCTGTACCGAAGCTTCCAACACCCTGCGCCCGTCTTCCTCCACGCTGTCGCCTTCACCCCTGCCTCTTCAAAATCCGGGCGTCTAATGCAGAGTCTGTCTTCTGTAGGTGTGGGTCTTTTGTTTGTACTGCCGAGGCATCAGGAGGAAGTGCCTAGAGCTAGTCACAAGAGCCTGCCACTGTATTCTGCTTCGACACACACGCGGTGCGGGGAGCACATCAAAAATATTATTTTTTTTTGCTTGTTCCCCTCCTTTTATCTTTCGAAGTTTTCTTCCAGCTTATCCTGGTTACATTTTTCGCTTGTCTACTACTGTTCTTCTGTGCCATGGGTCACCAAGAGCATGTTGCTTGTTAGACTATTTACTTTTTCACGCGCGCTCCCCACATTTTTCGGATACACTCCTCCCTCGGTGTTTGCGGCTACACGTACCAAAAGGAACGACGAAAATGAATCAATGTGCGAGGCGCTTGCGACTGCTTCCTCATACTTCGGAGATGAGAATGGTAAACTAAATAAAATTCGTTGCCATCCACAAAGTCATGTGAGTGAGCTGCCGTAGATGTTTCATTCAAGACTCCCGAAATTAAAAATAAAATAATGAAATCGAGAAACACGTAAGAGGATTTGCGTGCCAGGGTTGCCATCTTATTCCACAGATCCATGAATTCCCAACACCGCCCCGCTAATTATTCAGCCCCCTGAGGTGACGTGTGTTAACAGAATGCTTTTCTTAAACTTATGCATCGCTTGATCACTCCTACAGTGGCGTAGGCAGGCATGGGCTGACCGGGCTGAAGCACCCCCCGAAATTTTGCCAGCATGCGTCCCTCTGCCTTTATATATATATATATATATATATATATATATATATATATATATATATATATATATAAACGTGCATTAATGAATTTGCAGCTGCATGCCCCCCCCCCGCCCCGTTTGTATGCAGCTTAAGAGACCCCCTCCTCGCCCCGCCCTCCATTGAACTACCTTCCTGGCTACGCCACTGCGCCTCTACCGTCAATTTGCCCCTTGACAATGATGATATTGGCGCGTTATTGTACTTCACTTTATTTTTCGCACAGCTATGCTCTGCTACACTGCACTGCATTTCTATTCTTCTTTTTTTCAATTCTCTCTGACCTCGAAAGGGCACGAAATCTGACAGCAATATCAATGCATTACGAATACTTCTGATATGGAAGAAGAAAGGCAGGTCTGTTCGAATAAAGCGTAACTAGAACAAGAAAAAAAAAAAAACCATCGGCGTCAAGCTGGAGTTTATCTTCAACTAGTTAGGTACTGGCTGCTGCCGGATAAAGTCGCAACACGTTTGCTGCGCCGTCGAGATTAATTTATTTGTTTTACTCGGGATTTGCGCGGGGGAATAGCGTGGAAACAAATATAGAGAAATTCGCGAGAGCGTCAGCGCTGAGGGAATAGATTTCAAAGGAAACATAACAATGCAAAAGCGTCGTGAAGGGTGCCGACTGTTCCACGCTTATTTGGCAGGCGGGGGATTGATGAATGGGCGCCTTGCCGAAAGCAGCTTATGTGCTGGTCGCAGCAACCCCGTGTCCCGCGTATTGAGCGGGCCACCGGTTGAAGTATATCTTTTCCTTTGTCCCCGAGCACTCCACTCCACTGCTCCTCCCCAACACACACACTCACGCTCCTTGCCACTCGCTCACGCGTGTCAGCGCGCGCCACTCACACAGGCGCAAGTACGCACAAGCGTAAAACGCATTCAAATGTACGCGCACACGGGGCATAATTCACACACTAACTCCGCTGTCAAGCGAGCACGAGCTTGCGGTGTACGCGGAGCTGCTCGGGCTTTGCGTATAAACCGATCGACCACCCGGCGGAGTCTATTGAGAGGGCTGGGGCTTTGAGCCCGTGACAAAGTTAGGTTTTCGGGGGAGCCCGTACGGAGGACAAGGCAAATTTGCTTTTCAAGAAATAACACACGATTGAAAGGGAGTAGTTTGACGAAAACATACACAACGCAAACTTAAATTTACAATATTAAAAAGAAAAGAAATTGAAGGAATAAAAACGTTTGAGAGGCAGATGAGAGGACGGGGAGAAAGGGAGGAGGGTTTCCAGTGAAGCCGGACGCCGGACTACGTGGTTCCTATCTTTCCTTCCCCTGTGGAACAGCGTGAGCCCGTTCGTGAGTGACGAGCACCGGTGAAGCGTGGAGCATTTCGGAACGTTCTTGTAGTAGACTGGCCTGCGTCGCTTGTTTGGGTTGGGTTGGCAGCGTGACGTGTCGGTACACGTGCGCAGCGGCACCCATGAAACGGGGACACCGATGGCGGCGGGCGGCGAGAAAAAGAAGATTGGGCCCGACGCGCCCCTCATCCTGCAGCATCCTCCGGTATGGGGCGACGAGCTAAGAGGGAGAAGGGGCTGATCCGAATTGGAGGGAACCTAATACGATGTGGCCGCGTGTCGAGATTGCCGGAGGACTGCGAGTGTTTTTGCTTGAGCGCTGTGGGGAGGGCAATCTGAGCTTCGCTGCTCAAGTGTGCGGCACCGACGTAGAGGAGTTTGAAGCAGGTTACGGATGAAGGCGACGTACGCACGGTGTAGAAAAACTAGAGCAAAAAGCGACGCTCCGGATTCGAAGTAAGCGCATCCCCCCATCTACGTTTGGATGTTGAAGGACCCTCACGTCCGTGAGGGGTCTCTAAAGAAAAAAAATAAGAATGACAACTCAAGCAGTCTGCGCAAAGTGGTTCTGACCGAACACTCATCTATAGCTTCTACACGGACGCTTTGAAGATTTAGTTCGTGGACCGGTGGCAATGGCGCTAGCGCCGGTGTCACTGTGTGCGTGCGTGTGCTTGTGTGTACAAGGGAACAAAAGAAACATACGGTTCCCGAGATTTAGGCCGGAGATAAGCATGAGTTGGCTCGAATGGGAAGCCATACTGCGGGGCATGAGTAAGCACGAGTGGGATATGGCCTCCCACAGCTCCGTCTCAAGTGCTTGCTTTGGATCACCTTTGGCTTTTGAGTCGGCTCTGGAGAGCCGAGAAATCCCATTAGCCTTGAAAGGCCGAAAATGTACATCTCTGTCTGTGAAATGAGAGATCTGAGCGAAATAAAATAATTTGGGGCGCTTTTCACGATGCGCTCGAGAGAAAACGGGCAAATATACAGAAAACTCTATTACCTCACAGGAAAAGGCGAATGCCAACTTGAATGCTGTAGACTCACAACTGCACTTGTTTTCAGAGCTTGTAATTCTCCGAAATAGTGTGACAAAAAGGGTTTACTTGATCGTGTGTACCCCTCAGGATGTAGAATTCTATATCATGTAGACTGGTTCGCAAATTGTGTAAAACGCTTTTGGAGAAATGTGGCACAATAAAAACGTTCGTTGACAACGGTCCCGGCTGTGATTATTGCACAAGTTAGCTGATGAACAACATGGCAAATTGCATAGTAAAACTGATGACACAAGTAATTGGGAACTAAATTGTTGACAAGTACTTTCATCGAGATCATTGGTCATGGCTGTGTAATGGCTACTGTGCACCCACCAAAATGTTCTTTCGCAATTAAATCATCAGTAGTGTCGGGTAATGCCAGAGCAACGCTCATAAACTTCACTGTAGCTCACTTGCCCCTGGAATGGCGCACATCACTGCGTCCGCATCGCAGGTGCGCCAGCTTGAGCAGTCCGACCCTGGAGGCTTTTCTGCCCAACAAGCAAGTGCCCAGAACTACGCTATTAAAAACGAGAAGGTTTTACCGGCGTACTTTTCAATTGTCACCTGTCGTTTGGCCGCATAATTGCTTTAAAGACAGTCATCGTTAGGAGTGTTGTGTTATATTGTGCAACGCGTGTTGATCTATAATGATATGTACACTCGCAATTAGAATATCAAAAATAAACTCGACGCACTTCCTGGAAATACAAAGGCGCCTTGAATGTGTCTCCTTATGAACTCTCCTGCATCTCTACACTGTCTAGGCTGTTTCTCTAACTTGGTACACGTATACGACATGCGTAGTGGCGTCAGTGTAGGACGAGAACAAATTGCATTTGAGGCTTTGAACAGCATGGCATGCATTGTAGTCGAGACATAAACACCGAGTAGTGATGCCGTAGTAGTCGCCTCATTACCCTGGTACATACCAGAGCGTGCATGGCTTCATGACCGGGTATTGCAAACATGAATTCTCTTCAAATGCACGTCATCATTATCATAACATCAATGGTATGAACGCATGACACATCATTACACATCACCAACATTGGACCAGCGCTAGCTCCCGATGCCTCTGTTCTCTCTAGTGTTATCTAATATAAGCTAACTATAGAGTAGTTTTGGCTAGAGTAGGCTAACACAGGCAAGTGACGACTATGTGCTTGCATGTTTTCGCTAACTCTCGGCTTGATTCGTTTCATGATAATGAAAACGACAGAGAGCACTAAAAAACCGAGAGCACTAACACTTACATATCCATACGCGGTCACAACAACAACAACAACTATAATAATAATAATAATAATAATAATAATAATAATAATAATAATAATAATAATAATAATAATAATAATAATAATAATAATAATAATAATGTTATGCATATACCCATCCTAACACAACATTAAATTGTTTTTACTGTATCGTCATAAAAGAGCAAGCTGATGCATAAATCTTTTTTATTCGTGTGTGTCATCCCATGATAATATAGTATGTTGCCTGGTCATGTTTACAATTAATATTGGTCTAGCTAAGCCAAGAGGAACAGCCACACTCCTCATAGAATGCAGCTACATGCGATGTGCCATCGACAAGTCTATTTAGCCTCATGTTCTCTCAATATTACTACTAATCTAGTACACTATAGTATTACAATGATGCGCCTTCTAGTCTGGTCTTTATAAATAGAGCCGCAACTGAACCACAGATTGCAGTTGCTAGCATTGCATACTGTTGGTTTGCTCTGGTTACTACTTGTTAACTCCTAGCGTTTTGTTGCATTCGCTGGTGAATAGCCAGTGCAGCAATCGTGCCTCATTGTTGGCCATCCGCTGTTATAGACCCTTTTCATAAACTGTAAAGCTAGTTTCCCTGCCGTGCAGCTTGCCATACTAATGGCGGCATTGGCAATCCGGCAAACAGCATGTGCAAGCGCAATTTGCTTGCGATAGGGCATGTAAAATTCCGACACTGCCCTTCTGATACAAACATTCCCAAAAAACAGGCCGCAGCATGTGCAACTTGAATTTTGACAGCATTTAAATAAAGACCGCTGTAGCCATTAGTAGGGCAAATCTGCAGTGCAGAAAAGCGCACTTGCGAATTATGAAAAAGGGTCTATTACGATTCAACAAGTATTACATGTTCGATATGTAATATCTATCGTGACGTCATGTTCTTGCGTTGCTAGACCCTTCAGAATGCGCCAGTGAGCGCAACAGAACATAGCGTTCATCATTTTCTGTTCTAATTGATATTTATTGGAAGCAACCCTCGAAACTGGACCTATAGTGTTACCGCTTTCGCGGTAATACTAGGTACTTGGCGAACTCCTTAACGCTATCACGTGAGGACTTCGTGTGGCAGAAAATCCCGTGTTGTTGCCATTGTCGGCGTAGGCGTCCACGACGGGAGTAATCATCCCGACTTACCGCCGAGTTTCCCGAAGCACCCGACGACGAAAACCCTCCACCATGGTGCAGGTGCATTATGTTACAAAATTAAATATAGCAAAACAAAATCCGTCAAGAACTGTGAGAGGCGACATAAGAACTAAACACGTGATATCCCTGTGTGTTATTTGCGTGTAGGACAAACATAATTCTGCAAAGAGGAGGCGATGGGAACGAGGCCGGCGATGGCGCTCACTCTGAGAGGTGCAGCTGAAGCTTTTTCTGACTGCTAGTTGTTGGAATTTTACGAGCCCGTTACAGGGCACGCTGTAGGGAAGGGGTACAGAAATTTGGCCACCTGAGATTCTTCAAGGTGCACTGACATCGTACAGTACACGGGCCTCTAGTACTTCGCCTCCCCAGAAACACGACCACGGGGGCTGGGGATTGAACACGCATCTTTCGGACCAGCAGCCCAGCACCGTAGCAACTGTATCATCGCGGAGGCACACGCATCAACATATAAAAGTTAAGCAGCTGACTGGGAACGGAGGCCCACGAGAGAAGCGGAATGGACGCTCCGGTTCTTGTGCCCTGGTCAGAGTCAAGTGGCCTGCTCAAGAGCATGGGGCATGATTCACTTGCACTAGAATGCTAACGTAGGAAAATAAAATCCTGCAGGTCGGTCCCACGCTTTGTGGGAAACGGTGCCACGCGTAGCAGTCAGAGAGGAAATTGCGTATGCTGAGTTTTTCGGCATTCAGGCAAGCATTACTAGCAGGATCAAGGTCTTTGTGCAAAGCGCATGACTACCAACTTATGAGCTAGTATGCTTAACGTGGACTAACCAGAAAGGTTGACAGCGCCGTCGTGGACTGAATGGTAGCTCACGATACGACGTAACGTTGGCACCCACGTTAGCCCAAATCTCAGACATATTTAGTCCAAGAAAAATGCGCTATACGGTGCCTTGATGTGCTATCATAAGCGTCGTTTGTCCAAATATTTCTACGGGATCGAGAAATGTTGCACAAAAGTATACCGAATGGTTGTAGAATATATGTATTGCTATGATAGTGCTTACCGCACATTAGAAGCGCGATTCACATGACACCAGCGCCACCATTACAACTGTGGGTGCAATGGGTTTATTTACTCTACCGTGCAGGAGGAGCCGCCGCCACCTAGTGGTATAGTGTGCCTACCTGACACGTCGAGAGCCCGTCTTTGATACCCTCCACCATTTGGTAAGTTGCCTGTATGTCTATTTGCTTGCTATGTCTACATTACAATTGCAAGCCAGGACGAATGGTGTTACTTGTTTCAAGAGCGAAGCTCTGTAAACCGGCACTCAGCCGCTAAGACGCCGTGCACCGTGGAGGTAAAGACCCTAGATCTCTTTCTAGGGACTTTACGTGGAGGGTGCTGAGAAGCAGACGCCACTCGAAGCTGCTGGGAACTGCAGGCGCAGCGTTTCGTATGTCAATTTTCCAAAGGCGCTGCGCTTCATATGCCAATTTAGTTGGTCCTTGCTAGATATAGGCTCTACAAATTTCCAACACCTGTGGTGCATATACCCTGATACCGCGGGCCGAGCACCACTGCAATAAACTACACGTGATTGCAGTATCATTAATCGTGACGTACATGACCAGTATATCATTCTAGTGATGTAAAGATCAGTCATGCATGCGCGCCATACACATACCGTGCCTTCCAAATATTGGCGTGTACCAGGAGAGCGCCGAGACGTAGGCGGCTAGATAGATAGATAGATAGATAGATAGATAGATAGATAGATAGATAGATAGATAGATAGATAGATAGATAGATAGATAGATAGATAGATAGATAGATAGATAGATAGATAGATACTGTCGGGGTGACTTACGTTTACGAATTTAAATACATTAAGCGGACCACATTCGAGTGAGCCGGAGGAGCGAAAGGGAAGTATTCACTCAGTTGTTTTCACATCCCAGACATAATTTTCCGGTAGAGCATGACACTGAGCAATATGGTTAATGCAAAGGTTTGTAATGTAGCGCTGAAGAAGGTGACACACACGACATGGAAGACCTCCTTTTTGGTGTATTTTTTTCCTTATTCCACCTTGCTATAAACTGTTCCGGTTGTTATTGCAGGACCATGTCCTGTGGCCTTGTTCATCTTCCGCTGCCAGTTTCTTTCTTCAATATAAATTTTCCTTTTCACTTCTCATAACACCCTTTGTTAACTTCTTTGATGTTAGCGTAACCACTTTAGCGCTCGTTTTGTTTACCACCCAGCATTTCCGTTCTGTTTATATTTCTTTCCAGACATGCACGTATCATTTATTTAACTGAGCCTGCCAGCCAGTGTTATTATTCGAGGTTTTCTCTATATGAATACAACAACCAATAACTGCCGGTCGTGCGCACTAGCTAGCTCGTGATTGCACGCCAATAATTGAAAAGAGAACTAAAAAAAAGCCCGACCAGTATGAACATCCAGGCGATTAAGGAGCGTCACTCTTTCGAGACCATCTAGAAACAAGCAACGGCCGCTCAAATAGAAACAGCGGCGCAGCGTAAGTTCTACGCGTGGCGACTGTGTATGAAAAATAGAACCCGTTTGTCAACTTGCGCAGAAAGTCACGCCCGTTATGAAGGGAGGTCGTAAAGACGGAGCAGACGGATATACGTTCCCTAGAAGGGAAGGCCAGCTGGAGGCGCAGTTCGCGGCAGGAGGTATTGCTCAGTGTATATATGTAGCGCTTCCCCTGTATATATCCGAGCGACGTCCTTGGCTTTCAAACAAAGGGAACGCCTCTACAGACGACGGGAAAGCTTCCCCGTGCTTTGTTTCCTTCCCCAACTTCCACATACGTTGTTTTCTCTTTCGGGAAGCGGAAACGGGAAGAAAAGTCGCCCTGGCCACAACGCCCCTTTCCCGTTTCTTAGGACACCCTTCGCTCCGAACGCCGCCCGCGTTACTTCAATGATGAGAGGAACGTGCGAGAAAGAGTGAGAGAGAGGGAAAGGACTATTTGTCTCTCCCACTTCCCTTCGCTCTCCCCATCTTTCCGTCATCCCGATTTCGTCTCTCGAAAGCGTGGCGCGCGCTGCCGCGTTACGGAGTCGCCGCAATCGCTCTCAAGTTGAAGAAAAATAAGGACAAACTCGAAAAGAAATAGAGGTAATCGTCACAGGCGGTAAACTATGGAGTGCGTTAGTTTTTCCGAGAGAAAAAGAAGGAACAGAACAAACGCAGAAAGAAAAGAGGAAACGAGGTTGCAGCGCTAAGCACGACGCTAGTGTCGACGCCAAAGGTCGTTCCGATGCTGCCGGCGGACGATGGGTAGTGGAGAGGGAGAGAAGGAAAGAGACAGCCGAGGAAAGTGCTCCGGCATGAGCGCGAGCGAGCGCGCGCGCGCGAAGTCCATGAAAATTTGTCAGCGCGGCAGTTTTCGTCCCATTCCCTGACGGCAGTGGAGTAGTGAGTGCTTCTTCTTCTTCGCTTTCTTGCTCTTCGTATTAGGACATGCTGCCGGCTGTAGTCAGCGCCGATGGCGCGGCGGCAGTGGCAACTCCGCGTTGTTGTCTCAGAATAAAAGAAAGGAAATGCGTGCAGCGTCCTTCTACGAGCATAGCTCAGGATTTACAGGGCATGTAAATAAAATAAAAGGCCGCATTGTCAGGCTCCTGCTTACTCCTGTCCCTGCATACTTTTGTGTGCATCGACTTATGCGCGCAGGTATCATTGGCCATCAGTATTCGATTATAACGGCTCGGCAAAAGTGAACAACGACTGATTGAAAAATCAAGATGCTTGAGTACGTGGCCTATACGACTGATTTTTTCTCGAAGGCTCCCAACAGACAAACAGTGACCGCTCTGCAGGGGCGCATTAATAGAGCGAAAGGCGACTCCAGCGTGCTTGGGGCAAGGCGGTATACTGCCTTCTGTGTGAGCTCTAAGTATCGCAGCACTGCACGGAATTTGCGAGTCGCTGTTCTTCCCCAGGCTGTCGCGTCCTCGTAACACGCTCGAGAACGAGTACTAGGCGAACGTAAGACAAGAAAGTCAGCGGAGCAGACGCGCTAAAAGAAAGACTCCGAGATGGGAGGCGTCATCGAAGAAGAGTGCTGTGTAACAAGCAGAAAGCAAACGGGGAAGTGCACGGCAAGGGAAAGGGGCAGGAGAAAAGGGAGGGCGGCGAAACTAAAAGCGCGCATCTCGAGTCATTTGCCAACGACGCGTGAAATTGGAGTTTTTCGCCGTCAGCCCTGTTTTCCCCTTTGAGTGACGGCTTAGGGAAAAGATACGCCCCTCCATCCATCCGGCTGCCCTTCGCTTCCATTCCTGACGTCGTCGACAACTCTCCTTTTTCTTTCGACCGTTTTCCCTTTCTCCCTGCTTAGCAGTTTGCTCATCACCCTTTTCTCTTCGGAGGGCTTAAAGAAGAAGAAGGAGCTTAGTGGAAACAATTTCGCGAAGAAAAAAAAAAGAAGTGAACGCGGTGATGATAAACGCAGATGAATGGTCGAGCTTGAGGAGCCTGAGGCTGCTTCTGCTACTCTGCTGGACTGCATGTCCTCCGGTTAATGCGAAGTACCTACCTCCCCCCCCCCCCTCCATTTCCTTACCGCCTTCCAGCTTTTCAATCGCCCTTCTCCATTTTCACACGTGTTCTTGCTCTCATCTGATGACCGCACGCACGCACACACTGCATATGAGGGCTCCGCAGATGGGTGCGCTAACACTCTTCGAGTGTCCCCCGGGGGGCCGAACACGCTCTGTTAAAAGCTCATTCTCCAATCGAAGGTTTCGCGTGAGCGGCGTGAGCACTTCACGCTGTACCGGCACCAGGTTCGTTTCCCGGGAAAAACAAAAAGAACGATGGATGGAAAGCGGGAGCTTTGTTCTTTAGATGCGGTGATGTCTGGGAAATGAGTTCCAACTACCTCTTCCGCGTGGTGGCTGTCGCCTCGTTGTTTGCACGGCCTGTGTTGTGCAGCCGGGGTCGTCGAACTCGTTACGGCGGCAAGGGTTAAACAAGGCAAGGCACGAGGGCGGCTCTTTCTGTGATATTCAGATGCAGCAGATAAGCTCATCTGACATCGCTATAAAATCCTACACCACATCATTTTCTTCCGTGAGATATGCCCTGCTACGTTGAACGTGTGAGTAAACGTCTCGAGAATAACAGACGCTTTCAAAGACGAACAAGTTTTGCGATCGGTTGATGAGTTGCGCAAGGAGTTATTTGCTATACGCACGTAGAGTTCCGTTTAGTTGCGCTAATTCTAGTCTATAATTACGATTTCCAATGTCGTTCCCTTATCTTAATAAAACTGCTTTATATTTTAACGGCTACTTTAACAAGTTATCCACACCTTCAACATCCTCCACTCGCGAAAAAAGAAAACAGCCAATAGCAGCAGAGGACAAAGAAAAATAGACTCGTTAAACTTTCAATAACGCGTATGTCCAAGTCACATTAGGGGCAGAGTATCCATACTATTTTCTTGTTTACTTACTTACTTATATATATATATATATATATATATATATATATATAGTTATCCACACCTTCAACATCCTCCACTCGCGAAAAAAGAAAACAGCCAATAGCAGCAGAGGACAAAGAAAAATAGACTCGCTAAACTTTCAATAACGCGTATGTCCGAGTCACATTTTCGTCGTTTTTCTACCGTGTGTCACCGGCATTACGTCTTTGTTATACCGGATCCATCAGAGCTTCACCCCATTTCCATATATATATATATATATATATATATATATATATATATATATATATATATATATAGCATGTACGGAAGCACTCACGCGTTCAATTCGTCGGCGCTTCCTCGTGCCATCAGATTGTGGAATGCACTTCCGGATTCCATTGTGTCTGAAAAAATCCTGATAAATTTCGTCAGCTCATTTCGCATTACTCGGCATAAACTTGTCAAAATGTACTTCTTTTTTTTCTCTGGTTATGTATGTTTTATTAGTTCATATTTATGAGTTATTCTTTTCGCTCATTCCTTGTACTCTTATGTTTTATCTTACTTTGAATCGCATGCGCGTTTTACAAAATGTGTCGGTTTCTTGTTCCTTCTGATCTGCTTTGATTGTATATGCGTAGAACTACTCTTTTGCTCCTTTTTTTTCATTGTTAGCCAATAGTTAATATGTTTGTGAAGCTGTGTGCGTACTTTTATCCACTTCATTCTGTATAACATGTATTCACTATGTGTGATCATATATTTTTTGTAATGCCACCCCCTTACTCAATGCCTCCAACGAGGCCTGTAAGGAATCTTTAAATAAATAAATAAATGAATATATATATATATATATATATATATATATATATATATATATAGTATGGATACTCTGCCCCTAATGTTGATTGATTGATTTGTGTGGTTTAACGTCCCAAAACCAGCTCTGATTATGAGAGACGCCGTAGTGGAGGGCTCCGGAAATTTCGACCACCTGGGGTTCTTTAACGTGCACTGACATCGCACAGCACACGGGCCTCAACATTTCGCCTCCATCGAAATGCAGCCGCCGCGGCCGGGATTCGATCCCGCGACCTTCGGATCTGCAGCCGAGTGCCATAACCACTAGACCACCGTGGCGGGGCTGCCCCTAATGTGACTTGGACATACGCGCTATTGAAAGTTTAACGAGTCTATTTTTCTTTGTCCTCAGCTGCTATTGGCTGTATATATATATATATATATATATATATATATATATATATATATATATATATATATATATATATATATATACTTTATGAAACGGAAGAGTAATCGCTTCTATGCAAACAACCTCTTTTGCAAATGAAAAATAAGAATGTTTTATCACCGTCACTGTAGTATACTTTCTTTAGCAAGTTATGATGGTTATTTGACATTTTGTTATTTATTGCGATAATTTTGTTGCGATAGCAATTATATGGAAAGTGTCAAGGGGTTTTTGCCGTCGCTCTCATGTCCGGTATAAAGTCCAAATTGCTAAGCACCCCCCGCGCATCGTACCTTCTACCCACGAGTAAAAGCAGTCAGAGCGGGGGACGAACGCGGCTGAAGCACAGATCAAACGAACTCGCCAATCTCCGTCACTCGGAGGGCTCATGCGATAACATCAAACTGCTCGGGAAGCCTGCGTCTAAGCGGAGGGAAACGGCCCGTCCGTCTTTGTTTGACGAGCATCAAAAGACGCGATACGTTGTGTGTGTGTGTGTGTGTGTTAAATTTGTCCTCCTGACATGGAAAAAAATAAAATAAAGGGGGGGGGGTAGCCCCGCCATTAGAAGGTATATCGGGCTTAAAGCCAACTGCACCATAAAGAAATAAGGGGAAATCTTCCCAAAAAGAAAATTTTGTGGTAAAGCCAATTGAAAAAGGAAGTATGTATTCGGAAGCAAGGCCTGCAGGGCTTTTCCTTCCGTAGTAATAGCAGGAGATGAAGACTGTGGTAATGTAAGTGCCAGGTAGAACGTAGCAGTGAGAGCTTCCAGCAGCGAGTGTCCTTGGAACAAGCCACAACTCGAGCCAGATGCATCGGCCTTGCATGGCGGACGTGTAGGCGTCATGTGTGTGTGTGTGTGTGTGTGTGTGTGTGTGTGTGTGTGTGTTTGTGTGTGTGTGTGTGTGTGTGTAAGCAGGGGGGGGGGCTATCGCTCGAGCAACTATGGACTTCGCGCGGTCGCCATCGCTAACGCACTCGCTATCTCGGCAGCCATCAGACGTGCAGCTCATTGCGCGTCTTGATGGCGTGCTCCGTTGCAGCTGCGTTGCATGCATTCGCAACGACGGCAATGCCCTCGGGACACAGCGCTCACCCGAATGCTGGAAGGAACGCGTTCGCTCGATGCCACTGTGCTGGGCCAAGCTTCTCGATGGTGCAGAGTGCACGTCGCTTAACGTGGTCGCGCGGTGTGAAGCGCGGGCCCGAAGACATCAAAACAACATGACAGCTCGTAGCTCTGCTGGGCCGTTGTCTCTGCGATTCGACCGTCACATGTACTTACGCCACTGCATGCTTACCTAATAAGCCCACGTTCACTACAATTCAGATTGCCCCTAAATATGCTACTCCTACTTCGTATATTATATCATGCATTGCTATCTCATTCAGTGAAAAAAAGAAACTGATTTTTTTAAATGCGAAAGATTTCTTAGTGAATTTCGGGGACCTTGAGCGTATCTATCTATCTATCTATCTATCTATCTATCTATCTATCTATCTATCTATCTATCTATCTATCTATATATCTATCTATCTATCTATCTATCTAACTAACTAGCCGCCTATGATTTCGTGCTCTCCAGGCCGTTTCGCTAATGCGATATTTACGAAAATTGGTATGCCACAACATGACTACATCACGAACATAAATGACAGGTCATAACATGAAAATCATGATTGCATGTCTTGATGCTCTCCTGGCCGTTTCGCTAATGGGAATATATGCGAAAATTGGTATGGCACAACATGACTGCACGACGAACATAAATGGCAGGCCATAACATGAAAATCATGATAAGCATGTCATGAGTGGCATGATTTACATGCCACTGTCTTGGTGCTATCCTGACCGTGTCGCTAATGGGATGTATGCGAAAATTGGTATGGCGCAACATGACTACATGACGAACATAAGTGACTGGTCATAACATGAAAATCGGGACATGCATGTCATGCGCGACATGATTTACATGCCACGCGTTTCATTAATGGGACGTATACGGAAATTGGCATGCCACAACACGACAGCATGACGAACGTAAATGACAGGTCATAACATTAGAATCATGACATGCGTGTATGAGCGACATGGTTTACATGCCACAGGCATTGTGCTCGCGGCCGTTTCGTTAAGTTCATATGTACTAAACTCGGTATAGCGAGACGACAATGCAAATCCATTTTACGTTTCTGATGCATGCTTCGCATTTCCTTGATTCCCACTGCTCGTGGGATCTGCCAATTTTTTTCACTGTCAGTTGCTATAGTCGCTTTTTTAGCAGGGGTGATGCCAGGCTCTGAGTCCTCGTATGAGCAAGACACCAGAGGCAAACGCTCTGTTTCGGATAAACCTGAGTGCCACGCCAGCCGCTCGATGATCGGACTATTGTTGTTTACCTGAATACAGATAGAAGCCACAAAATCTCGATTTAAGAAAGAAGGCATGTGCGGAGTTGAAAAGACTGTGCGCCAGACGTGTTTGTTCTCCATTTGCACCATGCCAAATCATGACTGGGCTATGATATCGTGGCTCGTTTAACACAGCATCCTGCCTGTCTGCCCATGGACAGGCTACCAGCACATGCTTTTCTCCAAAAGTACACAAGACGATGATATGCACGGAACTCTTAACCGAGATCTGTTTCAGTGGGACGTACATAAAAGTCGCCGACATGAAGGGAGAAATTACGAGGCATCTGCACAGTATTTAAAAAGCAAAGGAAAGAAACATATGCGCTAGGATTTGCCGTCACCAATCTAGTTTTTACGACTCGCTATCTTAGGTACACAAAATATTAGAAAAAACATTTCGATTGCCCGGCTCTAATATTTCCAATTCGCTAAATCTCCTTACCTTGTTCAGGAAGTTGGATTTCGGGGAATATATAGCTAGCTCTAAGCACAGGAGTCATCCTTTGTGCAAGTAACAATTAGAGTGCAAGTGCGCGCCATTCAATTTTCTTTAAAAGTTCTAACAGCTTGTCCTCAAACCAAACATATACAATGATTATATTTCCTTGCAGGGCACCTGTTGCAATTAAGTATTTCCTTCTGCTGGTGTAGAACACAGTTGCCTACCTCTCGTCCGTGTACTTTCTACTTAGGAGGGAACTGTCTAGTTAGGTGTATCGGTTAGGGTAACTGTCCTATTCCAGCACATATAAGTGTTGTCATAAAAGTTGCTGAAGGTTTAGCTGAGATACAGCAGCCTCAAAGCCTAACCAACCATCCCCACTGGTCTCTATAGTATCTTTTGCTACTTCCAATGACCCTTGCGGAGAACTCGTGGCGCTTTCCAAGCTTCTCCAGAGATCTACGAGTATAGGAGAAATGCGTTGTCGCTGATAACTCAATTAAACGTCAGTAGATGAGACAAACACTTGGCCCTTGAATAGGGTGTCTCTGCAAACTAGCTGGGACTACTCGAACCTTCACAGAATACTGCATAGAACTACGTTGCCCTGTGAAACTGATTACTGCAAAAACCATGTAACGATGACATTGTGTAGCATTCTCGCTGATGAAATGCTAAGACAATTATCTGCACACACATTCTATTGAAAGGGGGTTCCACTGCGCGCTGCCAGTATCGTCAGTAAACGTCGCTTTGTGCAAACGATTACTGAGGGAAACCGTCACCACTGCGGGGAACACAGCAAGCGAGTTTGCTCGAGGGACATTCTAGATGACGTCCTTTTTCACAAGGTGAGGCAAGAGTTGACGTGGGCTGCTAGTATTACTACCCGACAGTTGTGACACAGACTTGCCCTTAAAGGGGCCTTGCAAAGCTTTTTTGAACAGAGCAAGAAAACGCTGCCGATGAGACGTTCAGACGTGGAGGCTGCTCTCAACATATCAGCCAAATATTATTGCACTGCACGTCGGGGGGGGGGGGGGGGGGGGGTCAGGCAATTTTGGAATACACCGGCAAAGCGTCCGCTCTTCCATAAACAAACCGTGTCATTATGCCTGCACGGACTACGTAGAGAATTAAAAAAATACAATTGGATGATTCGCCGACGCAGTTCCCGTGGACGGCGCCGGGTGGCGCCACGTCCCCGCAGTGAACCTATGCCCTAGCCACAAGCGAGAATTCTCGTCACTGCGAAAGCGGTGGATACGTTCAAAGAAAATGAGCAATGAACATGTTCAAGGCCATTATGCGCGCTGGCCTGCCCTCTTGCTCATTTTTTCGCCACTCCCACTTCTGTATCTGGGCGCTCGTCGGTATGAACGTCGGTATGAATGCCGAGAGTCCGCCGCGGTTGTGTAGTGGTCAGAGTACTCGGCTGCCACCCAAAAAACGCCGGTTCGATCCCGGCCGCCGCGGTCGCATTTTCGATGGAGGCGAAGATGCCAGAGGCCCGTGTACTGTGCGTTGTCTGTGCACGTTAAAGAACCCCAGGTGGTCTAAACTTCCGGAGCACTCCACTACGGCCTTTCTCTCCTCTCTATCTCTTTCACTTCCTTTCCCCCACCCCCACGGACGCTTAGCCGTGCTCCCTACATGGGCTGCAGAAATTAGTGTCCTTTCCCTACCGAACCATAATCATCAGGCCGAGTGAACGCGCTTGGACACTGGAACTCCTCATCAACTTGACGCTGCAGTTCTGCTAATACCAACAGATTGGAAAAATGTTTGTGGCAATATATTCGAGAGGCAATAAGCTTTTTAAGTGATGACACTAGAGGACTGCTTGGAGAAGCGCTGTATGACTCTGTTAAGGGGTCTGTTAAGGGGTATGCAAGCCGGTGTTTTTGATCAACTGAATCCGTGTTTTCGAGAATCCTTTGCCTTATGACGAATGATCATAGCTGGTTTGGCGCTGTAGCGTACGCCAGCCTGCAGCAGTCATCGAGAGTGCTCTTATTTGAAAGCTTCGACATGTCCCATGTCAGGTGGTCGTCACAGGAACGGAATAATACGAACGCTTGTCACCCCTTGGCTGAGAGCGACCAGTTCCACGTTGATGTTACAGCCAATGTAAGGGTCACCTTGCCCTGGAGTTCCCTAAGCAAAACTTCCTGCGCACTAGTAAGATGAAGAGCGCGGGAGCAGGAATCCGCATGGATAGGCCTAGGCGTGTGCACAGGGGGAGGGGGAGGCACTCTACGCTGACTATGGGGAAGGGCTTAATATCTGTCATAACATTTAAAAGATAGAAAAAGACCATTATTTGCGTCACTTGCAGCCGCTTGGGGTGGGGTAAGATTCAACCCGATCTCTTCCGGCCTGTCTCAGAAGCCACTCTCAAAACAACCAGTGTTTCTTAAGCAACCAGTCCCGTGGCACTTACGTGTTTAAGCTTTATACCTCGTGTAAATTATTGAGCAACCTCCACGCCCTATTTTTAAAAGGAAACGCAACGGCATAGCTATAAGTATGGCACCTCAAATTTATTTATTCTCAGGGCTACCATAAATAAGCATTGGATGTCTTTTGCGCAATACAAAGGTAGTTTCCTTGGGGGCCTAGGAAAGGGGGTTGTGCGGTCTGGTGAGAATTGGCCCTCTCTCGTTCGGGGTTCTGCGCGCGCCTATGGCGCTGACGGTTAGGGGAATTGTATGTGAGACATCTGATATCAGCACCTGGAAAGCTGAGCGATACCTCTCGAATGCACTCATCCCGTCTAGAGCCGCCAGCTCGCGACGGAGGCGCCTTTCTTGGTCGACTGTCGCAGTTGGGGTCGGTGCGTACTGTCTCGGTTTCTCCTCTCTTTGTGTGAGTTTCGGGCTGACTCATTGTAGAAAGAAAACAGAAGAAATAACACACACACACAGTCAAACAGTCACAGTACGTCGCTGTTGCATGGTGCGCGACATCACTGTCAGAGAAGATTGTCCAAGTCTGTTTCTTTTAGTAAGTAGCGCCTTCGTCGCCCTCAGCTTCAGTTGTCTTCTGTCACTGCATGGCTCGAACAGACACTGCTCGATGCTTTTGTGTGAGCCGCTGTAGGGGGGTTGCGCGATGCCGCGCTCTGGATCGTTCGGGAAAACACCAGAATTGCACCATGCGGGTTTTGTACTGCCATTGTGTAACGTCAAAGGCGTTAGGGCATTCGCTGTGTGCGCCGTTTTCTTCTCGGGGTCGGGTTCGGTGCGGCGCCTATAACACGATGTCGTGCATATTGACGATGTGGGCGCTATTTTGTGACAACACGCACGCTACTCTATAACATAGCACGTGCAACCGAAGAGCCAGTCCTCTTGGCCCGTGGAGAGGTGCAAGCCCGGGGCGTCTGACGCTTAGCGGAGCACACGCAGGAGGTTGACATCCCCTTCTGCCGCCGTCTTTTTTTAGTAGCAAACCTGCTTAAGCTAGCCAAAGTTTGTGCTATCACGAAATATGTGTTTCTAGTCATAAAATATGACCTTGAAATGACCTGGCCTAACAATAAAGCGACGCTTCATCTACCACCATATCCTTGTATCACCTCGGCTTCATGCTATATCACATAATATGACGACACGACGACTCGTGACCGGAAGGAGTTGAAGAAGCTGAAGAGGATGGAGATGATAATGATGATGAGGTTGAGGATAGTGATAATGATAAATCAGCAGAAGAAGAAGATGATGATGGTGAAAAAGATGACGATGATGACGGTGACGATGAAGGTGAACTTAAAGATGAGGATGTTGAGATATGATGATGATGAGGATCACCCCGTTGATGATGATGACGATGTAAGTGATAATGACGATAAATTCTCGTATCGCAATGTCACGTGACATGTTCCCGCCAAAATATCGCATGACTATCACGTGACGTGTTTCCGGCCAAAATATCACATTATTATCACGCGCGGGCCTGCTTCAGTAAACTACCAACCAGGTTGATGTGATCTAACATTTTTTTTAACAGCGGATCTGGTCAAGTTCGGCAAACTGCCGGGAGGCGTTCGCTTCGCAGAAACGGAGGCCGATCCTGGTGGCAGTGCGCCTTGCGAGGTGAAGAAAACTCCAGGCGCTGCTCGAAGATGCCAGTTCCATTCCCGCGGCCGTGGCTGCATTGCATACAGAGAGAGAGAAATGAGGAGACAAAAAGAAAAAGAAAAGACGTAGGAGCACCTGCCACCTGCCGCACATCAGCTCGCCGATCTTAGGCGCTGCTTTAGATATCACGTAACAGCACTCAAGGGGTCGAAAGCACGTCAAATCATGTAACCGCTAGTGACTTGACGTGTTCCCACCAAAACCACGTGAAG
The DNA here is from genome assembly GCA_013339685.2 of Hyalomma asiaticum. Classification (NCBI taxonomy): domain Eukaryota; kingdom Metazoa; phylum Arthropoda; class Arachnida; order Ixodida; family Ixodidae; genus Hyalomma; species Hyalomma asiaticum. The sequence goes on from CM023482.1 coordinate 59,405,040, forward strand.
TAGTGTAAAGGATGGTCACGGTGTCGATGATGACGGTTTCTGGAGTTTTGCGTCCCAAACCCACGATACGGTTATGAGATGTTCTCGCCAAGACTTCGTAAAATCACGTGATAACTACCCACGTGACGTGGTCCCGCTAAAACTCCGCGGTTTCTAGGTTAAGCTAAGCTATAGCTAAGCTCATCAGAAGAAGGTAGGTGGAACAATAGCTCGGCTGTTTCTTCCAGCGTTGGAACACAGCGCAAGCTGCGCTAATCTATTATTTTTATTTTTTCTCGGTGGCAGTACCGATGCTAGCACCGGTACTGCCACCGAGAAAAAGACACACACACACACGTACCGACAGTACCGGTGCAGCAGTACCGAGCACCGGTACTGGTACACCGCCAAGAGACTGTGTTCCTTACAGAACCACGCAGTAAAGCAACGTGCGGTCTCAGATGCTTTCGCGACAACTATCTTTTGACTATTTCCACGTTTTATTTCGTAAATATTATACCTTTATAAAAGCGCTACGCAGTTATCTTGCATAGAAAACAACTGCCGATAATTTTTGCACAGGTTTTATAAACATAAGGTAATTGCTCTCGTCCCAGACATACCTCACGATGAAATGTTAAGCCCCACTGATTTTGGCCCTTTGCGACTACAGTACAGCACATACATCGGTATCGCAGTAGTGTGACCCAGCACTGCAAGCACTGATCACATTTTAGTTCTTCTCTAAATCATTGAATTCCGCCTTGAGAAATTCGTCACAATGTCGTCCTATAATATAAGGACCTTTGTTGTTCTGGCTCGAAGCACTCAGTGCAATTAAAGAGGACGATCTGTGTACCACAGAAACAAGAAATCAGCAGCCTAACACACAACTTCTTGCGTTTCATCGCTAATTCCAAACCACGTAGCAGTAATCAGTGCTGTTTAATAGTCTTTCACTCATGACACACTGCATTTCCTGTTTGGGAAAAAAACAAAAGAGAGACCGCCTCAGATTTTTCGCCGACCAAACACAGTGCAGTTCGAATAATTTGCATCCCAAGCACGCGCACGTTCTATTCCAAGTTTTCCAGCGCCTTCGAAGAAAAAAAAATAAAGAGGGCGACAAACACTTACTACAACCACCAAGCACTGTCATCCCGCGAGGCTAACGATTCCATCCGCTGTTCCTCATGCGTATAGACAGTCGCATTTCTCCCCAAACTGAGCGAAGCAGCGTAAATAAAGGAATCCAGGCGCGAGCGCTGATCTACAACCGCGGCGCCCTTTCTCCAACTTGCTCTCTTACCTCGCTCAACTGCGAAGCGGCTTGTCTCTCCCGCGTTGCCGCTAGAGCAGCGACGCAGCCTCATTCGAAACAAGCTCTGTATAGCTGTTTGAATTGTGTGTACCTCGACGAAAAACTTCTTTCCCCAGGGGAGATGCCCCGTGCTCGCTCCAGTGCGTTACAACGAGAGCGCAAATTGACTTCACCCGGAATACACCGGTAAAGTGAAAAGAAAAAAAAAAGACTCAGGAGGAAGCCGAATCTCGCGCCACCTAGCTTCCCCTGCCGCCGGCTGAGTGGCAGGGGTGAAGAATCGCGGATCCGCGGGATTTATCGCGCTGCCCGGGGAAGAAGGGAGTGGCGGTACAGTTGCGGTGCGTGGTAGCGGGCCCTGCGGGTGCCCGTTATATTTAACCGCTTTACCGAGATTTTTCTATCGCGAGGAGAAAGATTGTTATTAATCGTGCGGCCGGGCATCCGTTTGTCTTCGGGGATGAGCCCGAGATGGTCGCCCGCGTTACGCGTCGGGGAGCCCGTCTCGCGGAAGGAGAATGGGAGAGAGGGGGTACACCCTGGTGGAAGGGATTTAGTTCGCTTACGGTAGAGAGCCGAGAATTAACCTTTCTGCAGGACGGGAGGACGCTCGGGAAATTAATGAAACGGCCTGCCGAATAGGGCGGTCTTGTCTAGACTGTAGAACAGGGCGGAAAGGGCGGAGGGGCGAGGATGGACGAGGTGGTGGTGGGCACTGGCCCGGAGGAGTTGGCGTTTCCTCCTCACCCCTTCAAATCCTTCCTCGAGGGTGGGAACATGTCAGAGGGATAAGCCACAAAGACTCCGCTTTAGCACGACCCTTGCCTGCCGATATCTGCGCAGACGAAAGGAAGGCGTTTTGCGTGAACGTGATTCTAAAGCTACGAGCAGTATTTTGCCCGTGGGGTCCTGGAGAGAGCTTTATTTCGTACTCTTATGAGTCAGTGTCAATGTTCAGTTTGTATTTAACCTGAATGTTTGTACCCCATCCTGTTAAACCGCGGGTGATTGCGCAGGGCACGTTGTTTCCGATTTCACGAGTGTAAATTTGGGTTTCACTTGCTGCATCGGTCGGTTTCGAGTCCGACGCTGTGTTTCAAATGTGCTACAAAATAAAGAAAGGGAGGGGGATGGGGTGATGTAGATGGGTCGTACCGTAATTTGCAACGCCTTTCAATTAACCTTACCTGTCATTTTCAATGTTTCTCCTTTTTGCGAGAACGCATATTAGCTGGTACCTACAAATAAGTGAACAATGAGATATCGGCGCTACATCCCACGATGTGGCACACATTATTATCGAGCATTAACAAACCGCTTCCCAAAAAATTTGAAATTACTGTCGTGGATATTCGCAAACTTATTTATAGGGAACGAAGCAATAGTTTACACATTGAAGACAGAGTCGTGAACGAGCGACGCGATATTAAATGCAAAACGTTTCTTAGCGGATAAACTGTGCTTTCATCTATCTATCTATCTATCTATCTATCTATCTATCTATCTATCTATCTATCTATCTATCTATCTATCTATCTATCTATCTATCTATCTATCTATCTATCTATCTAGAAAATGGCTCGCCGTTTTGTTTCGTTTTGGTGTTTACGAATATTGGCACTGCATGATAAAAGTCTGTGACGAACACCAGTTATATGTCCTGACATGAATAGCATGAGAGACCGGTTATGCAGGTCACGTTTAAATTACCGGCGAATTTGCTCATGTGAGCGTGATCGTGCTGCTCATGAAAGTGCTTCGCATTAGGCTGTAGTCCTCAAGAAGGACCAACTCTGGAAGGCAGTTTAAGCATCAACTTATGCCGGCGGGATCTGCATTTGGTTGTCTCGTAATAAGTATGCGCTATTTCTTGTAGTGTTGTCGGATGGATGGTACTCTCCGTGGAGACTTCTCTTACATGAGTAAGATCGTCAGTATCAGCAGAAGACTCTTCGTTTATGGCTATTTTCGGGCATGCGACAAAGGTCCGGACTCACAGCTCTGGACCATTAAACGTTGCAGAGTAGGTGGCGATCAGGCACGGCCTCTACGACAACTTGTAGAAAACCGGTCGTTTTCCGAAATATAATCGTATGCTACTACTACTCTGTCAGTGCTACAAGCAACGGCACGTCCAGTGTTGATCCATGAATCTCAGTTGCCACCACTGCGCCTCCTCGCCACTCAACTGAATCAAACGTAGGCCGGGCTACGCTTGCTGTATATGCTACCATATACAGTAACTCTAGGCCGGGCGTGCTAACATCGCATTCGACCACGCGCCGAGACGCGAACTTTCACGGCGCTAGTGCGCTGCGCGTTCTTGGCCCGGAAACGTCCACATTTCCCGCGTGTGGGGTTGGAGAATCAGTATTTGTAGTTTTTGTACTACGTTCGATGCGACAAGCAGAAGCGTTGAGAAGCGGTCTAGCTATAGCAGCTTGTGAACTCTTTCGGTCGAGACTGATTCTGGGCACTCTGTGAACAGATGGCCGCCTGTGAACGTGCGGCATAATAAATAAATAAATAAATAAATAAATAAATAAATAAATAAATAAATAAATAAATAAATAAATAAATGTTTCGGAGCTGAATGGCAGCAGGTCTGAAATGTTTTTTGTGGTCGGGAATTAATACTTCCAGCCTCTCAGCCCAACAGCAGTAGAATGAACATTGCGCGGCCCATCGCATAGAAATTCGGAAGAACGATCTACTGTTTGGGTATGCGCTAGAACGCTGCTCTAATACCACAGAACATTTCTGATGGGTGCTCTATTATCCTACCTCGGTTGTTTTACTGGACTTGATTCGATCATTTCATGGCTTCGCTTCAAACGCTTGGTTTTTAAATTTATTAAAGTATGTGAGATACCATAATATCAAACGTGATGCTCACGCTTATTTCCAAATACACGAGGGCGCCCTGTTTTCTAAAGAAGTTAGGAGTGATCGGTTTGATCGGATGCGACTTGTTCAATGTAGAGGTTTAACTAACCACGCTGATGGGCGAAAGGGGCCTGCGAGGTCGGCGAGTAGGTCAGTTGCAAACGCACGCTCTGCTAGAATATGGCTGGCCGAGGGACGATTTCCTAACGAACTCCTCGTGCAGCGCGTATCCTCAGACCCCAACCTTTCCCAGCTCCTGCCTCAACAGTCTCGCCGTGTTCCACAGACGTGTTTGCGGGGATCATGACCACTACACGACGGCCAACGTCCGACTCCACGGCCGACAAAGGGGAGCGGGAAGAGACCCCTCGTCTCCAATGAGGTGAAGAGCCAAGCAGCTGTTGCACCCGTCATCGCCTCCACGCGGTGAACTTTCTCTGCTCTTTATTTGATCGTGGCCACCACCCCGGCCGGCGTGGGCGGTTCTTCTTTCTCGCGCGCCGGCCGCCGGATGGCGCTGGCGATAGCGAGCGCAGCGGCGGCGGCGCTCGGTCAGGTACAGCGAAATAGGAGGCAGAGGGAGCGCGGCACACGAAGAACGGGAAAGAGAGAGAGAGAGAGGGTGGCGCGCCAACACCCCGGGAGCTTGAATCCCAGCGCGTGCGGGTTGGCGCGCGATATTCGGCTCGACACTCCGAACTCGGACGCGAGGCGTGCTGCCGTCGCCGACTCGGGAAGCGCACCGCTCCTGGCTCGCCCTTCCCCGGAACAACGCACCGGGAGCAGACGCGTGTTCGCCTCCGGTAAAGCAAAGAATTGTTTTTGTGGTGTTTCGGAGCGCTCCGAAGAGCGGTTCGCTGCTCTGCTTTGATCGCCGCCGAAGCACTTTACCCAGGTGGGACAGTAACAGTCGTGACGATGGGCGGCCGCACCGTGCTCTGCGGACGCCTAGGCCAAGCGGAGTGGGTTCGGGACGTTTGATCTGTGTCGCACACTTCCGGCTGCAGTGCGGGGATCATAGCTTACGTTGTGGTAGATTGGTTGCCGAACTAGTCGACAGAAACAGAGCTGACACAGACTATCCCGTGAAGGAAGGACTGGCCGCTATGAGACCGGGACGTCTTGTGTTCGCTTTCCCGCTGCTGCATTTCCTTGCCGCAATGGGACGCTTGGTGGTGACTGCGCAAGACAGCAGTGAGTACCAGTGGCAGAATACTTCACGCGTAGTGTTCGCGTAGGGAGAAATAACATCTGATGACCTGGAATGTTCTGTTTCTTGACGGAATGGTCCAAGCATATTATGCGGAAAAAAAAGAGATCATTTTCAGCATTCCGACCCCTTCGTTTCATTTTTTAGGAAAGTACAACACGTCTCGCGTTAGGAGTAAAGCAACTCGGAAATTTTGCTTAAGAGTGGGAAACAAAAACTTTGAATGAGTAGAAGTCGTAGAATGTGGCAGATAAAGGGGTGTTGGCGAAAAAGAAGTGCTCTGGGACACTCGAAGCTATTCTCGATGCTTTGTGTTACGTTTGCCAAGTGAGGTACGCCAATCCGCCTCGATCCGCCTGGCATTAATGCGTTGAAGAAAAATGTCATTTCAATACATAGAACATATCACCAGGGTAAATATGGATATATTCGTCTATAAAAGCACCTACATGTGTTCTAAACAAAATGCACGTTTGTTTCCAAAGCAACAAAACTAGTAAAATTGTATAGTATATATTGGTAGAATTCTCCACTTGGATTCATCGTGACAAGCAGTCCTAAGAGTACTAATTCTATATCACCACTGGGATAATGATTCCTCCCTAAAAAAATTAAATCTCTCCACATCTCACTTACGGACTTATGCCTTAGATGAGAGTGCGCGTTTGGTAAAACTTCCAAAGAATTTCGCCATGTTAAACTAAGCAAATGTATCGCCAGGTAAAAATGAAGTCATCCTGAGCTATAGAGGTGTGTTCGTGTACATTTCGTTCTCAAAAAATATATAACGGTTTAGCGCGGGTGCATTTGCTTATAAATTCAGTATTAATGTCCACCCCTTCCTGGTTCGCGTAAAATTATTTATAATGTTTTTCTGGCTTAAAAAATGTGTGATGATTCACGGCTCGTTTCGTCACCTGTACCATTTTGTGAGTGGTTGAAAGTGTTACTACACAAGAAGCCATGAAAATGACGGAACGAAGAAAATCAAACAAGGAAAAATATTCTATGACGCCGTGAAAATCCACGAAGGTACGTAGCGCTAACGCGTTTCTATTATAGTGATATTCAAGTTATGTTATATGACATAGATTTATAGTCTCAAATCAAAAGTATTCCAGGCATATATACTTGGCCCATACCAGGAATTTATTGCTGAGTTCTGGACCCACCACTAAAGATAAAGCTTTCATGAGTTTTTCTACAAACTGTAATCGAATAAAAAATCGTTTACCAGCCTTATTCTGCGGCTGCTACGCGATTTTCTACGGCGCGAAACCACGATGAGCTGCTTTTTTTTCTGTTTCGTATCTCACATAAAAAACTGCCTGTGTCAATAACCGCAGCACTTATTCTTTTTCTAGAACAGGCTATGAATTGATCAGATAGCGTTCATTCGTTAGTGTCATTCAAATAGCTATTCCGCCACTAAGGTTCACCAGCTTAAATCGCATACTTCTGCGATTGCCTCGTAGAATAATTTTAAAATGCAGGCATGAAAGGAAAATTAGCATCCACCTGTTTGTAGCGCTAAGCTAGAAGGAAATTCGTACGGAATTCTTGTAGCTTATTATTTGCCTAAAAATTTGTCCTGGTCTGGTGTTCGAACTCGGGACCATGATGAACATCAGAACATCGGCCATAAAATGCAGGTATATTCGGAAAAACACCTAGAAAAAAACTTTTATCACTACATCTTTCGTCACATTGACAATTTCAACTGCGCTTCATACAATAACAAATATGCTGCACGTTCACTCTTCAAAACTTGCATAGAGTTCAATAGAGGGAATGAGAAGGTTTTATATTTTCTAAAACGTTGAAATAATGGCATCTGAGGGCACCGGTATACTACTAATCATCCAGATCTTCGCTCAAAACAAGATTTTTGGCATGAAGAAAATAACCGCAAAGCATAAATTGTTTGATCCTTCTAACATATCTCCGAGCTTCTTGGATGGGCACTTCCGCAATATGCCAACCCGACGAAACGAGCGAAACCAACTTCTCCGTTATTTATTTTTCTTTATTGCAAAGTACCTGAGAGACCCCGTGGAGGGCATTGAGTAAGGCGGGTACGTAAACGACAGAAATCGACATATGGGGCCCAAGAACTGATTGATGATTGATTTGTTGGGTTTAACGTCCCAAAACCAGCTCTGATTATGAGAGACGCCGTAGTGGAGGTCTCCGGAAATTTCGACCACCTGGGGTTCTTTAACGTGCACTGACATCGCACAGAACACGGGCCTCAACATTTCGCCTCCATCGAAATGCAGCCGCCGTGGCCGGGATTCGATCCCGGGACCCTCGGATCAGCAGCCGAGTACCATAGCCACTAGACCACCGTGGCGGGGCGGGGCCCAAGAACTGTGAACAAAAAAGAATCCTTACTTACAATGTAATGCTACAGGAAATCTACTTAATAACTCAATAATTGTAACAGTCGGACTAATGCATCGGACGTATTAGTCAACCTCTGAGCTATCGCCGGACACAGGCCGATCGATTCTCTTCTATCGTGTATTCACCACCGTCCTTCGCTATCTTCTCTGCGGCTAATTGCTCATGACACGGTTATGGATTCAGAAACGTCCTCTCAGGCTTAAGAGGTAGGCGCCAGCGTAAGCCCTATCCCATTAAGCGAAGCCAGCACCGTCAGAACAGTACTATAGATCCATCATTAGACATGCGTAATGGCATAGTCCAGTTGAAGTCGCAAGATCCGGTTCGTGCACGTTAACCATGAGCCGAAGGGCGCTGAGTTGACTACGAGACCAAGGCACATTATGCTACCAGACATGATGAAAGCGGAGTGCTCAGCCGACGCATGATGTGGCATTAATTTACATTGTTTATTCTAGATAATAAGCTTTCCTATATTTAGGCTATAGACCTCGGGCCACTGCTGCTTCCGTAGCAGAGCTACTCTGCAATACGCAGCTCTGCACATTGCAGTGTATCCATTAATGCGTCGTTGATATGACTCAGAGCCCTGATGATATGAAACAAAGAGCCCTGACGCACAGAGAATTACCGCGCGCGGTAATAACCAGCTTGCGTACTGCAAACAAAGTCGCGGAAAATGCTGCAGTGCGCAATTACGCCGCGCGCTTTAAAGAACAATGTGGGATACATACAACTCTCAAAGATTACGAAAGGAATTGACAGGACAGTCTGCATCTCTGTACACACTGAGCGACGCACCTGGTACACGGCATTCAGGAGCGTCCGTAAGTTGCATTCAAAATGCAGCACGTACAGAGTGACATGCATCCTAAGCACAAGTCCGATAGAAGTGCAATTATGCTGTGCGGCAACAAGGACGTCGAGACGGCGTGGGCTCTGCTGAGCGAGCGTAGTGAGAAAAGACCGCGTAATATAGAGTCTCCGGTAAGGAGCACTGCCCAAAATTGCGCAATTATTTGGCTTACCTGCAACGCGACAGGTGTGAAGACAAAACACGCTTGCGCACATATGGGCTTTGTGTGTTTTCTTTTGCCTTCTCTCTGAATTGCGCTGCACGTAAAACACCATAAGCCATGTCGCCTAGGTGAGATGTTTTTGCTTAATTAAATTTTGATAAGCAGAGATGCATGTATTGATCAAGCTTGCTTTGTATGAAGGCTGCCAATAAACTACACTGGTTGCGAACTGAAAAAATAACTCATGTCTATGTGCTCCAAATGGTTACGCCTGTCACTGATAGTGAAATCCTACAAGCATCAGCGCATTCAATGGCTATTTTCTTCTTTCTCTCTCTCACATCTTTTCATTTCCCTCCCCCATTCCCCATCGTAGGGCAGCCAACCGGACACCTTTATGCTTAACCTCCCCGCCTCTCTTTTTTTCTTTTCTCCTTCTCCTTATGATTGAACACTCCCTAAAAGACACCAAGCGTACTGATAGCAGGCAATCATATCTCGCGAACTTTTCGTGGAGTCAGCACGCGGGAGATATTGATGAGGGTGTCGCGTCCCCTTTGTCTAAACATTCCTGATTTGTTCGCAATACGTGTGCGATTTAACAAATCGTTTTGGAGTTCACAAGTTTAATTCTTACGAGAACAATATAGTCTGCGCCCCCCGTATACTCACTGCTTTCAGAAAACGAGCGTTTCGCTCTGTGCGATCCAGCTGTCACTGTCGTTAAATCGGCGGAAATTGGCGTCGAGTTTCTCCCGGCGACGTGCGAGACTTTCGAAGCAACTATCAATGGTAAATTACTATTATTGTGATAGGCGCTATGAATTCAGACGTAAAAGCATTCATTGATATCGCCAGGCTATAGCAGTCTTTGAGCTGACGCTGCAATTCTTCTTTATACGTAGTGGAGGATGATAGCGAACTTGATCTAAACAAGTATATTGAAAGGAATTAGCGAAGGTTGCTGCCATGTCAAAATTCGATTTTTTTTTTAGAATGCAGTTAATGCTTAGTTTGTCTTTGAGCTGACGTGGCAATTCTTCACTATACGTAGTTAGGGATCATAGCGAACTTGATCTAAACAAGTATATTGAAACGAAATAGAGAAGTTGTTGCCTTGTCAAAAATTGTTTCAGATCGCGAAATTCTGTACTTTCAGGAGCGGCACGCTTCACGCATCGCTCGGTTTCTATAACTGCATAACGTAAAAGCTCCAAAATCACTCGCAGTTTTTGTTTCAGTACAAGACAGAACACGAACGCCGCCATGTGCACGCAACCGTGTTTGAGATAATTGCTGTTTTTTCTCGTTCGAATCCAGTATTGTCTACAGACGTTTACACTGAACACGACATCATTGTTTCCAGCGGCACTTTCCCAAAACAAAGGTGGTATTTACGAGGCAATGTCCGCTCATGTAGAAGAGTCATGGCGCCTCTCAATCGTAGACACTGCAACGACACCGTAGTTCAGCAGTTTTGCAAACTTACAATAAAGAAAGCTCCAATAGACCTCGAAAAACGAGGCCGACCAGGTGTTCCATAGGGATGAAACTGATATCAACTCGCGAGACCCAAATCACTGGAGCGTGAAATGTGTTCTTTTCTTTCCCACTGCTTCGGATTTTTCTCGTTAAACATTTTCTCTTTCTGGTAGCAGATTGTACTCCACTGTGCTACCCCCCCCCCCCCCCCATTCCCTCTTACCTTTTACGCTTTTTTTAATCAGGGGAGACTCACTTAAGCGGGCTGTTTTGAGTCAAATGAGCCGTCGCGCGACAGCCTAGGGTTAGTAGCAGCCGTTCGGGGTAATCAGGTCGCTATATAGGTTTCCTTCGCAGTCACCCGACGTGAATGGAGAAGAGACGGAGACTTCATCAGCTTGAGCTTTTTTGCCCCTTCGCCGGAGAAAGGGCAAAGATTTTAGGCTAAGCATTGTTAATCCTAAAGCGAACGTCATTGTTATAATTGCAAGAAGAGCCCCAGAGACAGTACCAGTATTCGCACATTAGCCTGAAAGTTGGAAACACTTTAAAGCTAAATTAAATGTTGCTTGCGCCGATAATGAGGCCATGTAGTTAGGGAAATCGACCATCTCATGGGTGTCAGAACGCCGATAATGAATGTCAGTATAATTAACGGATTCGAGCGTGGGAAATTCATGTAATGGTTCTCATGCGATGACATTGCTAATCATCGTAAACTATACTACGGCATATATTTACAAAGCTCAATTTCTTTGACGGAAGCCCATTCCAGTGTAGCATGCCACTAGAGCATTGTTGTTGTTTCTTGCGAACTACAAAGAAGCATGCGCATGTAGACGGTGGTTGCCGCGGCTTTAGTGACGCCTTATAACACACACACACACACACACACACACACACACACACACACACACACACACACACACACACACACACACACACGCACGCACACACACGCACGCACGCACACACGCGCGCGCGCGCGTACAAGCGTGCATGCATTCTACCCCCTCACTTCTCTATAAATAATGGTGTCACTCACACACTCACTCACCGACATGCAGAAAGAAAAGGTTTCCTTTGGTCGATAATGTACCTGTTTTGCGGGCATGTGAGAAAAAGGTGCATAGGCAGGGTAAAAGGTAGGGGTAAAGCTTTCGCCTAGAGTGTAGGAGCACAACTCTACTTTTAGGCACGCGTCAACAAAGATAGATTGTTTATTTCAAGCTCAAGTGAAATGGTACGTTTCTTACATAACATATCAAAGAATAGCACAAAAATGTACTAGTACTAAAGCACAGCTTTGGTGAATACGTCATAGTTACCCGCCAGTCTCTAAATCATACAGAAGTGTCCGGGCGCGGAAGCCCCGGAAATTATTATTATTCTATTTACCACGCAGTGCACATGGATATGAATGACTAAATAAAAATATCTCAACAGAGTGGATCAGCACTCAACTGCCGCCTGTACAGGGTAAGGCGCGCTCCATTCGCCAAGGGCGTCAATTTGGAAATACGAGACTGAATTTAGAATTGCAGGCGCAGTTAGAGGAGTATAAATTTATTTTCCGATTATGTGAAAATGAAGAGAAGTGCAAAAGGACCATATGTCGCATATACCGTTTCAATAGCACTTGCCGCCTGCTTTTACGTCCCCTTTAAATACTTTATTGCTGCTTTATATTGCTGGTATGCTCACAGAGCTTTGAGATCTACCTCATTTTTCCACAACTAAGATTCACACTCTGCTCCGAAGGCGTGTCTGTAGTGCAACTCCAAAGCACTGCACAGACAAATAGTGCCATTGTTATCTATACCGATTCCGTCACATTATCGCAGCCCAATAATTTGATATGTACGCATGACTGCGCTCCATTTTTATTTTGCTTCCATAAGCGTTCCCAAGTGCAAACGGACCGTATTCGCCTCTCACAGGTGGAAATCGGAAGCGGCATTCACGTTAGCATACGAACGTTTAGCGAATACATTTCGAGCGCGAGAAGAATGGCACACCCCACCCTGCAAGCGCCTGTTCTGTAACTATTATTGGCCTGTGTGCCCCGTTTTTCTAGTGCTTTGAATATATTTGTTAATATGCAGCAACCGGCTCCACAACTTGCTCTTTTAATACGTGCCCTTGTTCTGACACGGCCGCCTTGCCTCCGCCCTGAAAGCTTGCTAACTCAGGCATCCTTAGTGCAGGCTTTGCTGGTGCTCCTCTCTCTTCGTGAGAACCATAGTAACCGCGATAAACTGCTACCTTAGTTAATTTTTGCATTTTAAGTGCGTAGCGGTTTAGCGGCTTGCATTGTCGACGGCCGTCTACTCCTCCTGTCGCGTGATCACGCTTCCCGCCGATACCGTCGACGCTCACGAGAGGACGCCGCCGCCTCGCGGAGTAAGCGACTTCTCCTACTACTGTACTTCACCGGCGCACCCGACAATTGCTCGGTTGCCCGCGTTACGTACTTCGTTATGTTTCACAGCAACGGAGTTTCTTTTTTATGACCCTTTCGGCTAAACAAATGCATATTGGCCATGAATGCCCTCGCACGCGGTATGACCTACCAGTGGCCGGCAGGCATGGGAGAGAAAACACGACTGCTACGTTTTTCGATGAAACGAAGACAGGCGGCTGCATTCTGCAAAGAAAGTTAAAAAAGATGAAGAGGAGCAGGACGTTGTAAATGATCCGAGTTCATTGTTCGGAAAGCTAAGTGAACCGAGTGGCGATCACAAAGTACAAGCTGCGTCTTCCTTTCTTTTTATGGTTCTGAGTCGTATTCCCGAGGTCCCCGAAAAAGTGTTTCCGTTTACCTAATTAGCACCCATAAGGAGGCTAACTCTTCCGTTTTCAACGGACGGGCAGTGACAAAAGCAATGTACTGTGCGTCGTTCGTGCACGTTAAAGAATCTTGGGTGGTCTGAATTTCCAGAGCCTTCGTCTACGGCCTTTCTACTTTCCACTCTATCATTCCACTTACCAATCACCCATTGACTCTTACCCGTGCTCCTGATATGGCCTGCAAAAAACTATCGTCCTTTCCTCGCCCAAATCAGTCCTTTCCTCGCGGTTACCTGATCTATTGTGTAGCAGCTGCCTTTTGGTGCTATCAGCCATTTCGATTTCCATGGAATACGTGTTGGTGAATGCAACACCCAAACCTAAAACGACAAAGCGCTCTCTCCTCACATCGAGGCAGACCAAGTAGCAGCCGCAATCGCAGCAATGTGTGGGAAGAACGTACTCGATGTTGAGTGAAATCGGGTATGTTCGAAAAATCACCATCCCCTTCTACAGCACCCCCCCCCCCCCCCCTCTTGATACTGCAGCCCTCAAAGATTGCAGCACGCGCCGCCGTGTCTTGAGCGCACGTTCGGCTAAGATTTCCTTGCTGTGTACAGCAACGAAAAGCTCGTGATCGGTCTCAGAAACAACGACCAACTCTCGCAATAGCTTTTACTACCATCATCGCCCCGCCACGGTGGTCTAGTGGCTATGGTACTCGGCTGCAGATCCGAGGCTCTCGGGATCGAATCCCGGCCGCGGCGGCTGCATTTCGATGGAGTCAAAATCTTGAGGCCCGTGTACTGTGCGATGTCAGTGCACATTAAAGAACCCCAGGTGGTCGAAATTTTCGGAGCCCTCCACTAAGGCGTCTCTCATAATCAATGGTGGTTTTGAGGCGTCAAACCCCAGAAATCAATCAATCGATCAGCTTTTACTGCCACACAAATGCAACTCTCAGGCGAGGGCAGATAGACTAAACAATATAAAATGATATCTTCGTAGACCCGTGCCTTCGATTCACTCGCTTGATCCTTGTCTTCTTGTGGACCTCTGTAAATTATACTTAGTGGCGTAAACAATGAGCAAAAGTGTACGCGCGCACATATAAATTAGTTGTAAACCACACTTGGACGCACAATTATTTGCTGTACAAATATGTCCATGTGAGAACCACAAGTGCATGCGTCGAAGTGATTCCTTGCGACGGTGCTGGTGAAACGAGCCTAAGGGGCAACTCCGGCGATCTTTTCACCATGTTCTGATATCAATGTTTTCCACTAGTAACGACAGCCCTGTACAACTAGGGTGGTTCGCTTTGCTCAGAAACGCACCAATAATTTAAAATAGCCAAATGAAAAGCGTGTTCAAACCGAAACCGAAACGGGTACATGCTTCGTGTAGTGTATGCGATGACGTCACAGCCTCCGCGCCATCATAGAATATGGAACCTGGCGCCAGAAAAATGCCAATGACCCGGTCATTCGGCGATGTATTGAGTTAGGCCAGCTATTTTGAACTTGACAGCGACGACTTGAGCGCTGAAATATGGCCGTCTTTCATTTGAATGTCCGTTGACTCGCGGAGGCAGCGTTGAAGGTGATGACGTCAAAAACACGGGGTGGCCTCCGTGGGAATCCGCTAAAAAGAATTTAAAATCCATTTACAGGAAGACTAAATGACACACAACCGCCTGACTTGTCATGTATTATTAGAGCACCGAGGAGAATATATAGTGAAAATTTCATTGAGATCAGTGGACAGCGAAAAATCGCCGGAGTCCCCCTTTAAGGCGCTTCCATTCTTCTCCACACACTTCGCTGGATGTATGGATGAAATGCCCCTCACATGAAGCGGCAATTTTAAATAAGGTTAAATGAGAGCTCGAAATGTGTGCGCTAATTGTGCGCGCTATATTTCTGGTGATCCGTATGACGACAAAATATATTCGCAGCATGGAAAATCAACTTTCCCCAATCCACCAATATTAGGGATGTAACGACACCACAGGCTTATTTTTTACACGAAAGTGTTCTATATCGAATTTCGGCAAGAAATGACTATCGTCCTTTCCGTCACGGAAATGACATCAGCAAATGTGCAGACCCGTACGGCCTTTTCTTCGTGTGCTTGCAAAAACTTCGAGCTCCCGCAAGGAACACTGCTGAACTGAAGCGAACAATATTCAACGACCTCTTCCAGAAGTCATTTTGAACACTCATCAGAAATGCGATAGTCACATTAGCTGATTTCATCAATTTCGCGTGTCTAATCACCGTGCCACACGACATTTATAAAGGTACCACAGCAGAGTTCTGCCCACTGCATGCATCTTTAATTTGATCGTATCAGCAATAATCGCGGCAATAATCACCTCGAGCTGATGTCGAGTTTACCAAAGCATGCGACAACAGAAGCCCTCGAACATTGCACAGGTGCGTTAGTGAACAAGATGTAATTTCTCAAAGCAAAATGCTAGAAGAATCTTACACTACAACTCAACTAACACTTACATACATGGTAGGTGGTACTGTAATTTCAGTGTACGGGGAAACAATCCCGTTGCAAGGAGCGTATGCGAACGGGGCTCACTGACGTGGTAGCCTTCAGAATTAACTAAAGGCAAATCTTAGGCGTCCTCCAATTTATTTTGCGTAGGTAAGTGGTCCCGCTGTATGACCAACCGCGGCCTAAATGCGTCGCGAAGGCATCAGCTGGCAAGTGCCATCCTTTTATTATGCCTTCGTGATAGCCATCGGCCATACCATGCTGAATACGCCGGTTCTCGTCCTTCGTGATAGCGGTGTTTTTAGCATTACCGACTACTGACCCCAAGAACGAAGCGCCTGAAAAAAATGCGAACCCATGTGCGACTTAAGCCCCTTTGCATGCTCACGACAGCTAATTTCATTGAATTATTCGAGGGAAGCCAAACAAACGAAGTTCTCATAAATAAGATTTGTGAACGAATCTACGCGACGCTATTAGGATTAGGTGCAGTGAAGCTAGCGAGAAGTAGCCCTATATTGTTGTTTGGTACCTTTAGCGCAGCAAAAGGAGCCGATGCGGAAGTGACCGCACCTACGATAATTTTACGCCGTGTAAACATTCCCACTAAAAGTTGCAGGTACAGGAATAAATGACCGTTTCTGCGCATTATCCGTCTGTGCGGCACACGAAACCACGGGCAGTAATCATGTTAGATGAGAATGTAAGGGCCTTTGCTCGCGGCTTTCTCCGGTATAAGTGTTTCCTTCCGTTATACGTCAGCAGGTTTGTATAACGCAAAGGCTGGTGTAGAACACGCGCGAAGTGCGTTGCCTAACCGACCTGGTATAATACTTTTACGTCCTCCGTGATGCGGCCATCACACGGTGTGCTCGTCAGCGTTTCGGGTCGCAGAAAAAAACCCTCGAGCTTCTTCGCTCCGCTGCGCAACAAACTAACGATGAATAGCGCGAAACTTGCATCCTCCGACATGGTTTGCGGTAACCAGCCCAAGATTCTCTCGTGAGGCCGGTTACGCTCTGAATAATTCTGAACCTTAAGTAGACAGCGAAGTCGCAAATTGAACTTGCAAGAGCAACAAAGCGCAAGTGGCATTATGTGTGCGCGTGCAAAAGGTGCTATTTATGTCCTCATCTTCAACCACTTCTCGGGCTTCTTGCGGTGGCTGCTAATGGCGTCGATTTTTTCTCGAGATATATAAAACTCCGTGGATGCTTTCCTGTTACAACGACGCGGTTACGCAGCAGGATGAATACGTAGGTTGCTTTACAATTTAATGAGAAAAGAATACAAAAGCAATGAACTTCAAGCAGGTTAAGAAGACGGCACGGCGTGTGCTGTAGTCTGTGTTTTCAACCAAATACCCCGTTCTTTGAACTGTTGCCTTGTTTATTTTAATGCGCTCTTTGTACAGAAGTCGTGGATTAACCGCACCGAACACCCGAACGTTTCAGAATATAAATACTTGATATCCACTATACGTGAAAGCATGTTACTTGCATGCGATTAGAATACATTTTTCATATTATCACTCTCTTGCCGCATTTTCAATTACTCAAACAACAGAAAAACGTGACGTGTGAAAGAAAGTTGAGCCGCAAAAGAAAGAAATAATAAGAGTAATGTGTCTCGAACTGTAACTTTACAAAGCGGCGTCGCCAAATTACATCCGCCCGACACTTTTTTAAATTTTTTTCTCCACACTCCATGAGTGCGGACGCGCGTTAATTACTCGTCCCCTGGACGCAGTACGCGACAGGCGCTCACCGACGAAGGGCCCCAGCGGGTGTGCGCGACACGACGCGCCAGTGTGCCGAGCGATGTGCGGGCACCGGCCACTCGAGCTGAGGCCAGAGCTCGCGACCGCGTCTCTGACTGCCATGGTGGCCGGTGGACTCCATAAAGCGAAACCCTCTCCTCCCGTGCACGTCTCACCGGCGGCGCAGCAGCCACGAACGAAGAAAAAAAAAGGCTGCAGAAGCAGCGAGTAAACATCAAGACCTCGCAACAGTGGCAGCAACTAGGGGTCCCTGTCACGCGAGAGCAGCATCGCAACAATGCCCCGTCGCAATCAACAAATAAATAAACAACGCAGACAATAAAGTAGAGAACATAGCGCGTAACCCTCAACCTCCTTTTTTTTCCCCTCTCACTGTTACGCAGCGGCAACAACACAAGTGCCAGCGCCTTTCCAGCGGTTACTCGAGCTGCGCTTGTTTTTTTTTCTCCCCGCGAGTGACGTTTGGACCGCGAGTGTCGGGTGGTTATGAAAAAATAACAATAAAAAGAGAGAAAACATAAATAAGGCCCTTTACCGTCCACCAAGCTCGGAATGAGCCGCAGCGGCGGTCGGACGTTCGCACATTAATCTCACGGTCCTCCTGTCGGCCACGGCCACCGGAGAGGGAGGTGAAGTGTCGACACCCACCCTTGCTGGGCGGTCACGTTATGAGTGATGGCACCGGAGGAGCAGGCGTCTGCGGTGCACGCCCGAGACAGCATTTTGAGGACGCTGTCTGTAACATTAGGCGCCCTGAAACGTAACCGAAGCGCGCTATGACGAAACGCGTACAGTGCGCGTGCGGTGGAATTTTTCGAGACCGCGGTGCGAAGACGAGAAGACAGTGGAGTGAAAAAGTTCTCCAGTTTTTGAAAATAACAACAACAGTAATGATAATAATAATGGCGGGCGCTTTCCGCGACGGCGTGCTCTCGCGTGCCCATTAGTTATCCGACCGCGCACCTTGACGCTCGCGTCCGCTTGAAGCCAGACGATGGAAGCCGGGGAACACGAAGCTGTGGCGGTGAGGACGATATAGTGTTATTGTAACCTGTGGTTAGAGTAGGGGGGGGGGGGGGGGAGTGCCTTCAAAAATGTGAGCGATTTGACTAAGACGCTACTTCATGGAAGACGCATGAAAGTTGCCGTATGGAGTTGGACTTCGCCGGGAGAGGCTGTATAGTTTCTGTTTTGCCTGCTTTTTCCTGATTCCTACGACGAAGGAACTAGCACTTGTTGTTGGGGTTAATGGTCTTTTCGGTGGATTAAATAATCTTCATTTGAAGAACTCCAGAAAATTTTGCCTTTTGTCACATTGTGGCACTACACAGCGCCTCTCTGTAATGAGGAGAGAGAAAGAAGGCATTGAAAAAGCTCTATTATATTAATAATTAGATGCACTTGCTATTGCAATGACATCATAGTTTATTAGGATAACTGTGGCCGTAGAAATAGTGGCCACACTGTTTGGCCCTACAGCTGACAGCGCGAAGGCAGTTTTGCATTGCACACGAAAACACAAAGGCGACGACATAAGGAAAATTTGTTTTCTCAATTTGGACCATGGAGGGAAGAAAGCTGAGAACGTGTCCCCAGCTGTCCAAGCAGCGTCTTGGTGACGCTGTCATCTCAGATGCGGCTCGTGTGCGCGAGCCCCGCATCTGCCGGTTTCACATCCGCAGCTAGTCGCGCATGCTCAAGCGAACTGAAGCGTGCTCGTGGTGTGAGGGGGAAACCCTCCCGCCTGGCTTCGAAATATGTAACGTCACAGACTCTGATAAGCCGTTTTGTTCCGCCATTGTCTGTACTTATCTCTCGGATATCAAAAGCAATCACGCGACCCTAGATACGTGTACGCTCCGTGAGAGTAAAGAAGCGTCAAGAGGTTCTGAAGAACCAACAGGAATTCATCACTTGTTTTTTTTTATTTAACAGTCATATACTGTTCTCTACGAAGATCAATACTTCGACAGAGGCTTATTATTTCTGATTACCGGACGTAAAGGTTTAGTGAAAGTTAAGCGACGTAAAATAGACTAGCATTTGCTAGAGCAAGGTTGTGTTCATCAGCTCAAGTGCGATGTCTTCTTCTTACGCAGCAAAGCGAAGCGCAAAGCCTGCTTTACAGGAGACCAGGGACATTCGCAACGGAAATTTGTGTAGCCGGAACGTATCTCTGATGCAGGCAGGCTCGCGATACGAGATATAAATTAGGTTCTAGTACTCTTAAGTTCAATTCCCGTATATTTCTAACTAATTTCACATGCCTAATACACATGTTCACGTATACGTATAAAATACAATATGAATATTACCTTTGATTGCTTACTGCTGCAAGAAATGTTTATGGATTCTATGATTACACTTCCCCGAGTTTTTGACATATCACGGCGCTGGTATACTGTGCGTCGTATGTTTGTTACTTTTTGAGTGGGTTCGACTTAGCTATGAAGTTATGAAATTACCGTTATCATATATGCCAAACATAACCAGCAAAGCAATATTCTCGAGTAATCTTTGTCAAAGACTTGGTCACTCTTTATATTACGAACGTGTATGCGGCGCATTCTTCTTTTTAAACAGAAGTGCATCTAAAAAAATGGAGGATTGTAAAGCATTCAAGTGGGTGTATAATTTGCGAAATATCAAGCATATAATCAAATAACCGTCAATACAAGCAGAATCGTAAAACTATTGAGTGTATAGTAATGGTCATACAGAAGGGAGGCTGGGCAGCTCTCTGACAGGTACTTTTTTGGCAATTTTTGCAGAGCACCATCGAGAAAGGGTCAATCGTATTTCACCCTTGCAAATAATGAACGCTTATTGTGCACCAGGTCACATCCAGACGGTACAGTATTCATTTGTTGGTCTTGTGTTCACGCGCACGCTTCAGCCGCAACGACTCAAGCGATAAATGACCTGGCCTGTCTTCTTCGATAAACGAAGAAGACAGGCCAGGTCATGACTAATTTTGGTTTAGTCAAACGGCTCTTTCTTGTAGATTCAAGTTGACCAATATCGAATGCGTAGTGAGGCTACCATACTGCAAAGACAATATTCCGAGGTAGATCAAACGCGACCTCGCGTGCAGTTAACTTACCTCTCCTAATCGTACCGGTCAAGGTACGCTTTTAAATAGCTAACCATTTGCGGTGCCCTGCCGAATAATACGTCGACGTGTGTGCGCCAAGTTAAAATGGGCGCTCAAATGACTTCCTAGTACTCAACATCATTAACAGCCTGTAATTTTCCTGTAATAACATAGGCGAATTTAAGAGGTTTTTTTTTTCTTTGTACAGCATAGTCACTTTCATGGCTTCCTTTAGGTTTACCCCCGCCACGGTGCTCTAATGGCTATGGTACTCGGCTGCTGATACGAGGGTCGCGGGATCGAATCCCAGCCGTGGCGGCTGCATTTCGACGGAGGCGAAATGCCAGAGGCCCGTGTACTGTACGATGTCAGTGCACGTTAAAGTACCCCAGGTGGTCGAAATTTCCGGTGTCCTCTGCTACGGCGTCTCTCATAACGTAGCGTGGTTTTGGGAAAGAAAACCCCAGAAATCAATCAATCTGCAGGTTCACTGCAATTATTTATTGATTACTATTGTTACGAAACAGAGAAAAGGGGTGGCTGTCGCGTAACCTTCCAGTCATACATGTTCACATTTCTCCAGTATGATGCAGCGTCCCGCGATAGACAAGGACGCTAGCAAAAGAGGGGTCATCGCCTCAGGCTTGATGTGATCCTTAATGCACAATCACCTCACGTACATGTGGTAATTTGGACTCGCGCACCGACACCATTTTATGAACACCGTTGTATATCTGTCTTGAGGTCCTCCATAATAAAAACGGGGTACTGAGCAATATGTTAATCACATCCTAACTATGATTAACAGGTATGTCTGCTAATACACATGAAAAGGTAACCATACTGCATCGTATACGTAGAACGATAAATATATACTTTCGACAATCTCGAGCGCTGCACTATGTTTTCTGGGCGTCTGTTGGTGCCTTCGTATAATGTTGCCCTACATATTGACTCTGAACAATAAAGAAATTTGTACACATTAACTTCCCCTTAGACATAAGTGGAAGTTACCATGAAGTACTTAGTTGACTTAGATCGCTTTTCGTATCATCCATAGCGCTAAAATGGATCTCAAAATATAGCGAGCGTACTTTGTTGAAATGAGCAGGAATTTGCCTAGATGGGGAAGAAGCAAAGAAGAACAAATGAAGCCTGGCCTTCATCGCTCATAATAAATTCAAGAGGACGAGAGAATTAGAACACGTGTACAACATTAACGACAGGGCGAAGCCAGTACGAAACCTCGCTTAATCGATTGGTGGACGACCGTCAATACGTTTTTCGAGTCAGTGCTTTGTTATTTCAGTACCGCGCGCACGCTATATACCGCTTCGAAAATGCTAATTGTTTATTCCACAGTCGGTCAACTCATGCATCATTCAGTTTTTCATATGTTCTTTAGGTAGATTTCTGGGCTGAGTATGCCATTTCAACTTTCGTCGCAAGCAAAATGATGTGCTGCCACGTGTGTGCCTATGTTGGGTTCGATGAACAGATCGTTAAAAACGATGGAAAACGAGGAATGTCGCTGGAGCCAACGTTTCGACAAGTGGGCTTGTCTTCATCAGGACAGCAACTGCCTTCTCGAGCGTTCGTGTCTGTACGCGTTGCATATTCTCCCCGTCCTTAGAAGGACTGGAGCAGAAAAGGGCCATGTGATGCTCAAACATCGCTCTCGGACTAGGCTCATTTTACCTTCTTCGACGGTACTCTTAGGCAAGCTTGCATCACGATGGCGAAGGACGACTGTACAGGCCCTGAGTTAGACCACGCATTCACTCGTCACATCCATAAAAGTTTAGAGACACGCGCTAAATATTCCCTCCCGTTGTGCTTATGCGCGCTTTTCAGCGTTTGATCAGCTTCTCAAGAAAAACCTGGAAGCATAAAAATACCATCTGATTTTTTACAACGTAAGTTGTTATGAGATCGCAACAAGTGCCGTTGTCGGCGCCGTAGTTGTCCGCCGCTGCCGCCGGTGTCTGTAAACACTCTCGCGCTAATTAAAAAAAAAAGAGCCAGGCCTGCGCCATTCAGGCCTGACGTCAAGTTCGTCGTAGATGTCCTTTAGATGCATGGTCATTTGAACGAAATGGGTTATTGATGCAGTGACTGGTTCTGCGTTGCGGTCTAGCATGCGCGTCTTCCGCAAGCTATATATTCCCATAAGAAAGAACATATCAAATGGCACTTCCTCCAGGGATGTTGGCATAAGGTAACGTATTGTATGCGAATTAAAGGTGAAATTTTTCTTTAGAGTTTGTTGAAGGATGTCCCAGAAGAGAATAGCGTCCTTGCAGTTAATAAAGCAGTGTTCTGTTGTCTCTGGTACGTCACAAAGAAGACAGTCAACAGAAGAAACACAAATACCTTTCTTGTGTAGCTATGCCTTCACAGGCAATGTTCCTGAATGAAGTTTATAAAAGAAGGAAGGAGAAACGTACATTTTGCGAACGCGCTTGAGGACATAGTGGCCTGGAAGGTTGACATACAAATAACGATAAAATGGAGGTGGAAAAATCATGAATAATAATTCTTTATATAGCTTTTTGCGCGACACTGTGTACAAGTACTCAATCTAAAAACGGGTTTTAAGGAACTGGACTGCAAAGTGCGCTTCCTGCATAAATCCCCACAAACACGGACGTGCAGAGAAATTTGTCGAAACAACTAAATCCGGTAAAGCGTTAACAAGTGTTACCTGCAACAATGATTGATTTATCGGATGAGAACTGTCACTAAAAAAGAAAAAGCGCGAAACGATTTGCCATAAGTAGAGATGCACAAGTCCCAACCCGCCCTCTTTTACTGGTCTGAATATGTTGTCACGTCGCATTGGTTCGAAAGTGGAAGACCATACAAAAGTAGCAAAAGTACGATGAAAGCGTTGTATAAAACCGAGCGCAATGAATTAGTTGCAACACATAGTAAAGCTTTGTTGAAAGAAATGTGTAGTAGGCTTCAGCTCTCCCACAGATTGAAAGGCGATGTGGAACGCATGTCTGGGCCTGACGTTCAAGCTTAGGGACGCGCTCTTTCCAGTAATGCGCCCTGAATCTATATGCATCAAGCGGCACTCCAAGGTATATGCCTGAGGTTGAAAATTCATCGCTGAAAGATCTATACAGGTATATAGGCTGCCAAAGAATCTCATTAATAACTGTAATGTTACGTTGCAGAATAGTAATACGCCACTACGCGTCGAGGAAAGTGGGTTGCATTGCGAGTGCGAGGAATCATTTGAAAGAACACAGGGGTGCGTGCTTTCTTGCTGTGCACCCATTACGGAGGCGTCATCAACATCATCATTATGAAACGATCTTCCTCAACTTTTCCGTCATCATTATTACGAAGCACTGCCTCGTGAAGCAGTTTCGTCGCATCGTGTCATGCGTCGCGCGACAGGCGACGTGGGCAGCCCCGACAGCAACCTGAGTTGGCTCTTCGATATACCTCATGGCCGATCACTTGACCTGATCCCCAAATGTTTACGATGGCCTCGAAGAAGCTCACTCCTCCAGCTTACGCTGTCACTGCCCTGCGATTCCGCGCAGGCCTGGGTTATTTTTTTTTTTGCCTTTCTTCAAAAGTTTTTGTTTAAGGCTACTTTACCGTGAACCTGTTCGACGGCGCTAAATAGGAGTATGCGTAGTATTGTGGAGCCACGTTCTATCAAGAATACTATTTAGCATGCTTCTTTCATCAGCCTGTAAGCATTAGCGCGAGATTCATTCGTGCTTCGTATTCATATGACGTCAGTGTTTCATCCCTCAAAACCGAGTGTAGCTTATCATCTTTGTCTTGTCGCCGACGCATTGCAACCCTCTCGTTATTTCACAAGTTCTTTCACTCGCCACTTAATCGCTCTGCTTACATTATCCCTGCAGCTCACATATTTCATCGCACTGGTCATGCACTACAAGTTCTTCGCCCCCGTGCCCGTACTAAAACATTTTCTGCTTCGTTTTTTCCCAGAGCAGCAGGAGACTGGAACGGCCTTTCCCACGACATCGCCAGAATCACCTGCCCATCAAGCTTTGTGCATAAGCTATCAGAATTAACTCATAGTCATCATTGTGACAATATCGTCATTGTATATGAACCCACCCCTTATGTAATGCCCCGCGGGGGTCTTTAAGGTAATAAAAGGAAATAAAATGAAATGAAATTAGTGCACTGCGCAGAATCCCTGTTAGGTTTTCCTTGACAATGCGTACGAATACCACGTTCTTTCTAGCAGTACTAGGAGGGTCTTTAGTGAGCAAGACGAGCTTCTGTAATTTCCAGAGGGACCTATATATTAAGGAAGTGACCACCAGCTGCTCCAACGTAATGCGAACGATGTGACTCGGCTTTTTCTGTAAGAAAATGCGCAAACTTCTGAAGTGTGAGAGAGCGGACGTCGGTATCTCAGCCTTATTAAGGACCATGCTCCAAATTTCCAAAATTACTTCTGAAACTACAGGACCTTTGCATTTCCGAGCGCTACTCGTCAAACACTGCGACGTAAATAGATGCATAATAACATGGGTGTGCCCATCCCGAAGCAGGACATTCTCCTTCCCTACTCGCCACAGCGAGGGTATCTCTATTGCGTCATTTATAGACCGCACGTGCTCTCAAAAACTCACCAAATATTCGCTGACATCCGCACCGCATTCCAAAACACCAGCAAGCATTTTTACGTGTATATAGTTTTCAGCTAGCCCTCTAATAGGGTTACAAGCGAATAAACTGTGGTAACCTTTGAAAAAAAAAAAAAACTTTATTCCATTTTCCTACATCAGCGATCTACCTTCTCACGGTTGAGCGAACGTGTTTGCCGGGTGGAACTAAGCTCCTGAATGAAAAGGGCAATATCGTAAAATATTAAGCGGCAATTCCTTTACTCGAGAAGTGTGACCATATCTATAGTAGAATGTTCTTCTATGTGGATTTTTTCCTGATTTATAAGGTCCGTAACTTTTTTGATTGTTAAGAGTGCAGGTATGTCAAAACAGTAATAAATAAGCTGGAGTGCAGATATTTGTAGTTATCTGTCTGGAACTAGAGGATGAAAAGCAAGCGACATATCAATGCCTCCTAAAAAAAAACATGTGAAATATAACTAATTAGCAATGAGTAATAGTCAGTAAAAGATAACGCGTAAATCTGTTTATGTAGTCGCCCACAGAGAGTATCACATAGCTTTTTTCACGGCATAACGGAGCAGCAACCTCTTACATTACATGCACGCTCGGGTCCATCAACCGTTGCGAGACGCGTGTTCTCTCTTTCCTTTTTGCCTAATATAGACCAGGCAACCTCATTATGCATTAACCTACGTAGTGGAAAAACATTCATGCAGTGCATGAACGCGTACTGCGACTACCGTGTCACGACAGGCTTGCAGACTAGGTCCTGTGCTACGTACGTGTCTGCACCCCGCAGCAACAGCCCCATGACGTGAGAGATAGTGCCAGATAAAAAGTTGTGTTCCGAACACGACTCGGACACCAAGCATGAAACATTGCTGTTGCGTCAACAGGAATAGGGGAGCGGTGTATGGTACGCTGAATCTGTACAAGAAGGAAAAAAAAAAAAAAAGATCGCGTTGTCATAACTAGGACTACCGGCCACTTTCTCAAGTGGAGCGCCTAGTACAAGGGATTTCGAAAGAAAGGGGAGGAAAACAACAACAAAAATGAAATCCACGCGCATTGTACGAAAGAACTTAGCACGTATGGTTTACCGGGAGCAGGACACTGTATCCATGTCCCTGAGGATCGACAAGGACGCGCTTTTCTGGTACGCAACCAGAATGACAGTTTCGCACGGCACAGCTATCGATGCGGTTCTCGCAATCCCGAGTACTCGCACTAATACCAGCGTCAGCCCCTGAAAGACAGAACCAATCCTGAAATCGTCGATAAAGCGGTAAACAGCGCTAACAAATTGGCCACCGTCGGCTCGACGCAGGGTCAACACCACCATCCCCGAAGGTAACGTGCACTGGTTCCGTAGGAAGAGGCCGTAAATAATAGGGCCCTCAGGAAGTTTCGCCGCACCGCCACCACCACCACCGCGGGACCATCCCATTTATGAAATTAAACGCCGCAGGTGGCGCTTGGCTCGTCGTGCAGTGCACGGAGACTGTTACGTCTCGTCGTTTGTCCCCGGGGCCGTTTTTTAGACTTAGGCACGCACACCGCGCCCGTCTCGCACACGTGTAGCTGGTGTTGCGAGCGCTCGTTGGAGCACCGCGGCCGACGTGCCGATGGCAACGCGTCGAAGCTGGTAAGCGTAGCGGCGGCGGCGAGTTTGTCGTGACAACCGGCTGCGAGAAATAAAGAAAAACGAAGAGGAAAGCTTGGCTAGAACTCAATGGAAAATAACAAATAGAGCATCGACGTAACGCTCGGGTAAGCTACACGTGAACGAGACAGCGACTTGTTGTTAGTCGATCGGCGTCACGTGGTAGGGTGAACTCGGGAAGCAAAAAGCAGTGACGAGACTTTCGAGCGGATTATGGTTTAAACGGAGCCGAACCGCTCGCGATGGTAGCCGTCTATGCGGACGACAGCGCTCAGCCTTCAAAATATTAGGCACACCACCTGTCGGCTGGCTGTATGATGTGCGTGACATGATTTAGTATTTATTTTTCTTGGTTTACCCGAGTTAGGGTTGGATTAGTTGTGTAGGTTAGAAAAACGGACGACAATGCTGGTAATACTTAATGGCTTTGTAAACAAGTATTTTATTAAATTTTAATTATGCGTAGGCTTAGTGGCGGCACACGAAGCCTGTGCTTATTTACAAAGACTGGCGTGCGTCTAATGGATGCAGTAGATGCACAGTGCTTGAGCGGCGAGGAAACATTTGCCCGCAAAAACTTTGCGCGGCAGGGTTCATGTAGACGAGCACGTCAACTTAAACATACAAAAATATGTCAACGTCATTAGGCTTCAGCGTCAGTGGCCCGCGAGCAAATCGTCCTGCCGCTGCGGAGTGGCGCACTTGATATTTTGATATTTCTGTTTGAAGTCTCCCGACGTGTTTATGCCGCAAAAATATTTCCTTCTCCATAAAATGGTTAAGCTTACTTCAGTGCATAACTTGTCTGAATTTGTTTTTTGTTCTTCATGGCGGGTATACTTATATGGCGAGGTTCCTGGCACTTATACCATATTACTATTTCTGTTCGAATGTGTTTATCGTAGCATTACCTGAGACAAACCCCATATTATTCACCATGTATTCTGCATGTATCCTCCAGAGCGCTGATTAAAAAGAAATCATTACTTTTTGCGTGTGCCACTTCCCATCGACCTGATGATTTACGGTGTTTTAAGTCCCAAAACCACTCTATCATTATGAGAGGCACCGTAATGTAGGGTTCCAGAAAATTCGACAGCCTAGTGCTTTGTAACGCGCACTGACATCACACAGTACACGGGCCCTAACATTACGACCTGTTATGACTGGCCTGCTGCAAGAGCCGGCCAGCGGGTAGCGTGGTGTTGAGCGGCGAAGAACGACCCGCAGGTACCGGGTCTCAGGGCGACGGGAGACGGGGCAGAGAGAACTTAAAAGAAGAGGTTTATTTTACATAATTACACGGAGCTCGCTTCCGCGAGGCTCCAGTAGCCAGAGGGATTTCTCCAGAGCAAGATGAGGATTCTCCGCTCCCTTCTCTCTTGGTCCTGTGCTTTTTGTCTCCCGGTCTCTTCTCCCATTGGGTCCTCGGAGAGGAAGGAGAGAGAGGATGGGTGGTGTCCAAACGTCCTTGACCCGCCCATGCTGTAGTCGCCGAAGGTCGCAGGGGACGAGGTCGAAGCCGAACACGTCACGCAGCCCACAGCACCGTCATCACACGAGCACGTTCTACCTGGTAAACGTTTGTGTGGTCCGATAAATATGGCACGCCAGGCGAACCACTTCCAGATGTGCCGTGCGGGGTTGCTTCTTCGGCCTGATGGCCAAACGTACGTGTGGGCTGTTGTCAATAAGGACCACCCCTTCGGCTCGGGAACTGGCGTTTTTCTCGGCACCACCCCGGCGCCTCGGCTGAACACAGGTGTTTTTAATCTGCGAGGACGCGGAGCTCAGGCCAAACGACCCGGCGGCCCTCCCGGCGTTTTGGACGCCAAATGCAATAAGCTACGTGCGCCGTTCTCAGCCGAAAGCCCGGTCGTAACAGACCCCATCAAAATGCAACAGCCGCGGCCAGGATTTAATCCCGCGTCCTTCGGATCAGCAGTCGAGTGCTACAGCCAGCAGACCACCGTGGCGGGGCCATACAGCTGAAGTTCCACAGGTTCCCTGAGGTGCGGTCAACTGCAAGCAGTCGACTAAGCTGTTGCAGGTTATGAGGAAAGCAACATTGCCAGGAAAAAATGTCTGAAGTATTTTTGTTTCCACTCGTGGAGCAGCGAAACACAAGCAGATGCTTTGTCCAAATTTAGGTTTTAAAAAAAGTATCATGTATCTTTTAGCGACTTTTCAATCAGTGTGGCACAGTGCCAACATTATGCGCGGTCAAATTGTAGCAAAATCTGATGAAGCGCCGGTAGATATTGAATACGACTATTGTTTCTCGTGGAGATAAAGGCCATTTTAGAGAGCCGGTTTCTAAATTGGGCGGCATTCAGCGATAACAAAAGATGCCGATTGATGCCCTGTTCGTGGCCATTTGCCGGGTTCTTATATAATTGTCACTAAAAAGACGGCCTTTCTTTTGTCATGGCAAATACCCTTATCCAAAATAAAAACAAAAAGAAAAGGTTCAACAGTTCATCAAATGCCACTTGAACGGCCAGCGATGGCTATCACGAAACTAACCCTGAGGATGTATGCTTGCTTTTCTTTCATCGCACTTTGCCTTTTTTTTTTTTATAAATGTAATTTGCCTTGTCCTCATTTACATATCCTAGTGCTTTTTCTTCATTGGTGTGTGGGTGTCTTTCTTTTCGACGCGCATTATTCGCGTGGTACTGACGCTTGAAGCAATACTATGGATAAATCGAATGCATTGTGCTCACTGACCAAAGGTAGCTTAGCTTTGGTTCTGGAAGCTCACTTATTTGTTTACTAATTAGCTTTGGCAACTGCCCCTGTGTTCATGAGCTTTTTTTTTCAATTTTACGTGGCTAGTTATCAAATTCTGCACTGCACACGTACCAAACAATAAGACCTTGCGGAGATCATACTCTCACACAAATGGAAAAGGACTAGCATTCAATAAATTCCAACGCGAACTGCTTTCAGTGACCTCTGGTGCTTTTTGAAGAGTATATAAAAAATGCGTGAAATGCGACTGTAAGAAGCAACAGGAATGCGGGTGGGTCATCATCTCCGTACATTTGCCTCGGGAGCGCCGCTGGTGCCTTGCCTTGACGGTAAGCCCCATAGCTCTGCTCAACAGCAAACATCTTTGCGAGTAGTGGATGTGCTTGGTATTCGTTGATTCGCCGCACATACATTACATTTATGTTTGGGAATCTCGCGCGCAATAAAAAAAAAAATGTCGACAGTGTAGTTAAAACTAAAACAGTGTCTCGCTTTCGCCGTATTGAATGAGAATTTCAAACAAAATGTGACTGAATAAACACAGCAATTTGATCACGATGGCCGCAAAAATGATTCTTTGAGAACTTGAGGATTTAAGAATGACCTATATTCTGCAGCCGTGGTCTCATTTACAGTTTTCTTACTTCCTTCCACAAGAGTTCTCGTCAAGCGTTTAATTTAATAAGAGGAAGTTCGATGGCTTCGAAGTAAGTTGATTATTGCTGGAAAAGACTGATGTTTCTGCGCTTATAGTACACGTAACGCTTATATTCGTTACATTCGTTTCTTCTTTTAGTTACTCAGCAAACGGAGGCCATATCATAATTGGCCGTCTCGTATACAGCACTCCTTTCGCATGGTCGTGCTCGACTCGCAAACCCCCAAACTAATCGCCTCACTCCCGGCAGCTCCAACTATCACTGCGTACGTGACGACCTTCCAAGGTCGTACGCGAGCGTTGTGGTCAAGCGATGGCGATACGTGTTGCAGCCGATTCAATAGCCAGTAATCCCGTAACGATGCCGCTGCAATCGGTGTAATACGAACGAAGCAATCCAGACCCCAGGGAAGCGAAAAATCACGATCCGTTACGTTCTCTCGTTTCTTTCGCTGCGTTTCCACAACGGAGAAGACCAGAGAAAAGCAGTATCTTTTTTATTGGCCTCAATCAGTGTTTGCCGGCACCGATGGCGGCCATAGCGGATAGTGTTACGTATTTACGAAGTGGCCACTTAAGGAGAGAAGGCTGGATCGGCTACGGGACTCGCAAGGAAGCCCCGGCGCACGGCAACATTGATCAGCTGCAAAGCGTTCCGGCGGGAGGCGGTGAAAAATATAACTGTCTCGCGAGCCGCCGTCGTAACGTTGGACTCGACAAAAACGCAAGCGCGAGGCAACGAAAACGAGTGAAGGCCGCGCTGTACGGGCTCTAGACACGGGGCGCCGGTAACGAGAAACTTTATTACTCCGCCAGCAGGAAATGACAGGAAAACACGCTCTTAATATATATCCCCCTACCACTTCCCCCGTTCTGTACCACGTCAAGCGCCCTAAGGAACACGCACCAAAATAAAAAAAAAATGAGAGAAGAAGAAGAAGAAGCACTAGAAATACGCCGGAGAAAAGCTGCGAGCGAATGTAGACAATTTGAAAGTGCAAAAGATGTGAACGATCATCCTTCGGCCGCGGCAAATTAAGTTAATAACGGGAGTGCGAGAGTGAGGTAAAAGTAACGTATTGCCTATCAGTCCCGGATATCGTAAAGTTGTAGGCGGCCGTTCTAGCTTTTATAACAGAATCACTGAGGAAGGGGATAGAAATGAGTGCACCGGAAGCCGAGATTAAACGTGGGCGAAAACTGCGCAGGAAGAACTCAACTCTCGGGAACAGTACATGAGCATAGTGGTTAAAGGCAGTAGCGATTAGAGTTATGCGGGATTATGTTTGCGTGCTTGCCGTACCTCTACATATAGAATACGTACATCGTGAGCTGTTTGTGATGTTTTCCCTATAGATCAAACACCGACGTACTTGCATGCCGGTATAGATTCTAGACTGCTGCATTCGATTTTGACGAGGCTTTCTTACCGGATTCGCAAACGAAGACGTAGTATGAGAAGAAATGAATAACGGAGTGTGAGGGCGTTTTTTTTTTCTATTTGAAACTGCGGTGAACTTTGCAAGTTTGCGAAAACCCGCCCTACGCAGTGTCCATTGCGGACATCTATTTTCCTTCTTTTTCTTTTCCCTTCTGCAAAAGACAGTAATGCACATGGTGACTCTTGCATTTCACAGTGTTGCGCACATGACACAGCCCGCAGAACTGCAGGTACTCAAACGAGAAATTTCAAACTTTCGGCAGTGCGTTTCGTGCTCTAATGCTAGTAAGATAATATACTATATATGGAAATCGCTGAGTGCATTTTTGAGAAAAGCCGGGGCGCTTTGATCAATCGGGGGTACGAGGCAGAGGTTTACAGAGGTTGTTTGATGTTCCATGTACGTTTCATAAGTGCGCACCAACTGTAGATCACATCGCATTTTGAAAGTAGGTAACGCTACTGAACGCCTTTTGTAATCGTTCATGGACATGAATTTCTTTCCTGCGCTCTGTCATACTTTAAGATGATTAAAGGCCATAGGCCGAAATATGGGAGTAATATGATATGTTATCATTTCTTACTATTCCCAGTACTTATCGTGGTAGTGGCTGCATTTAGGATAAGAATGGAGTCCGCTGACATTTCGTCGAGGGATTTAGTTTTTAATTTCTATGTTCAAAAGTAAAATACTGGTTATGAGAAATGCTCAGAATAGTGGCTTCACATGGCAACCTTCACCGCACGCTCATAGCACAGCGGACAGTGCTTGAAGTAGAGTATACGACGGGCTAAGAGTTCATATGCTCTTAGAACCGGAATATTCGGTCCTGCCAACGTGGGAGCTGACAGGACCGGACCGAACATTAGGTTCTGGCACTATGTGTATTCTGGTGCGTATCATATTTCAAGTTGTGGGGGAGCTGGCGGAACGATATCCTCTTCTCCCATGATTTCATCACATTTCAAGTTGTGGGGGAGCTGGTGGAACGATATCGCTCCTGCCAGCTCCCACACAACTTGTAATGTGATGAACTCATGGGAGAAGAGGAGGTCATTTCGATCTCACCCGCCTGCGCGGAACTTGGCATATTGCATGTATAGTGCTAGAGAGCTTGAGACATGCCTTCTTAAAGTACGTCTTTCGGAGTTCGAGATGGATGCAGTTTCGTAAGCACGTGTTGTTGACACTTGCGCAGGTCAACACCATCGAGAGTATAATGTGATGGAGCGTAAATGGATCATTTTCTGGAAATAAAGGGACACTTAGGAAGCAAAAC
This sequence comes from Hyalomma asiaticum, assembly GCA_013339685.2. NCBI lineage: Eukaryota > Metazoa > Arthropoda > Arachnida > Ixodida > Ixodidae > Hyalomma > Hyalomma asiaticum. The sequence goes on from CM023482.1 coordinate 59,437,948, forward strand.
AATTTTTCGCATATTACTTACTTAGCCTTTCACAATACCATCACCGCCACTCATTCCACGAGAGAACGCTTAGATAGCGAGCAAACGCACGAAAAGATAATAAATGTGGAGAAGCCACCTTCGCGTTCCCGCAAAAACTCGCTATGAATTCATCTATGTTTAAGGCGCCTGCTGTGGCGCACGAATTTGTTTGCCGCGAAAAATAAAGCACACTGTGTTTTAGGGGAGCCGGGACTTATTGCAACAAGCTTCATGAAATTTCAGTGAGCCAATGTGGCCAAAGTACGAAGGAAATGCATTGAAATGCGTGACGTCACGCTTACGTTCGGGAACCCAGGTTCGGTCGGGAAATTCAAAAATGAAACTTACACCTTATTTTTCTACTCTAACATCAAACCTATGGTGGCGAAATCAACGACAACGCAGTTCTCAAATAGCTATCGGTCGGCTTAACCAATTCATTGTTTCTCTTCGGTGGTTGGTCAATTGGCATTCAAAAGCAAATACGAAGCGGAACATTAGGCGTGGAGTGACTTGATTTGATTTTGTGGAGTTTAACGTCCCAAAACCAGCTCTGATTATGAGAGACGCGAAGTTACTTCCAGTAAGCGTCGTTCCACGGTCTTATGACATTCCTTGGCAGTCTTGGTGGTCATTTAAAGTGTTCTAAAAGTGAAGTGTTTAATCGTTTTGCGTTACGACAACGAAATACTCGACAATTCTTTGTTTATAGGATTGTGCGTTCACACCACCTGCACGATTTATACAAACCTGGGGCATATCATGGACGCAGGTAATTCTCTTTTAGTACGTACAGTTATATTGTGCTGTTCCCAAGAGAAGCGACATTAACTGGTAGTTTATATAACACACGGTGAATTAAAACTTGCAATATGTGAAAACATAGAACATATGGTGGCCCTACTGTACCAAACGCAAATGGCCAGCACCGCTGTGGGTATTTAGCAAACCATTGTAAACTTAAGCAAAAAAGACGCGAATTTTTTAGCAAAGTCACGTCTGACTTTTCTTCCACTATATAAGCCCTGTCTATTTTATGGGCGAAGCTCCTAAGGGTCGAGGCTTGTCACCGGTTGTGTGTCGTAGTCACGCTCACGCTCGCTCTGGGCGTGCCTCCCGGCGCGCCCAGAGCCTCCCGGCACGCCCTCTCTCTCTCTCTCTGACAGCGGCAGTCATGAGTGCAGTCAGACGGTGTGTGTGCATGTGTGGGCCGATCCCGGAGACTGTGCACCAAGACAGTGTCATCTGCTGTCGTGAGAGAGAGAGAACGGCGCGCGTTGACTATGGAAACGGTCTTTCTTAGATAAACGCTCTCCCAGCTCGCAACGAACGAGAACGCGCCCTCACCCGCGAGAGAGAACACTGACGCAGGCAACGTCTGCTATCGAGTTTCTTGATAAAAAAAAAAAAAACAGACTGCTCGCGCGGCATAACCGTTCACCGCCCCCCCCCCTCTCCCTCTTATATATATAGGAACTGGATCTTGACCGGCAATTCAGTGCCGGTGGGAGAATTCTCTTGTGCGTAATTGAACAGTAAAGATTCGCAGCTTGCGCGTTAACTAAAAGTAATCCGGAACTCGGCACGATCTATGACGTGGGAGCGCAGGAACCTCATAAAGACCAGGAGCATAAACGACAACGTGTGTGTAACTACACACGCGTTCTCGCTCATTTACATGCATAAGTGGGCAATGTCACGGGTGATTTACGGTAACACCGAATGATTCCCATTGCTTCGTCGCCCACTAGTCATGGTTCACTTCGTGGAGATGCGTGGAGTTTTTTTCTCTTGTTGCTCTCTGTTTGCATATCTTGCTTTCTCTGTCTCAATCTTTCTCACTTTCCCTTCCTCTTGCCCGTAGCGTATTCTGTTACACGGCACGGCTTTAGTTGCAGGTCGTGTTTCGGAGTCGTCTTCGCATTGTTCACTTCCTTCTCCGTCTCCTTCTTTGTACTCCAGCTGAACGATAACTACCACTCGTGATGCAACTATCATGATATCATGAAGCCTGCATCATGTAGCCCTATCGTCATCGCTATCATGTAGAAGTGAGGCTGAGGGCGATGATCTGGGTAGTGGATTCGCTTTTCCCTCCTGCTCGCGACGGAACGATCAGTACAGCGAAGTTCGAACAGCTGCGCTGTAATGGTGGTGCTTTAATTTATACAGCGACATTCTTTTATTTTCGTTTAAAGCCCAGTTCGTTTCAATCCTTGCGGCCGTATGAAAGAACGCACAATTGGCGAAAGCGCTCTAGGTAAGGTGCGATAAAAATTAAGGAAGTAGAAGACTTCAAATTAAAGAAAGAGAAGACCTTATTGGCAGTTTTCACAGCCATTTGTAGTTCTTACAGCTTTTCTAGTTTTGCTGGAATAAAACGATCACCCTTCATTTATTTGTGGCACTCGTTGAAACTGCTTTATTTACTCGGAAAGCTGCTACAAACTTCGGTCTCGAAAAATAAAAACCATGCAAGCGGTGGAGCGAAGAAAGCGAAGTGGATGCTCTTAGCAACAACTTACTTCTCAAGGTAAGCGCGCCCGCCTGCAATAGGACTCCGAGCTCGTTCACGTCAGAAACAGAGACGCCATGCACTCCATACTGATACTTTAAAGCACTCCACGCGCCTAAAGGTAAAGTTTCTCAAGTGTTCTGAAAAAAGAAGAGTGCAATTGTTGTGAGCTTCTCTGAGTTTGGGTTCGCAGAGCGATAGGAAATGTGTCGGCGTGCGAGTCACTGTCGCTTCTAATTTCGTTTCCTGTCTGCGACAGCGTTCGAACCTCTGCGCCTGGGAGTGCGCAGAAGCTCTCGAGGAACATCAAGATGAAGTAGGAGACGCCTGGTGACGAAGTGCCGAAATATTAAAGCAACGTGCTCTAGACTGTTTCCCTGTGTTCTCCTACAATTGACAGAACCCTTGCGAAATTTAAAGCAGACTGGCCTTCTTTTCTTAGTGATGTTGCGTTGTGTCGCACAGTGCCGACGTTAAGACGTCTCGGTCTTTCGAACAAAGGATTGTGGTTACCTCTCACTCTGAGAATCGGATTTTGTTTTAGGGCGCTTGGTGCTTTGGCGTTATGTTGTGGTAAATATAATGATGACATCGATAGTACGGCCGAAGTGATTTACCGCCGATGAACATGTTAAATATAGCAGGCTCCTGAAGTTCCGCAACGCGCCGCACGAAGTATCGCAGAAAAAAAATATTTGATCACGGTTCTGCCACTTGTATTGCTGGTCGTTCATTTTCCAGTAGGTTGAAGCTATCTGCGCGACGTGGGCTTCAAATGGCCTAATATTTCTTTAACATGGGACTTCGCCAGACAAATCTCTTTGATATTTTCGTCGCTACATCAAGTGAACAAAAATAGGTCAACACTAACCCTCTGCATTACATCGCACCTGTGAACTTTTTTTTTCTTACACAATGAGTAAAATGAACGATTGGCCGTTAATGTGGCGTGTGGCTACAGCTCAGATAACGTCAATTCTTCGCTCGATATGAATGCTGGGGACGACTGGTGAAAGCATATGCCCTGCCCTATAGCAGGGCGCTTCCTTAAAAAGTGACAGAAAGTGCTAATGAAACAAATTGCACCTCCTATGTTTATTCTTTCCAAACACTCACTTTGCTTTTTGTTGCGTCTGTCGAGGTAATTGTATAGAGATATACTAAGCAGCAGCAACTGCCGAACATGCCCGTTCATGATGGTGCTATTTTGGCCAAAAATGTCGCTCTGTATCCTCTCTCCCTTCCCCCCTCCCCTCCTCCTTCTAATGAGAAGGCAACATGTAACATATTCCTCGCCGTTCTATTCTCTTTTGAGACCCCAAAACACGAAAGGATGCTCCGGCGGCCCACCGGAAGCATCCGACACTGCCTTCATTCACCCGCAAAGACTGCGAGCGTACATAAAATAACGCAGATCCTTTGCCGCCGCTAACTACAGGACATTAGAAGGGATCCGTATAGAAACAATGAAACCGGGATCATCGATTCACCCGCTACGGCAGCTTAAAAAGGCAACAGCCGCTCCAACAGTTAAGTAACGATGTGTGACGGGAAAGGGAAGTAGGGAAAAGAAAAGCGCGGCACTGTAGGGAGAAAAGGGAGAGAAAAAAAGGAGGGTGAGTATGAGGGGCGAGTGATGATAAAGAAGAGACAAAAGGGTCTGCACGCGTCTTACAAGGCGGGCGCCCCCGAGCCCATCTGCAGCACGGAGCTGCGGCGGCGGCGGCGGCGCCGTCGATCAAGGCGCATTTGACGCCGAAGCGCCGGGAGAATGGAACATGGGAGGCTGAAATCATTTGTCAATACGGCTCGATAAAGCCTTTGGGACACGCGTATTGAGCGATCAGACGCTCGCTTCTTCTTCTTCGTCATGCTGCCGCTGTCGCCTTCGATGTTCCAGCAGCAGATCGTTCCCTCCCATTTTTTCCTCTCCTTTTCCCGAGGAACGGTGCGCTCACGTTTTGAGCTGGAAGCATTGGCCGGCCTGCCGAATATGGCCAGTACGTGTGCGTGCGTGCGTGCGTGCGTACGTGCGTGCGTGTGCATTGCACGAGGCTTTGAAACGCGTGCCGTGCGAGCGGGGCCTTATTACTTCATTAGGGAGCCGCTCGTGCCGTTTCAGGAAAGCGATTTTTCATTGCCGCGCTGTTTCCGTTCGCTCCGGCTATTGGGTGTCCGAGCCGGATGGCGGTGGCGCAAGAGGAGTGAGCCGAGAGTACGAGATGACGAGGATCGGCGAGGCGCCAGCGGGGCATGCAGCGTCGAAATCTTTTTTTTTTTTTTTGTACTCGACGCAAGTACGAAGGGAGAAAAAATGGAAAGCGCGTCCGGGCAGGAGCGCCAGCTTTCCAGAACTGGACGCGACTTGCTGCACATTGAGCGAGCGCCTTTCTGTTCCGCGGCGCGCGGTGTTTTGAAGTTTCGTCCTTCAAACTTGTGCTCGATTGTACACGCCTCCTCGTTCTCAACGTTACCTCGTTGTTTCTCCACTAATTTGTAGTTTGACTTCGGCGCGTGGAGTTCGCGGCCGGGGCCGAGAAAGTCGTACGCGAAACTACGCTCGTGTTCTTTTTCTGTTTTTTTCCTAATATGGTATTCGCGATGTCTTCAGATTCCTTCGACCCGTCCGCGCATTACTGCAATTCGGCCTCACACTCGTTGAAATTCTGCTCTAGTCCTCATCAGATTTTGTGCGTGTGCGTGTGTGTGTGCGTGTGTGTGTGTGTGTGTGTGTGTGTGTGTGTGTGTGTGTGTGTGTGTGTGTGTGTGTGTAAGCCTCAGCGAACACAGATTGTCTCAGGCCAGGGGAATAGAAGAATGGAGTGTGTATACGAAGAACAATTACAAGCCCAGTACGCATTGCCTTCGAAATTTATGCAAGATCAGAACAACAGGTAGCTACTGCAGTAGTCTAAATGTGCTTCTCGTAGTGATTGAGAGAAGTCGTGGTATCCGGAGGGGGGGGGATATATATCCGGACTTTGTGAAGAGCTACGCTTGCGATGATTGCAATGAATTATTACGTTTAAAAGATACATCTGTCTGAGAAAGCCAAGATTATCAAGTGCAACGTGTCAGTAGCTGGAAGTCCATGAACCTCGCCACGGTGGTCTAGTCGCTGTGGTACTAGGCTGCTGATCCGATGGTCGCTGGATCGAATCCCGGCCGCGGCGGCAGCATTTCGATGGAGGTGAAATGTTGAGGCCCGTGTACGGTGCGATGTCAGTGCACGTTAAAGAGCCCCCGGTGGTCGAAATTTACGGAGCCCTCCACTACGGCGTCTCTCATAATCAAAGCTGGTTTTGGGACAAAAAGGCCCACAATCAACAAATCATGGTGCGTACTTTACTTCAGTTCTGTTGCTGATTTTAGTACTAGGATCTATCTATCTATCTATCTATCTATCTATCTATCTATCTATCTATCTATCTATCTATCTATCTATCTATCTATCTATCTATCTATCTATCTATCTATCTATCTCGCAACAAGCAGATTGCCCGACATCCTACAGCATCAACACAATAAACAGAGGACACATTAGTCTCTGCGGCACACTTCACAGTTCTTCTCACGCAGTCCTGCTTCCTTTTAATCCTGCTAGCCTGTACTTGTCATTTGGTCGATCATTTTGCCTGCGTAGATAGCGCAGCTCGTGAAACCTTCCGCGCCCCGGGACGCACCCTTCCACCGTAATTCAATTAACTTTGCCTTATCTGTTTGCCTGTTTCCGATATAAATAGATGAGCGCTCTTATATCTTCTTCACTCCTCTTGTTTCGGGAGCGGCATCCCAATCATGTGATCGCTGCTTTCGCATGAGCGCAAGAGAAACTCGCGCCTCGCACGTTTTCCGAAGCGTTAAGGTACAGTGCTCTTATTGTTTACACGGAGTATTGCTTCACAGAGCGAATTTTGTCTCTGCTATGGCGTAAACGGCAATGAATTTAATAAACATGTCTGCGAATAAAAACAGCAAGACTGTTCCAGGGGGAATTACTTCGAGTTGATTGAAAGAGGTCACGCATGTCCCTCTGGTGTGTTTATATAGGCGGTTTCGTCGCCTTGTCCCAGCCCAGGAATAATGACAGGAAACTCTTTTCGACGGAGAAGAGACAAAAAAGAAGGAGAGTTTCTCGGGCACGGCGTAATAGGAATTGAGCGTCACCGAGTGCTATAGCTCGGTGGAATGCGAATGGGAAAAATGTTTATTGACACAGATGCTCGGTGTTCGGTAGTTAGGGTCCCATCTCCTGTTCGCTAATTGCTTTTCCGCATACTTCCTTCGTCTTCGTGCCTTACACGACTGCGAACTTAACGCTAGACACGCGCGCGGCGCGGAACAAAAGCGCCGCAGGCATGCTGGGAGCCACGATAGCGTCCTTGCGAAAAAGAAAAAAATTCAGAACAACGACTGGACGGTAACTGGAGTGACGGCTCCTCGTGGGGCCCCTACAGTGGTCGGTCGAGCACGACGGGACGGCTCACAGGTTGTCAGTTTCGCATCACTACTCAGATTCACCTTCTTCTTTCTGTTGTTTTACTTCCTCCCTACCTTCTCCAACTGCTCTTTTCGGGGGTCCCTGCAAACAAAACTGCGCGATTTACACGACACATCTGAGGACCTATAGCGAAGTAGACGCGCTACCGCGGGACAAGTGGAGGAAGAAACCCATTACTCGGCACTCTTGTAAGAAACCTCGGATAAAGTAGAGAAAGAACAAAGAAACCGCAACGGTCGCCAAATAGAGGGAACAGGACAAAAGAAAAAAGAAGTGGAAGAAAAATATCTGCGTACGCAGCATCGAAAAGGGAGGGGATGCGCGGTTTCTCCAGCGGAGCAGGGTGAGGCAAGCGCCGGAAAAACGCGGAGTTGTAGGTACGGATAGAAGTGCCGCACGAAACGGTCCAGCAACCGTACTTGGAAAGCACTGTGCTTGCGTCAAAGCAGTAAAGAGAATGAGAACACCGAGACGTAAAGAAAAAAGCTGGAACATGAGAGAAAGGAAAAAGGAATGCGACCGGAGGTAGGTTCTGCGGTTTGGGCAAACAACAACGAAGCCAGGCGCGCGACAGCGCGCGAAGGCGACGTCTGAACGACTAGAAGGCCCGACGGGTCGGGGGAGAGGAATCGAGGCTCCCGTGGCTACGCGGGAAGGGACAGTCCTACGAAGGCAAGCGCTATACCCTCTTATCCCTGAAGCACGCACAAATACACAGAGAGAAAGAGGCCCGCTGTGGGTATACTCGGTGTTGCGATGCAGGAGGACCGAACAAGAAGGTGGGCGGTAGTGTGCGAGAGCAAGACAAGCTGAAGGAATACGGGCCATCGTGGCCAACTGTTCTTTTCAGCTCGCGCTGCAGAAGTGGCGCTCGCTCGCGACCGCAGAGAGGAGGACAGCAAACGAAGACAAACATTATTTTGCACAGCAGCGCGGCTCCCTGGAATGAGTCAGCGTTCCTAATTACCGCCGTGTGTGTGCATTTCGCCGTTGTTGTGGTTTGCTGTAATTTTCCGCGCCCAAGCTCTTTTTTGCCTCTCAGTTTCGTTTCGCGGCCGGGGCTTCACTCCGAACAAGCGAAGACCAGCGCGTCGACGAGAAAGCAGATCGGTGTGAAACAAAAGAAGAAGAAAAAGGAAGTGTGACGCCGAGTGATGGAAGAAGACGGCGGACGTGTGCGCGATTGCCCGAAGCTTTCTTTCTATCGCCCTCCGCGATGCTTTGCCAACTGTCCAGGATAGCGGAAGGGGAATCGCAAAAGGAGAGACAGCGGGGCAAATGGTAAGAAAAGGCAACAAAAAATGTGTAGCCACGGAAAAACATACTGGGCAATACATACGAAAGGTACTGCAAATCCAAGAAGGCCCTGGAGAAACAGCAGTTTTCTCGCTTTCCACGCCGCGCTGGGGCACCGTAGGACTTCACGCTCTACCTGCCTTCGCACTATTTTTTTCCTTTGTTGTAGCATTTGGCTGCATTGGTCTTCTAGAGTAGTCGCTTTGTAAGCACGGTGCCTCTGCGCGTCGTCTTATCGTGTAGGCACTGTCGTTATTCGTCTATTTATCTTTCTAACCTTATTTTCTTTTGTTCGGTAACATTGCTTACATAGAGGGCGCTGTTCTCTTTTTCTTTGCTTGGCCTTCATTAGTATCCTGTCCATGGACGGAGCGCTAACAAGGAACAGTTAGGGAATATTTCCTTTCTTGCGGGCAGCCGGAGAAACAAGGGAGTTAAGGTCTAGCATGGGCGTCGGAAGGATCAAGTTTAGCGAGGAAAGAAGTGCGAGGCACAGAAAAAATTGTCGACAAGTTCGGCGATGCGGTCAGGAGCCCAAAAACATGGAGGCTAGATTGGATGCAGCACTCGGAAGGCGGAACGAACTAAGCGAGTGCCAGAATAAAGGTTCCACCCACCGCGCTTTGACAAGCAAGAGGGAAAGGGTATTGCAAGGGAAAAGAGGGAGTGCCTGCGTAGATGTCGCACTGTGTCCGAATGTGCATGGCCCACTGGCGTGACGCAAGCTGGGAGACATGCACATTGGGAAAGCAAATGGGAAAACAAGGGAAAACGAATATGTACATCTGAAGGTCATCCCTAAGTGAAGCTACTTCAAGTAGCGCGCCATGCAACCCGGCGTGACGCATGCGCCAAGTGTCTCGAAGCGCTCCTCGGCGCTGGAACGACACGACTGTGTGTAGAATAGTATGTACGAAGATAGATCGTCGTCCTGTTGCGCTTGGACACTCGGGTTTGGCTGTTCGATACGCGTGTTCAGTCTTCTTTTCTACTTTTATGGGCCGCGTGATCACACGGGCTGTAGCAAGAAGACTCTCTGGTTGGCATAGTCCGCGAGTGGTTGCGTAAGAGAGCTTCGCTTTGAAACTACGCGTGAGCGAGGGCTCTGCGAAAACAACAGTGACACCACAGACACCAATAGGACACAATGTAATAGTGACAAGCGTCCAGCGAAAGCTGGCGTCCAATAAAGTTATACAAGTGACGCGGTACGGTAACAGAAATAAAGCGAAAGGACCCAAGTGAGACTACATGAAGAGATAGAGAACGGAGGGAGCAACAAAGCTACACACAATTGAGATGACGTAAGAAGCGAAGCGAACCAAAAGGACCGAAGTCAACCTATATGTACAGAGAGAGAACACAGCAGGGTGGGATAAGGGGCACAAAAAACTTTGTGCGCGCCATTCTGGACCTGAGTTCCTGCGTGAAGACTTCTAGTCAGTTGTCATGAAAAGGGGAAAAAAAAAAGGTAACGCGACGTGGAGTGCGTGCGTGCAGACGAGTACGACATGTGGACTCGGCGACGGACAGGCAGGAGGCCAACGGCGAACGGAAAGGAAATCGGAAGTAAGATGGAGAAGAACGGAAGGACCGGGAACTAGAAGGAAAGAACAAACACTGGCACGGTGGACATGGTGGGCCGACAAAAAAAAAAGGAAAATAAAAGCAGAAAAAGAAGAAGGAAACGTGTAAGATGGGGAACCGACCAACCTCCTCTCACAGCCATATCTCTCCATACCCTTTTTCCCCACCAGTAAAAAAAATAACAATGCAAATAGCAGGGAGCCAACAAGCTAGATCAACCCATCCACGTGTCCCTGGCTCGTCTTCTTGCAAAGTTTCCTATCACGCTCCCAGCTTCCTTCACGGCATGCACGTGTGTTTGTGCAACGGGTCCAGTGCTACTTGTACACTCACGAAAGGGGAATCGGAACTCGTGACATGCACCCTGCCCACCCCCCTCCCCTTCTACCCATACACAGCGCCGGCAGTTTTATGCATTTAAACTTGTTCCCCACCCCCCTATTTTTTTCGATGCACGGGGAAACGAGACACGATTTCACCATTCCTTCTTTTCTGTATTGTTCTGTGTTCGTCTTCTTCTCGATCACGGGATGATACCGTTTTTCTTTCTTAGCCCCGTTTCTTCTTTCCTCTGCTTGCCACCTTCGGCCAGTGTCCACATCGAAATGTGGTTCGGGTCCGAGTATTCTGTCTCTATCTCTCCCGCTATCTTTCTCGCATACCCTCGGCAATCCTCGCGCCCCCTCTCCTCCCCCACCCCTTTCCTGTACAGCGCGCTAAATCTAATTTTGTCCAGCGCGCGCGCGCGAGCGAGACTTTTGCTGTTTTCACGCGGCGCGTTGGGACGTTTCTGTATTGCTCTATCGGCATACGCGGCACTGCCTGCCACCGTCACCACATCGGCCACTGCCGTTGCTTTTCTCTTGTAGTACCTTTATTTTGTTTTTCTCAGAATCATGTTTTGAGCTGATACACGAATCAGAGAGCGAGGGACAGTCAAACGGGAGAGAGAGATACCGGGCCAATGCACTCGCGACCGGCCTTTCTAAGACGTGTTGCAGTGTGTTTGCGCTTGCGCTTAGCTTGGCGAGGGAAGTCTATATTTGTTATCGGACCCGTCTCTCGATTCCCCAAACTGCCGCTTCCTCCTTTGCAGCACCTTTACGCATACCGGCCTTCTTGTCTTCCCTGCAGTTATACGTTAGTTTCTGTGCTTCGTTTTTGTTTCGCTTGCTTTGTGGGTTTGTTTTTTTCTTACTTGTTTTCTCCCAATTCTCGCGGAGATCGGCGTCGTCCCACGCGTCCCAGTGTGTGCACGCTCCCAACAGCAACTGTTCCGCTCGTACCTCCTCGCCCGCGGCTCGCACCGTACCGGGCGCCACGCATGCCTCGCCCACGCTATCCACTCGGTAAACGATGGGTGGCGGGCTTTGCCGCCTGACTTGCATCGCGCGCTCGGTCGATTTCAAGCGAGTGAAGGATACACATATTTTTTCTCCTTCGCGAAAAGCTAGGCTGTCCTACAAGCAGTCAGGTACGTGTGAGAGAAAAGGGAAAAAAAATATGAGATTGATGCAGAGCACGAAAGCACCTGGCTTCATTTAAGTGCTTTTGCATTTCAACTTAGAGTGCTTGGGTGAGGGGGCTTTCGTTCTCTTTTAGCGACTTGGCGAGATATTTACAGCCCAAGCTGTTGAAGTAGGAAATGACATTTGAAAAAATTGTGGATTGCTGTGATAGAGCCGCCGCAATAGACGTGTGAAAACGGAATAAAATATTCATCATTTCCCCACGGTGTACGCTGTCTGCTGATGGCCTGCAGATTTCGTGCGGTTGAAAATGCCGCCCCAATGCGCGTTCTACGTTCGATGCATCAACAAAATATATTTCTATAGCATCAACATTATACATAATATATTTCCACTGCGTCGTCTACTGCATCAACATTATATTTGCATAAATATTGACATCAGTTGACCCTTTGCGTGTGACCCGTTACGATTGGCGTGTTTTCTCGAATATTCTTTCAAAAAGCTTTCTGGCAATACAGCATGTCTTCTGTGCTTTCTATTCTTCATTCTGAATAAGATATCATGTCGATATAATTCAGAAACAGGCGATACCCGCACCTTGAAATCTATTCGCTGTAATTCATCTGTGGCATCACATACGTGTGGAAGTTGTTCAGACAAGTAGTTCTATCTAAAACAAAATATATCTTGGGCAGAAACTTATTGCTTAAGAACTTTTATCGTCAGTTATTTAATCGGCATCTAATCGGCGAGATGCGTGTAATTGGGTTACTGCTTTATTACCGCGTTTGTATTGTTTGCCGCGCACGCTCAACATACCCCCTTTCTCCCCTCCCCTCTTTGTAGTCATTGTAATGATAAGACTCCTCCCGGCACTCATTGAGCTTCGGCGACGTCTTCAGCGCTTATCAAGCCGGTCAAAGGTGTCTTCGTGCATTCCACCATCCTTAACAGCTCGTCGTGCACGCTACTCGTTACCTTAAACACCACTAGACGACGCTCTCCTTCATGAGCGTGGTGGTGCACAGGTTGCCACTTCCGCATAAAGGGATCCTCATAGGATACACCCATCCATCCATCTATAGGCGTGCTTGGCACGACAGAAATACTAGGGGCACTACTGTAGTTTTCGGTATTGGTGGAAGCATCTGTCGCTAAATTTGGTGGACTTGTGCACTTCGGTAAATTTGTGCAAATTCTTGCTCCGACTTCTTGGGTTTACTGCGCCTGCTTTAATGCTGCCCCCGCCCATCTGAGCGGTGTAAGACACGTGTTAAAATGAATGAATCAATGAATGAATGAATGAATGAATGAATGAATGAATGAATGAATGAATGAATGAGACCCGCCGTAATCTCACTGACGTCGGCAGTCATTGTGACGCGCCGATAGTCCTCGTTACCTGTGTTGTTTATGTATAATTAACCGCTGGTATTTTACGTGATAATACCACGACAACGTTGCAAGGGCTAGGGATTAATTTTTGCCGCCTGGGATTATAGCGTACACGTGTGTCTATGCGCACAGTTGTTTAATCCGAGTCGCCGGGCATAACAACGCTGCACTTACCCGCTATGTTATAGTGTCAGATTCTTCTTGCCCAGCTCGCGCATTTTGTTGTTGAGTCATAGTATCATATACGGCTTCTGCACTCACAGATTGCGATAGTGGTAAGTAGGTGTTCGTTACCAGTTAATGTAGGAGTTTTGGAAGTCTGTCATTTTGCAAGGAAGACCACCAAGGTAAAGGACCGGAGAGCTAGTCACAAAGCATAAAAAATAAATAAAAGTTATTTGATGTACGAGTGGGCTATTTATAATGTACGCGACCGGCTGTTTCGAACTGCCAGGTATGCTTTACTGGCGTATATTGCGCCGAAGTGATGGGCTTAAGATATTTCGGATCTTGTTAACCCTGCATGATTATTGCCGCTCATAATAATGCGCGTAAGATTGTCCACTCGTTATTCGTTCATAAACAGGTACAAGCATTTAAAGTAAACAGAACGAAAATTATGTGTAATCTTTCTATCCTAATATCTAATTTTTATATGCGAACAATCGTATGTCGAATATATCGGCACACCACTATCGAATATTGCTTATTCACAATATCAGTGCGTCATCGTGTGTATGTTGCTATAACATAATTATGCAAAGGGCGAGGCTGTGTTTTTTTGTCATGCTTGCATCTTCATGCAATTCGTTGTTGAGAAACAGCGAGTTAAACGTGTGTTATGAGATTGTTTATCGTATGGTGACAGTGCTTGCAATATACAAGTAGGATGCAAGTGCCATTGTTTTCGAAATTACTTCGAGCATTGTACTTGTGGCTCGTCCCTAAATAAAGCCCATTTATCGCCGACTGACGGAAGACGAAAATGAAAGGAAGCCAAATTTTATTACAAGCGAAGTGTGATAACGTTTGGCTAGCAACTAGATAAATGCATACCGAGTAGCTTCGTTCACAACTAGGTTGTCGTATCACTGTGTACATTATTCCAGACTACGCACTGAATTCAGGGTACACGGTATGTTCAACTTAAATTGAGGAGAGGCGTAGAGAGCAATGGAACGGAGAATGACAGGCGTAAACTTCAGGGAGAAGAACGGGGTGGGATCACGGAACAAACGCGAGTTAATGACATCCTAATATAAATTAAGAATGAGAAATGGGCGTGGGCAGGGCATGTAATGCGAAGGCCTGTTAACCGTTGCACATTGAGGGTAACACAGTGGATCCCTAGTGAAGGTAAGTCTGGTAGCGGGCGAAGGAATATTATTAGGTGGGCAGTACGTTTTCCGGGGATACAATGGCCGCACTTTGCTTACGACCGGTATAATTGGAGATCTCCGTAGAGGTCTTTGCCCCATATTGGGCGTAGATATGATAATGATAATGATGATGATGATTATGAGGACTGCGACGACACACTGAAATAAACAAGGGAGACATATAGCTCAAAAAATAAAAAGTAACACACGTGATTCGCATAACTGAGACCAGGCATCGCTACACACTTTTCGAAAATATGCGGCAATCGCAAGAAAAATAAACGGGTTGAAAATGGAAGTAATGGATCCAACCTCGAAAGCGTTTTTGTGGCACTGAAGAAGGCACCGACGCAGTGAAATAGACGCCCAAAAATGTTCATCGCAAAAAAGCTCTCCCTTCGACCCATCGTCGACTGCTTGCGACGCAAAACTACAAAAAAAGGTATATATGTAAGAATTTAATACGCAATAAATTAGATCACCTTACACGCACACACGCTCACATGTATTGAACGAGGGACTGAACACAATAAAGATCACACACTGGCACAAGCGAATTTCATTAAAATCGTACCAGCAGCATCACAGCCATGAATGAACGAGTCAAGGCACGGACGCAAGCACACGTGCGCCGGCCACTTCGCGTCGTTTCCAGAAATAGGTGCATCAAATTGAGCGAACGGATCGGTGTATTATCCAGGAGCGGGGTCTATTAGCCTCAACCGACAGCTGAAAAGGCACGACAAAGCATCTCAATTCCGAGCGAAGTGAGCTTTAAACTACCCCCATTGTACGCGAGAGCCGGCGTATGGTGGGTAGCACTTTCGGTGTGTATAATGACCGTAGTGGCCACGCAGAACCACGCCAGTGCGCGGAAGCGATAAATTAAGAAAAAAAATAAAATAAAATGGAAACAGGCAGTGGAGGCCTGAATCTTTCTTCTAATTACCGCTATTCACGGCTCGCTGATTGGAACGTTAATCACGCTGGGATAGCAGAGCCTGTGAAGAGAAAATGAACAAAATAATGGGTAGGCGCTTGTGTGAGGAACTCGATGCGCAGTGGTTAGAGGTGCGTCGGAAGGACTAATCGTCGCGGTTCGCTATGCTAGCAGCTTTTATGAAGGAAAAAGAAAAAAAAAACCAAATTGCTTTACGTTCGACCACTTCACTAATAAGTTGGCCCGGTCACTCTTCTTCCAGTCAGCCTGCTTAGTTTCTTCTTTCTTCTTTTTTTATATAATGTCTTTCAGTACTTCCGAATGCGCACTCTGACTTTCGAGATCAGGCGAGTGTCACGGTCCGATCTCCAATTATGCGTTTAAAAGATTGATGACCGCAATTTCTCGCACTCATTCCACGGAGCACGTATATGGTGGACTGGAACTCTTCCCGCAAAAGAAAGACGTTTCTTGCCTTTGCTGTTGCTTTTCAGTAGACCAAAGACACCCCGAACTAGGGGATGAGATTCCCAACATAATGTACGAAAAGAAAAATGAAGTGTGGTGTAACGTTTCAAACAGGAGATTAGACAGGTTGCTGTCTAAAAATACCATGCTTCCCGGGCCTCTCTCTCTACTTTTTTTTAGCTTTCTCTGCTTTCGCCTCTCTTATATGCGTTTCGTTGTTAGCAGTAAAAGAAA
Organism: Hyalomma asiaticum; assembly: GCA_013339685.2. Taxonomy (NCBI): domain Eukaryota; kingdom Metazoa; phylum Arthropoda; class Arachnida; order Ixodida; family Ixodidae; genus Hyalomma; species Hyalomma asiaticum. The sequence continues at coordinate 59,453,756 of CM023482.1, forward strand.
AGTAGAACCCTCTATAGGTTGATCTAACTTGAAAAGGGATATTACATCCCACACTTTGCCACACACCCTCCCTCCTCGAAGCCGTTTGTACACCGTTAGCGCAATTTATTCATTCCTACACATAACCTTGCCTCCACGCGCGCTAAACAAATAGGCGCGATGCAATGATCGCTCACCTCAAACGTCAACCTAACGGTCGCTGGTAGTTCGACCTCCCATTTCAAGAAGGTTAAATGCGTAAGCTTTCGCGTAACGTGTGTGCAGAAGTACTTGACCTATGGGACAAAGTCAACCAGAACAAAGCAGGAAGGAGCGTAAGCGATCAAGATATTGACTGTGATTGTCGAAATTCTAGCATAGAATATGCTAATGACCTATGCAGAGGGACGTAGTGACGCTAGAATTAACGCGTCAGGCGAGGCACAATTAATCCCTGCTGTCATTATTTAGGTCGCTTTGTATTGCTTATACAGCAATCACTTGAAATGAATGAGAGAATAGTAAGTGAGATGCTGCGTGACGGACAAGCATGGGAAGCTAGAATATTTTATTCAGGAAATATTTATAAGCTTAACCACGGTGCGCGTAGGTGCGTTTTCTGTTACCTGATTACAGATAATCACGGTCCAGGAGGAAGTGTATATACCATTCATGCACTTAATGCGTCTGTGTGTCAAGTTGGTCTCTCAAACCATAATATAAAATTCAGCAACACGATGAGCGTTCAAGACTCGATGCGCTGTCTAAACTAAACGGCATGATTAGCGCTGGAGATTCGATGCATTGTCTCACGTTCCGCTCACTGACAGCTATCTGCGCTGATGCATGAATGATTAATAATAACTTTGGTGTTCAAACAATGCATCGACAGCAGGCTAGTAGTGGCACGTCGTCCATAGAACTCTTGTTAAAATCACACTTTTGAACAATATTCTCGTGGTAAATGAACTAATAAAGAGTTTCTCCTAAATGTGCTTTAAGCGGTAACATATCTTTTTCTGATTGTCAGTTCAACCGTTTCATGCGGGGGAGCACCAGCAAGTGACACAATTTGCCAACAACAGTTCCACCTTTACGGTCGACAATTTCAGTCAGCCCCAATCGCAGCCTTCGGCAATTCACTCGTCCACTGGCTCATACATCTTATGAAACAACGGAAGATGTATTTTTTTTTTACTAGCCTAAGCATGCAGTGGTGGTTCTTATGGCGTTGTACAGCTCAGCATGAGGCCACACGCTCGGACACTGCTGCGTTGACAGCCACGCCGCTATGCGCGTCACCCTACTATGCGCGTCACCAAGTGCAAAAGCCTTCGTTTGTGGAACACTAAATGCCCGTTAAGGAATCACTGGCCTAAAATTAATTCAGAACTTCCACGTGTCCCACGTTCACAAGTGGATTTTCGTATGTAAAAAAAAACATATCTTTGCACAGGGAACAGTCCCGAAAAGTAACGCAAAGAAATAGCATACGCCAAACTCAGCACACGGCGGTCGCTGCAAACGTCATATACACGTAGTTTCATTGTTCTATTGCGCCGTCTCTGAAAGGGACGCTTACGAGAAAAAGGTGAGGTGGTTTATAATGATAACATATATATCCAGAACTCGATTTCATTAATTTTGCGCTTTTATATTCAATATTAAACGAGAAAATGAATGTCAACGTTTAGTTTTGAAATTCGCACCGCACCTTCGGCCTCATGACTTTAGAGGGAAGAAAGTTTTTTCTTTTCCTTCCCGAATTCGCTGCATCAAATCTTCTGAATCTCTATGCTAAGTCTGCGGCTTCATTAGAACGTAATGTATGTCTTTCTTTCCAATAAATAGTTATTTGGGCCTCAGCAGACGCCGTCAGAGGTCTGTGACGTCATGCCAATTTAGTGCTGGAGCGATACGGCGTCGATAGCCGTATTTTCTACCTCGCCGAGAGTCTTCTCGTCGCAAGACTGGTAATCTTTTTTTTTCATTGTGAAAAGCTAACCTACTGATGCGAAGGCGTAGTTCACGAGACAGGTTATGCAATTTTCGGTAGCTTTGCAGCCGCTTAATACAGAGCTTACTTATCCAGGTTTCTTTGCTACAAGCTTTCGCCTAATGATGTGTTAACTAGTGCAAAGGGAGGAGAAGCACGAGAACAGAGGGAGAAGGAATTGCATTTTTGTTTCTCTTTCTTTTCCTTTTTTCAACATTTCGTGCAATCTTGTGCTTGTTCTCCGCTCCTCCTGAGGTCGCGGAAAAATGAGCAAAGCTTATTATGTAAGCACGGCGCTAATGAAGGCAGTGGTTTATCTCGAAGACAATCTTGCCAAAATGGTGGCTCTAGCGACCTTCGCTGTTTCGTATCGTTTTTAACCGCGTCTTCTTCACTCCTGGAAGCCTATAACTTAAGAATGGTATTTTTTATAACCCTTAGACAATGGCTCCAATAGTGTCGCGCGATAACGGTCCGCAGTGAAATTTTTGCTGATAAGTTTAAATCTCATGAAGCCAAAAAAGGCACCGCGTCAGGCTTCATTCGTGCGGTGTTCTGCAAGGCGAGTCTGCCTACTGATACGCATGTGACTGTGGCAATGAATATTATTCTAATTATTGAAAAGGGCAGGTACGAGGACCGAAAGAAAGACACACGTATGGGCAAACAGGAAAAAGAACATTATGTGGTTGATATTTGACAGAACCGCCAGCGCGCCTAGTAGTTATAGTACTTGACTGCAAACGCGAATTACGCGGGTTGGATGGCATGGTGCGACTGTCTCATTTTCCGATATAGGCGAAAATGCTACAGGCGCGTGTACTGCACCTTTGCAACCCATGTTAAAGAACTCCATCTGATCGAAAATATCCGGAGCCTTCCACTAAGGCGCGTCTCATTATCATATTGCGGTTTTGGCACCGTAATCTCAGCAATTATCATTAGGGCCGTCCTGCCTTTCCCACATCTCTCCCTCTGTCTCTCTTTATAGCCGCCAAACACAAACAATTTTAAGTACTTCTTACCTTTTGCTATTCACGCTTTAGTCCCATTGAAATAAGTAAGTTCCTTCGATATTTATTTGAATGTGAAAACATGGGAGGGGGGGAGATAGGGTACGTTAGGGCCGGCTATCCTAACATCATGATATGGGCATTGAAAGAGAAACCTATGATAACGGCACGAACTGAACGAACCAGGCAGTACTGCGCATGTCCCGCCATAGAACGATTACAAGCAAGTGAACGATAAGCTACTCACCTCGCCTACATATACTCCTGTATTTTATGAAATAAAATATCCTTGCAAGAGCTGCTGCGGCGTCTACACGTCGGTTATTGCAAAACCACAAGGAAGAATTAAAGCACAGAAAGAATAAAAGGAATATGTATACAAACTACGTGCATTTGTGATGGCTGTAGTGTAAAAAAAGTGCCTTCTTGTCTTAGCCTTTATGAGGCTAAGACAAGAGTATACCATACAAAAGAGTATGTCAGCCTGTTCACTTTTCGGCACCTCGCCGTTTAATCATACAGGCCTCCCGGGCTGCTCAAGCTTAGCGGGCTCATTTGCATGTTTCTTCTTGACCCAGCTGCCGTTCAAGTATACATTGCGGCATTAATAGGCATTATTAGCGAAAAAAATATAGAAAGCGAGCTTAATTTACATGCTATTTACTCGTCTAGCTAACGTTGCTACTCAGTGCTGAATATGCGCTCAAGCAAGCTAATCCTCGATGGGGACTGGTTCCTAGAGGTTACAGTGCGGGGATTTTTCAAGCTTCTTTCTAATGTATCCATTAATTTTTCTGTGTACAATTCCTCGGCTGTGTAGCCTTATTATTAAATGTACATTTTAAGTCTGCTCGCCTTGTGCTCCTTTTTAAACATAATGATATCCAGTTCCGCACCATTAGGAACTGCGTCGCCGCTTAAGGTTTAGAACTATATAGTAGTTCCAACTTTGGAACTACTATATAGGCGGACTCATTTTTCTAGAAAGTACCATGTCGGTGCTCTCACCCGTCCTTCCTCTGGTGGTTGAACTTTTGCTATCTCTTATGCATGCCTATATATCTCCTCTCCGCATACGCTCCGAGCGTGATGGCAAAAGGAAAACTGCTGCGTTAAGCGCCCAAGGTCGGCAACGACGTTGACGGTGAATGTGGCGCAAGTAGATATGATTGGTGCTTTTGTCGCGTGCGCCATTTATCATCGATTGTGTTCAGTTATTACGTAAATTACTTCAGTTACCAAACGGGGTTGTTCATGGATGTTACGGAGGCGATGCCAAGTCAAATGGTGCCCTACCAGCGAAACACCGATTGAAGTGGACAGGTTCACCTCGATGTACAATAATCATTCAACTGCTGAAGATATGTTCCACGTTCGTGTTATACCGATTCCACTAACAGAGGGATCAGCTACGTATGCTTTCTTTTTTTTCGGATACATTTCTGGTACAATAGGCATACGCGTTTGCTCAAACATACTTTCGTCTCTTAAGCGCCTATTTCGGTGTTCCCTATCAACCTATTGATGTAATTAGCTGTATTATCTGAACTCTTGTTACCTACTTCGATTTCTAAGTTTTCTCATACGTTTTATACCATTCTTAGTTGCATAATTCGTATCAGCTTTTACCACTGTGATCTATCCATGCACCTTGTTTTTGTGCGTCTTCTTTTTTCTTCATCTGCCCCTTTTAACCCATATCCATTTCGCCGTATCCCGTATTTGTCATAACAATGCGTTATTTTTTGTTGATTTGATATTTGGAGATGGTTGGCGTACAAATAAGACGCCGGCTACTCCTTGGCTCGTGAGTGCGTTGAACGTTCAACAGGCGCGGTTGCGAAGCAACATGCGAAGCAGTCCAGAAAAATCACAATAAGATTAATTACAACAGAACAGCAACAAAAAGAAACACACACCCATTGTACACCTATACATGTTCGAGCACATAACAGCAGTTTCGAGGAAAATCTCTAATAAATAAATACGATTGTCGGCGCACAGGAACGTGTTAGCTGCATTAACGTATTTTGCGGTTAGCATGACTCTCGATTTTTGGTCCCATTGCCCGTACCTTATGAGTTGTCGATGCCTCCTGACTGTCGAATTCCGCGCCCCATGAGGCTTTGATGGATGCACTGATGGATGGATACAGACACAACTAAAATAAACCAGAGATGCACTACTCAGATAGAAATAGAAATTCTAGGCTGCTGCCAAAAGCGCTAACAGATGACAGGCAGCAAAGAAAACAGAAGAAGGTAGAAAAATAAATAACTCGTACGGAAACGCTCAGTGTTCTTGAACCACTGGCGGATTGCAAGGGTGTGACGCGCCGCGGTATCCGATCGACGGATAAGACTGAGTCGCCGATGCGAGTGGCTAGCACGAGAGTGACAGCAGGTAATGGCAGCGAAAGCACCACATGCCATACTCTACGATGAAGCCCATCGATATCGTCACAACGAAGCCACGAATGGAATGTCATTGGCCTGCTATCAATGGGATTTTTGTGTTGTGGCTGCCCTGTCTACTGACATCCTGAAGATGATTGATCGCAGCCGGGCATTGCATGTGCACCATGTGACAGGGACAATCAGAGAAGCCTCTACGCTCGTGCAACCACGGTGCCAGCGAGCGCTCGGGTTTGTCTTTCAGTGCTGGGCTCCGCGACAGTCTGATGAAGTAAATATAACTTAGAATGAGAAGTCATACCCTATAAGCGGCCTCTAGAATCAATTGCACTGACAAGTCGCCGTTGCACTAATCATGGAAACCTTTTTCCATGATAGCAACAGTGAGCAAGTCCAGATGCAAATTTCTACGAGGGCAAAAATTGGAATCTTGCCTGATATTTCGCAAGATAGCGTGTGTGAGATATTGAGCTGCTAGCATTATTATTATTATTATTATTATTATTATTATTATTATTATTATTATTATTATTGCATTGAGAGAGATAAGCCAAGAACAGATAACGAAGTTCGCTTGGCATGCACCAAAATTGCCATTGTTCCACTGTTGGGCGTCAACGTACAATGAACGTCAATGACTCCTTGTCGTATTACCCCTTTTTTCCCTCTGGCAGTGCAGGGTAGCAAAGCACACGCGCACCTTGTCAGCCTTCGTGCATTCATGGGCTTTGCGCATGCCGTCTCTCGCACGTGATTTCCGCCCCATGCAGCAAAGTAATTAAAACGAAGACCGTGTGAACAGACACAAGAAAAGTACTATGTACTGCATGTTTCGCATGCAATGTGTTGTGACGCGCGTGGGCGCCGCTTATACGACAACAGCGTTCATGAAAGGAGGCACCTGTCGTGCAGCCGCTATCAGTTCTCGTTATCAAGAATCGCCGGCTCGCGTCGATATATTTATGCTCAAAGAACCATCACTTACGGTTAGCGCGTGTTCATAGCACGCGCCTGATTGGAGGCGCCCGCCTGGCAAAGCTTGTGAGATATCCAGGACGAAGAGGCTGCATCGTTTGTTTTAAAACCCAAGCACAAAGAACGAAAGGACCTGAAACCCGAACTACTCAAGAAAAATGACCCGGAAGCACGTCCTCAACGGGCGCTTTCTTAAGTGAACTTTCGTAATCTGCTATTTCATTATATGAACTTAGCATTTGTGATCTTTATGTTTGTCGCTTTTGAAGTACGGCTTTAAAACAAGTGCACACAAACGTGACGCGCCGAGTCAATTTAATTAGTCCATTTTGGCAGTTAATCTAAGCGAAGGCCATTGAAAAATGGGATAACGTATATTGTGGCGACCCAAAACGCCCCTTCTAATACCCTTTGAATTTGTACCTTTTGCAGTCGAGTTACGAAACAAAAGGAACAATAAAGCCAATAGCTAGATTGTTTATGTTAAGCAGTTTAAACTTTCCAGATGTAGCAAAGAAAGCACCTAAGGCGTGCCCACGTCAAAAGGAAAGCGGGAAACAATATCCGCTCGGCCGCAACACATTGCGCCGCTTGCTCCTGTTGTTCGGCCGGCAATTAATCAGCAGAGCCATGGCAGCAATTTATACCCGGCCCCATTCTCCTCACCCGTTTGCTTCTCTGTGTCTCCCCAGTACGCCGATCAACGATTCGGTACGTTCTCCCAATTTGCTTCCAATACGGCGCGTTGAAATCTTGCGACCCAGCCGCCTCCGCCGTCTCAGAATCCTTCACTCCATTGTTTTCCGGTTGATATTCGTATGTAGACCGTGCATTACGGACGCTTTTAGGTTACGTTATCTGTGTCTGTTAACTTTGCTGCTTTTTTAATCTATAACAACCAAGGTTTTCGCAGTTCACAGTGCTTTCGTACGTATTGATGTGACTGCGCGGATGTATTCAGCGTTTCATTACCTCGCTAATTAATTGCAATGTATACGAGGCTCACATATCGTTAGTGTGAAAACCCAGAAAGAATGTCGCTGCCCACGAACCAAGCTAGGTAGTCGTACTCTGAGACGACCAGTTTCAGAAACAATTTCGTGACGTAGGATCTCCTTTGCCGAATGACTGAAACGTCTGTTGGCCTGATTTCCCCAACAGCCAAATCAGAGCGCACTGAAAGACGCGTCTTAACAGCTGAGCTATTCGGGTCTACGCAGGAAGGGACAAACGGACCCTCCGTTTCACTACACCCCGCCGCTACTACATGGTGATGGTTTTGTCTCTCGCGCTCGGGTCACTGTAGCCCTTAGCTAGTGTGCTGTTACGTCACAGTGATTAATATGACCGCCAATGTGCGATGAAGTGTACTAAATGCTGAGGTCAATGTTGCGGGTTCGACACCTCCAAGGAGGGTGGTTTTCCACAGGGTGACATGCAAAAAAAAAAAAAACGGAAAAGGAAAGAAAGAAAGAAAGAGTGTATTGTGAAGGTTCAGACACGGTCGGTAAATAATGATTAAAGGTGTACATTATCCAGCCACCGCTAGCTGATAAAGGACGTAACGTTGTCCGGGAGCACAACTGTACGACTGAAATTGCCCACAGGTCGTGACATGTACAAATTGACACCCTTGCTAGTGACGTCATGATTAGCAATTAAAATAAAACAGTTTCTCTTATGTCCCGACCCATTTCACGGAGTGGAATTGAACCCTTGGACACCATCTCCAGCACAGAGTGGCCTATGCACACACACCGATGTCTAGTCTAAAAAAAATAAAAACAGAAAAAATGGCAGATGCCAGGTGCAGCGGGAATCAAGGAAATGCGAAACACGCTTCAGGAACGTAAAATGGACCTGCATTGTTGTCTCGCTATACCGATTTTGGTACATACGAAGTTAACGAAACGGCAGCAAGAGCATCAAGACTGTGGCATGTGAACCGTGCCGCTCATGACACGCATGTCATGATTGTAATTTTATTACCTGTCATTCACGTTCTTCACGCAATCGTGTTGTGCCAAAGCAATTTTGGCATACATCCCATTAACGAAACGTGTGGCACTTAAATCATGCCGCTCACTGACATGCTTGTCACGATTTTGATGTTCTTAGAACGTGTCACCCATGGTCATCAGACATTGTTGTCTCCCTATACGAATTTTGGTATACATCAAGTTAACGAAACAGCCGCAAGAGCAGGAAGAGCGTGGCACGTAATTCATGCCGCTCATTACGTGCATGTCATGATTTTCATGTTGTGACCTGTCATTTATGATCGTCATGCAGTCATGTTGTGGAATACGAATTTTCATATACACCTCATTAACGAAACGGCCAAGAGAGCACCAAAACTGTGCCACGTAAATCATGCCGCTCATGATACGCATGTCATGTTTTTCAGGTTGTGACCTGTCATTTACGATAGTCATGCAGTCATGTCGTGGTATACGAGTCTTCGTATACATCTCATTAACGAAAGGGCCAGGAGAGCACCAAGACCGCGGCATGTAAATAATGCCGCTCGTGACATGCATGTCATGATTTTTATGTTATGACCTCTCATTTATGATCGTCATGCAGTCATGTTGCGGCATAGCAACTTTCGTATACATGCCACTAACGAAACGGCCTGGAGAGCACGAAGTCGTAGGTGGCTATATAGATAGATAGATAGATAGATAGATAGATAGATAGATAGATAGATAGATAGATAGATAGATAGATAGATAGATAGATAGATAGATAGATAGATAGATAGATAGATACCCTCAACGTCACCGAATTTCGCTAAGAAATGCTTCGAATTTAAAGCGAAATGGACCTCTCGGCAGTTATCTCCTAGGCATCGACAGTAATTGCAGAACGATGTATAGAGTGGCCGCCTTGCGCTGTCTGGCTGCTGTTATCAACCGTCATAAAGCGACATAGTGGCTAACGTTTTCTACTGGACACTACGTACGTGTCCATTGCAACCGCCTTGCTTCGCTTTCCACATGTCTTCATATATACATATAACATGCGCCTGCACGCGCACGCAACAGCATCAGCACCGCACCACAGAAAGAAAGGGTCAGGGAGGACGTTGAACGCAAAGTGGAAAAGGCGGGCGGTGGTACAAAGGGAAGAAGGAATCCAGGTTTGTTCTCGATTCCGCAGCTTTTTTCTTTCTTTTTTTACCCCGGCTTCTGACGCAGCGCGGGACGCGGCGGCGCGTACTTTACAATCGACTTTACGCCGCCGGCCTCGCGAGCAGAAGCTTTCGCTGAATAAGTAATCCGATGCATATTACAGCGCGCTCTCGAGCACAGACAGACGCACAGGCCGCATGCCGTATATATATACACGCGCAGACACCGCAAGCAGCGGCGCTTATGCCCGGCCGCCTGCTGGCCAGCTCACCGCTTGCCCGGCCGTGGCCGGCGAACGCAAGCGGCTTCTGTGGCGGCTCACGGCGAGCCTGGGGCACGGGGGGCTCTGACGAAAGAATATAAAGGTTCATATTTTAATGCTGCGCTCGCACCGCCGCCCACATCTCCGCCAGAGTGCATACCTCATTCCCCTTCATCTCCGCGTTGTGTGCTGCAAGGCCGTTTATTTTGTTTTTGTTACCCAGAGGCGGCGGCTCGGCGCTTTGCAGTGAAGTCCCCTCCTTCGCCCGCGTATACTGCGAAAGCGGCTCGAATTCTGCCCCGACCTAGGTGTGTTCGTGCGGCTGTTCTTAGGGATCGAGGAAAAAAAAAGGTAATGGGGAGAAGGTGTAGCGGTACAAGTAAAGGAAAAAGTTTTAAGTGGCCCCTTAGCTGACTTTGCTGGGGCGCAAAAGTGAAAAAAAAAGATTAAAAAGATTGAAAAAGGAATATGCATCATTATACAAACAAGAAGAAGTATTGTGTTCGGAAATCTTTCTCGCTCCTTCTGGGGCGGACACGGCTGCGTATGTGTGTTTCACGGAACGCCGGCAAATGAAGACAAATCGACCGCAGGCGGCCCCCGCTGGAGCCGCGAGCGCGCTGGCCGCTGGCCGCATGCATCACAAAATATTAAAGGGACATTGCAAGGGAGAGAGAGCCAAGTTAGGGAGGTAAGCAAAGCATACACAGATCTAGGAAAAAAGAAAACTGCCTGAAAGATGTTGAAGATAAAGAACAACGGTGCCAGATAACAAACTAAAGATATTGTCGACCGCTTCTTTTATGCAAAAGGCAGCTGGAAACAGTAGCGGTGGCACGCTGTGTAGGCAATATGATAAGTAAGGTCACAAAACAGCCATGTACACACATGCAACGACACAAAAGACCTTCAGCATAGGGGCCATAGTGGCTGAAGGTTGATCCGCCCTGAAAAAGTGGTCTCTGCGAATCTAGTTTAGCGTTTGGGCGAGCCTTCATTGAAGAAGAGCATGGAAGATGCAGTCTTTCCTCCTGCATCTATATAGATACACATAGCAGCCTCACTACAACGAAGGTGTGATAGGGCTGCTGTTCCGTAAGGAGCGACATGCTGGTGAACGCATATGCCCGCTGACGATGACGCACAAATTCAGCGCGCCGAGCTTCAGCCGTACCCGCGTGTTCAGGGAGTGAAAGGAGCGTAAATAAATAAAAAATAAAATTTGTTAAAGCGGAAGCTTAGGCAGGTTGGCGTTTATCTAGTAAAGACGAACATTAATTCAGTCACATTAAGTCACTTTAATTAACGAAATTGAATCGGTTCAAAATCGCGCTGTACGTTTCATCCTCGCTAATTATCACCGCACTGCTAGCGTTACATTAATGAAGAGTACGCTCCCTATCCCATTACTCTCTCTTCGCAGAAAGGAATCGCGCATTTCATTATTTCATAAAATCTATTACCACAACCCAATTCTTCGTTCACTCTGGATCCACCCGGCACCGTACCATTCAGCTCGCCATGATCACATGCATAAAGTCAATGTACCTCGTCACAACACCATAGCATGTTCACAATCATTCCTTCCTAAGACCTCAATCGATTGGAATAACCTACCTGCATCATTGGTAACAATCACTGACCCCACTCGTTTTAAGAATGCACTAACAGTAAACTTGAAATCGTGAATTATTCCAACGGGTATAACTATTATTGGTATTGATTGGCTGTTTCCTTTTTTTTTTTGATTTCCAATGTCTGTTAATACAGTGTATTCTTTGCGTGTAATATTTACTATTATGTAGCATCATTATCTTTTCTGTAATGTGTTTACATAATCCTGTGCTTACTTTCCTGCATTTATTTCTGTTCAACTGTATTTCCGCCCCCCCCTCTATAATGTACTAATGTACCCTGAGGGTATCACAAATAAATAAATAAAAATAAAAACGCAATAAAGACAGCCACAAGAGAGGAGACACACAGATTCAGGGCTGTGTTTGTATGTCTCGTCTCTTGTGGTTTTATTTATTGCGATGTTCGTCTTTAAAAAGAAAATAAAAGCACCACCTTTCCGCGTGGCCAACTCACTCCACTTGGTGCTGCTTACACGATTATTCTTGCTCAAGCGGTTAGCCCTTTTATTTCCTCTGTAATGTAGCCCAGCACACGGCGCCTAGATCGCTTTATACGATCCAGGTTACCCGCTCGTCGCATCGCCAGCAGTGAATTATATATAACGCTTATCCGCAGAAGGGAGCTGAGGATCGCGGAGGAGACATAAGAAGGAAACGAAACAGTACGTGGTCTTGCGTGCACCCATGAAATCCTTAAACAGGTGCAGTTTCTGTAAAATATTCACAAAACGCTCGGGCAGGATGCACAGAGGAAGGAAAAAGGTGTACATAAGAAAGTAAAAAAATATTCATGTTGCTTCTATGTTACAGGGCACGGCCTCATACAGCTAAAGCGGTGTCCACTCGTCGCACGATATAACTTACCCCGGCGGGTTGGGGTCGGGTGAACGAATCTCAAACTCGACTCCGCTAAACGGCCAACCGCGGAGTGCAAGCCCGGAAGTGTTCTCGTATAAGGTGCGGCCGGCGAATCCGTGCACTTGTTTTACCGGACCAAAGCAGGCCGCCACCACCCCCCCCCCTCCCCTCCACCCACTTACGCCTTGAGCTTTCTGTTTATTTCCTCTTCCCTGAGGCAGTTGAACACTCTAGCCCAAGCTTCCCGGCACTAACTCCGCAGAACACCAGTGGCCACTAAAAGGGGAAACCGGGACAACGCCTGGCACTACTCCGCGCGCTCAAACCACCGCTGCGCAGCAGTACCCTGCAACACCGGGAACGCGAGAGTTGGGGCGGGCGGTAATTTCGAAAACGAAACCACCCGTCTGTTGCCCGGGTCCCGGGTGCGGCGGGTGCCCCTCTTGTTCGGCCGTTGAGTATACAGGCGTACGTGCGCTCGTACTACCGCTGTCGAGCTGGCAACAGAGACGTCCTGGAACAATGGGGAGAGGATGAGGAGGGTGGACTATGAGGAAGAAAATAGACACGAGGTCCTCTGGGTATTGTGCAGCACGAGGCGGTATAGGCCCTGCACTCCCGAGTACTGAGGAAGGAGAAGGGTAAGAGAGAGAGAGAGAGAAAAAATGCGGTGGCTCGAGGTCCTAGGAGATGAGAGGAACACATAACGCGCCGTCGTGGTCGGCCACGGCGCAGACACGCTGGCACGCGTGCGCGCAGAGAGAAAGTAGGAGAGGAAAAGAAAAAATACTGCTGCTACCGCGTACAGGGGCCAAGTGCAGGCTTGTTATGAAATATTCAGGCGGGTCCCCCCTCTCTCTCGCTCTGCCGGCATCGTCGGGCCGCGTGCGTATATTTCTCGTTGTCCTACCGCCTTCGACCAGGCGGCCGGGAAGCACACTCTGCCCGAGTCGTTCGTTTGTTTACCAGGATATTTGTTTGTTTGTTTACGTACGCACGTGTCTGCCACGTCTTCGTCTTCCGCGCATCTGATCCTCGCCTGCTACCACTGCCTGAACGCTGCTTCCTTTTCTTTTTTTTTCTTCTGCTTACCTACCACTGTCAGTATAGGCACGACAGGCACACCAGCAACCCAAACACGCACGGCCTCTGCTGCGGTGGCAGGAAGAGAGCATACGCGTGACGTTGCTCGTCGGTGCATTGCGAAGCACACCCAAGGGTTCGTGTCCATTCTTCTTCGGCTGTTGCCGCTGCTGCTGAATCTCCTATACCGCTCTATCTATGCCATTCTGGCCCCGGCCTCTTACTGTTCTTTTTTTCCCTCTCTACCGGCCCTGCTGGCTGTCATTTATGGTGCGCCCACACTCTCCGAGTACCCCAGCGCGGCCAAAAAGCAGAGGGAGGCGTGCACTTAGGCCCGGCGGGCCACAGTCGTGGCGTGTGGGAATTTTATCGGCATTCCGTAAGGCGGCCTACGGGTGGCGTGCCTGTGACGGCTGTCGAACTTATCTTGTTGTTGTTCATGTTGTTTGCTTGTTCTCTGTTTTCGCAATGCTGCTGGTGGCTGAATTGTTTTTGAAAGCTTCGCCGTTCAAACCCGTTCCGTAAACGCGACTTTATATCTTCATCTTTTATTGTACTCAGGCTTCTCTGACTTCTGTTTTGGCGTCGTTTTTACAGATACCGAACGAAGAATAATCGTTAGAGTGCTAGGCTTCCAACAAACTCTGGTCATGTACGGTTAAGGCATCGCGTTTTAATGGCTGCTCTTACGCGCCCGAAGAAAGGAGCAGTAACTTTACGAGCATTCTTTAGGGCGGGCGCACATTAATGAAAATTAACGTTTTATAAGTCCAGTTAGAAATTAAATGAACTCCAAAGGCTATACAGGCAATACGTAACGAAATGACGGAGAAAGGAAAATGCCTTATTGAGTAAACGAACAGCCGTCTCAGAAACATGCGCAAGACGGGAACATTTTAAGGTTGTTTTTCGATCATGAAAGCCCTAGATGAACGAGGCGCTTTGTAGAATGCGATTTGAATATTTTCGCAAAGTGCTCCTATGTCGTGGGAAGTGACTAGCTAAATATACGTAGGTATTGCTTTCTATATGCGGCCGCAGACATTGGATTGCTGATGAATTCTGAAGGACTCCGCGCTTAATGCTCTCTCTGTTTTTGTGCAACTTGAGTTCTTTTCTTTTTAAATAAAATTCATAATCATTGGAGGGAAAGGAAACTAACCGCCCATATGCCACCTCACCGCTGTAATGGTAAGATATGAACAGAGATGTGCTGGTTTTCTTGCGTATTGGGCAATAAACGCACGGACAAGTCACACTAGCAGCACCGACCACGATCCATTGATTAATTAGAACTGTAAAATGTAGGCTCCTGGAGAATACACGGCGACACCAATGTAGTTGTTCCGTGAATAGGTGCCCGGCCACGGTGGTCTAGTGGCTATGGTACTCGGCTGCTGATCCGAGGGTGGCGGGATCGAATCCCGGCCGCGGCGGCTGCATTTCGATGCAGGCGAAATGTTGAGGCCCGTGTGCTGTGCGATGTCAGTGCACGTTAAAGAACCCCAGGTGGTCGAAATTTCCGGAGCCCTCCACTACGGCGTCTCTCATAATCAGAGCTGGTTTTGGGACGTTACAACCCACAAAACAACAAACAACAAACGCGAATAGGTGCGCAGTTGAGAAACTAAAAGGAACGTTGGCCGATGATACATGGAGCCAGTTGTCGAATATTCTTAGAGAGGTCGTGGATGATAAAATTCTACTGTGGATAAACACAGACAGCTAGATGACATTAGCATACAATTAAACTACGTATAATGGTAACAATCGAAGTACAGTCTAGAAGTACAGCTGCAGTTAGCTTCGATTAGTGGAGGGACAGGCTTAATTAGTATTTCGTGGCACGCCGTGCAGCCACGCACGCAAGAATGAAAACAAAGTAAGGCGAGAGCCCCCCTCGAACATATGCACTCATTGTGATCGCTTCTCAACCTCGCCCAAGATTTGCGCTGTGATTTGTAAAGGCCGAACACGAAGGACAATTCTTCCGTGGTTAACTCAGAAGCTTAGTACGCCAGGTCAGCTAAAGTCGAGCTGTGTTGAATCGAGTAGGTTCCATATATATGAACAGGTTCATTACGTGTCGCGGACGCTTATCGGATGCACTTAGGTTTAGGTGCACATTACAGCACTGCAGATGCTGATGATAAGATGATATTGCTGCGTCCATATCGTGTTTTATCACATGGAGAGAGAGGGACGGAGAATAAACCTTTATTTAGTCGCATTGGCTGTAGATAGGGCTTGGTTACATCGCTCTACTAGATGGCGAGCTGGACAAGCCCGCTGGCGACCTTAAGGAGGACGCGCTTGATGACCCGGTCTTGTATGTCTGGGTCTGAGCTGCGCAGCAGGAAGCAAGATTTCTTCCTAATCTGGAGGTGGGGGTCTTCCTTGCATCTCAAGAGTATATGAGTAAGGGTTGCCCTTTCATCGCGCAGTGTTCATGAAGGAGAAAATTGTGTGGGGAACATATGGGAGAGGACTACCGAATTAGGGAAGGAGTTTGGAGTCTCCTCCATGTGGTTGCCTGCTCTTTACTGAGCTTCTTATGCGGGGCGGGGACATTGTTTTTCCAAGGCGGAAGTGGTGGTTCATATTATGGAATGTCGTTAGGCTCTTTCTGCCGTCTCCAGAGCGGAGGTGCTCACTGGACGGCCGACGAAACGTCGATCTGTCTGGTGAGCCGCCTCGTTTCCAGGGTTGCCGGAGTGTGCTGGAACCCAAATCAATTTCATGTCTCTATCTGCGGCAGCGGCGGCTGCATTTCGATGGAGGCGAAATGTTGAGGCCCTTGTGCTGTGCGATGTCAGTGCACGTTAAAGAACCCCAGGTGGTCGAAATTTCCGGAGACCTCCACTACGGCGTCTCTCATAATCACAGGTGGTTTTGGGACGTTAAACCCCACAAATTAATCAATCATGTCTCTATCTGGGTAGGTCATTTGGTTCAGAATATTTAGAGCAGATTTTTCCCTGGCAAAATTGTGTATGGCAGTCTTAGAGTCGCGGGTGATATCAGCGTGCGCATTTGTAATGGCAAATGAGATGGCTGCCTCCTCATCCATTGCTAATGTGCGTACACGGATGGAGGCATATACGACAGTGAGTTGTATTCCCGTAATTCCTGCCACTGCGAATGCTCTGCTGGGCGTTTTGTACTCCGCCAAACCAACGTATATGACACCCGGTTCGTCCTTATACACTTTATGGAGAGCCGAAGTCATGGCCGCCCTCCTAGGCTCGTGTTGTATGGGTGCATATTTTTAGGTAAACGTTTAATGGTGAGCCGTTTTCTGTCTGATGATGGTAGGTCTGTCACTTCATCGATTTCTGGTTCAACGTTGTGGTCTAGTTGAGTGAGCATACTTCTGCCACCTTTAGTTTTCGTAAGCCGCGCCATTTGTGTGGTGATGTGGGACGTGCAGACTTCCTCAGGTGTGTAACGAATGCCTAATTGAACAAACTTTTCTGTTCAAGTGTAGTGAGGCAAGCCCCAGTGCCGCTATGAATGCATGTCGGATGAGGCAGTCAAGCTTCGTTCTTTCCGCAGTACAGAGGTGCAGTAGGGCGTGGAAGATACGCTTCGATTACTCGCACAGACGTGCCAGTAGCTGAAGCATGGAAGATACGCGCGGGCGCCATTGGCCGATCGAAGAGAAACAGGATGAGTTTGGCTCGGGCTGCGAGCCGGAGCCGTCAGCGCTGCAACCCCTGTTCTGCATATAGTCTGCAAATAGCTTCTGTAATAATTGACTCGTTTCTCGCGTAACAATATCCTGGTTTTGGCACGAGGATCCCCGATGTAATTATTATTATTGCCTGGCGCAAGAAGATAAGTGAATCTTGTACTATGGTACTTTAGTGGCGCAAGGCTAGCGAAGCAGATGGTCGCTTAGCATGTCCGGGTTTGTCTCCGGCACACCCGCATTTGGACCTGGTTTGAGGCTTGGGGAACGCCCTCGCAGAGCCATCCGAGACGAAGCCAACGCTTCTCAAAGTTTCGCACCGAGCTCAGCGCAAAAGACGTTCGCGTCGAACCACAGGTGGCAGACGCGGCGCACGTGGCCTCTGCTTGACGCCGTCCCACCCTTTTGCTATACTACACTATGCACAAACGCCCAGCTTTGCGAGACGCTCTGCACTGGACAAATCGACGCACACCACACGATCTTTGTCTTCAGATTGATTGATTGATTGATTGATTGATTGATTGATTGACTGATTGATGACCGACTGACTGACTGACTGACTGACTGACTGACTGACTGACTGACTGACTGACTGAACGACTGACTGATAGATCCTGGTTCGGTTTAGGAAATGACGCTAAATTGTGAAACCCATGTCGGGATCACCGCTAATTGCGTCCGTGGGGGAAGGGGAAAGGGACTGAAAAAGATAGGAAGGAGGCAAAAAGCGTAGTGGAGGGCTTCGGAAATTTCGGCCACCTGGTTTTCATTAACGAGCACTGACGGCGCACAGTAGACGGACCTAGGGCATTTTCGCCTGCATCGAAACTAATGTATTTTTTTCCTTTCTGCGTGAACACGCTTTCCAGCCGGCTGCAGTTTTGGCAGTGTAGTAGAAGGCTGATATCGTGTGCGCAAGAGAATAAAGAATCGCGTGTGCGTACGCCGCACATTAGGCATTGCATAGAAGTGCACGCCCACTCTTGGGGACATGAACTAATGATAATTGCAGTTTTGTGATATTTCGGACAAATTATGAGAGCCTGAAATGCTTCCTATTAAAAAATGACACCTGTAGTGCGGTATACTTGCCGTTCGTGGTTACGATGTAGTCTGGGCGGTGTGCTCTTCTCACTTATTATAAAGCGCAACTTTACTTGAACATATTGAAGTGCGCAGCGGAGACGTGTGCCGCAAGAAGAGAAGGCGAGAGAATAGAAATATTTTCTAGAGAATCTTCGGAGAGGAGTCATTGCTGCAGGATACAACGAAGAGGAACCATCACTTTAGTAGGTGTGCGCGAATATTTAAATGTTTCGAAAATTTATCGAATATTACCTATTCTATATTCACATTTGATTCGAAAGTGACGTGTTCGAACTCATTCAATATATATATATATATATATATATATATATATATATATATATATATATATATATATCGCAAATATAAAACATGCGATACAATCAGCTTGCCGAAAATCTCCTATATTTCGCTTTTACGCGAGGTGTCGGCACTTGTGGCGACACCTATGGCGCATATACGGGCAAGCGTCGATATTTCCACGGAGCCGTGACGATTGTCAACGAGGAGCATGGCGTTACGCACGACTTATCGCCACCAATATCACTTAACGGCATATCACTTAACGAGAGATCACTTAACGCAATGTCACGCTATATGTTCCCGCCGAAATATCACATGGCTGTCAAGTGACTTGTTCAGTAAACTACCGGCCAGCTTCGCTGTTATCTGGCCTGTGAGCGATCTAGAGGGAGCTGCGTACTTTTTTTATGATTGATTGCTGGGGTTTTACGTCCGAAAACCACGGTATGGTTATGAGATACACCTATAGTAGAGGGCCCCGGAAATTTCACTACCTAGTTGTTTTAAACGTGCACTGACATCGCACACGGGCCACAACATTTCGCCTCCATTGAAAGGCAGCCGCCGCGGCCGGGGTTCGGCCCTGCGACTTTCGTGTCAGCAGCCGAGTGCAATGGTCACAAGATCACGGTTGCGGGGAGTGCAGTAAGCGTTATATGAGCACCATGCTAATGTGCAAGGTTCTGCAGTGAGGATGAACAAAGCACAAGAAGACATTTATTTTGCTCGTGGA
Organism: Hyalomma asiaticum; assembly: GCA_013339685.2. Classification (NCBI taxonomy): domain Eukaryota; kingdom Metazoa; phylum Arthropoda; class Arachnida; order Ixodida; family Ixodidae; genus Hyalomma; species Hyalomma asiaticum. The sequence continues at coordinate 59,472,923 of CM023482.1, forward strand.
ACATAATCTATTTTGCTCTGTTCAAGCGACATTCACTCAGCAGTGAAAAATACGTGCTGAAACTACACTGCGCCCGTTCGTAGTACATTTCTCATTTATGAACGGTATTTCCAGCGCGGCCGTTCTACTCCTGAGGGGGAGCGATTTCAGTCTATTGTAGGAAGAGTACTGCGCACCATGAGGGGGCGTTCGATCACCCTATGTCTACAGAGAGATAGGGTGCTATGTGGTACAAACGAATACTCCGTCAAAATGTGTTCTTGTCGCCTCTTTATTTCTTGGAGGGCAGGTTTCGGTAGAAGGACCTAACTTCGTGAAATGCCTTTGGCGAAGAGGAAGCTCCTCTTTAATTATATCCACTTGAAGCATGTGGCTATGATGCGGGGTGAATCGTTGCCCATATTGCGTGTCAAACACGGAACAAACACGCACAATATCGTGACGGCAGTGGTTCGGTTAAGGAAATATCGCTAATTTCTGCAAGCCATGCCGCGAGCACGGTTAAGCGTCGTGGGGGTACGGAAAAGGACTGAATAATGTAGAAAGTAGAGAAATGCCGTAGCGGAGGGCTCCTGAAAATTTTGACCACCTAGGGCCTTGAACGTGCACTGACCATCCACAGTGCACGGGCCCCTGGCATCTTCGCCTCCAACCAAAATGCGGCCGCCGCGGCCGGGATCGCACCCACGTTTTCACATCGCAACATGTTAAGAAACCAAAGCCGCTTAAGGGCAAGGGTGTCTCCAACGGAGTGTTACAGCATCTCCGTAAGTGAGGCACAGATATAACACTTGCACACGGACCCGTACCGCGTCTTAGAGCAGTATATTGGTGTTTTAGGTGCATGGTCAGTTCTTTCTAGGACTACATAGCCAGTGTGAGCAGACTACGTGAACTGTCTTCACTTATGCTCACGGTGGTTACGTTATTCGGCCAATTTTACGTAAATTATGCTTAGAATTTTAACGAAATCCGGTGCATGCATGTCGAGCTGTACGTTTGGTGGCTACATAGTGATTCTACACAAGCAATTATGTCCAGAAGCAAGAGTCACGTGCCGGAAAACATGAACCAAAGATTCTCGTGGCCTAAACCGAAACGCACTTGCAGGCACCCAATCCATCATGGACAAAGCAAGAAATGAAGAGGTTTACATGCTGGAAACAAAGCGTGCAATACGCTCATCACGGAAAGTTGTTACACGTGGTCTGTTGATGGCGGCGTTGGAGCGGGAAAACTCCCGTGCCCAACATGTAAACTAATGAGCGGTTCCTGCTCCCGGCACAAGCCTTTCAAGCGGAACAAGTGAACGCGTCATTCATCTAGCCGACGCGGCACAGTTTATTGCAGTCGAGAAGGGTTGTGGGGATTTTCTTTTACACGTTACCGAAAACAGGCACCGGTCTTGGAAGTCCCGGCATGGTTCTCAATTTCACGAGAGCGTCGTTCATTTTTATAAAAGCTCTCCGTCTCGAGTCACAAAAGCAGATGCGTGTTTGCACAGACGATCTTGCGGCCTTTTGCGGCGAAATGCCCGCGGCACAAGAAGAAATTTAATAAAACGGGAAAGAACGGAACTTTGGAAGGGAGCCAGGAAGAGAACGCCTGTTGTACAGAAGGATCGTGGCACTGAAGCTGTGTGTTTATTTTTTTTCCTAGCTGCATCTGCCTGTTGCAGCCGGCTGCTGCTGCTGCTTCTGCTGCCGCTGCTGCTGCTGCTGGAGCCTCACGATAAATGAGTGGATTACTGAGCGTTTGAGGATGCCACCTGTGCTACGGCTAAGCTAAGAAAGGACAATTAAAAAAATTTTGGAAATTAACAATGAAATATTATACAGAAAGCGGGTGACGGCTTGCTTGTTGAAGTTACCTTTCTAACGAGTAGATGTTACAAATAGAGTGAACGATGGAGCGCATGCACAAGCAGCTGGCACGGGTCTTGGCATGTTCCATATCATTCAGTTTCGCCATTGCCTCCGCATATTGATTGATTTCTGAATATGTACGTCCCAAAGCCACGATTTGATTATGAGCCACGTCGTAGTAGAGGACTCCGGAAATTTCGACCACCTGGGCTTTAACGCGATTATCTTCGCATAGGCCAGATGTTCGGGTCAGGGTCTCTTCTTAGAACTTCGTACATTCGTTCTGGTGCCGAAACTCGGAAAGCGGTGCTCATACACGAGCCAGCTTCCGCAATGTGTGAGGTGAGCTGTCGTCGTACGCAAGAACGACATCGCCGACATGTAGTCGGGGCGATGGCTTGGGTGCCGCTTCGTGGGCAGAGCGCAGAAACAGCAAGTACTCGTTGCGGTGAGAGCTTGTCGATGTGGTAGACGACGTGGTATATCGACGCTTGTTGAGTGAGGAACAGCAGCACCGAAATCTTGACGGGACCACGTTGCAACTTTGCCAAGCAGGAAATGTGAAGAATTAAGTGGACAGGGTATTTCATCGGTATACGCAGATAAATACGAGTTGCCTCAGATGTTCGCTTCGACCTCACACAAAACCGTTGCGATGTAATTGAAGGGGAGGTGACTGCGACCCACGAAGCGCTTCATCGTGCTTTTGGTGAGGGGAATGAGCCGTTCCCATCATACGCCACCAAAGGGCCTGCTTGGCATTGAACTTCCATCCTATGTGATGCGGACTGCTGGAATCCGCCAAACTGGGCGTGGCGTAATTGACGAGCTCTCTTGCGCTCTGATGGAACGTTACGGCTTTGTGTGAGTGTATTGTGGAGGCTATTCCATGGCGGGAGATTAAACGCCGAAAGACAGCGGCAAAGCTCATGGCAGCCATGTCCATTCTGAGTTTAAGATGAAGAGCGCGTGTTACGAGAAGATGGCCTTGAAGACTTCGGAGTACGTCTGCTTCGCTGGACGACAGTAAGGGGGTTCGTAGAAATCAACATCATATATAGCGAATGGACTTGCTTCTGTAACTCGATCTCGTGGTAATAGCGCCGCAGGTGCGGTCTCTGGCGTGATTTTGCGTCTTCGGCGGATGAGACAACCACTCGGTGCTTTCTTTACGTCTTGGCGACCTTTCAGCACTTAGGAGGGCTCATGGAGCTGAGTGCGTGCTCGACGCTTGGATAAAGCATTCGCTCATTAGTGTAACAATCAGCACCTCAGTGACAACAAAAGTTAGAGACGCCCTCCGACGCTTACAAGCCCGTCGATATCAATAAACAGACGCGAAAGTAGCCGACGCCACGAAGTAGGTACAACTCTACCAGCCAACTTTGCCGCTATGCCGTCAGCAAAGTAAGTGTGCTGGACTTGTTTGATGGTGTCATGTTCAAGTCGTGCCACATCTTCACAATCCTGCGGTCCGAACGTGAATACTCTTTTTGTCGGTGTATACGGATGAAGCTGCAGACCGCAGTTTTTGCCCGCAGTTACTCGAAGAAGGCGTGAGCGCTCGCTGTAACGACGCGTTTAGTCTCCGACACTGACTCTTCGGTGATTACGGGCATTGATAATGTCACATCAGCGTTCGGCATGTACTTTAGCTCTCAAGAGATTGGGGTCCTTGAACAAGCCGCGCCGTCCTTCGAGGTGTGTATGGGGATAGAGAGGCCATGAAGGGCCTCTTCGTCACAGACACGATTGAAGAAGCGCGTGAGCAGTGATACATCTTGTTAGTAAGTCTGCCAGATTTTCCTTGCTTTTTCAGTGCTGTCAGGTGTGGCCCACAGTGTGCCACTGTGTTTATGCGATTCTCTTTCCGACATATATGTCAAGAAGCCTGCAATCCTGCGACACCGAATGAATGACAATTTGTGAGCCGGTCCAAAAATTAAGAAAAAAATAAACAAAGAGAACAAGCAAGCATCAAACGGAAAGACAAACTGTGGCTCTAGATGCTGGCCACGGTCAGACAAGCAAGGAACTCCAAATGAGGCGGCGACATAGGTTTCAGCCGTGCGATTCTCCCCTTGCTCATTAGAAGAAATGCTCTGCGTTTTGCGAATGCATTGATTCAGTGCACACGTAGACAGCCACGCCATGTGGCCACAGGCTGGCACTCTGCGAAAACATGTAGCTCTGTCTCTCTGACTGGATGTGCTTGCCCACCGAAACTGCGGACAAGAAGCTGACGACGTCAAGCAACGTGGCGGCAAGGTCTTCCGAAAAACCTGCAACGAGAACAACCACCTCCGCTCTAAAAAACTTTCGCCTCTCCCAGGTTGGCTCCACCGTCAGTGGCAACATCTTCAAGCGCCTCCGGAATGCTCCTCATGAACTTGTCGGCCGCATGAGTGTTTTACAACTAAAGGGAAAGAAGGAGCGTGGTCACGAGCAGTGCATGGGCCTGGCTCGTTCTGTTTAAAATGCCAGAGTCCCGTGTGCTGTGCGTTATCAGTACACGTTAAAGAACCTCAGGTGGTTAAAGTTTCCGAATCCCTCCACTACGGCTTTTCTCTCTTTCCTATCTCTTTCATTCTCTTTCCCTTACTCCAACCGACGCTTAGCCGTGCTCCGTACATGGGTTGCGAAAATTAGCGTCCTTTCCTTAACCGAACATAATAATAATAATAATAATAATAATAATAATAATATAATATAATAATAATAATAATAATAATAATAATCTGTTTTAACAACGGAGCAATGTCTGCCGCCGTTGTGTTCATCAGCCTCCATGTGGAGCATTTCCTTGCCCTCGACTAGCCATGGCCGCGTTCGACCCATGCTTACGCTCAGCCCACTTCTATATGACAGCGATTATGCGCAGGCAACGAACGAACGAATGAAAGAAAGAAAGAAAGAAAGAAAGAAAGAAAGAAGAAAGAAGAAAGAAGGAAAGAAAGAAAGAAAGTTGTGACTGCCATGGTGGTAGCAGTGAAAAATAGACCAAAAATCAAGGGGTTATCATAATTGAGGGAAGCGCAGGAGAACTAAAGCTCCGTTGTTTCATGGATTTCACACAGGGTGAAACTATACCTTCTAGTTTGCTTTAGTTCCACCACTACCTTCGAAAAAACCGGACATTCTGGTCTGGGTACCTTCGTATTGACTGCAGTTGAGATTGGTCGCTCTGTCCTTTACATTAACTTACCTACGATATAGAGGAGGTTTACATAAGCTGAGCGGTTATTCATTCTGTTAATCATTTCGGCGTGAACTGCAGAAACGAGCTCGGCTGTGTGCCGTGACTCAGCGTCCGTAAGAGTATGCTTTAGCTCAGCTTACAGGTGAGCTTCTTTAGTACATACGAGCACTGCATATATTGAGCAGGCATGTGCTAAAATATGATTGTTTTCTTTTTACTTCTTGCTATGCTTTGCGGTCAACCAGAGTACCAATGTGTACAGCAACGACGATGTTTCCCTTACATCGTCGCTACTCCAACTGTCAAGTTCGCTGTTCCAACAGTCAAATTCTCGCTTCACATAGCCGTAACGAGAACCATATATATTCGTGCAAACGGAAACCCTTTGCACACATTTCATGACTAGTTGCCTTTTTTTTTTTTAAAGGCTGTTGCAATGAGCGAACGGTGAAAACTTCGCGCAGAAAGTCTCTCGAGAGGCTAAGAAACAGAAGCACACTAACTGAAATGTTGTATAAGCAGCTTCGATGTTTTTCAGAGAGGCTGGTCAAAATTTTCGTGTTCCTATTTTCCCAAAGGCAGCGTCACCAACGCCGCTGTCACTTAACCTCTCGCCAGATCTAACATGGCAAAAAAGGCAAGGTTGCCGGTTTCGAAGAAGAAAGTTCACCTATGGAAGCGTCGGCCAATGATAATCCTGTTTATGAAATTTCCATTCCAACGTCTGTTTCCATTCCTCGTCCTCTGCGCGAACTTCCGATTTTCATACTCAGTAGAAATGCAGTTTTTCATGCTTAATTTATGAAAACGGCCGAAACAGCAGTAATCAAGTTTGTGATGCGCGCAGAGGAAAAGATAGCCATCTTGTATGTGCAGGCCTGCCTGGCGGTGCACTTGGGCATGTGTACGCCTTACCACATGGGCGTGAATATAAACTGGCATAGAGTTAAATTTCTTCGGTTTACCAGCGGGCCCATTATCTCGGAGTTTCGTATTTTATTATGCGCGAAGAAAGATTTTGCTGCAACTGAGGCTGATTTTGGCCGCAAGCTGGTGTACGCGTGTCTGTTTTGTAGTTCTTACGTTGTTCAAGTAAAGTTACGTAAAATTATCCCGCGCTGGAATGGCCTGTGGTGTAGAACAGCAAGAGTTCTTGTTTTTTTTTTTCTGCGATGAGATGTGAAATATGAGAGCACCGACGTCCACAGTCGTAATGAGAATTCATGTATTTCACTCTCGCACCGCAATGCGGCGTAGTGATTCAGTGTTAACCAAAAACGAAGCAGACACATTTTGCAGTTACCAGAATACGCCGTATGGTTTGTTCTGTTCCGTTTAGGTTTTGTATTCAGTGTAGAGCGCGGAATTGTGTTAACTCGTTCGGTAATGGCCAAAACTTGGGCGTAAGGTTTTGCTCACTGCGGTTACCGGAGTACGTAGATCTAGCGAAGCATGCTAAGCGCAGCATGCATTATGCTAGAAAATATAGTCCATCGTTTTTCAAAACATTCAGAGCGCAGCGTTGTGGTTTTTAGAAAGAAGAGATACTCCTTCCCTTATAAGACCATGGTGAGTCGAATGACTGGAACACAAAGCGGGTGCATAACGTCCACGCAAATCCAGCAACCTAAATAATTGATTTCCGGGTTCTTTTTTTCTCAAAAACAACAATTTTATTACAAGAGTCGCCGTAGTGGGGGCTCCGGAAATTTCCACCACCTGGGCTTCTTTAACATGCACTGACATCGCGCTGTACGCGGGCCTCAACATTTCGCCTTCACCGAAATGCAGCCACCGCGGCCAGGATTCGATCCCTCGGCCTGCGGATCTGCAACCGAGTACCATAGCAACTAGACCACCATTCCAGGGTAAAAGCTACAGAATTATGTCAGGTCCTTATCAAGAGGGCTGGGAGGTGACACGCAAGGCGACACGCAACGATACGTAGTCCGTCAATGGACAATCTCGTAGATCGTGCAATCACATTTAGCATGTCAATATGCGGTTACCCAGGTACACACACAGCACCGCATGGAAAGGTTCTAATATCAGATGCCGCCATATAAGACTTTTTTTATCGCTGTTGCAGTCGTCGCCACCCCCATCATCGTCGTTGTCCTTGCTTAATAATCACAGGCAAATGATAAGCTACTCTGCTGTATAAGAACCGACTGGGTTAGCGTAGGCGGTTTGGTGCCGCGCTGCTGAGATCGAGGACGGGGGCTCGATTCATTGCATTTATAAGCGTAAGCACACCCGTGTGCTTACGCTTATGTGCACGTTAATGAACCTCAGGTGATCGAAATTATTCCTGAGCACCGCATGGCCAATAATGATGCCGTGGGTTATTGAGGCCCTAAAACCTCAAAATTAAAGTACATTACGCCGCAGTAAAAGCAGCTTTCTATAAATTTATAAATAGCGACCAGCAATTTTTGTCGTATATATACACAAACCTTACACAGACGAGTTCATAGAATCTGCCAGACATAATTATGAATAAGACAAATAAGCAAACCTTAGTCAATCAAAGGAGGCATTACGACCAATACGCGTCCGGGTTAGAATTAGTGTACGCTGTTCAGTAAGAATACACGCGTCTGCTTAACAGGCTGGTATCATTTTTGCACAACCGATAAATCTTCGCGTGCCTAACACGTAGCACGTAGTGCTGACTGTTCATTGTATCTGCTTGAATTCGCACGAGATACACTTTACGCCGACCACGGGCACGCGAACGTCCTGCAGACTTGCATACTGAGGCCTGTCGAGCCTACGCGGCCTAAGGGCGCGTACCATCTGAATTACTCTGTTTCATATTATAAATAATGACTACTTCATGCAGCACACGCGTACACAAGTTTAACAGACCTTATTTACGCGATGTTGCGGCAATTCTTTCGCACACGGTCGCTTCTCTGCAGTAATACCACTTTTACGCTATACTAGTCTTGTGTCAGTGGTGAAAAAACCTCCGTCGTGGCGTCAACGCCTCCCTTTCCGGAGTACTGTGGCGCGCCGTTACTGGCATGATATCACCCGCTCAGTCGTATCTTATTTCTTTCCTTTCACAAGCAACGAGGCCGTATACCGCCCGGCGACGCTGTAATAGAGACGAATGGGTCGTAAATTTGCGTTCGAGTGGCCGAGGAAACCGCAGTACGCCTGTTTGCACCAGCGTAACCCTATACAGCTGCCAAACACAAAGAAGGAAATGGTGACGCATGGAGCAATTTCGCGAGAACATGAGAGCGCGTGACGAAAGTAACAGAAAACAAAAAACAAGAACGCACTGGGGCCGTAAGCAGAAGCATGCACGGCAGGCCTCGGCCCGAGGGTAGGGATTGTGAAAGGGCGAAGGAAAGGAAGGGGGAATGGGAGGAGGAGGGTGTGCATTGCCTTCCAGGGAAACGTGGAAGAGACTCGTGTTTTCTCGGCATCTCGCATAGTGTACACCACTGGCATTTACGCCATAGGAAACGAGCGCAGCAACACGAAGGAGAGGAGAGAGACAAGCCAAGCCACCACAAGCCAGCTGATGGCAGTAAAGGGGAAGGCGCGTTGAGTGTGCCCTATAAAGCAATTAGTAAAATAAATAGGAAGAAAAACAGCCCGTGTTGCCCCTTTTATTTCCATCTCCACACTTGGGTCCAGTGTCGAAACGCGGGTGCTCGTGGGGCCGTGCAAAAAAAAAAAAGACAAAATGTACAAACGAGATTTCGAGTCGGAAAAGGAAAACTAAAAGAAAACAAGGGTGCGTATCCCCCGGCCAAAACGAGGAGAATCGCACGAGCTTAGGGTGGATGCATGAAACGAGAGGCTTGACCATAAAGTTTACGGTTCTCCGAGGAGCCCAGGGGGAAAGAAAGAAAAAAAAAAGAAGGCGTGTAGCGTAAAGGAAATGGAGAGTGAGTGAGCCGATGGAAGTCGCCTCTGACTATGCAGTTCTCTCTCTCTCTCTCTCCGAAACTACAGCCGGGACGTCGACGGTTGCTATGAGAATAGGAGGCGAGCATCCGCAAAGTTTCATCCTTTTCCCGTCAGCCCTCGTCTCCCGTCGAACGCGAGTCCGAGTCCGAGATACCCGCCAAGCGCGCCGGGCCGAGCAAACAGCGGTGGAAGCGATTCAATGCCCCATGCGCTTATAGGGCTTTTCCTGGCCGGCCTGCTCTCCATCCCTTTTCTTCGCTGTTTGTTCACTTTCCCTATTTTCTCTTTGCTAGTGTACTCAAGACGGGGAAAAAAGGTAAAACTTGCGTTCTTTCTTCTGTCCTCTCCAAATCGGACTCCCTTCCCATCGAAGATACACCTTCGCTTTCTTCTTTACGCCGACTAGAGGAATTCCGACGGAGACACGAAAACGAGCATGACGTAGGGAAGAAAAGGGAAAGACACCAATACACATCCCCTGCATAGCGCTACGTTAGGGCTTCTCTCGGACTCACGGCAACGGCTCCCGAAGGAGTTTGGCAGATCGCCGCCGCTGCGTCCCGGAAATAAACAAATAAATAAGCGGCACTAAGGAAAAAGGGGGAGAGGGACCGTAGGGAAAGGGGGTGGGGGGCACATCGTATTGGCGTATCGGAGGCGACTGGAAATTGGCTATGGCCCATTGCGACATTATTCTTCGCTCACTCCCAGGAATGCAAGCTTCGTCGGTTGTTTATATTTATACATTTTGTTGCTTTGGTAGACCACTCGCCGCGAAGCATATCTGGGACGCAGGAAAGAATATAATAAAAAAGGCGAACAACAAATAAGAAAATGCGTGTGCAGCACGCTGCGCAGGGAAGGCGAAGCAACCGATGAAATGCAAGAAAGCAGTTTATGAGCAAACGATTCGGGACACCACAGGGCCGTGGTTATGGGATGAATCTAACTGGATCCCCCGCAAAATCCCACCTACTCACTTTAAAACAGTTAGCAATGGTAACAATAACAGCAGTAATATATTATGTGGTGACAGACAGGCTGTTATTACGAACTCATATTGCGTTAGCGATGGATGAATTCAGGTGTTGGTGTAGTGGTGTAACGCTACCTCTTGTGCATGTACCTCGAGAGAAAAGTTATGCAAAAACGCATATTGAATTATTGTGTTCATTTCCGGCCATCAAAGACAATTTAGACTTGCAGTCCCCGGCATCGCGCTAGGACCCAGCGACAATGTGTTTCTTGCCCGGCGCCCCGATGAACCTCCAGAGAAGAAGAAAGAGAATGTCCGTGAAAAACATTAAACATTCCCATAAAAAAAGACTGCAGTTGGACTTGTATGAAGTTGGCGTGATATGACGGTATCATTTTAGGACAAAAAGAGCATTTTTATTTATTCTATTGGGAATATCTTCTCTATTTATTATTGTTAATCACATCACTTGCTTGCAGTTATATTGTATTATGTTTTTGAAGTGTACATTATTAGTTATTATCTTCCTGCCTCTTCAGTTTCTAAGTTTTGTTTATTTTCTATTTACTACGCACAGGAGGTCCCAATTCAGTATCTGACTCCGGGACCTCCTTCTATATATTCGAATGTGACAACTTGTTCTTTGTGATAATAAAATATTTCTGATAATTTCTGACTGAAACTTATTCAAGCAGAGGTAGTGCGCAACGCATTCGCATTCGGGCATGGGCCAGGATTATACGGGCACTAGCCGTCGGTGAGAAAGAAAGAAAGAAGAGAAAGGAAGAAAGTGAAAAAGAAGGAAATGGCATGGCCGCAATGGATATGAGTGTCTGAGCAAGTACACCCATTGGAGAGTGTTTGTTATGTGTGCGATAGGATTTGTGCAAGAACTACGTGTCCAAAGTCCATACAAAGTTAAACTAAACTCCCCCTTAAGTCCACCAAAATGGCTACGTGGTAATGTCATTTCCGACATTTAAGCTAACAAATTTGCCTCTAATTTCTTTTTGAGAACTATTTCAATTGATAATGTAGAGACCCTTTTCTGCTGCTTAAAGGGTGTTACGCTCTCTTGGGGGATGTAAAAGAGCAAAAACTTTAGCAGAAATGGCTTCTAGACTTTTCGTTTTTTTTTCTCAGCCGTGCTCACTTCATTTATGTGTACTTGAACTGCGCATGCTTCCATTTTCTCATATTCATTCTGCCTCGACAAAGAAGCAGAATGTCGAGAGCCATTAGCAAAATGAAAAAAAAAAAAGGAGGAACAGTGCCGAGAGAGTCAACCCACTCTAGGGCCATCTTTTCCGAGAAAGCGCCACATTTCTTCTTAAGGGACTCCTTATGTAAAGCACCTGTAAACGAGCAGAACGTACCCAGGTACTAGCGGCACCATGTCGCAAGCTAATTGTGATTAAGTATAAACTGAGCGCCCGCCAGAGGGATGGTATTGAACCGGGTCACACACACCCCTTGAGCCGACTTTTCAATTTTTTTTTCGTTCCATTTTATATTCCGAGACCTTCTGGCTGGTGCTGCAACGGAGGGTCAACGGCCACATCGAAGTGCAATCTATTTAATTGGAAAAGCACAGTTACATCGGCACCCCCCGCGAGCCCACCTTCCGCACCTCTGTCCGCATTATAGAGCCACTCCCAAGCGATACCTTTCCCGTTAATTCTAAATGGTTAGAGAGCGCAAAGTGAGAAACGGCTCTTTGTGCATTTCGTATGTCGCCCTTTCGCACATTTCCTTTCCTCTCTCGGTTTCTACATTCTATCGGCGCTTTGTTCGAACCTTTCTTTTTTTCTGCCCCTTGGTACGGCGCTCCTCTGGACCAGATTGGTCGAAATGAGGGCGGGGTTGCGCCGGGGCCATCCAAGTCGCATGCATCAACGTCGCAGTGCTGGTAAGTGTGGCAGCGGCTGTCGCCCGAAAAGGACTGGCCGGACCGTACAAGAGTTCACTGCGCCGATCCAATTTGGTATTATTGGATAACATCGAGACAGCGTAGGGCGCCCGTCGACGAATCTTTCATCTTCACGTTATGGAGCGCCGCATGCCGCGCTGCGTTTCGCAAATGATTGGCGCGCGTGCAGCGGCGTGTTCTGAACATTCCGTGGCCTGCATAGCGGACCTGCGTTTTCCTTTGCCGCCCCGTGTGAGTGCCTTAGAACTCACGGGTATAATCCGTTTGTGCAGCGGGCCCATCTTAAGGTTGGTGATGATTTCGCAGTTGGTTTGAGATGTCGCTTCGTGATGCTTTAAAAGGGTTTCGTAGTCGTCGAATAGGATGCGACTATATATAGATATAGACTTGAAGGCTCGATAAAAGGGTTGAACTTAAACTGAGGACGACGTAGCGAGCAGTGGAACGGGAAATGATAGGTGAGACGTTAAGGGACAAGGAAAGAGCGGAGTCGGTCAGGGGACGAATGGTGTGGTAAGGGCATATTAGTATAAATTAAGACGAAGAACGAGACCAAGCATGTAATGCGTAGACAAGGCAACCGTTGTTAATTGAGAGTAACAGAGTGGATCCCTAGAGAAGGCAAGCGTGGCAGCGGGCGGCAGAAATTTAGGCGGGCAGAGGAGTTCAAGGAGTTTGCGGTGATAAAGTGGGCACAGTTAGCAGAGGACCGAGATAATTGGCGATCTGTGGGAGAGGCATTTGCCTTGCAGTAGGTGTAGACGTGTTGCGCTGGTGTACAAAAGAATGGCAGATCCCACGTGCAGTGGGAATCAAGGAAATGCGAAGCACGCATCAGGAACATAAAATGTATCTGCATTGTTGTCTTGCTATACCGATTTTGGTAAATATGAAGTTAACGAAACGGCCGCAAGAGCACCAAGGCTATGGCATGTAAACCATGCCGCTCATGACACGCATATCATTATTGTAATGTTATGATCTGGCATTTACGAGTACGTTCGTCATGCAGTCATGTTGTGCCATACCAATTTTCATATGCATCCCATTTACGAAAAGGCCAGGAGCGCACCAAGACCGTGGCACGTAAATCATGCCGCTCATGACATGCATGTCATGATTTTTATGTTATGACCTGCTATTTATGTTCGTCATGCAGTCACGTTGTCGCATACCAATTTTCGTATACATCCCATTAAAGAAACGGCCAGGAGAGCACGAAGTCGTCGCTCAAAGTCGCCGAAGTTCGCTAAGGAATGCTTCGCATTTAATATAGAGATTGTGTGCATACAAGGATGCCAATATCATTGGCCCAGATGCCTCAGGCGCAAATGACACTGACAAGTAGGACCGAGTCGAAATGCTAACTTAACAGAAATGAATACCTCTTCTATGAATCTTTCACAGGGTCGAACTTGTGATGTTTCCAGAGTTGTCAGCGGAAAGCTGGAATGCAAAGGTTATAGCCTGGATATTTCCGAGCTCTCAAGTGCGTTTTTATGACGACACTAGGCGTGCAAATTATTTAAAAGGTAACAATTACTTTTAAAATATTTTCAATCACATACAGATAACTGAGTCTAATGAGATCACGCACATAACATTAGTCAGACAGTAGACACCTTTCAAAGCAGCTTTCCGACACTGTCCTGCTTTTACCCCGTGAAAAAAAAATGTGTGACGATATTTTAGCCCTACATACCTCACAATCTCTGTCATTACTAATAATTCAAATGGCCTTGCTAACGAACTGCAGCTCCGTTGCATTCGCCATGACTTACCGCAGTTGAGGGTTGAGCAGCAGCACGAAAAATTTCACGATCTTGCAGCTGAGCACAGTTGCGAGAGCATCAAAAAACAAGAAAAAAAAACAACTGTGTGAGGACATATCTGGCAATGTGCAAAAAAATTTCAGCACAAAATTTGGAGCAGCAAATAGTTACACCTTCCAACTAATGCCTTGGAGAAATTCTTTAATAAAGGAACAAATGATCATTTACTGACCGCCCACGAGGAATATATGGGCAAGCGACGCCAGGTTAAAAGTTAGAGTTTCATAATTTCTGCGTCATTCAGTGCGCAAGCCCCACTGCTCGTAAATGTACTTGTGGTCAATTTGGACAAACCTGATAATCGACCACTCCCTTAAAATCTAGTGTTCACGCTTAATCAAGCACAGCCGCAGTACACTTGAGCAGAGAGATGCCAAAGCTTGCCTCATCTCTGCAAGGGTGCCCTTGTAAATAACTAAAAAATAACTGGGTGATTCCACGTAAGATCGAACAACGCATGGCTGGTCACCCTCTTAAATTTATTTCAAAATTTTATATATTGCTGCTCGATGAGTGGAAAGAAGAGATCCGCAGTTGTTTTTGCTAGAAAAATTTTTTCGAAGCGCCGCGAGTGAATAATGACGAAGAGGTGGAGTGCCGCGCTTACCTGCTCTTCTGTTTTCGCCAACTTTGGTTATTAATTACACAAGCTATACTAAGGTAAGGAGGCTGAAAGTTATTTCAGTAATAATATGCATAATTCTGCTTGTGTTAAAGTATTTTTGCTTTTTATGGGGAGCGTAGATATTTTTATAAAAATCCTCAAAATCGGCTCAGGAAGCATTTTTCTGTCTACTTTGCGGGCTTATATCTCAAAAAAGACTTGTGGCAGAGCGGCGAAAATTCCGCATTATGTTCTAAGCATGCTCGTTTGTCAACCTGCAAAATATTATATTTATATGATTTTTCAATAAAGAGATACGGGCAGGCTAACTTCAAAAATACACCGAACAATGAAAATTTCTGACGACAATTAAAAGAAAACCCCATTTTTAATATTTTTTAAACTTTGTACAATTATTCTCCTTCACATTGGCTTTCACAATCATCAAAAACATGTTGCATAATTTTGTTTCAATAGGAGTTACAGGCCGTCGAATTAGACCCTTACGGAAGGCTCAGCGAACCATGCACGTCTGATTATTCTGACATTTGTGATCGCGTACGGCTTTTCAATTTTGGCATGATAATGTGCCTGGTCATTTATGCGTGAACGCTGCATATTAGCTGTGACGGACAAAATAATGAATGATTGGGGGTCAGTTTTGTACGCGTGGGGTTCTTTGATGTGCTGTGGTATCGGAGCGCAGACAGATATTTTCCGCTTTTACCTCAGCAAAAAGGCAGTAAGAACTCGATGCGTAGCTTAGATTCCCCCCCCCCCTTAGAAAAAAAATAAAGGAAGAAAAGAAGAAAGGATAAAAATGCAATAAGCAAAGAGCGCTTTCCAAATAATCTTTAGCAAAATGGAAAATTTGTGAAGGTCCAGAAGAACCACTTCATTAAACTATGTTTCCGGGCTGAAATTGTTTATTCCATTGATTAGACTGTTCAGACTTATTCATGTACACGTATCTCCTTCCAAGCAGGCCCGGCTATTCGTGCTACGTACAAACCAGGAGGTGCTTTCGTTGACGTGGATAGCTGCCAGGCATGCCAAGACAATGGAGCGCGGGTACTCTCGTCCGCCCTTCCTTCGTTAACTCGCGGAAGGCAACAACTTCTTTTTCTTCAAGGTGTCTTAGATGCACACCTTTCAGTTTCTCTGATAAAACGGTTACAAAGTCTCTGGCTGTGCGAATTGCACTTTCAGGGTTGTTGAGCATTGCCTGATGCTTGACGAGAGCTCCGACTCCATCGCATGCGTTTTTCCCGTGTCCTGTTGCTGAGAATACCCATTGGGTACTGGGAAAACAGCTCTTTCGGAACTCGAAAAGCTGATATCTATTTTTGAAATGACTGGCGGCTCCATCACTCACATGTCACGTTGGAGTAAACCGGCATGTTGTCTTCCACCCATTCTTTCGCTAGAGCCAAGCAGGCGTGAGCGGAGTCGTGGCTCAAGTCGTCACTAACAACAGCGAAACTCCTCGTAGATTTTCTCGTTGTGACCACGCATGTAAAGACGGATACTTGCTGCTTGTGCCAGTGGTGTGTCTGAACTTCATCAGGAAGCACGACAGTCCAGTTTTCGGCAAAATCAAAGTCGAATACAATGCTCCCACGCTGCGTGCATTGCTTTTCTTCGTATATGGCTCTACCTTTGTGTCAGTGGTTGTGCATGATCCACCTTTCCACCAATACTCGAAGATGATTAAAACAAGTGTGAGCCCCCAAAACTTGTTTCACAAGGTCGCCTGCCTCCCGCATTGCTAGTAATATTTCTTTGTCTTCTGGGATATTAAGTTTCTCTTGTGTCAAGGACCTGCCTTTTGGACACTGATTGCATTCGCCTAAAAGGCACTCCGATGGCGACGGAATGCAAACGAACGCTGAGTGAAGCTCATCAGCATCGATATTGTGGCCAGTAATGTTTTCAACAGCGGCAAGGCAAAGCTTATAGTTGGCGCAAATGGCACAAACACACACATCATGCTCGGGATAACATTTTACCCGGCGCGGTCGCAAGGTGTAGAATCTAATCTGAGATAGCTGCGCGCATCCGTTTACTAATTGTTTTGCTTTTGTTTCCTTTGGCGTTCGATACCTTGCTTTGCCACTGGAGTGCCAAGTTCGTGCGTTCTACCGATCGCAAGTGGCGGTGCACAGTTTCTCTGGCGGCAGCGGCTGTCAACCGCGCGCGTGAAACAAGCGCTCATAGCTACCTGATAGTGTTTTGATCTTGCTTCCATCTCCGCCTTGTTAACAGCGCCTAAGTGCGGTGCGAATAAAAGGCAGAATGGATAGCGAATCTCCAGTCCAAACGCGTTGAAATTACCCAAGAAGTGTTTGGAACACTTTTGGTCTGAGGAGGCGACAAGGAGCTCTGACTGTGCCCCTCTTAGAGCATCCTGGGCGCGCGCGCACCTTCTTACTAGCCCCGCGCTCATGGCTGCTCGGGTGACCAAATCGCTTCGAAATTGACGTCATCAATGCCACCAACACCCTTTTCGGTGCTGCTGGCCTCTTAAGGACCGGAAATTCAATTCTGTCTTCATTCTATACACTCAGCGGGCAAGAAGCCGGATCAACAACAATTGCCTATCATTGCGTAAGGGTCTAATTCGATGGCCTGTAACTCCTATTGAAACAAAATTATGCAACATGTTTTTGGTGATTGTGAAAGCCAATGTGCAGGAGAATAATTGTACAAAGTTTAAAAAATATTAAAAATGGGGTTTTCTTTTAATTGTCGTCAGAAATTTTCATTGTTCGGTGTATTTTTGAAGTTAGCCTGCCCGTATCTCTTTATTGAAAAATTATATAAATATAATATTTTGCAGGATGACAAACGAGCATGCTTAGAACATAATGCGGAATTTTCGCCGCTCTGCCACAAGTCTTTTTTGAGATATAAGCCCGCAAAGTAGACAGAAAAATGCTTCCTGAGCCGATTTTGAGGATTTTTATAAAAATATCTACGCTCCCCATAAAAAGCAAAAATACTTTAACACAAGCAGAATTATGCATATTCTTACTGAAATAAATTTCAGCCTCCTAACCTTAGTATAGCTTGTGTAATTAATAACCAAATTTGGCGAAAACAGAAGAGCAGGTAAGCGCGGCACTCCACCTCTTCGTCATTATTCACTCGCGGCGCTTCGAAAAAATTTTTTCTAGCAAAAACAACTGCGGATCTCTTCTTTCCACTCATCGAGCAGCAATATATAAAATATTGAAATAAATTTAAGAGGGTGACCAGCCATGCGTTGTTCGATCTTACGTGGAATCACCCAACTAAGCTATAACAATATTTCTAATATTTCGTTTTGGTGCCGCATACTTCGAATGCAAAACTGTAGTCTTTCTGACACCTGATCTCATGTTTTCATCGAAATGCATAGATGGAACCTGGCGGAGGTATATCATATGCATCATAATCACTGTTTCAAAGCAAGAAGGATTTTAGATAAGCATTCATGATGCAAGGATTCCGATTATCCTAATAGATCTGTTTTCTTTTTCGTTTAGATTCAAGAACACCTCATGCCGGCACTAGGCAAGCCCTGGCTTCTTTCTGTTCAAATATGTTGGGGCTGTACTGGAAGAAGCGTGCTCAATAGATACGATTGAAGTGGCTCATTGTGAGGAACAAATATGTTTAATACATCTTATTCAGGAAGAAATATGTTTAAGATCACAAATGAATATTTGCTGCGAGCTTCATGCGTCTTAAAATCATACGAGTTTTGCCGTTTTAACAGACCCTTTCATGAGTGTTATTCAATTCCTTGTACGCCATACAACATCGTTTTTCTCCGCTATCACATTGCGCTTGGGGCATTCCTTTGTGGAAAAGTGTGGCGTATGCGAAAACGTTATCTCTTTACATTAGCCACGTGTTTCTCTGCTAGCGCTTTGTGGCGCCGATAAAGTACGAACAAACAGAAATAGTTGTCTAATGAAAGAGCACCGCCTTCGATGAAGAGATAAAGAAGTACTGTTTAAAACCTTCTGGAAATAAAATTTGCGTCTCAAAGGGGATACGTGCCGCACAATAAGGCGATTTTACAAGATAAATGATGCCTGCATCTCTTTGACCACTTTGGACTGACCCGGAAATATCGACATTAATACGACCCAAGTTGTTCCGCGTCCTTCTTGAAAGGGAAATAATTACTCACAGTCAAGGCAAAAGTAAACTAACATAAAACGCGACGGCAAATTTATCATTTCTATAGCGTGCTCGGCGGGGGTATGCGAGCACACAATTTCTGGCGCCTCTTGTGTATGTGTGTGTGTTTCGAAAGGCTGTCGCGGCTTTAAGACCTGTGTATACATGTCAGCCCAGTGCAATGACCGGACCAAAGAAAAACCTTGTAGCTATGCGGAGAAAGCACAAGGCTCAGGTGAAGAGCTTCGAGCATAGACAACTATTTGCTCGTATTACTGTAGGTGCACCTTCTTCTGAGTTGACCCTACATAACAAACACCATATCAGTCGCCACACAAGTGATCGATAGTCGTGCTCCCATTTGACTTGCAAATCCCTGCTGACCCGACTAAGTTGTGGAACGTTCTTATCAAGCTCCTGCTGTGCATGGGTCGTGTCGCTTCAGTTGCAAATAGTTCTTACGCATTACCGACACCCTATCGTGTCTTTTTTTTCCCTTTCTTCCACTGTGTTTTCCTCTTTTTGCGGAGCTGAAGAATCAGGTTAATGTCCACTACGAAGATTAGAAGTTCCGAAGTAATACATAAATTGCTTCATTTGTCGACACGCGAACACTGCACTGGAGTCGATATGGCGTGCCCAGCGGCCCCATGCATAATGCAAAGCGCGGTTCGAAAGAGAGAGACGCAATGCGGGCACCCAGCTACGCAAGAACAGCGCCTCGCAAGCGTACGCGTGCATTATAGGTGCTCTGGTATAATTCCAAATTACCCTTGAAATCATCATCGTCATTAGCAGCACCAGCAGCAGCAGCCTATTATAAGCCTGTTGCAGGAATTAGCAGAACACGTTGCGGGAATAGTTGGTCGTCCAATTTCAAACATAAGCAGCGCATGGATTTAGACACGGACGCAGGGAGCATACAAAGGACGGGAGCTGTAGTTTCCCTGCAGGACGAATGCCTCTCCTTGCCAATTTCCGAGTTGTTCTATCCTTTGAGGGTTGCGATGTCAGCGAATTTCTTGATTTCCTTGCATTCCACTTTCACAGCCCCTTTGCCTGCCACTGCTGCATTTTCCTTCTGTTGGTATCCATTCCGTCCCCCTTACTGTCCATCTGTTGTCGGTCCCCTGCATGACATGTGCTACCCATGTCCACTCCTTTCTTTTAATGTAGATATAAGAATGTCAGCTACTCCTGTCTATCCCCTTATCTATTGCGGTCGCCTTTTAACTCTTGGCGTTACACCGATAATTTTTCTTGGCATTGCGCGCTGTGTGCTCCACAATTTCACCGGGAGTTTTTTTCTTTTTAGTTACCCTTAAAATATCGGCACTTGCATAGATCAAATGAAGGTACGCATAACACGTGGTAATTAAGTTACAAGGGCGGTGCTTAGGATTAGTTAACTGTAAAAAATTAAAAAAAAACTTGAACCTTCAGAGCTACATTGATGTGGACGGACAAAGAAATTGTCACAAGTATGCTGCAGCAACCACATGAAGTTGGCTGGTTATATCGCTTTTCATTTTCTTTTACTGAACATCACACTGAAGCAGGCACATTAAAGCCTCAGCTGCTTTTGCGTCATTAAACCCGGCATAAATACCGGACCAAAGAGGTTGCTGGACTCTACGCAACGAGATGAACCGCTGTAGTAGTTGTATATGCGAATGTGCATGGCACCTTGTATTACTGTCAACCGCGAAGCACACACACACACACACACACACACACACACACACACACACACACACACACACACACACACACACACACACACACACCACCACCACCACCGCCGCCGCCACCACCACCACAACAATAACAACAACAGCCACCAACAACAATTCTTATTTCTGGGGTGTTACGTCCCAAAACCAGCTGTGATTATGGGAGACGCCGTAGTGGAGGGCTCCGGAAATTCAGACCACCTTCTCTGACGTGCGCTGACATCTCACAGTACATGGGCCTCAACAGTTCACCTCCGTCGAAATGCAGCCGCTGCGCCCGTGATCCGATTCCGCGACTCTCGGATCAGCAACCATGGTCGCTAGACCACCATGGCGGGGCACCAATAACAACAACAACAAAAGACATAACTGTCAAGCACAAAAACAACACATGACCACGACGAAATGTGGGTGTGCCCATCAGCTTCGCTACTTCGCCAACGTTGCGCTACTTGTTCGATGGCAATATTTTTCAGTCTGAAGTATATTGCAGTAGTTTACTAATTGACACTTAGTAATTAATCACGAAATTTTTTCGGACAGCCGATTGGGCACATGTTTATACATCCTACGTCAATCGGTTCGCGCGTCTTCGCCAGCGCCTCAGCAGCGCAGCTGTACATGACGATTGAGCGTGCAACATGCGTGCGCTGTTTAATGATAATGTTGCTCAGCTAAGATACCACGATATATATTGACACGTACTGTTGTTTTGGTTTGTTTAAGTGAAAAGCCGTTATCACTTTCCTGTGACACGCGCGCTTGTTGCTTGCAACGAGTGCCGTTATCACTTTCTGTTACGCGCAGCGCAAGGCCGCGTTTATCTTGCGTGTCGCTTCGGGAACCGTGTTGACCGTTCTAGAATCTTTGCATGCCTGACGCGCACATTTGACTGTCTTCTAGAATTTCAGAGATAATGCGAGAACGCGTAATAGTGTGTGTATAAAAGCCGGCGCATTTCGGCGCTTGTCAGTCTTTGCGTCGACCGACGACTGTTGACGTCGCTATTGCTGTGCATTGTCATTGGCTTTGTTTTGCTGGGCACAAGTTCGCCCAATAAACAGTTCACCTCACATCGCATTGAGTTCTGCATGCGTCACGACCACGTGACAATATAAAGGCTTTATAGGTTCTTTAGAAGACCAATATATGGCTAGTTATTTTGTTAAGTGCTCATTTTTATTTTTTCTGTAGCTAGTGTAATTTTTAATTCGGTGAGATAATGGTCAAAAAAACTGTTTACATGTACCAAAGAGGACCCAGATACAGTGCTAGCAGAAAATTTTAACGTCACATGCAAAAACAACAACAACGACAAAGAAAAAATAATAATAATTTAGCAGGGATTGTAGAGCAGTGTCAAGGAAACCGGCTCTAAAAGAGTTAGTAAAGGTATCTCTATGAAGAAAAGTGGATACCACAAATACATTGATTAGCTTCGAGTGGCACGTTTCCCTCCGGGTTGACTAACATAGCTCGTCAGTGCTAGAGCCCTGTTATAACGAAAGAGGTCAAGGGCTCGTACTTTATTTGTTAGAAACAATTTAATGAGCAAACGGCTTCATTGCTTGTTTGCTCATTAAATTGTTTCTGCCAGATAGAGCCCTGTTATTGGACTTCAGGGTACGATTGACGTTGGTGCACAAACATTACGGACTGTCAGTCCAGCGTGCATGACTCTTGGCTCTTGCGAGACAGTCGAACATTTACCCTTAGCAAGTCCCGCAAGGGTTGTGGATCATATGTCGGTAATTAAGGAACAAATGCTCCTCGGAATACAGTGTGCGACCCTAGCGATGGCTTGTTCCTAAAGGCTTATGCCTCAGGACGGATGAGGCACGCTGAGCCTTGGTAACGTTTCTTCTGCACGTTACCGGCTTGGCCTCTGCGTTCATGGATATTTTTTTTGTTTTCTTTTGTTTCGTTTGTGTCTTCTTTATTTATTTATTTATTTATTTATTTATTTATTTACTTTCTACTTTGTTTCCTTTGCATCTTCCAACCTTCGTCTCCTTTTTTTCATACAGCAGAAGGAGATGGCATGCGTCGTTCCCCTCTTGGTCGAAGTCGAAAGCCTCTTCCCTCCTATTTTCAACCTGTCCTTGTGTTTTATGTATGCATATTGAATAATTACAATACTAATTAAGTCGTGGTTTCGACGGAAGCCCGTCTGGTCGGGAAGTAACATGATAAAAACTAAAAGGACGACACCGACCATGAAAAAGAATACAGTAAAAAAGACGTTTCGGCTCCCCTGACGGGAGAGTGCAGCGATGATTATGAAGGCTTTAAGATGTGACGTAGGCAGCGGATGTATATGAGAGGGAGGGTTCCGTCATTGCGATTCAAAGTATTATCAGTCGTTTGAATCAGGATGGATTCTAGGTGATGTCTTGAGGACAGTTTTTTTCTCTTTTTCCAGGATCATGGCCTTATCCCAAACGATTTGATGGCTCAAGTTCTCAGCGTGCTCTGCCAAGGCATTTGAAGACACTTATTTCTTGTTGACGTCATTTACATGCTGTTTGACCCGCTGTTCAAAATTTCCCGTCTCGCCGATATATACACAATCACAGTCTTTACATGGAATCCGATAAACAACGCCAGGAACTTTTCATTTTTAAGCTTGCCTTTCAAATAATAATAATAATAATAATAATAATAATAATAATAATAATAATAATATAATAATAATAATAATAATAATAAGTTACCTACAGTTTTCGTTGCGATGTCATCGATCTTGTTATCGACAACGTGCGCGTACTATTTCTCCCCCACCCACTACCTCGTCGCAGTTGTAGTCGTCAACACAGCCTAACGTAGACAAACAGTGAATATGGAATTGAATGCCGCGACAACTATTGACACAGCATAAAAAACCGCTTTCGTGATGAACAGTTCCAGTCGGAGTGACATGCGCGCTGATGGTCGCTGCAAGGACTTCTCCGGTAAATTGGCCCAGGTCACGCGAACGTCGCTGGCCGAGTGTAGCTATTGCGTGTTGGCCGCCCCACAGTCCTCTTTCCATTAGCTGCGCACGGCGGTATCGTGACCCAACTAACAAGCCGTCCTAGGTTGGTTCGTTGTTTCGGAGCTTTCGTAACAGCGAGAGAGAGAGAGAGGGAGCGCCACGCACGCCATTTCAGGAGATATTGTCTTTCCTTTTTTCCTGTGCGAAAGCTGAACATGATGCGTGCACGTCAGTTCTTGCCAAAGTTCAAACCCCTTTCATTAGACGAACTACATACCAAAGTACAACTCTTGTACATGCACGAGCCGGTAGAGCGAACGCCATGCGTCCTGCTTCATTTGCACGTATTGCGTGCCGTGGGTGAAACAAACAACGAAATTGCCACATGTGGGTAAAAAGCAACGGCACAGCGAAAATTTTCCGCGTTTACACCGTACTTTCCAACACACGGCACGGGAATATTTTGGATACTCGTACGCAACTGCTTCTCGGATGAAATTTTATGGACTGCGAATGATGTGGCTGGAGAATATCGATCGTTTAAGTGCTGTGTCACGTTGTAGGCTACGGATGCTGCAAAACGGACATCTAGATGTACATATTTAGTAAGGGCACTTATATGACGCCGACTAACTGTCCATGCAGTTTGGCAACATGTGGCATGTACATGTGTCAACATGTATATTGCTGTCACATGTACACGACACATGTACATTATTACGCGGCGAACGCACTTCACATTCTTAACGAAGGGGCAGGGAAGTAATCAATACTAACTCCACTGTAGAAACAAGGCTGCAGGTTCAAAGTTGGGCATCGCATTCTGCGTATAATGACCTGTAGAAATGTTTAGCCTAACCAAACACTTCCAGTCTGTACTACATTTGTAATATCTGCTACGGGAGCGAGTGTTTGCCTATACGAAATGGCCGGTTATCAGAGCATCGCAGTCGTAGCAAACGTGTTGTAGTAAAGAAATTGTAGTAAACGCTAAAACACCCTAACAACAGAACTGAACATGGGGAAGGCTGCACACACACCGCCCCAATTCGTATAACTTTGGCGCAATTAAGACGCAGCGCATCATCTACAACAATCACAAGTTCAGGGTATATTCATGCATTAAACTGCCTCTGAGGGCATAGTGGCTATGATGTGCGGCTGCACGCAAGGCGCCGTATATTTCTTGTCGCAGCAAGAAGCGCCTGTCTACTTCAATTTCGGTGCACTATAAAAGAACCACATGAAATTCTTCCAGTCATTCCATAAGGCACGCCCCATAATCCTTTAGTGGTTAGCCATTCGAAAGCTCAGCATTTATTTTCCGGTCTACGTGAGTATTAGCAAAATGACAGAAGGCTTTGCAGCTTCTGAGTTGCTCGTATTGTTAGGAACGCGGCACGTCACAGCGACTTCCTTACGGATCAGCGACAATCCCTGCACGAGGAACATGTTCTGCTTGGAGGTGCACGACTCCGGCTCGCCAGGTGCCCGTTTCAGGAAACGTTGTGGTACCACCGAATCGAGACCCTTGGAACGAAGAACTGCAAGGCAACCAAGAACTTTGCCAGCATAAGCGTCTTAATTTGCTTTAAAAACGAATTCTACTCCCATAATAACGCACGTACCTATTATGCTGAAGATGCGTATTGTTTTTCTCTTGAGAGGTATAGTGTACGTACTCAGCATTTGTCCAGTCCTCGAAGAACTTTCGGTGGGTAACGGTTATCATTGTGAGTGTGAATATCTGAAGCGTCGTGACATTCATTATTTGGCCTACGAAACTGGTAAAAAAAAAGGTGTCATATAGACAGTTGTCATATCATGTACCTGAGTTCTGGCGCGATAGATAGGGATATCGCGCGTCTCTATTACATGAATTGTAAGAAAATATTTTATATTGAATAATACTCAAATAAAAGCAGAATAGTGGATATGAATTTTTTGGAATCGCTCGATGTGAATGTGCTCGCGAGCTTTCATTCAACTTTTGGTAGGGTAAGGAGTCCTAAAATGAGTCACAGCATCCTTCACAAAACGCGACGTGTTGACATTGCTTCAATCACCCCCCCCCCCCCCCCCCCAGAAAAAAAAAAAGAATACCTTTCTTCTTTCTTTATCACATGTATAGGTACCGAAAGCTTTGTTCTCCTTTTGATAAAACACTTGGTGTTTGTTCGAAGCTTTCTTCTAGCGAAAAAAAATTGCGCGGCTGTTGTCAGTGATCTGACTAACAGTCAAAGTGGGGTGAAATTCTGATCGTTAAATTTTCCGCTCCGCACATGAAGGTGCTCCAGCGTAATTACAGCAGTGTATTTGTGTTGGTGCTTCGTATTGCTAACTATGTGCTACCGAAAGTTTAGATCTTCAAGTACCGCTGTGCAAACAAAATTTTATTTGTAATTACAGCATTTCAGAGGGATACAACGCGACAAAAAAGGCCCTTAGTAAGCAATAAGAACCTATTTCTAAACGATTCACTTATTTAGGGCTATTTATAATTACTTAGGAAGGTGCCGTCGCTGTTTGAAATAGTGTGTGGGTGTTTCCAGATGTTCTGCTGACAACAAAACACAAGGGACAAGAACAGTACAAAGAACAATCGGCGGTGATTGATCTGCAGGAAGTTAAGGAGGAGCTAGAAGCACGCCCGCCCTCTCTTCTCTTCTCTCCCCCCCCCCCCCCCCCTCTATGCATCTCTGGTTAAGATTAAGCGTGTGAAATGCACTGCATGAAGGGGCTTCAAGAAATGAACCAATTAATTTTTTCAGACAGCTTGGTTCCGTCCCACGCGCCGTCTTCCTTTGCCCCGCAGGTTGGGGCGAAATGAGATATTTATGACGTTTCTTATTCATTTTTTGTAACCTTTTCGTACTGCGTAAACTTGCCCATGTTTGCACAGCACACACCCCACGTCATAAAGGAAGTTATGCCTTTGTTGTTCTATGTAACCAAACCAAACTGGAAAAAGAGACATTAAACAACACATGCAGATTTTTGTCGTGTTTGACCCGCATTACCCTAAAGGTCGCATTAACTAGCACTCGACACACGCGCAAACTAACCACCTTCGATAACCTCGTTAAAGCACGTGTAGCGACGTCCGATTATGCGCTGTTTCTCCGTGTAACGTAATTATGGCAGCGTTTCTCTCCTGCATGAACTAAACAAAATCACAAGTATAAATACATGTAACAAGGAAAAGAACAAATAAACTTCAACTTCAACTCAAATACACGGAGTAAACGCTAACACATACGTCGACAGAACAAGTGTCACAGTTTTACATCCACTAACACTGAGTTGCTCATCAGCCACGAATACACGCTTACGCATCCATGTATAGAAAAAGGAAAGAAAAAACAAAAAGGAACGGCGTACAACACAAGAAGCTTTACATTATCGCCGGAGGGAAAGCTTTCAGGGTCTTGATTGCCGGGTCGCGGCATTTAGAGTTTGTACGTAGCAACTACAAAAACTAAAGAAAAACATTCCAAATCTCCCTAAATAAAGAGCTACTACAGTGCCAACCTGTATTTCCACAACGACACGTTTTCTTTGTTGGTGCTTTGTATAATCCATTGCTCTAAGTTATAATGCTTCATTCCTCGTTTTATATCTCAATGCAACGGTTTCTTACTCGACACGCCAACGCGGGAAAGACAAAGACACTTAAAAGGAAAGGCAACATCGATCAATACACACGCAGAGAGCAACGTCGCAGAGGAACACGCTGTTATGCGCGACGTCCCCCCCACCCTTTCCCCTCACTCTTCTGCACTCTTTAAGCTGTCGTCCCTTGACTATTTCGCTTTCGTCGCCGTACACGTATATCTTGGTATACATACATAACGGACGGGCTGGCGGCGCGCGCAATTGCAGGGCTGAAAAGCCGGAGCTTCGCGACGCCGTGCTTCTGGCGTGCTTCTAGCGCTGTCATAGTCTGAGCCGCCCTCTAAACGCACGCGACGTTCGGAAATGTCGCGACGCTCCCTGCACTCCCATCCCAGAGTGCGTTGTTAAAAAAAAGAAAAGAAAATGATGTACATGAAATGAAAAAGTAGAGAAATACTTTGTAGAATATTGCGGAAGTAGAGGGCGGGTATCGAGGAAGCCCCATCTTGGAGCTGCGTTTTAGGTTTACCTTCGCCATGCAGTTTTTCTTTCTCTCTTTCTCATCGCAGTCCAATGGGAGCAACATGCTCGTCACTCGAGTGGGCGGCAAAAAGAAATGTGGCAACCCTGAACGCCGAGGAGAGCGTATCTCTCTGAAACAGGGTCGCAATCGTGCGCCGTGTTTTTGGCGCACTTTCTTTACCGATGGACCTTAATGTACTCGAATTTTTCTCTATTTCATTTGAATAGATTTTGACAAAAAAAAAGACTGAAAAGAAGTAGTGGAAGGCGGCAGGGTTAGCGCTCAAGTGATGGCCGGCCAAGTGCAGGCCAAGGTGTGCCTACGTCTTCGTGCCAGGCATTGCGCAGCTAAGTGTAACATTTGTCGCAGGAAAAAAAAATGAAAAGATGTAAAAAATGATGTGTGCGAGAGACAACTGAACTGCTTTGGCTGAGACGTAAAGGTCGACACAAAAGTGTGATGGTAAAAAAATTAAAATATCAAGGAATTTTCAATCTCCCCATACATCTAATGCATTGCCTCCATTCATGCTCCTGCACGAAGAGCAGCTGCAACGTAGTAGATGGCGACAGGACTTTGTATTTACTGGCCGTTGTATGTCCTCCGTGACACACGCCAAACTGTATCATCAAGGATGACACAGTTCGACGTCAAATGCTTCACATCGAATAACTCCCCGGAAGTAGCCGCCCATTATAAAACATCGTGCACCTAAACTACATACGTTGCCACAGTATAGGTGCTCTCCAATGTGCCGACCCGTTTACCCTCGACCAACAACCCACATCATTGCCCTCAGCCGATTGGTGCATGATAGTGATAATAATTATGACAGTGCTACATGATAGGGGTATCATGATGTAATTTTAGTGGAAGCATGGCTGATAGCTATCGTGCAACTTGAGCACGAAAAGACAAAAAAGAGCAATAATACCAAGGCGCCCACCACGGCGGCCCATTCGCTATGGCACTAGGCTGCTGATCCGAAGGTCGCGGGATCGAAACCCGGCGAGGGCGGCGGCGTTTCAACGCAGGCGAAACGTTGAGGCCCGTGTACTGTGCGAAGTCAGTGCGCGTTTAAGAGCACCAGGTAGTCTAAATTGCCGTAGCCCTCTACTACAGTGCCCTGGTAATCTTATCGTGGTTTGGCACGTATAACACCCAGAATCAATGAAGAATGCGAAGACGACGATACACTGCAAGGCAAGCCGGGACGTGTATCTGCACTGCACTTCTTTCCGCAAATTAAGGGACCGATAATCGAAGGTAAAGAAAATTAAGCCAAGGCTCTTTATCTCCGGTAATCATTTGTTTTTGCAAAAGCAAAGCAAGCGAAATTTTTTATTCCATTTAGTGGTGCTGCAGGGTAGTAATGTTTTCTAAACTTTCCGTGCAATATTGAAGTGAACGGGCTGCTCCCGTGGTCAATCAAGTAAAAAGTCGTAAGTGCTTCTTGCTCAGCGCCTTGCTGCAGCTAATAGCTCTAGAACGACATGCTGTAAAACGGAAGCGACGGATTTCGACTTTTTCTTTCGTGTCAACGTCATCTTTCTCTTTTCCGGAACGCTCTAGTACGGCGTCTCTCATAATCATAAGGTGGTTTTGGGAGGTAAAACACCAGACCTTACTCAATATCATGTTTCTTGACGAAGCACACAGTTAGCGCTCTTCTTGTTTCTTTAAACTATACCAATCGCTTTCACCTTGGATTAGTCAGTGTTTCCTTATAGCAGAATTTCTTGCACAATCACCCGCGAATTTGAGAAACAGAGGTTTTGATGTATATATATATTCTTTCTGGAATGGAATAGGTGAAGGTCAGAAATTGTAGAAATTTTGTGTGTGTGTTGTTTTTCTTGGTTAAAGCAGTCACAGTGGGATGATATATTTGTAAGTGCGTACGGAGTGATTTCCACCCAATATTATGAAGATAAGGACACTATGTTTATTATCTAGTAATTATACTGCCGTTGTGAATCTCTTACCAAAGTGCTGTACATTGCATTTTTCGCCTAACGCTATATTTCAGATTTTCCAAGCTGGGTTGACTTATGCGACTAAATATTAAGCTGCCACTGCTTAGAACACTAGCCGATCATAGCAGAGTGACGACATCAAGCTTCTAATGTTCGGTAATGTTTCTTGGATCTTTTCCTTATCGCTTTCGTGCTATCGAATACAATGCTGATTATGGGAGGTATCTCCCGTGCTGATTATGGGAGGTACCAAACGTGGAAACGAGTGGGACGTCTGAAATATTCTTACAGCAGGTACTGTACTGACGCACACGGCTAATCAGATATCCGAAGCTATCAAACGACTGACGCCTTCACATTTTTCTTCTTTCCGCGTAGTATTAATGAACGGGACATGCTACCACTAAGGCGCACTGCCTCAATAGATTTGGGACCGAATTCACAAAACATCCATTTCGTAAGTGTTTTATGCCATTGGCCAGTAGCCACTGATTATATGTACAGCATCAGAATTCGGTAGAATTCTGTCTTACGAACGAAATATGCGTGAGAAGTTTTTGTGAATACGGGGCCCGGATATTTTTTTATCTGATAGTTTCACAATGGAAGTGCGGGTGCATGTTTGTATCATTCTGAAAGCATGTATCATATTGCCGTACCATTTTACCTCTAATGCCTCGGTTCGAAAGGTCCTGCTGTATCTTGTAAGCAAACAAAGCAAAGGCTTCGGCACATCGGCTGATTTGTTGAAAGGTAACGCTTTGCTTTGGCATTTGGAAGGTTATAGGCTCAGTTAATGCCCTATTATACTGCATGGTTAATTTTCACTAAAATGCCTGTGCTGTGGGGGTGCTTCGGTCGAGTTGATTATTTCCGCCGTGGACGCTGACGCCGACACCAGTGTTCGATTTTGCGAGACACGAGTTCAATAACGCTTGTATTGTATATAGGTCGGCTTCGGCTATATCGCTGTTTGATTAACATTCAGAGTGTAACACGTCTCTGTTATCTGGAAGTACGCCAGCACTATATATATACGTCCGATCTACCACCAATAAATCACTTCTTATTCTTATTGCTTCCTTGCTGTACGTTAGTAATTGCACACTAAAAGAACGCTATCGCGTTAAAATCTGGCGACCTAACACATGCCTCCGAAAGAAATGTTCACAGCCACCCTCTCGATGAGGAGCCACGAAATGAAAAAAAAAAAATTGAGGAGGAAGGATACATTATACTGAGAGCCACAAGCGTTTGACGCTTATGGCTCTCAGTAATAACATCACACCTAGTGTACGCTCATTGCACGTTGTACAGCCGAGTCCCGTGGTTGAGAAAATTTGCAGCAATACTTTTTGGTTCGCCTACTGACTAGATGCACGGGCATTTGGGAAACAAAAAACCAATGAAATCCGGTTAGGCAAATGTCATATCCCTAGTTTTCAAGTACTGAGCACACACATTCCACGATGCATCCCGGAGGAGCGATTCAACTAAAACACCATCTTTCGGGTAATACTGTACCCGATTCTTTGTTGCTGCTTTTTTTTTTTTGTAATTCTGTGTCAGTTTCGTAGTTTTGTTGTCTTTTTGTTTTTCGAGAGAATCCTTTGGTGTTGGTGCTGCATTGTGTTACGATGTTTTATCACCCGTTCTATAGGTCGGCCGGAAGTCGCACATCCGAAGCTAATGTCAACAGTGGGAGCCACAATAATATCCGCTTTATTCAATAAGGTCACAATGGCCTCTTTCCCGGAGCGTAAGCGTGGCACTGATGTGAAATGTGAGCACGTTTATGCCACATACAGTGCATAATAAGCCCATCAGAACTAAATAGGGCCATTGAGCCTATATGAGACGTGACTCTGTAAACGTCATCAAAGCTTCCTGCTAGACGGAAACCCGGTTGGTGTCGCGGCATAAACGGGTACTAGCGTGACAAAGCATCGGCAAAGCTTCAGTCATCGTCGCATAATGCACTGCACTCTTTTTTTTTCTGCATTCTACAAGGAATGCTGCGAAATATGCTAAGCAAACAGAGAGATGAAGCTGCTGATAATATGCGGAACACAAGGAAGTTCACCGAATTGTAAATAATCAGTTTGCATGAGAGTTGATTTTGAGAAGTATATTTAAATAGAAAATTGCCCAGTGTACTTCCGAACACCTAGAGAGGTTCGGAAGTACGCAGAGAAACTGAACTCACCACCGCAAGACTACTTCTGAACATTTCGCGCCAGCATAATGTTCGGAAGTAACGTAGCGCTGGTGAGTTCAGTTGCGTACTTTGCCTAGCAAATAGAAGCGAAGGTGCTCAAGAGCAGTAAAGTATTGATAAAAATGACATAGTACGCACGACACTTTATGCATAGACTTTACGTGGACTAGCTACCGCTCGCGAATGTACGACAGGGGGATGAGGTACAAGAGGAAGAGAGGAGAGGAGGGGGGATGTGGTGGGGCGGCGAAGGCCTTGAGTGGGAGTGGGCCTGACGCATAGATTAGAAGAACAACGGTGTTATACGGTTTCCTTAGCGACAGAACGTGGTTCACCTGCCTAGCCATTTTAAAGTATAACGCCATATACCCAAAGGGCTAAATGAGGTCACGTGAGGGTCATAGATTGTTGAGGATGTAAAAACAAAGTTACTTGCTAAACGACCACCCTCAGAATCCCCGGAAAATATACTGATATGAAGAATCTCCGGCTTAGCTTATTGTGAGCGCACTCTGCAACGTCGTTTCCAATATCCTAGCTCTAGTGATCTTTTTCGAAAACTGTCATTTTTTCTTGCTTGCCTTTGTATGCAAACTAGAAGCCTCTCGAGTTAAGCCGTGTTTGTCCTTTACTCCAGAGCATATATATGTCAATGAAATAAATGTAAGCATAGTATCTAGCGACACTTCATTTTTCTCTGTTTAAAGTTGCACTTATTAGC
The DNA here is from genome assembly GCA_013339685.2 of Hyalomma asiaticum. NCBI lineage: Eukaryota > Metazoa > Arthropoda > Arachnida > Ixodida > Ixodidae > Hyalomma > Hyalomma asiaticum. The sequence goes on from CM023482.1 coordinate 59,505,189, forward strand.
AGGTGTTATGACAGTGGCACTGTTGCTCATAAGCGAATTTTTGTGAACGTTTCTAGCTCCCAAATGTTTACCTGACAAGTCATTTTATCTTATTTTCAACTGTCACGGTAAGCTCACAAGCAGTCCGTTAGCAGCGCTAGCTGCGACATGGCCTTCGAATGTACAGTTACTCTCACACGCGTTTGCATCTTATCCCCTTTCAGTGCTGCAATAAATACATCTTTTTCCGTAACCTAACGGAATATTCTGGGCCCTCAAGTTTACAACATCACAGTTCAGGGAAGTTTCATATATATGTATACATGTATTAGATACCTAGACTTATTATCCCGCACTGGTAATGGGGATAGTAGGTACGGCTTGATTATTGTGAAAATTTGCCACAAAATAGGACGAAACACGGAGAGCAAAGGCAAGAACACAAGCACCGAACTCTCAGCTCATCTTTCAGCATATCGACGCACATTTTATATACACACGTGGTTATATCCAATGGTGGTTCTTTTTGTAAAGACGCGTGGATGTAAAACGTGTGTTGATGTGAACGAACATTAGCTGTGAGTCCAGCTCTTCTGTTCTCGCCTCTTTTTTTCGTGTTTCGTCCTAATTCTGAGGCGCCGTGTCGCAATAACTAATATTCGCTTCGTAACATTTTTTTTTTCAGCGAAATCGCGCTGATCTTATGAGCGATTGTTCGAAGATCGGTATTCGCTAATTATCACAAATTCATCTGGTCAGCAAGGACAGCGGGCTCGATCGCGCATGCATTCGCAAAGTCCAGCTTCACTCTGTGCTCTGTGAGGGTAGCCAGAAGAAACACTATAATATTAAGAAACGGGGACGAGAGATTGAAGACAAGAAATGCCTGTAGAACACGCGGTAATTACAAACTGAAATACCGACGTCTTTTTTTTTTTTTTTCTATACCCGCACTACAGCGTGTAGCGAACCGGCAGGGCGCTTCCAAAAGGTCTTGAGTGTTCACACATGCTGCTATATTTGTGGCCACGTGGTGGCTTATCGATTTACGTACATCTGCGTTCTTCCTTTATTGTAGGTCCGCCAGCAAAATGGAATGTTGGCGGTGTGGGTATTGCGACAATCTGCACTACCTCCTCGCGCCTCTCCTCTCACTCCGGGCGGCGCTGGGGCATCAAATCGGAGCTGAAATTCGAGCACCTTTAATTAACGCACCGCAGTCGAATCGGACCGCGATGGTGCGGGCGAGGCTGGCTGAATATGTGAAGCGCGCGCTTTCGCGAGTGTTCGGGGTTTGGTTATGTGGCCGTACAGTATGTCGCGACGAGGACGACCCCGTGAATTTGACTCGGCTCTTAATTACTGCGCGTCGACAGGCAATGCGGTGGTATGCGCTGGCTTCTTGACCTTTTGCGTGTTTCGCCGTACGCTGCGACTACTGAGTAATTTCGTCACAGCCTCGTGATTGTCTGTCTGGTGCTGAAAGCTCAAAGAAGGAAGTCAGTCGCCTGGCCTTGTAGAATTGCTTGAAAATGAAGATTGTCAATTTGGCAAGGAATTTCAGCGTGAATGTGTATATATCAACCCACGTATCCATGTAGTTTTCTTTTTTTTTTCCAACAGCTGTGGTGCCGACTAATTTAGATTCTGCGAAGAGGAGCAGCACGGATTCTGTAAATGCGCCAAGCATCTCCCGAACAACGTACCTAACAAAAGGTATCATGGATCCAAGTGTTATTGCTAGCTTGTGCATACAATGCAACTCGCTTCTAAATAATATATGTCGCTCTTGGTCTATAAAAGCTTTATGCAAATTAGACATAACTTATCAACCCCCATGCAGAACGTGCATTCATGTGTAACTGCTATTCAAGGACAGGACTCTTGCGTTGTGCGCTTCCGCGTGCAGTGCAGAAAGGTGAAGCTTATTCATGCGCCATTATGGTGTCATCGACTGCATTTCATTGGTAGCAGCTTTTTAACTGGATGCGATCCCTAGGAGATTCTTGTTACACGTACACGCTGCTTTTTAAATAATCTATCTATCTATCTATCTATCTATCTATCTATCTATCTATCTATCTATCTATCTATCTATCTATCTATCTATCTATCTATCTATCTATCTATCTATCTATATCTATCGTAATCATTATTATGACGTATATCATCGTTGATTGTGACGTGTATGGTAGTAGCGCCGTCGAGATCGATAGTTTATGTTCGTAAAACATTCACGCCCTTCATGCTTACTACGCAAATTTTCGTGTATACCAAGCGAACGAGGCGGCCAGGAGAGCAGCGAGACGTAAACGGGATAGATAGATAGATAGATAGATAGATAGATAGATAGATAGATAGATAGATAGATAGATATGGTCAAGTTTGCTGATAAGCAACACTTAAAACTACTTTCAGATTAAGCAGAATATTATTATGTGTTTTAAGCTTTATAACCCCGCCTCCGGACACCATCATCAGGTGGAAAAATCATCATTGCCCACGTAAGAGCTATTATGCCCGCAACACACGCCTCGTTGTGACTTGCCAGGCAGTGTACAGCAGCGAGACAACATAACATCTAGCAATATGCATGCTGTGCTAGAGTAGGGCACTGCATGATTTGACCGGCATGACCGTCGCCGTCCTGTTAGCCGAAAGGCAACCTTACTTAGCCCCGTCTGTCTTGCCATGAAGGCCAGAAGAGATATGTACTAAGAACCGGTAAGGTATTTTCAAATTAAGACCTGTAAGCCCAGGTGACGCACGTTTGCACGGTGGGTTGTATTTATAGGCAGGAAGCGCAACAGCTCTCACAAGCATGCACCACGATCGGCTGCCACTCAAAAAAAAGCGCGTTTGATCCCAGCCGCCGCGGTCACATTTTCGATGGAGGCGGAAATGCCAGAGGCCCGTGTACTGTGCGTTGTCAGTGCACGTTAGAGAACCCTAAGAGGTCAAAAGTTCTGGAGCGCTCCTCTACGGCGTTCCTCTCCTTCAACTCTCTTTCTGTCCATTACCGCCACTCCCACGGACGCTTAGCCGTACTCTCGACATGGGCTACAGAAATTAGCGTCATTTCCTTAACCCAACCACAATCATCATCATCATCTATCCTTCTAGTGACTCTTACTAAACGTTGTCAAGCTATTTACTTCCAGCACCCGATACCGTAGCCTAGAAGATTATATATATGGTATCGCCCTACCAACATCGAAGAATTTTGGTCTTACTAAGCAATACGAAGCAGGTTTTGATCCCGCGGTACGCGGTAGTTTAGCGGTTATACGTTCTCTTGGCTCGAGGTAGAGGGATTGAATATCGGTCACGGCTGCCGCATTTCGATAGGGCCGAACGGCAGAAAACATCGGTTAGATTTAAGCGCATTTAAAAAAAAACCGGGAGGGAGTCAAATCTTTTCCGGAGCCTTCCACTACGGAGCATGTTTGATAATCGCATTGTAGTTTTCGCACATAAGACCCTGGCAATTATTATTGCTACGTGGCAGCTGCATTTCTATAGGGCTAAATGCAAGAAAATCCGCATAATTGCATTGGCATGTGTCAAGGACCCGGCGTGGACCAAACCATTCCTGAGTAGATTTCACAGTTTGGTATCCTTCTACTTCTGTTTATGTGCAGCGACGGGTTGCATTGAAATTCTTATGCCTTTCCTAGAAAACAAAGTTTTGCGGTCAACAACGGCTGTATTGTTTTCCTTACACGTAAATAGGCGACTCTCTGACACGAACGGTTTGGTGGAGATTCCTTTTTACACGCGAGTGTTTTATGCCGGGGTCCACCAAGACCTCATACGCCATTTCTTGTCATGGATATGACGCAGTAAAGCGTACAGGTATGAACGAGAAATAAAAACCAGCAGAAAACTTTTCGCTGGCGTGGTCGCACTGGGAATCAAGTCCACGACATTCCGTTCCACGAAGAAAGATATAAAAACGCGCCTCATATTCTTTTTTATCAGCCTTTCTCCTTGCTCCTTAAGCGTACTTCCGCCTCCGCGCGCGTACATCTGGGGTGCTGCCGCCGCCATTTAGGAGTGGTTAAGCGTATTCTAAGCAAGACAGTCACAAGCACCTCGTTATCGCTTCTGCAATCTCAACGCAGGGGAGGCTGCCGCCGCTCGACCGCTGAAACGTGGTGTTCGCAGTTATTGCATTTGATGACAACCCAGCGCACTCGCGTTGTCTTTCACGTCGTATTACCATGTTACACTTCAATGCCAGCATAATGTGGAGCCCAGTGCTGTTTCCGCGCCGGTTAGTGTGGTGGCACTGACTAGGAAAAGTGCTCGCATCGACGTCGACGGTACATGTCGCGTAAGTGGACGTGCACTGAGACCTCTGTCGCGCGGTATCTCGGGGACGAAGAAAGATTGAACTACTTCGGTGAGGCGACACGCTTTTGCTTTCGTTCTATATCCATTCCTATGACACAGGCATCAGCCCCACCTTTCTCTCACAACCTCTTTTCAAAATACCTGTTCGTTGTAATTGTAGGAGTAGATTAAGTTGGAAGACGAGTTTTAAGACTGCACCCCAAGAAATTCTCCCTTCGCCTCTTCTTCGTCTGCGTCAAGGCAGCGCACCTTCTCTTCGGGGCTTGCACAGGTGGGTTGGCAGCGGCTCAGAACTGCCGCCGCACACGTAGGGAGCACTCAGCGCGAGAGGAGCATAGTGCAAGGGAGCGATCGCCGCAACCGCCGGTGTGTGAGAGAGAGGACAGCTAAGCAGCTCAACTACCGTGAAGCCTGTGAAGGCCCGTAGTACGTTCAACCTAGCGATTCCCGTTTTTCGCCGGACAAGCGTTGTGGGAGGAGAAATCGCGCGCTCGACGAGGTGGTGGCGCCTTTTCTTGCGCGTCGCGGGTATCGGGGGGAAGCGTGATCACGCGACAGGAGGAGACGACGGCCGTACTTTTTTTTTTGTTTCTGTCCTGCATACCCCCTTTAGTTAATAGTTCTTGAGAGCGAATCACTAAGAGCATACGTGGCTTAATGTGAGAGAAAACGCTTATTACAAATAATTATCATCTTGAAAAGTGTAAAAGCTGATGAAAACAACATTTTACATGCATCATGCGAGCCATATTACACCTTCAACTTACAAGGACCGCAAAAACAGCGTACGACGTATACCTGGACACTTAAGACAGTATGCGTAAGATGCTTTTACGTTAATATCGTTGAAAGGGAAATTTAATTAGCACTGTTGCTGAACCCATCAGTGATGGAGACCGCTGACTAATGGTGAGGTCCAATTAGAAACGAAAGTCTTTGGAAAATTGGCTCTTGTTTCTAAAGGGCGTGAAATAGAATTGAACGAAACGATTCATTCTGTCTAGTACGAGTCTCACATCCGGAGCAGCTCTGCTTCTAGAAGGAATATTGTAGAACAGTTTTGAAAGGAGTATAGCAATGAGTTGTAGAGAATTGTCGTTGCACGTCACAACAAATTTGAACACCAAATCGATAACATTCTTCAGTGACAACAAGCATCAAATGCGGTTTCGTGGTTTAACACACTGAAGTATGTTGTTAGTCCGAAGCGATAAGTTTGGATTAAGAGTAGTTCCTCAATGCTGTTTTTGTAAGGAAGTAAAATAATGGAGTAGAGATGGAGACGGAAAGGGCTGTCGGGCAGGAAAGGCGAACACGCATAAATTATGCCATTCACGCATTTGTTTCCCAGGCGCACCGTTCGAGCGCGTTTCCTCGGCTCCCGAGACATGTTTACGACGGTGTGTAACCCACGCGTACGGCTCGTATATGTGCTAACGACTAACGCCGGCCGATCGCAGTTGTCAGCGAAGGCGAGTGGATGCCGAAGAACCAGTAGTGAAGCAGAAAGAAATGCAGGACCAGGAAAAAGAAAAGCGGAAGGGAGTGTTCCTCCGTTGCGCGCGTGCTCCTGGGGTTGTAGTAAAGGGGGAAGAAAATATAACCCAACAGTCGACTTGTCCAGTATACGTAGCCTTCGTGTACGGCCCACTGGCTACCAACAAATTGCCTCGGCAAGAGATAACTCGGTCGCAAACGCGCACCATCCTCATCGGAGAACTGCGAGGCGAACGAGAGGTTGGCAGAAGGAAACTATATACGGGCCAGTAGTACGACGACGGCGACGACGGGGAACGACTTTGAAGCCGATGCAGCAGTTCTGGGTTGTTTATGGGCCAGCGTAAAATTCCGTCCGCGTGTACCATTCGCACGCAATGCGTCGGGCGGCGGCGGGCGCGTCGACGCGCGCACGGACGAACACGGGACAGCGCGAGGAGCCCAGCGTACTCCTTTATGTTTTATTTCCGCAAAAAAAAAAAAAAAAAAAAACGCCCGCGTCGAACATCTCCCCCTTCCGTGTCTCCTGCTCTTTTGTAGGCTCCTCCTACACTTAACAGTCGGCTCGCCCGTATACCGCCAGGCATCGTCGTAAAGTGTTTATGTTCCTGTATCTTGTCATTGTCTGCTCCTTCACGTATAGTCCTTTTTTCCCCTCGGGCTTCGTCAGCGCTCTTCAAGTTTCCTTGTCTTCTTTCTCGGTGTAAGTTTTAGTCTTCTTGAGCTGTCTTTGTTTAGTTTCTTTGTAAGCGCTAATGCCTGTTGATTTTTGTTGCCATCTTTGTTCTCCTTCGCGTATATCACTGAACCTTGGGCTTTCGCATGCTGGATAGCGCCGCGCGAGCGACTAGACGCGCGACGGCAATGAACAAGCCCGACCGGACGGAGCTGGCTTGGCGGGCCATCAACTCGTGCCGGGATGAGACGCCGATATAAAGCTGCCGCCCCCTCATCGAACATTCCGCACTTGTCTCGAGAGCGCGCATATGTACTGCCGCACACGCCGACGTCTCTCGGGCGTAGTCAGTGCTTAAAGGGGATGCCAGCGGCGCCCGATCCCGGGTCTTGTTTATGCGCCAGGATTCCGGCGTAAATCACGACACTGCACGCGGCCTGCATTACCGGCGAAGTATATGCTCGCGCATGAATTTGAATTTTAGTCCCCGGGAACCGAAGGGGACACCGCGCTTCCTTGCTCCCTTTTTACTTTCTTCCATGTCGCGCCTGCTGCAGAGATTGCGTCATGTTGGAGAGGGTGACAGACGCCTTAAAGGGTACACATAGATTACCATATCAAGAATGCTTACGAAAGCAAGCGCTGCTTTTCTTGAACGTTCGTTAACACTGCGATCTCTTCATTAGGGTCGCTGTGGTGCTGCGCGATGTCTGAGACTGCTAATCATGCTGGTTATGTGGAATGAAACGAGGAAGGTACATGAAAGGAAGACAAGAAGCATCACAGAGGACCACAGAAGAGACTAAAAAGCTATAATATGAAATATTATACATGCACTTAGCAAAGTCCTTATCAAGGAAAAATATATACAACCGAAGAAGAGACAGGTAGAAAGATGAAAGTCAAGCTTATCTGCGCAAGCTCGGAATGGTAGCGCCACCTGTCAATCGGTTACACGTGCCCGCCTACGCGATAGACAACTCCCAAGGCATTCTATCTCCTCCCTGTTTAAGCTAATCGACGGTTGACTCACGCATGCACTTCCACTAATACTGATATACCAGGCCTCAACCAATAAAAGCGTATCTTCGTTCTTATGCCTGTACAGGATCTCGGTATTATCTAACTCGGGCATGCAGCTACAGACCTGGCAGTGCAAGGATAGATTGGACGGCGTCCCACCTGATAGCGACCTCCTGTGTTCAATTAATCTTTGATTAATACAACGCGCAGTTTGCCCTACATAAAACCGTCCGCAGCTAAAAGGAATCTTATAAACTACACCCATGCGGCAGTCGGTGAAATTGTTCTTGGCTAGGTGCTTAACCGGACAGATATCGGTTCGCTTCTTACCTTCCTTCTGCTCAATTCTTCTATGCACTGCAGCACAAACCCTTCCTAACTTATTGGGAGCCGTAAACACAACATTAACCCCATATTTACGTCCCACTTTCTTAAGCCGGTGCGAAACTGCGTGGATGTATGGAATACTCACGACCTTTTTCTTGTTAATGTGTGTCTTCTTTCTTTTTCGCCTCTGTGCTGTGCATTAGTTGCTAGTCGGCGTTCGTGGTGTTCACTTCTCTTCTTGTGCACGGTTCACTACCCCGAAATGGTATGCAAATGCGAAAGAGACGAGCACTGTGTCACTGCTCGCTTTCCAATACGCAGAAAGTCACTATCGTTATTCACACAAATCTGTTGTACAGAATGGCACAAGACAGTGTACTGTTCTCCATGCAGAACCTTGTTCCCTACAGAAGACAGCTTGATGGAAAAAACGCATCGCGTATAAATGAAAAAAAAAAAACAAACGAAGCTTGCACTAGTGGCGCGAGGCTAGAGAAGTAGCGGAGATGATGGGCACTTGGCTGGTCCGGTTGTTTTCCGACACAGCTGCATTTCGCCATGGTCGGAGACTTCGGGAAACGCCTCGCGAACCACTGCGAAGCGCAGCGAACACTTCAGAAAGTTTCGCACCCAACTCAGCATGAAGACGTTCACGTTGAACCAGAGATCGTGGCAGATGCGGCACGCGTGGCCTCTGCTTCACGCCGTCCCACTCCTTTGCTTTACTACCCTATGCACGCTTATGCTATTCCATGAGCTGCTCGAAGCCATGAGGACGCAAGCTCGCATGACTCGAAGCTTTGCACTAACGCATAGCTTTGCGACACGCTGTGCACCAGACAGATGGATGTAGACTGTCCTTGTTTCCTTCTTCTGTTTGCACGTGCAACACACGTGCAACACACACGATGATGATTGTGTTTCGGTTAAGGAAAGGACGCCAATTTCTGCAGCCCATTTCGGGAGCACGGCTAAGCGTCCGCGGGGGTAGGGGATAGGGAGGGAAAGATACAGAAAGGCGATAAAGGCCGTAGTGCAAGGCTCCGGAAATTTGGACCACCTATAGGGTTCTTTTACGTGCACTGACAACGCACAGTACACGGGCCTCTGGCATTTTCGCTTTCATAGAAAATGCGACCACCGCGGCCAGGTTCGAACCCGCGTTTTTTGGGTGGCAGCCGAGTACCATAACCACTACACCACTACGGCGGCCACTGGGCACCAGAGACAACTGCAGGCGCACTCTTCACTCTTGAGGATCAGGGCCCGTATTCACAAAAACAAGTTACGACAAAAATGCTGGTAATAGAAAATTTCAGCCAATCCTGATGCTGGACATATCATTACAGAAGCCCGCTGACCAATGGCAAAAAGCACTTATGAAAGAGAAGTTTTGTGAATTCGGCCCCAGGACTAAGTAAGGTGGCAGTTTTTGGTGGTCAGACGATTTCATGCCATGCTTAGCAGCTTGGCTGTTAGAAACACACATACCATTCGCGCTCATATCACGAAATCGACTAAGGATACTCTCACTGATTTAAAGGAGAGAAGCTCGTTGCCCCCCCCCCCCCCTCCTCTTTTCCACTGGTCTAATATTCCTCAGTGGCCTATTTTCCGACCCTGCACAAACATCTTTCCGGATTGATCGTTCTATTTTGTTGTTTACGCAGCAGGATAGCCAATGGTATGACTATCTTGAATTATTCCACAACCTGAAACAAAAGACGCCGAATACGGCAAATTATGGGTCGTATACTAAGACGGTGATAGTCGGTAACAGTATCGCTTTGGGTAACGCAAGATTTTGGGTGTGCAATTGGAAGTAGCGAACAAGTGCCCGTGATAATTCACTCAACCGGTCGGCCCTGATGCCTCCAGAAAGTCAATGTCTTAAAATATGACCCCAGCTCAACTAAGCGCCTCCACTGTAAGAACAGTTCATAAAAATTAAAAAGACCGCCCGTCCACTATTCCTAAGACGAGCTATAAATTTCTGAAGCTACCAACTGATGACGCCCACTATAGACGCCGCTATAGGGCCATAGTGCACATTCGTTCGCCGTGGTACCTTAGCAGCTAAGCTGATGTGGTGCTAAGCACGACAAATTAGGTTCAATTTCTAGCCGCTGCGGCATTTGTTAAAACGCGGCGGAATGCAAAACGAAAGAAAGAAAAGAAAAAACCTGCACACGCAATACTTTTGTTAGAGAATCCGAGACGGTCAACACTAATCCAACGGCACCACCGATGTGGATTTGACGCGCACAGTCTCAGACTCGGAATTCCACCACTTCTGCGTGCCCGACTATCACGTTATGGATCCGACACGTGCAGTGGCAGAATTTCGCTAGCGAAGCTGTTGTTGACTGACTGGTAATGCCGCTGTCGATTGTGTACGGATTAACTCAGAGTTCACGCCCAAAATAAAAATTGCTCCTCCGGCAGCGCGTTCGAACCACCAACCGCAGCGCTGCGACAGCACCGCGCTGACCGATCAGCCACTGTCTGTTCGCCACGTACGCGCGCTTCAAAGCGGCGGTTTATATGCACGTTCGCCAAAGGAATAAGATATGAACACATCTGAAGAACATATCTGAAGAAAAGATTTTTTACCAAAGAAAGAAAGAAAGAAAGAGAAAAGCACGCACACGCGATACTTCACTTACCCCCATTTCGCAGACAAGTGCTCCTCAATTTTTTCTTAAAAACTCTGCATAAGCAATGCTATCGCCACCATCGGTGTTGGAAGTGAAGTGCTTTCTTTCTGCCGCACGGCAGAAACAAAGCACGTCACTTCCAACACCGATGAAAGAAAGCACGTCACTTCCTCCTTTCGTCGCTACTACAAACAGTATTCTGTGCACATTTTGGTATCGCTGAACTAGGCACGTGCAGTGAGTTTCTTAATAAATTATCTTAACCTTGCGACGTTCCTTCGCGCCATCGCAACAAATCTGAGTTGTGAATTACTCGTCACGTACAAAGCTTTCATGCAGTTTGGAGATTCCGATTCTGCTTTCCAGCTGTACATGCACCGTACAACTTGAAAATGACGGTGCATATTTAATGAGCCCTGTAAGCCTTCAATACGACTCGAAGTGTTGTAAGTTCAGGTTTAAAATCGAAGTACACAGGTGTGTTTTCTTTCTTTTTTTTTACTTCGCCTCAATTGAAATGCGGCCGCCGTGGCAAAGATTCGAACCCGTGGCCTCAAGGTTCGCAAGCAAACAGCCTTAGTGTTAAGTTGCCACGGCGTCTTTTTTTCTTTTTAATGACATGTCGCAAGTATACACATGGCTAGAAGGCTGCTCATCAGTGGTAGCCAATGCTTGCTAAGGTACTGCACATGGAAAGGAATGCTTTATTTACATGACCGATCTATGTCTGAGCGCAGATCCTTTGCTCTTAACAAGCGTCGGAACGTTCTTTAAACACGTGTGTGGGCTACACCTGGTATAAGGTAGTGTACAGGGAACCTTGATGCGTATGAGCCAGGCAAAGTTGTCTGTTGAAGAGCATGACAGCAGCTGCGCTAGAGCAGTGGATGCCTTTAAAAGTTCTTTTTTTCTGTTTGGAGGAGTGTTTTGTTTTAAAAAGGATAGACTAATGGGCCAGTGAGTAAACCATTTGTGTAAAGTATTAAGTATAAACGAACGTGGACGAAGAAAGAGCGAGGCGGAACACAGCACTTCTTTTTTTCCGCGAAACTGCCTCGTGACGCTTGTTTTTGCAATGGCGGGGTGTCATTGAGTGCATACTTACCAATGTAAACGATATCAAACAGGCTGTTCCTTGCGTTTCACAATTTCGTTCTGCCTCCTTGGCGCTTGTTATGTGTTTGTAGTCACCAGACCTTTATTAGTAAACGAACGTTCGGACGCGGATTGGCGGATCGATTACGCTTGCGTAATATTGTTATCCCCTCCTCGACTTCCCGTTTTAAGTGCCCCGTGCTTGTGGTCTCCGTTCAACTCGCTCTTACATTGAGATCTGCTAGCCTACTTGTTAGCTCAATCTCAGGGCAAACATCTGTATTTTGGAATAAGAGACTAATATTATACGAGTAGGTAATGAATGAGACAATAAGAAGATTAAGTTTAGCGGACGAAATGACTGATCAGAGGCTATAGGCACCAGTACAAAAACACAGTAAAGTATAATCCACATTGAGAGTACACCAATACGGTTAAATATCGCGATAAAGCAGTGAAATCTACATAGCAATTACGCTAATATAATAACTGCAATTTAATCGTTATTTCTACTGTGTTATAATAATATTTTGCGGTATATTCCAGTTCATCAACCGTCCCCTGGTACGTTCGAAGAAGTTTTACGTTCCTCTTTACTTCGTGTCCGACCTCCAACTTCAGTTACATTCTGTGAAGCTAGGCTTATTACGGTATCGTTCATTATCTCTGCATAATGCTAGCCTCCCTCCTCTAAATTCCCATGTGCGCTCTGAAATTCGGACCAAACCAGGAGTCCAGCGGTTAGCAGTGCCAGAGTGGTTTAATAAAAATAGTTTCAACAGTGCTCCTAAAATGGAAATTACATTACCTTTAGAGAGAAGGAAATTACACGAACACCGTCTACACGCCTTCTCTCTGATAATAAATAGAAACAAATGCCCAAATGACAAAATGAAATAGCGAAATTGAAAAGCAAAATATCGGTTGTATTGAAAAATAATTCAACTAATATATAATTAGTTCTTGTATACTAACACCAGCAAGATGTAAAGACAGCACTGTCCGAAAATCAGGACAGAATTCCCAGACGGCTCGATCAAACAGCACTACACTTGTAGAGACATTAGCGAGACATGTTCAGTGAGAGAGAAAATCGGGGGACGTAAGGGGTGGGGCCGGGTGCGAGAAAACAGGAACGTTAAACCCCGTGAATGCATGGTTGACCGCCTTGTAAAAGCTTGCCCCTTTTTATACGTATATGGCTCGCAGGTCAACAGATGCTAATTATATTTTGTTTCAAAGGTGGAGGCTTCTGGCGGAATATTGCTTCCCGAGTTACAAAGGGCCGGCACATGTTACCGTAGGACATTACCATAATGTGGCAAGTAAACGCGGTACTTAAAGCAGAAAGGTAACATTGATTAGACATAGTTAAAAAAGGATGCGAAAGTTTGATATGAAACTGTCTATGAGGTTTAACGAGGTCATTCCTAGTGGATCATTGCAGGAGATCATGGAGCACCAGTAATCAATAACGATCAGAACATTCGAACATCGCGAATAATCCGTCAGGAGGCAAACGCGATATTGTTAGAGCGCTAAAGGTATCCGTTTGGATTCATTGCGACACGGGCTAACCATCAATGCACGTTCCGAGACAGTCAGTGTCGCTTGATGAACACGGAAATATTGGATGAGATTTTCTTGCAATGTATTTTGCGACGCCCGTGCGTAGTTACCGTTTTGTCAGTGGTCATTCGATCATCATTCTGCGTTTTCCTTTTGAGCAGCTGTCCGTAAGCGGTAGATGGAAATAGTGGTACAGAGTTGAGTGGCTCGCAGAGGCGCGGAGTCGCCGCCGTAACCTCAAAATAAAAAATCCCCTCGGCGGAAACAGGCATCCGTAGTACATTCCACGCGAGCATCTCTGGCAGGATTCCATTCGATTAACAATGCTCCTTGCAGAAGAAGACATTCTAGTTTGATGTCTGCCCGCCTCAAAAATGATATTAACTTGGGCGTCAGGAGCACTTCGGTTTAAGGTCGGGGTGATACACTAATAACATAATCGGCAAAATGGACGACCACGAATAACACGAGCGCAGACAGAATGACTGCAGCGAACAGTACGGCCTTTTCAAGTTGTTCGCCGTCTTTTCGTGCTGGTTAGGTTCCATATTAAATCGCATGCAAATGTATCCACTTGCCTTCCTTTCTTTCGCAGTAAAACAGCTTATCTAAAGCAGCGTCTTGAAGACAGGCTGCCACAGCAGTCATATCTCTCAAAAAGTAAATCGAAGAAATGCAGTGCACATTCGCTCGTGTGAAAGAGCCCACAAATGTTGTCCAAACAGAGATTTTTAAAAAACGCAAAAATTTCTAAAGTTTCCGAAAGTGTTCACAGCCATGAGTAACAAAGTGCCTTAATGACTCCGTCGCGCTGTCGTCTCGGTTAAGCCTGGAGCGCAGGAACATGAGCGCTACCCCAACGTCACGATGCCTCGCAACCGGCCGCGTCGCCCGACCGCAGCGAGGCGCTGCTGAAGTAAAACAAGAAAAGATGGAACAGCCGTCATTAACTAGAATATAAAACAAGAAGAGCGGGGAAGACCACGCAAACAAGGGAGCAATGAAATGGGAGAACATCGGCGCGTTGAACGGGGCCGAGCAATTTGGCGAGGTCTCATGGCGCGGCGCGAATTCGCCATGACGACGTCGGTCGCCCGTCTGCCGGGTCGCGCTGTGCGCTGCAACGCTATGGCGCGCATAATAGCAGCGAGCAATCTGCTCCTACGTAACGGCAGCGCGGACCTCCTTGCGTTATGTTAGCTGTTAGCGCGCGCTAAAATTGCCCCGCGTTTTCTGACCGCGCAGTAATGAGCATCGGTATGGCCCTGGCAAGTTGTCCGCTTTGCCTCAATCGCCTCCTCCGTTCACAGTGTGCGTGCCTTCGCGTTCGTGCGTCGGTATGTGCGCGTCTGCGCAATGTTTTGTGTTTACAAACGAGATCGTTCGAGAATGAGTGGTCGTTCTGGCTGGCTTGCTTGCTTTCGCTTGCAAGCGCTTGCGAGTCAGTGCGTTTGTCTGTACGTTGGGAAAGGGGGCAGGGGGAGGGACGGTTGAGTAAACGGGCTTGCTCTTACGCGAGTGCAAGGGTGAGCATGAGATTTCGTAGACCCGGTATCGTTAACTATGCTTCTCAGCTCGTGCCGATCGTTTCTGGAAAGCTGCGGTGCCGACATTAGCGGATTCCTGAAGGCAAACAGTGCAGCCGAATCCGAACGAAGGAATGTTTGCCCGTGGGCTTCCCCGAATGGTTTGTTCGGTATCGTTACCAGCTTGTTGCGCAAAAAGAAAGGCGCCGCACTGCGAAGTGCGCAACTATTGACGCCGCAGTGAGCCTAATATTCGCTACTCATGCAGAAGTACGCCTCGGTCAGGTGCATTAGCCATTGTTTGTTAACAGAGCACGCCTGATGATGAAACGGCGACCGGTCGACCCAGTCGACCTTGTAAGCGAAGATTTCTGCGACAGATTGAGCAAGAACTACCGAGCTTATTGCTGCATAGCGAACGTTTGCGCCAGAATCTGCCTTTACATACGCGTTTACAATAATTTACTGTGTTCGTGTCACATTCCTTAGCGTGCGACAGCGACTTGATGTGCTCGATTCGAGCCTGCCAGAACTGGTTTCAAGCGGTTGACATTGTATGGCTGGGTGAATGAAATAAATGACAGAGCAGCAGCCCTCACTGTATGCCTCGTTTCAACACGTTTTTTGTTTTGCACACGAAACAAAAGATGACCACGCTTACCGCAATTTACCCGGTCCAGCCACATCAGCGCGATTCGTCACCACAGAGCGTTACCCACCCTTATGCATTCACCGCAGGCATTGCAGAATACCGATGTGGTGTGTTACTTGCCGAACGTATGTCAACGACGTTTTTAACAGGTGTATATAACATATGAGTGGATCTACAGGATAAGCCAGGTGCCATTTTTCAGGCACTCATTGTGGTTACAGAGGTCTCGCAACCTGAGCAGAACCGCTTTTATGAAATCCACTGCCATGCAGGGGATATGGTTTAGCTGCTATACAACGGCCCATACATATATCCCGTAGTGGCTCAACAAAATTTCACGTTGCTCGGTAGTCTTCTGCGCGTTTCACTTCGGCGCATGGGATTGGGTCTTGGCAACTGCATTTCATTTTCAACTGCGGCGCTGTCACTTTAGCGTAGATGTTAAATACGGACCCCTTTACTATAGTTGCCATTCGTTAACGTAGCTACCCCTTTCTTTAAGATGACGTTATTTCTTAAAATTGGGCTGAGAATGAAGGAGGAAGAATCTTCCCTACGGCATTAAGAAATGAAAAGAGAGCTAATAACAAAACAACATTGAAAACTTTATGCATTGTCCAGGTATGCTTGTCGTGTGGCTGAAATGCTATCGTTCCTACCTCCCAAAAACTGGCGAAAAATCGGGAACTTCTCTGCGTGGTCTTCATCACGAGAGGAATTCGGCGCTCTTACAATACTCTCAAATCTGATCTAGCTTTAACGCATCAGAAACTTAAAAAAAAAGGGCGCAGCTACATGATTTATACCACGTGCGCGCAAGGAGCGGAGAAAAAAAAAGAACCTTAGTGCAGGCACGGATTTTCTTACTGAACATTTTAGAGTGCTTGTATAATCGCGAACAGTCCACTTTAAGCCGCTATAATTTGTGGGAGAGGTATGTAATTATTACCGAGTTCTTTTCTCCCTGCTTCTTTTCCCGAGATTTTCTTCTCCGAGCCAACCCAATCAGAACCGTCACGGACGGAGTTAATCTTCTATGCATTTTGAGAACCGCCCATTTCTCTTTGAGCATCCGTGCCGCTCAATCGCGTATTAATTAAGGAACAAGGCATATCCTTAGAGCCTTGCGTGAGGGCCTTGCGGAAATCGTTAATGGAAACCAGCAGGTACACCAGAGATTTAGCGCTGGTTTAAATTAAAGCACCATATTTCTTTTTTCCCTTTGCATTCGCGGAATCTAACTGCGTTTAAGTTCAAGGAATTTATCTGAAGTACACGGCACGTGCCTGAGGAGCTATAAAGCAATTTCGCTGATTTGTTATGAACTGAAGCGCTATATTACCAATTTTATAAGCATAGCTTGTCTTTCTTTGTCATGTATTAAAGTTATATTTTTGTAATGTTCGTCATCTGTTCATCAGCGAACAGAATTTTTTTTTCTTATTGACTTTAGATATTATAATTGAGATTTCATTCGCTTAAGTTTCCGAGAGCAGGAAAACATGCTTAGCAATCATGTATGAAAAATATGGAACTGATGGGTGAGTGGGGGGGAGGGAGGTGATTGCTTTTAGGTAAAGAGCATGGCTATCTAATCGCATCTCGTCCCCTTAGTGGCATTCCTTGTAATGCGCTCTTAACAAGAACGCTTCATTAAGCAACGTATATTGTCAGATTATTAATATCTGGTATTAACATTGCGATCTTACTTCGCACAGTTACGAGTAATATGTGTATAGTTTGGCTTCCCAACTTTGCGGCAAGGCGTCCATTATTTGCAGCTAGAAATTGAAGCTTACTTCATCTTTTTTACCTGTAACCTAAGAATTAGGAGAGATTGCTAAATTATTATTTTATGCAATTATTCAGATTTAGTTATCAGTTCTCTTCAGTGGTGCGTTTAATTAGTCCATGCACAGAAAACACCTCGTCAGTGTACATACATGCAACTGACTACGAAGTCATCCAAAGTGTTCATATAGCTATTCTCGCAGAGCCCTGTAATAGATCGGACTGCCCCTCACGCATTCTGCTGGCCGATAGCGTGTCTACTTGCGGTCGTTTAATGCATGTATGTGGCCCGGCACGATGGTCAAGTCGCTATGGCACTAGGCTGTGGATCCGAAGGTCGCAAGATCGAATCCTGGCCGTAGCGACGGCTACATTTCGATGAATGCGAAACGTTGAGGCCCGTGTACTATGCGATGTTAGTGCACGTTAAAGAACCCCAGGTGGTCGAAATTCGTGGAGCCCTCTACTAGGCATCTTTCATAATTATATCGGGGTTTTGGGAAGCAAAACCCCATAAATAATCCAAATATATGTTTGTAGAATTCTCTTAAGAATGTATCGCAGCCTCCGTAGATGAGGCACAGAGACATAGGACCCTAATTACTCGTTCTCTCTGATAAACCTGATACAGCCTACGCATTTGCCGAGTTACATGATTTTACTAAGATGATTATAAGACTTATAAGCTCAAGATCATAAGCTCAAGATAGATAATCTATAACTCTCGGTGCTACAACACTCTATGTTTAATTAAAAACAGCTCTTGGCTGTTCGCATAACTTCACGATTTTGTGGCGGAATAAAAAGCTGGGAGTTCAGCGCGCACCAACCGAGCCTATCAGCAACAGCAAGAGTTTCGTGAAGGGTGGAAACTGCACAAACGGCTTTGAAGCACTGCCAAACTGTCTGACCGATATTTCAAAGTTAAAGGCGCAGGCTCGCCTATGCGCCCTGATCACTCGCACACGAAGAACCAGTGTCCTGCAGTCAGTTACTCAATAGCACATTGCCATCTTGCGTACTCTATCACCATTATCTTCCCTCAGTTGTATAATCTCACCTTTGTATAGAGACCACGATGTACGACCCCCTACATGAACTCGGCAACAAATGAACACAATGGAAAAAATTATCGCCATCCACAAATTTGTGGGCACAAAATATACATTAAAATTCTTCGAAATTTCTCAGATAGGAAACCTATCAGTGCCCTTACTGCACCTTGCGTAATTTCGCAGAACCGTTCTACCTAAAGCCAACTGCATGCTGTGTACGCAGCAGCGGCGCACAATTCAGGAAATTGGTGAAGCTAATTGTTATCAGCTCTCTGCCCACGTGCCCTGCTCCATCAGTTTAAGGAGATCATGATAATGCACCGAGCTGCTGAGACAGCCGTGACCTTTGGTTAGGGAGCACTCTGGTGCAACATCATCGTTTCTTGCTCTACATATAGCAAGTTATTTCGGAGGACACTGTGATGCGATGCGAAGTGACCAATTCTTCGCAGCCTCAGCAGTGGCGTGGGCTAACCCCAAATTCCAATAAGCGCACTGCACGGATTGGCTAAGTTTAGTCTCGATGTAGTTCACAAGTGCGGCACGCCGGGCGAATTGGTGCACGATATTCCTGTCGAGCTTTTCAGCGATTCAGAACAAGTGTGAAAGAAAAAAAGAAAGACATAGACTAAAAATGCAGGCACCAGACAGACACTACGAGTGCCCGAATGCAAACGAACGAAAAGAACACTGACCCAGTGAATTAGCTAAAATGTTCGCAGCAACCGAAATGGGCTGAAGTATAAAGTGCACCCTGTCTGTATATCTTTCCGTCATGAAAACTAAACGTTCTCAGTGTCTGGCCATTCTGGAGCGTTTCCTTTTTTGTTCTCTTTATCCTATTACTCTATAAAAATGAGGTCTGCACTAGAGGTTAAGCTTGCTACGTTGCACATAATTAGCAGCGGAAGGCCGCAGTTGTTGAGCCCATTTGGGAACATCGTCGAAGAAGCGTGCAGTTAGTCTCCTACGCTGGCTAATAGCACATCGGGGAGTAATCTCCTCAAGGAGTAACGTCGTAAAGTATGTATCACTGCATTTGTTACGGGGTCTTGTGATAGCGGCCGTCATGGGACGTGTGTGGCGTTGATCACCCCTGCTTAGAGGAAGCATGTAACACTCCAGGCGTCAGCGTCGGCCATCCTAGCGTTACCATTCGCATCAATCGGTGATGGCCTCGGAAATAGGGACGATAGTTTCGGGAACGCAAGGCTACGGTGCCAACCAGACATAAAGAAAAAGGAAATGGAGGTTTCGGTGGTCTCGGTAGGAGACGGCGGCGGTACGAAAAACATGGTCAATATGACGCAACCAGGGTAAAGGTAAACCCGTCCAAACGAAGTTGCCTCCCACAAGACGACAAAAATAAGTGCTCGAAAACAGAATCAGAATCTGAACCAAATTTCATTGTAAATAAGTGCATATATTACGTGGTAAAAATATACAGAATGAGGTACCGAAGTCAATGGGACCCCTTTTCAAAGTAAACAAGAGAAAAATAAATACAGCTAAGGTACAGAATCACAAAACATATACGTTATAAAAGGGGCAAGCAAAAAAGGGGTAAACATCCTTTCTGTTTTTGTTTTTCAGACACCAGTAGCTCGCTACACGTGTTGATGAGGAAGCTTGTGGGAACTTGTGGAGCAGACTTCGAAGATAAAGGAAGGAATAAATTTGAACGTGCACCATGAAATCACTTTAATGAAGAAAAAGGGCCAGCCGCAAGGGCGCGTCTCTGGCCTGTTGAACATGACCCTCGGAAAGGAAAATGGGAAAAGCCAAAGCACAATATACAAATGAGCCATGCCTTATTGAGGCATACCGGATTAATTTTCTCTAAGCACTCGAAATAATGAAGTTTACTACCTGCCTACCTACCAAGCTGAGCTTCTATACCGTGTACTGCCCACGCAAAAATACGTGGGCGTTTTTCCTCTATTTCGCCGCATTAAATCCTCACCGCCGTGGGTGGTAATCAAACTCGCTGCCCTGTGCTTATCAGGCCAACGCATAGGCGCTAAGCCACCAAAGCGGAACAGAAGCACGAAATCAACCACATTCGCGGAGACCTCCCTTCTAAAGAACCGGAAGAAAAAGAATGTTGCAGTATGCATTTGCCCTTTGTCCGCTAACGAGTGCTGAAACCATATAAGCGACGAGTGCTTAGAAAGTTTGAAAAAAAAAGATATATTGCTTGGCCTCGGTGTAATTACTTCCGCGTTATCCAGCGAGTTCACTTGTGTCGTTACCATTGTTTAGACAGCCAGTCTCAATATGTCAGAAACGGATGAAGTGTAACGGAAATGACAATAGAGTATCATTTTTCTTTTTCAGATATCTTGTTTTAAAAGAGCAGGAAGTGATGCATTCATTGCTGCATGCGTCAGTGAAAGCATCTTAGCCACGTTACTGGTAAATGTAATATTGGCTTCATTGTTGCTATTATAACACTCAGAGCATTGGACCAAATTTACCGTTCTTCAGCAAAATGTCCAAGCTCTAAAATTGTTACGTATGCGGCCTACCGGAGATAACGTAAGTCGCTAATTTTGCACTCGCTTTCTCTCCTCCTGTGTCAAAACTATAACGAGAAAAGGCAAAATGAGTACGTCCTTAAGTCACGACTGGAATAGATAAGGCAACTTCATATAACCCGATAATACGTAATCGGTTTCCATTTGCCTGTTGTTCGTGCTTGCCTGCCTAGCTTTCTTCAGTGATAATTCTTAGCAAACATTGATGGAGTATTCTTATATTTCAAGAACTGAGAAAAACATGCTTGGAACACTCGGGAATATTTGACACAATATTTCGCAAAGCTGCAGTCAAACTTATGTAATATGAACCTTACCCCTTGTCCCCGTAATGAAGCAGGGTACATTTTCAAACGCTTTCTCTCAGCTCTTGTAAAGGGGACCTACATGCAGGTTGGGAAATTTAGCAGTACTGCATAAATATCCCACCCACTCCGAACTACGCCTGAAAAAAACAGAGCTTTAGGTCCCAAGGGATTCCTACAAAATTTCTTATTTAACGTGTAGTTTTATGACATGGATAAATCATGCATATAACGTTTTCTAACCCAGTCAATCGCACAATAAGCGTTGTTTTAAAAGCAAATCGGCGCATAATTCTACCCGTACCGGAAGGTACGGGGGGCAGGAGGCTTAAAACTTCATAACACTACGTGTTAGAATATTATCCGTATCTGCACGCTCCGAAAACTGTTCATTAATTCTTAGCTGTGGAAACGCAAAAACGAGTGTTAACGGCATAGTGACTAGTACATGTCTACAAACAACCACAATACAGGAAATTTCGCGTAAGTTTGTACAGTGCTTGCCATTCAGTTTGATCCGCTTATAAGTTTTGTCATCTGAAGTATTCAAAGCTCAAAAAAATAAAGATGACAGAAAATTACAGAAGGACGCTTAAGTGTCGACTTTAAGAGCAGAACGCCATACTGTTATTCGGCCCCGCTTGCATCGCCTTCTCATTCTCGTCACATGCTATCACGTTAAAATGCGCACATGCAGTACATTGAATGAAACCAGTGATCCTTCCTGACACATCTATATATCTCACCGCATGACTATGCCAAGGAAGCGAGCGCCATCTGGATGATGTTTACCCGTGTAACCTACCCGGGCCAATGCGTCCTCTAATAGATAGCGCTCCCGGGCGCGCCGCTGTTGGCATGCATTAAATGCTGTATATAAGGCCTGTATTTGAGTTTCCTCGTAACAGAGTTACGTTTTCTCGTACATTGAAATTACAGTCCGAGCTGTCATGCGTGTAGGTTGTAGCTAAGTCGTAATTTCAAATTTTTCTGGCGGATTTTACTTTAGAAAATCAGCTTTGCTCATTAACGGACCTGCGCCACGGCGGAGGACCTGTGCATTTGGGGGTGGTTCGCGATTTTTTTTCCCAGCACGGACGCCGACGCTGACGTCACCGCTAGATTTCATGCACCGCGATCTCCTTATCGCCGTCGCGTTAAAATGTGTTGTGTCGCGCTACATCCAGCGGCCCCTTCCAATATTTTGCAGGCTTTACCGTTTAACAGTGCTGTACTACGACAAAGCCACCTTTAAAAGAAAAACAGAAAGGAAACCATTTTGCAGGGCGGTTGGCAATGTGAAAGGCAAACCTTTGTTTGCACGAAGGCCCTGTTCATGGCGCGCAGAGCCTAACACGGCAGCCTTGTAGCACCCCTTCTAAGGAGTAATAAATAAAAAGAAATGAAGAAAAGCTTGGCTGCGTACGAGTTATCGCCAAGGCCTCATTAAGATTACACATAACATGCCGAGCCGCAGCAAAGGCCTCGAGAAAACGTTGCTACAGGGTTACCTTCATTAACGGCAGAATTGTAGGCGCTGTACAGCGGCTGTGGTGTAAGCAAGGGTCGTGCAAGGCTGGGGGAACGCCGCTGGGTTTCCTCAACGGCAGAAAGAATTCGCAACCGCTGTTCTTTCTTATGTTCCTTTCGCGGGGGCGTTAGAGCTGTCTTTCGAAAAGTTCTGACCAAACGGCCTATGCGAATAGTTGTGTAATAAAGTGTGTCAGTTCCCTGTTTCGCAGTTCACATTTTCTGTAATTCAGTTTGAATATGTTTAAAAGATATTCGAGAAATATTCTTTTTGTCGCTGAGCACGTTGGTGTTACCATCCGCATGCGCTTCGCACCCGAAATATTTGTCATTCGCACGCTTTTGTAATTAGCGACGTGGATGTCGGGCAAGGAGCAATGGAACACATGAGAACATTCATTGTTTTATTTACCGATCGATTGTTCGATGGATTGAATAATTAATGTTCGATTTGCTCCGCACTCCAAAGCTAACGTTTGACATTATTACATTCATGTAATTAGTAAAACTGTAGGCAGTACCACAGTTTGCAAAGTAAACACATAAAAGAGGCAAGCCACGAGCGCTTGTGAAGCGCTTGTGTCTTGTCCCTTTCTTGTGTATGTCCTCTAATGTTTCCCACTACCTACAATGATGAACCATTATCAACCCAATCTAACTGGTTTTAATAGCCATGTGGATGCTAGGTAGAGAATAACAGAGTATCAAAACACTTGGAGCATATTGACTGACTTACTGACTGCGACCGACTGACCGACCGACTAATTGACTAAACCACTGAGTGTTATTGTTTCACTATTGCAGGTAGCGCGAAAGTTTACTCATTTTTCGAGCATGTTGCGCGAAGAATGAATGATCACAGGAAGAACGAGGCAGACAGAAAGAGCTCAAACTATGAAATGGTGTATTTGTGCTTGAATCAGCTTATATAAGCAGGTCCAAACGTCACAAAGAAAGCAAAGAGCGGTTGAAAGGGGGTGAAAGGGAAAGCATATAATTCAGACCACCTCACGTCAACAAACACCTGCGCAGAAGCTTGTCTTCAGCCTCATACAAAGTAACAGAAGTGACGCTTACGCACCTTATCCCCTTTCTCTTTAATAAGTAAAAAAAAATGCTTCTTATAGTTCATGGCCTACTCTGGTCCGGCTCCTTCCGAGTATCTTGAGCTTTAAAGAATCCGGTCGTTGCTTGCAGTGCAGACACCGTAAATTAAGGCCGCGGATCTTCAGATAGCTGAAAGGGGCCCTCTAGGCCCTCTACCAATTATAACGCCTGCAAGTGGGCATATATTAGTATGTATTCGGAGTCCGCTAGAATGTTCCTGCGTATTCTGTCTTTTTTTTTTTCTACCTTAGCTTGGGATTTCACAGAGGAAGCGTTATTTGCGACATTGTCATCCACTGCTTCATGAGCAAGGTGTACTGTAACGACGCTGGTTCGCTTTTTTAAAACAAGCATACATGCGCTACCATTATGAAACTCGTGGAAACGTTTATATATCTCAATCCGAGCTTTCAGTGTAATTTCCATTATTCCAGAATTCTATTAGTTACATTACTTCTATTATTTTACAATGAAGCAGGCAATTTTTAGAAAAGTTAACCTAAAATGTACGCCAATCGACTAAGTGTCCACCTCAATGAACCAAAAGTGCGCCAACTATTAAAGGCTAATGACATCCAAGGCACTTAAATAAACATTAAGGTTCCCTTGGGAGCGTTTTATGTAAACAAGTGTGGAGTTCATGTGGTAATCGTGAACCATGCCTCGCACCCCATTTCATTTAGGTTGACAGCTTATGTCAAAGATGGCCTGTTGCAACAAAACTTAAATATAAACCAATAAACTTACATATCAGTGAAAAGAGAGAGCGTAATACTGCATTGTTTACGCGAAATGTTAATTATCATATTTCATTTTAGGACGAAAAAAAAATGTCTCCCATACGCTCGACGCCAGATACTAAAAAGACGTCGCTTTGGAGCTAATCCCTTTTCTGGCTGTAAATATCTGGCTTATCATTTGCGCTTGTAAAGAGCTTCCGGGCTTGCATGATTAGTGTTTCATTCCCTTAACCTTCTTATCTAAAGTACATATTTCCATTATCGTGTGATGTGATCTGTGCGGCTGCAGCTTCGGCATGTGGTGGCTGTACTTTCTCAATGATTGACTTCCGTGACATTTGATTGATGCTCCTGTGCACAACTTACCGCGACCAGGTCGCCTCGCTTAGTATGCCCAGTTACCACGCGTCATTTGCATAATAAAATATACAAACTTTCATGCTTATCGAAAGGTTAGGAAGCTTTTGGTCTTCCATAAACCTTAAGTAATGCCTGTTTGGTTTTAGTCAGAAATTTAGTTTTCAGAGGTGGTTCAAGGAAAAAATAAAAGGTGGGAAAGGGTAATAAAGACAGTTCGAGCTGAATGTGGTTCGTGGAAAGCTTGCTCAAAACAAGAAGAATAATTTGTCGTAAGGGAGCTGAGCAAGATTTCTTTTTCCTAAAGGCAAGAACATTGTGGGGCCTCGCGAGTTCAAAATTCTGGCGTTGTGCCACTGAATGCTCTCAAGGATGTGGAATATTTTGTGGCGGAAGATATCTCTGAAAACTAACTAAATGATTGTTCTTGGAAGAGAATATCTGATGGTCTTTCAGATGGTATATACCGTAACAGTAGCCAGCGTACGATCCCAAGAAACTTGCGGTTTCGCGAGCTCTTAGTTTTGCTAGATCAGAAGTGATGGCGTGTTCCTAACTTGTTAAAATGCAAGAGATAGTATTTTACTTCCATATAAAATAAAGACGTTTTGTACCTAAAATACCATAAACGTAATTATGCTTAGACCACACTTCACTGCTTGCTTGGAGAATTTATTTCTAGGTACGTCAAAAGATATTGAAAATATGAGGGCTTAACTGCTTCCCATGCTGTCGTTCCATGTTGTATTATGGCTGCAGCATTTAGTGGACTGTTTCAGTGACAACAACTCGAAACTGCTCGGGGTGCATGTTTGCGAAAGGTGAAAAAGTCTATAGGGATCGAACCGGCCGGGACGTGGTGCCAAATCAGCAGGCATCTACAACACACCGCGGCGTCTCATTCGTTGTGGCTGACTAAAGTTCTCTCTAGTCCGTGTTTGCGTACGCAAACGCGAACGGCTCGAGAATATACCCTTCGCAATACCTCTTCTGGGCGCGAGCTAAAGTGACCGTCCATTTATTTATTTTTCTTCTTGCCACTCGCAGAGGCATCGCATGGCGGCCGACCCGGGATCGTGGTCAACCAGGGCCAACAAACGGAGTTGCCGTGCGAGACACGCAACCCAACCTTCAACAGCACGCAGCACGCGCTGAGGGTCGAGTGGTTCCACCTGGGACAGCACCGGAGAGCCCAGCACAGCTCGTCGTCCTCTTCTGGGGCCGCCTCCGGCAGCGCTTCTAGTCAACCCATCTACACGGTGGACTTCGGGTCGCCCAAGGATTCCGCGGGGAAACCCGCCACCGGAACGAGAGCCAACCTACTGCAGGTACGATTTCACTGTCATTGATCTAGCGTTATGGTGCTATTACGTCCATTGTAGGACGCAGCCCTCCTCCAACCACTTTCCTTCTGACCTATCCTGCGCGAGCTGATTAAATTTTATGCCTCGATATATAGTTAATTTTTTATTTTTCTATGTCACTTTCAATACCTCACGGCCGCAATCCCCTACCCTCGCTACTCTTTCCTGCGATCTGATTGACAATCCATTGCCTGTCCTTATTTTATGGCCTGCCCAGTTTCGCGTGTTGTCCTCTGAAAGGGTCTCTGAGACCGCTTTTCGACAGTGTGCCACTGATTAGACTACGCAATTATCAAATCATCGACACAATACATTGAACGAAGCACATTGCACCAAGGCACCTATGGTAGTGTTTGTGTCGCCTTCCCCCTTATCACTGTTTATCTTCCTCAACTCGCTCACCTAAGGGGTGCACTCTATCAACGACTGCATCAGCTGCGCCTCGGCCTCGGCAACGACATGGCCCAGCAATGTCTCGACTGAGGCGCGCAGGCCTCAACAGTGTTAATATGGCTAGAATACTACCCTAGAATTACGCCGACAACGAGCAACTCGTGCGCATAGCAAACACTTGTTGCTTCGGCAACGCGAGTGTGTGCTGCCAGGTGCCGACACGATACCGGCGGCTGACCCCCCTGCGCTCATGACATCATTCAGGGAACGCATACCACATCAATCGTTGCTTGCCGTCCGCATGACTCATGAGCGGGGGGGGGGGGGGTCGGAAACTCTTTAGGTGTGGTCACGTCTATCTTTAATGCGGACATTTAAAACCTTGTAGTAAATGACAGACCTAACGCAGAAGTCTGATGTTGGTCTGCTGGCGATCAGGAGAGTTTGGGCTACTGGCGCAAAGCATTCAGGACTACGAAATCAACAATATCGTTTCAGTGTCTTCAGTGTTGGCTAGGACATCGGCTACTACTGTGTGTTGTCTTGTCCTGTCTACTGTATACCTGTCTCTTAATCTTAAGGCTCTTATATATTGTTGTGAAATTTTCCATCCCCTTCATGTCGAATCCAAAAAGAAAAACATGGAGCAGTCACGTTTCTTTGATTACTGATGGCAAATTGATTCCGTGAGAACCAACGAGGTCGAATAAGGAAGGCTTACGCTGCTGGGAAAAGCTGTGCGGCCGTTGTAACGCCACGCTAGACTAAGTAACTCTGCTTTAGAGGAGCCCGTATAGACTTCATTGTACCTTTGTGATACGGGCGCATGGTAACATTGGGCCATAGTACGGATGATTTATTTAATGCCTAAAGAAACAATCAGGAAGCTACAGCCGGGCTTTATCTGATATATATATATATATATATATATATATATATATATATATATATATATAATCCAGTAAATGTGTCTGCGGATCCAGACGAATATGAGCAGTTTTGAAGAAACGGACGAACGTGCAAGAACTTTTTTACTTTCAACGTTTCGGCCGGTGGTCCGGCCTTCATCAGGAAATCCCATGCTAGATTGCATGGGATTTCCTGATGAAGGCCGGACCACCGGCCGAAACGTTGAAAGTAAAAAAAGTTCTTGCACGTTCGTCCGTTTCTTCAAAACTGCTTATATATATATATATATATATATATATATATATATATATATATATATATATATATATATATATATATATATATATAATTCGGCTTTAGCAGGCATCTGAAGCTGTCTCCTAAATATGCACTATGAAGTCCAAATAACACCTCGTGGTAACAAACAAAAAACAATGCTGCGCAGATACATCGCAGTAGCTGGACGCGAAATCTCTGGATGGCGGCTCTCTGAGCGCCAGAAAACAAAACGACCATATGTGCTGCGTCGCGTCTTTACTGCATCGATTAAAAAAGTCACATAGGAAACGAAGAAAAGGCAGCGAGCTAGATTGCATGGGACAAACGAAAATAAATTAATCGTTATTCTTAATGATTGCGACGACTTCCTGCTCAAGAGCCGAAGAGTCCGCGCTGCTATCGCAAATATTGAAAGTGATGTGAGAGCGCATTCGCCTGTCTGGTATATCTGCGGAGCGAGTGTTTAGGACTATTAGAGATAGCCTCACGCAACTGATGCTGTGCCCCAGTAATGCATCTGTGAGACCGTTCTTCCCAGCGGGGGGGTATGCATTAGTGTCTTAGCTACGAACCAGTGATGAATTCATGAAATGCATATGAGGGTTGCTCGCTGCTATGGTTGAGCGGCTGGCGTATAGAAAAGCAAAGGCAACATTTCAAAGCGAATATTTTTGTCCAAATCGACAATGTAAACCACGACTTCCGCATACGCATATCTTCTGCCTGAGAATCGATGAACAGATCGCTAGAAATTTAACGCTGTAGAACAGGGAATGTTGCTCGAGGCAACGTTTCGACAAGTGGACTTGTCTTCGTCAGGAGAGCAACAGTAGCCGTCCTAACGAAGGCAAGTCCACTTGTCGAAACGTTGGCTCCAGCGACATTCTCCGTTCTCCAACGTTTTTAGCGATCTGTTCATCGATTCAAGCCTCCATTCTTCCCTTGAGCTTCTCTTCTATTTTGGATTTGTACCTGAGATGACATAAGCCAATCAATTTCGAAATGCTAGAGAAATGTGCAAAAAGAAGCTAGCGGAGCCACCTCGCATAACATGAGGTGACCCTTCTCGGATTCCGTGGAAGTTATATTTTGCTCACTGATATGCTTATTGTCGAAAATGTGTCCGTGCATATTGATAACGTGAATTGAGGGAGTGGTAGAGACCGTCAGGATTTATTATATCTATGGACACCGGAAGGTATTGCTTGAAAGTCCTATGCAGCAGCTCATACTTACCGAAGCAACATTGAGTAATATTCGAGGAACTCTCTGAACGTTTGTAAAGTCTTATTTGTGAATACGGCATCGACAAGATTCAAGCCGCGAATTTCTTTAACGTAATTTACTGGACGATAACTTTGGTACGTGCCTCGCTGTAGCACTGGATGATACGTACGGCAGAAGGCATTTCGCTGGGCGCGTTCCAATAGCTAAGATGTCACACGTTCTGTCGGGAGTTTATGCTCGTCCGATGAACAGAAGAAAGGGCCACATCAATGGCACTAAGCATAGTAGGCGATAAGGTGAATACTGTCAGCTTATGTAGGCTACCGCGTCGATGATATTCATTTCACAGGGTTTTGTACTGCTTTTGATATATAGAGTTATAATGCGAAGAGTAAGGGGTAAAAACAAGGGTCAACAGACACAAGTATACAGGCATCTACTACGTTGAAGCGCTACCTTTTCACGTTGTACTCTTGGCTCCTCGTGCACCTTGTTCTGCACTCTTTGCCTGCGCCTGTCCTCGTCCTTGTCGCGCATCATTTTCGCGCTTTAACCCTCACGCGTCGGTCACGAACGAGCCGGAACAGCTACTTCTGCAGGTAATATTTAACTACATACTGAGAAAGTCCTCTAAGGCAGTGGCTCGGTGTACCTATTACAGACGGAAATAAGAATAATGTAGATAGAACACAAGACCTCGCCATTTTAGTTAATTACACTGGGGAAAGGGGCGGTGACGGAACACTGCCTATTCTTCGGCGCATTAATATTCCGCTATGCCATGAACGGTGTTCCGTCATCGTAACTGTCTCCGTTACGACGTGCGCAGGTGGTCCGCTGGGCACGTCCCGAGTGGCAAGGCAGGGCCTACTTCCACATGGTGGGCTACCCGTTCTCGCTGAAGGTGACGGGACTGCGGTACGAGGACACCGGCGAGTACGTCTGTGTCGTCACTTTCCGGGACGGCACCGGCCGCAACGCCAGCGTGCGCCTACAGGTCGTCGGTGAGCATTGTGCACATGGTGTCTCTACATATGCACGTGACTGTTAATGTGAAGTGCTGGTTGGTTTCGACTTAACATTGACAGATTCAAAATGGTTGATCCGTCTCCCAACACGTTTGAACACTTTATATTTCAGGGGCAAATACGGAAAACTTACAGCAAACTGGCGTGAGCCAATGCAAACGCCTGTGTAAAGAGACGGTACTGAAACCTACTTTAGGTCGATATTTCAATAATAAAATATATTGATGTCCACGTGCGTTATCAAGAAGTTTGGTCGGTTCATATAACGCCGGATCGGTTGGCGTCTATGAGAAATGGTGATAGTTCACCCATTCGAGAGCAGCTTAGAGTTGCCCAATGTTAACGTCATGTACCTAAGCGCTTATTAAAACTTCGAAATATCCTTCCTCTTACGCTGTCATTAGGGCATGGGGCGTATGGCTGAGATGTTTATTGTGAAACACGCGCCGCTTGCTCGTTCAAACGTTCAGAATGTCGCTGCTGCGCTGTCGAGTCGACGCTGTGCTGAATTAACCTTAGGACATTGTGGCACTCAAAGCTTTGTTTATATAGGCCAGTGAGATGGTGAAAATTAGGTGGAATGCTCCAAGTTCTCGACAACTACCGCGATGTGAGCTCAGGCCGGGATGCATATACATTTGATTTTCCAAGGGACAGTCACGTACTCATAAGGACGTCTTTAGCGTTAGGCGCTGTCGGTGGGACATTTTTGATAAGACGGCACATAGCTTGCCTGAGCTCCTTAAAATCGCCATTAGCTTAGCGCACTAGAGGCACTATGTTTATCTTATTGTATATGAGCATCATGCTTCACTGCAAGGAGGGATGGGAAGTATATATGGATAAGTGGAATTACGTGCCAAGGTTGTTAAATACGTCGGAATTGCCGCCATCGGCAGGTCTCAGGTCACTGCAAAGTTTTGGTCGGTAATTTTAAAGGTGTGTATGATGGATGCATTGCTCATTAAAAATAATAATCAAGAGACGTTTGCCTGTGTGCCCTCGCGTGTGGTAGCTTCAGCAATCAGAGTAATGGAATGACCAAGAGTTTTGTGTTATCACTTGTCCGCGGTAGCAAAAACCAGAAAACAGGTCGCAGAAAAAATACTTACTTGTGGCAAAAAAAACAAAAAAAGTAAGCGGGCCACGGCCATGGCGGCCGGGGCTGCTGGAGGGCCCCAACGCCGCGCTGCTATCTCGTTCCGTGCGCTCAGGTCGCGAGTGCGCTAAAATACGTGGAAGTTCGCTCGGAAATTAAGCTTGGCTCGCCTTCTCTTTCCGCAGCCACTCCGGCCTCCTTTGGTGTGGTCTGTTCACTTTTCTGGCAGGCCGATAGTATATTTTGGTGACTCTAAACCCTCCCAAGAATTTCCTGACGCCTTTCATACCCATTGGCTATGGTACTGAAGCCATTGTCTTGCACAAGTAACAACAACAACAACAACAACTACTACTACAAAGAAAAACCCCTTGGTAGAGCCTACTGGACAGATGCGGACAAAGTCAAAGTCAAAGTCAAAGTTTATTTTCCATTCTGTCCTACAGAAAGAAAGGACTGTGAAAAAAAGCTGTGTTAGACAGCTTGACTAGTTCACAGCCCCATGCAAAAAAAAAAAAAAAAGAAAGCAGAAAATAAATACACAGTAAAAAGTCGGAGCGGTAGCAGCACCGCGGTAAACATGGCGATATTATTAAACATGGCGATATTATTACAAGGTTGTAATAATATGAGCTCCATGGACCGCTGTGCTGTAGGTAAACCCCATCTTTTATACGTAATTATGGCCGTCTTCCCCCTACACGCAAGAGCGGTGCGGCGTATTAACTAGGGATAGCACGAACACTGTTGATTGCAAAGTATGAAACACCAGGCACAAAAATACGATGATGGGAATTACACCGTCATAGGCCCATTTCTCGTCCGAGAATCCAAAGTATAGAGACGAGCAAATTTCAAACAGCGCCTTTTTGTCGGTAGAGGGATTCCAGCTAGGAATTACGTGCCCGCTTACCTATACGTGCCACACGGCGTGATTTGCTATCTCGTCCGGCCCAGGCCGACGATGATGGATTACACGAGGCGAGAGCCGTACCGGGCTTTCCAGCAGTACGGGGCTGGTCCGCGCGAGCATGCCTCGTGTCGAACAAAAACGGGTCCCACGATCCATTCAACTTCTTCTCGCTCGGTTCAGCTGGGAAAGTAATTACAATGAAATTAGTCGGTACATTTAGCTCGGCCATCAATCATGGACTGGAAATCTCCGAGTGAACCATTGTACTGTAAATGTTGGAAGAGTGGTTGGTACGGAAAGCGTTGCACGGAAACTAAGCACGTGGACTCAAGCGGTCCTCCACGTATCTGACAGCAGTTCGCAGGGTCCTGGAAACTACCAATATTTTGTTATGAACTGGCGGTTGATAATCAGTTGCCACCTCAGGCCTTGATTCGACCGCGGTTTCATTTTGTGGCCCCGTAAATGTCAGTAAAAGTGCTGCACTAGTCTTTGGATGATGTGTGAACTATACCTGTAACGCAGCATTACCTCTAAAGGAATGCTTCGAAAATTTAGCATTTCCTGAAATAGTGCCCTTAAGTTAGCCCTCGCTTATGTTGGGCGTCGCTTGCGGTTCTTAAGTGGTAGAAACAGACCATAAAACTTAAAGGTACGCAGGAAGCACCTAGGTTCGTGAACAGCCATGCGCGTATTTCTTCCAGTAGATTATGCAATTTAAGTACTCCAGTGTGGCGTGTGGTCATAGTAGAGGCTTCGAATTTCACCCTCGGCTTGCTCTGCGATACACATAGAGATGCAGGGATTTTTCGCTTGTTTCTTAACCGGTCTAAGAAATTTAATACTAGATTGAACCACATGTTTTCATGTCCTGGTTGTTCGAGAGATGAGTTGCCACGCATAAGAAAATCAGGTGATAGTTCACACATATGTCTATTTTATGCAGATGACCCCGGGTTTTAAACAATATGCCGTACTGCTTTTGCAATGTCGCTTGGAGTAACATGGGCAGATACAGCATGGCAAGATTTCATCAAAAACTTGTAGGCGCCCATAACCTCGGATCTACGTTTTAAATGTAGCATTCGCACCTTGGTGGCATTGTGAACTTTGTGGCGCTTTATTTACACCACATATACATCCAATGCGGTTATGATCCATTTTCGTGAAGTTTTCCTTCGTGAGAGGCGAATAGGAATATATTTTCATGAAATATTTTGACGGTAAATTTCTTCAATAATATAAAAGACCTGTGCTCTCATATCATATCTATCATATACACTCTTAACATGTTTTCTTTCAAGGAACCTATATCTTTATTTTATTTGCAAATTTCGTAGCGCTTTTTAGGCCGAGGGCCAACGGAAGATGCTTGCCAGGCAGGACTGGGCAGTGGTAGAGATACTTGAGTATAGTGACACCAGAGTATCACGATACTTGAGTATCACGATGGTATCTTAGAGATAGTTTTGAGTGTCCATATTTCGGTATCGAGATAAATTAAACAATAAACATATCGGTATCTATGTATTGAAATACCTTTACGGTGCATTGATTGTATCGCGATACTATGCGAGACACGAGAATCCCGTTACCTTTTCGTTGGGTTATAGCTGACGTTTTTCCAAGTTGACGGAACATATCCTTGAGCTGAGTCAAGCAAAGGTGCGTGCCGCTGGTCTTCATGAGTTTAGGAGGTGGAGACACTTCGATTTATGAACGGCTAGAGTAGACCGATGTGAGAGTGGGTGTTTCAGTGTCTAGATGATCCAAGAATACTTGTTACCATGCTGCAGGACTTTCCCTATGTCGAGGCGGCATTTATAATTTATAAAACGGACTTATGCTAATCTTGAACGTTAGATCGACTTCTTTCGTTGGCAAGTCTCCTGTTTAGGCACACCCAACGCTCTCTGGACGACCGCCTATTTGAAAGCTGCTATTGCTCAAGCCCAATTAACGCAACAACATTCTTAGCACATCATGCTTTATGTGTATCCCAATCTGTATATTTTCCTTAATGCACTGGTGCTCGTTAGTGATTCGAGCGATATCCCCGACTTCCACGATTTAATGCACTGTAGCATTATGCGCATAGTACTGCTGCACTTAATTTGTGGATCATCAGCGCACCCAGAAATAAAATTATGTATTCTAGTATCTGTAGTCTTGTATAAGTATTCCGGAATAGTGTTTTGTCTTTTTGAGAAAAACGTCGCCGAAATATCCCATTACGTTAAAGACAAATGAATATCCGTATCTGCATTTTAGGCTTCCGGCACATGTATTTCGCTCTTTGTCATTCCGCAATAGATTGGAGGATATCTTTGCCCATCCCTGTTGCCAAGAAACGAGAACGCCACTCGGCACTCCTGCACTAATAATACCAACGATACGATGCGAACAGCGCTATTATTGTCAAACATTCAAGACTCGGTTACACCCCCTACAAAAATGTCATATATAGCTATATCATCAATTGGGCATATGTGGCTATTTATGGCACGTGCCCGTATGTGGCCTTATTTGAACAAATTGTGATAGAAGCGTATTTGGCGATGAAAGACCAACACGACGAATGCGAAGTAAGACTCCGATACGTATTTCGCAAATACGGCCACGTACAGACACGTGCCATACATAGCCATATGTGCATATATGGCCCTATACGCATGTCTGGATATATATGGCACGTGCCTATAATCAGCCGTATTTGACCAATACAGATCAGAGTCTTACATTGCATTCCTTGTGTTGGTCTTCCATTGCCGTATACGTTTCTATCAAGATTTGGTCAAATAAGGCCACCTACGGGCACGTGTCATATATAGCCACATATGCCCAATTCCTGATATAGCCATATATGACATTTTTGTAAGAGACGAAGGGCGCAGACTGAACAACGCTGCCTTTGCGTCTCTTTACCTGTATAGCTGGCAGTTTACGACCGCTTCAACGTTTCGTGTTGTGACGCGATTGCTTGCACGTTAGCACGACACTCTTCGATGTTCTGTGTTAGTACACTTACTTGTTAATGAGAGCCAGAAACACGGAACACACGGAGGGAGAACACAGGAAGGAAGGAAGGAAGGAAGGAAGGAAGGAAGGAAGGAAGGAAGGAAGGGGAAGGAAGGAACGAGCAGAGAGGGACAGGCAGCGAGGTTAACCAGTGTTGGACAACCGGTATGCTACCATGCACGAGGGGAAGGGGACGGGGGAGATTGAAAGTTGAAAGAAAAGAGGGCGAGATAGAAAGTATGCACATTATAGCACATTGTCAGAGTCAGTGCCAGAGTCAGTAACAGTGGTGTCGCATGGTATGCGACATCACTTCTACAGTCGCTTGTGCAAGTCTGTCGTCTTCAATAACTGCAGCAGCGCCTTTGTCACCCTCAGCTGCGATGGCTTGTGTGGTCCGCATTCCAGAATGGCATCGACCGACGTCCGTCGCAGGTCAGGGTGAGCAAGAGCGGACGGCAGTGATTGCCTCTGCATGTCATAGCGAGGACAGTCGCGTATGATGTGTTGCAGCGTCTCGTCACGACGACACGTGTCACAAAGAGCATTGTCGGCCATTCCGATCATAAAAGAATAAGAGGACATTGAACCCGTGGGCATGGGCGGTAGCGCTGTTTGTACCTTTGGCTGATATGACACGTACATTACCAATACAGATTAAAGGTACATTGTGTCGTATCGGAGCCCAGTATAAACGCGCCTTGTTCACAGACTGCGAACATTGCAGCCGTATTGGGGCCGGAACACCCGAAAATCTTTCGTTTTGCGTTGCGGAGCGTACATTTCATATAACCCCCGTTCTTCTCTCGTCGGAGAGAGTTTTCGTCAAACCCTATACTAGCTTTCTGCCTTTATAGTAAACTTCTGGCAAAATCAGTGCCATGCCTGAGAGTGCCAGTACGGTCCAATATTTCCAGCGCGCCAGCCTACCTGTATAAAGCATTTTGAAGAGCCGTCACTAAAGTGCGGTAGTGTAAATGCCCGAACGTTTGGTTGTGATTGTGCACTTAATGTCAAGCGGTAATTGCAGCATTACGTCGTGCTTATAAGCGATAAGTTTTTTTTCTTCTGTACGAACTTCAATAAATATACCTTCAAAAAATACACCTTCATAAACATACTGACGCTTCCTTCTCGCGCTCAGACGTTCAGATGCCGCTCATTCACATTTAATTTTTATCTTTATTTAAGTGCTTTCTTAATGCACTGAAGCTGCACCAGCGGGCGCCAACATCACTGGCAAAAATCGAAATGATTAGGGTGAAGAGAACGGCGTATATTCCTTCCAAAAATGAAAACGTATGGCGCTCTAACACCGAAAAAAAAAAAACAGCCTTAAGGGGGTTCTTTCGTGTCTATAAAATAAGAAGCACACTTAAGGGTGTCTTTTGGACGGCGCTTATCGGTGTCTTCTCACCACTACCTGTCTCCTTTGTCACCCCTTTCTCCTCTCTAATCTTTACATCCCCTCTCTCCTCTGCACGCACATGCGTGAGAGCGTACATGCACCCCCCCCCCCCCCCCCCTAAAAAAATGCTTGCAGAAGAAAGTGGGAAACACGTTTGAGGCCGGCCACGCTTCGAGTACATTGTGAACAAATTTAGGGTGAAAGAAAAGCAAAGAAACCTGCCCCTTTGCCCACTGCAGATTAGTCTCGGGTATGTGCACCTGCTTCCAAGAATTTCACGCGGAAGGGACGGGTGACCAGTCGGTGGGGGAGAGATTGAGCGACGAAGAAGCCAGCCATACCCTCCCCCAGCGTCCAACCCCGCGCGAACGCCCCTCACTCTCTCGCGCGACACGAGACGAGACGCATATCGCCATCCTCACTTAGCATTACCAGGCGCGTCTTGTGAGCGCAAAGCCACCGTCGCGGACATAAGGCGGCACCGGAAACTTCAGCGTGGAGATGGGAAGAAAACGAAAGACACTGGATGACTGGTGTAAAGAACATGAAGATCTCCAGATCGCAACGAAAGACAGTGAAGGCACCCGCACTTTAGTGTGCAAATATTGCAACACCGAGATGGTCACCGATCCAGCGAAGAAGCCCTACGACCGAATTCGTGAGCATCTAATGTCATCTCGTCATAAGAAGTTCAAGACGGCTTCCAAGGAAGCTGAGACTGCGGGAACGTCTCAGCAGACGCTTTTTGATATGTCCTGTAGACAGCGTGCGAAAGAAACTGAAGCGGACGGCGTTATCCATGACTTTGTTCGTGCCCTAGCGTACAGCGGAATAAGCATGCACCAGGCGGACGGACCGCTGGGAGACTTCGCACGCAAATACTGCAAGGCCGCGAAGACCATGCCAACAGGACAAAGACTTCGGCTGAAATACCTGAAAGAAGCTTTTGACAAGGACATGGAGAAAATCCGCGATGATATGCGAGATGTGAAAGTGAGCGTCTATCTATCTATCTATCTATCTATCTATCTATCTATCTATCTATCTATCTATCTATCTATCTATCTATCTATCTATCTATCTATCTATCTAGCCGCCTACGTCTCGGTGCTCTGCTGGTCGTCTCGTTCGCATGATATACGCGAATATTTGCATGGTAGCGTACAAATGTATTACGAACATTGATGACTAATGTTTACACCACTAACATGATACACTCATCGTGTAAGCCACAATTAACAATACTGCAATCATGTGTGGCTGATACTCGTACTGTTCGACCAGCGGTACGCGGTTGTACACCCCAGCTTTTTTGAATTTTATACATTCTCTCCTGCCATCTTGCACTTCTATCTATTCCCTCCTCTTGGACGAATAAGCAGGTGTTGTGTCCCACTCGGTGGCAGTTGCCAGCTTGCACCTTCCTTCTTCCCTTTGTGTCCGGTGTTTTTTGTTACTATACCTAATAATAATAATAATAATAATAATAATAATAATAATAATAATAATAATTTATACAGACTACCTCAATCAAGGAGCAAGTGAAATAGCCATCTAGCATATCATTAGGACATTTTAATATAAGAGAGGCACGCCGTTTGTCGCAGCTTGAGATTGAAGCATAAAAAGAACACGCACACAGGCACACACGAAACCAATCAAGCAGTACGGGACCATCAAACCCGGGTCGCTGAGCTACTAAGGAAGCGCGTTACCACTAGGCTATGGCGGCTGCTGCCATAAGGTACATATAGTAAGTGTTCGTATCACAGCGGCAGTTGTCATGATGGTGCTCGCGTAACGCAAACTGCTCATTACTGCGTGTTCAACGCTGTCACAGCAACGTAATAAACAGTGCATATCTCCTACTATCACCCGGCACACTTTTGTACAAGTTTGCTCGATGCTGTACTAATACTTCAATAAAGGACGCTTACGATACCTACATCAGCGCATCTCAGCTTGCGTTTTACCTCCACAAAAGAAAGGTCTGGGCAGTGCACTGAGATGACTGCCAACGTTACGTCCTGTCATGAGCTACCATTCGCTCGCCAAGGTTGCTGTCGACGTTCCAGGTTAGCCCACGTTAAGCAAGCCCTCTTTCATTGTCTTTCATGGACTTGGCTTAATGTCAAACAATTCTTCGTAGGCAGTTTCATCGCTGACTGCTTCGCATGTCCCCGATTCCCACAGTTTATGGGATCTGCAGGATCGTTTTGTTTGTTTGTGCGTGTGTGTGTACTTGTGAGAGCTGCTTGATGGATTCCTTCTGAAGTCATCACGCTTCTTAACAAAGCACCCTAATTGCGATGCGGCAAACGGCGTCTGCGTCGGCAACAGAGTGGCCTCCTGTAACAACCGCAATGCTAGTGCATGATGTCCCCATGCGTAAAGACTCTGTGGCGTACGAAACAACGCCGATTTGGCCAAATGCAATTTTTAAGAGCAGTCGCTGCTAGGTCACCTATTCCCTAACGACCCATTGTCATATAGGCGCCTAAGCTTTATTACAGCTGCATATGATGCGCGATGCTTTCTTCAACGTAACCATTAAGTCGGTGCAGCGTTTATAATCGCCTGACCACGACGAAAACGACTGCGCGATAAAGGCGGGAAGGCAATTGCCTTATAGCTCGCAAAAAAAGAGAAAAATAAACGTGCTTGCCGCTGATGTTACCGTGAAATCAATGTAACCGCGTATATAAATCTGACGGATCAAGGCGAAACGCGCATGTTGTGTACTTGTCTATCATAACGTGACCAATCAATTAGGCCCTGTTCGGAAAATGAATACGGGGCACTGCTCGTAATGGCCTTTTATTTTTCTGCGACGAAAAAAAAAGAAAAACGAAAGGTCCGTTCGGTAATACGTTAATACGTACGGTAATGACGCAAATATGCACGCTCCTTATGTACTCTCCCTGATAATGAGATTGCGAGCTGCGGCGATTCGCTACTATTCGCCCTCCGCGAAGACTATAGTACAAACAAGAAATGTCAGCACGAGTGTATTGAACACACACACACACACACGCACGCACACACACACACTTCCCCTCGTCAATCTCCCCTTGCGTACAAGCAGTATGCTTAAGGGAATGCTATTTGCACAGTCTGTTGAACTGTAACAATAGACGCTACTTCGTAAAAGCAGGCAGATTTTCAGCTTGGAAACCTGTCTGCTTGCAAATTGAAAATTACGACATGATTCTTTTCAGGCTTGACAGCATACTCAGGAGCATAGGCCAGCGCCTTTGCGTTCTTTTCGTTCTGCGTTCGCAGTGCTCTTGAGCTTCTGCGCCACTAGTATTGGAAAAAAGAATCCAATCGTTGGCGAAGCGGTATAGAGCCATTCAAAGGAGTTGGCCTTACGAGGGTGTGGTTAAAGTTTTTGCGTCCCTCTCAAAGCGACTCCACGTAATAATGAAGGTGTATATTGCAGCCCCGGTTGAGGATTCCCAACGTGCTGACGGACCCTCTGTTTTCGACGCATCGAAAAAAACTCACTTTCGCCGCAAAGGTGAAGCAATGAATGCGATAGCAAGAAACTGTAATGCTATACGAAGTGAGGCTCGCAGCTTTAGGAGCAATATTAATTGTAGCAAACACGCACTTGCTAAGTGAGCGCCTCCCGTGGGTAGGGCGTGCTGGTACGAAGGGCTTTATACGTTGTGTGTCACAAAGCTACACATACAAAGATAGGGGAGGCCGCTAAATGAACAAACAATAGATGAGCGCGAGCTATCAAGTGAAGCACGCACGAAACGAACGCACAGATATACACAGAACGAGCGCGAATAAGCTATCACAATGGATACTCTCAGTTTGAACAGCGCTCCTGTTGCAAAGGCGGCCGAAGCAGCGAAGGAAACTAGCGTGCTTCAAGTGTCGAGCTATGACACTTCATAGTTCGCGCTCATCTCCTGTTTGTTCGTTTAGCGGCGTCCCTTGAGCTCGAGTGACTTTCGTACGCTCCCGTAACATCAGCGCGGACATCACGGTGAAACCTCGAAACATCCCTCTTCTACTCACCACGAGACAACCGCGCGAGCAGACAGCGGAAGGGCATCTCCCTGCGCATGTATTAGAAGAAGCGAGCGAGCGAGCTGGCCGACAACTTTTAAATGCGCCCGTTGCGCTCCTCGCGCCATCTCGCTGGTAATGAATAAACGCTTATAAGCGCCTGCCGTCTCTGAGTCCTGCCAACGGTAAAGGTTGTGTGTAT
Source organism: Hyalomma asiaticum (assembly GCA_013339685.2). Taxonomy (NCBI): domain Eukaryota; kingdom Metazoa; phylum Arthropoda; class Arachnida; order Ixodida; family Ixodidae; genus Hyalomma; species Hyalomma asiaticum. The sequence goes on from CM023482.1 coordinate 59,545,831, forward strand.
AAGTCTCGCCGTTAACACCCTGAGTGATCTGCTCTTTGTAGCGTAGTGGTTAGCGCCACGCGCTGCGGAGCGAGAGGTCCTTGGTTCGATTCCGCGCTTCGGAAGCATTTATCTGAATTATTTTTCTTTGGGACTAATATATATATATATATATATATATATATATATATATATATATGGTTCATGACGGCGGCGACGAGGACGGCAAAAACCAGCCGAGACTGTCCATATAATTGCTATCGCTATAAAATGTTTGGCGACGGTCGCTACGCAGCTCACTCATGCACGGTATAGCGACGTCGAAATGTTGTGATTAGCAAATACGAAAGCTCTTGCAACTATAAAATTACTGAGGCAAATTATGATGGACTCGCTGCATATAATACCATCTGGGGGATTTCCTTGTCTATGCGCGATGAGGATGGAAAAAAAGAAAAGGGTATCCACGCGTTTACAGAACATGAACTGTAGCTCATATCTGGATGAAGGTAGGTCTAGATAAGAGCTACAGTATTCTAATAAAACGCCCCGCCATAGTAGTTTAATGGTTATGTCACTCAGACACTGATTCTAAGGTCGCGGGATCGAATGCCTGCTGCGGCGGCTGCATTTCTATAAAGGCGAAAGAAACGTTGAGGCCCGCGCACTGTGCGATGTCAGCGCACGTTGAAGAACCCCAGGTGGTCGATATTTTCCGGAGCCCTCCACTACGGCGTCTCTCACAATCGCAGCTGGTTTTAGGATGTAAAACCCCACAAATCAGTATATTCTGATAAAACGGGTTTCGTAACTATAGTATAATAGTTGCTAGGATTTACGTACCAAAACCACGATGTGATTTTTTACCAAGCTGTAGCAAACAGCTTCGGAAATTTCGAACGCCTGGGTTCCTTTTACGTGCACTGACGTCGCACTGTACACGAGCCTTTAGGATATCGCCACAGTCGCAATGTGACTGCCGCTGCCAAGGCCCCCAGTGACCGCAGTAGAATATAATTTCGTAACATTAAAGAGCAGGGTATTTTACTGCCTGCCTTCATCTTCTACCCAGAGTTTCCGGCTTTGCATGAAAAGCAACAATCATCAAAATTTCCAGCCCCTTGCTGTTTGTTACTTTCCACGCAAAGGCGCGAGGATTCCCGCGGATGTGTAATAACCCACTCGACTTAGCATTAAACTCGCTTCAGTGACAGTGCGTGCTTTATAAGAAGCTCTGCAGGTGCAACTTCAAACACACCTGACCTTCATTCTCAGTTGTTTGAACGAATGAAGCAAGAAATGTATTTTGGGGACCATGATGACGCAGCACCTTTCTCCATATCCAAAGAGTACAGAACAGGGTTGCCAACGGGAGATATAATCCGGATAACCTCCTCGCCTTCCTTTTGGTTTTCTTTGCCTACCCTTTTCTATCTATCATCGTATTTTTTCGTGTGAGGTATCGGTTCCCGGCCTCCGCTTCAAGATTTGCTCCCATATCTCGTGAGAGACAACTATAGTTCGAAATCAAATTTCTAAGCTCCTTTCGTTCGTCGATTTCTCGGTGTGGCCCAATTCAGCACTCCTTATATAACTTCCTTCAACGTTTTATTTTTCTATGCTCTCAATGCTTCAACCACCCTGTGCTCGCCACTTCAAATCCAGTCCTTTTTATTCTTTTTTTTCTGAGCACAAGCCACCCGAGGAGCACCCAGGAGACGTGAGAGTTCGTTTCAGCTCGGGCGTGGAAGACGAATGGGTCACTTTGAAACGGCGAGGGTCTGGCGAGCAACGGTTCTGAGCTCGCGAGCGTTCTGCGCAGCCTCAAAAGAAAGGCGAGAGAAACACGGGCGAGACGCAAACACAAAGTCATAAGAAGCACAGCGTACTCTCACCCAATTCAAGGGTCTCACCATATACGCACAACGTTCTTCCTCGAAAGGGTTTCGCTCAAAACTAGCAAGAGTTAGTATACAGAAGGGTGTTCCTTTAAGACTTCCTTTAAATCTTCCCTCTACAGACCTGGTACAGATTACGGTTTTCTTTTTCCTCCCTTCTCTTGAGATCTGCCTCTCTTTCTTGGTCTCACGGTAGCTTTGTAGTTGCTTGCTAACTTCCCTTTCACTTCTTCGCTTCCTCTCTCTTCTTGCAGCCTTGTCGAGGCTCTTGAAGATGGCCAGTTTCTTTTCTTTGATGTCAACGTTGGCGCGAAAGCATTCATCAACCCATCCGGGCTGAAATTGAGTCCGCCAACCCGGCTGCCACTTGCGTCCCCCGTCTAAATGACGCCGTGAAAACTCGTTGTTCTTGCGCATACACACCCACGAGCCTAGTGTACTAGCGTGTCGCAGGGAAACTAGTAGTCATCTCTGCGACACTCGATAACAAGCGAGGCATATATATCAACCTGTAATCAACGACTTTTCCAAGACGGCGCATGAAACCGGAAGCGACCCGTGTGCCAGAAAAGCACTCTCAGCCAAAAAGCATCGCTCACGACTCCACGTCGCGAGCTTTCGTCGTCTTGGTCGTTTTGAGTTCGCGTTTGATTTTTCCGTCAGGAAGTGCTGGGTTGAGGCACAAGAAGCACCGATTTCCGGGACGTGGAAGGCATTTAGTAATTCCGCCGGGCGTTCCACGAGTGATCGCTCAAGTGTCCGCGTTCAATGGAATCTTCGAAGCATATAGGAATACGTCTCGATTTGGGCCTTGCCATTTCTAAATGCGGGAGCGTTCTGCGTCCGATATTTCACCCAGCTGTCTCAGAAGGCCGGTCCGCATTATATGGACAATACAAAAATATGAAAGAAGGAATGGAATTGGACCTACACAACGTAAGGCACGCGTTATCTGCGTGACCTCCATTACTCCATATTCTTTCAACCTCCGAGGAGACATTAGAAAACAAGAAAACGAAAATCAGATAGGGTTATCGGAGTGGAAATTTTTAATGAGAAGCCTAGCGGTGATTAACTTCTCCGTTGTCACACGTGACGTGATGGTCTATTTTGAGCAGGTTCCCTACAAATCATTGTTTGCTTGTTTGGTTTGCCCACGTCTTATGTAATGTTCCTCTGGCAAGTAGAAGCAGGAGGGGCTCAGGAATAGCGGCTGAAACCATGCACAATGTTTCTATCCCTTAAAATTGATTCGCTCTCTCTCTGCTGTAGGAAAATTGAGATGTGAATAAACAAATAACTAAAAACCAGGCTGCTGTAACATTACGGAAAGTTGCCTTAAATGTCAATGAAACACAGCTCGTCGAAACGTGTCAGCGCTTGCTGCAGATTACAAGATCTTTCATAGAAATACACATTTTTACAGAAAGTGAAAATGTGTACTTCTATAAAAAAGAATAGTGTGTCCCCTCATGAACCATTCAGTTTGTTAAAGACGATGCATGAACATATGATCGGCACGTTAATCACGTAAGGTAATGTTGCTGACATGCTATAGTGAAAAGATTTATCGTCTGCTCGTAGCGCACCTTCGGATACAGACGTCTTCATCTGCTCTATCACAAAAAAAAAAAAGAAATCGAAAAACGTGACCATGTATGAACACTATACACAAAGAAAATTGAACGGGATTTGTGCAATCAGAGACGAACTTATGCTATCATGCTATGTAGGAACAGAAAGTCCAAAGTTGTTTCGAGAAAATGATTACGGCTTAGTCGGCGTGCGCACTATACAAATATGTTTAGATTTTAATGTGGCTCACGCATAACCCAATGGACCTAACACTGTCAAGTGTCTCATAATGACTTAATTGTATATATCATAGTGACGTAATTTGCATATAACCACAATTTTGCTGATGAGACACATAAAACAGAGAGGAGTATGGGCGATCCTTCCACTTTGTCCATGTCCTTTGCAATTCTTTGATGTTACCGCCGTTTCTTTATACTCTTGTGACCTCGCAGTAAACAACCTTGTCAACGTGCACTGAACATCGTGGGGTACTGCGCTGCGTTTGTGGGTCCTAACTCTGGGATGCTCTTATATAGTTCTTTTCAAATATTCAGAGAATTGCTTGCCTTAATCGGTTGTGATCCGAGTCTGGGTAAGAATTTCCAAGCTCTAGTGCCACGCGGCGCTCTCTTTGGTTAGCTCGGTACTTCTCCTTTCTCTTCCTGCTTTCGCAAACCTTCTATATATACTGAAGTTCTACCAAGCAAGGCCCTGCCTACTTCCGTTGTTGTTAATCCTTTGGTTTATATAGACCAGACCAACTTCTTGCGAAGGAGTGTTCTATATCTTAAAGCAGCCCTGTCTGGCGTCGGCTACCACCAGGACAAAGGATGCTGCTTCTTGTCAAACCAAATTGCTTTTGTTGGCTCTCCAGAGTGGCGCAGGAGAGCCTACAAAAAACTTCAGTGAAATAAAAGTAACAGTTGAAAACGTTAGCATAAGAGATTCTCCATTGCTTTTTCACTCCTGCAGTGTTCATGTTTGATTGTCCTGGATGATGGTGCTATAGTGTATTGAATACACAAACTAAGTGGGGCACTGTCTTTATAACATTAAAGCACTGAGCTTTATATGGATAAACCTAAATGTTAAGCAACTGCGAGCGTATTCGGCTGAACGCCTCTTTACATAGTGGCGTGGACTTTTGCTCTTCGAAATCATTCTGAACGTCCAGCGCATCACGGCGAACTGGCGGCTTGCGAGACTATTGAACCTTTATTCCTTTTACGTATTTCAAGCTGACTAATACTCGTTTGCATCCTAAAAATAGACAGTTGTCCGTGCGTCCAGCATGTACTCGATGGCACTTTCATAGTATCTGGTGGACTCATAGACTTCTGAACACAACTTCGAAAAAATTTTTTTAGGGGGGGAGGTGATGGGAGAGGGGGAAATTCCATCCTTTCTACCGTTTGAATGCCACTATTAAAATGATGACCATTATATTACAGACTTACTCAGGATGATACTGAAGCGGAAAATACGGTAAATGAACAGATAGCGAGGAAGTACTGGCAACCGTAAGACAACTCTATTAGTATTACGCCGGACAATTGCCCACCAGATGGTGTCTAGTAAGTCTAGATAATGACAGAATAATTACAGCGCATCCGGTGGTAGTGCGGACCACACACCACGATATGGTGTCCAATTGATGACCCTGACCTCGGAGCGTCCGCCATGTGTATATGCGACAGCAATAAGAAAACACTTGGTTGCCCGCGGAACCTCCTTTGCCGTTGTTGATTCTGTCTTAAAACACTGCTAAAACGTTCCGTATGTCGCCGCAATTATTTCATATGTTTTAGTAAGGTGCTGACGAAAGTATGTGGAAGAGATAGGAAATATTATACGAGACCTGTTGCGACGTCCGCAACGTGGCATTAATAACTTCTGGGGCCTTACGTCCCAAAAACCACGATATGCCTATTAGAGACGCCCTAGTGGAGGTCTCCGGAAATTTCGACCACCTGGGGTTCTTGAACATGCGCAGACATCGTACAGTACACAAGCCTCTCGCGTTTCTCTTCCATGAAAATGAGACAGAAGAAAATGAGGGCTCTTGAAGCATGAGTTAGCGAATCTTCCCCTTCCCTAAGACTGATGACCTACAAAACAATCATCAAACCCTCTGTTGAGGACCCTATTAGTCTGGCAAACGCAAAAAAAAAACTAGAAAAAAAAGCGTTTGGTTTTCCTCCCTTGTCTTTATTTTGGTAAACTATGAATAAAACCTGAAGGCTACTAAGAGAAACATACCAGTCGGGCCTCGCGTCACAAGCGCAATCACCAGATTAGGTCTGTATTCGCAAAAAACAAACACTGTCAAGGATCATTCTTTACGCCAGCAATTACACAGTAGAATTCATTGCCATTTACTTCCCCTCTGTTAGCTACAAAATTGTAATAACATGTATGTTTCCTTTCGTTTTTTCTTTGTTTTTGCACTCTCTCCTACATGGTCAACTGGCTGCAGTATTATGCAAAAGAACAATGATATAAATAAGCGTCACGGCACCACCGGGGAGGGGGGAGGAGTGGGGGAGGGGAAGGTTTTCTGTTGTGTGTTCTTGAAATGAGATTGCCAGTTCCCGCCTCGGTAATCAAGTACCTTCAAGCTTGCCATGGTGTGATCATACAATTACACCTACATGCATTACGCACGAAAAGTATGAAGCTATTCGAATGTCACGCGAAATCTTTCCTCAGAGAGTTCATGCGCCTAAGACACTAGTTAAGACGTTGGGCTACTGTATTTCAAGCCCAGAGCGTTGATATCACCAGCAGAGTGCTTATATTTATGCTTCCTTAATTAATTGTTATTACCGCCACCATAATTTCTCTTCTTGGGTGCTCGTTTCCTCCAACGCTCATCCCCAGTGGCGCACGCGCTGCCTGCTGCTTCAGGTCGGCTCAAATGACAAGTTTTGAGCTGACGGTGTCATCACGAACGCAGCAACACCCAAAATCACCCAAATTGGCAAATATGTGAGCAATGTCGCCGTTGTTGTTGGTCTTTAATGCCCCTGACGCTTTCCGATGTGCGCAGGGAGCTAAATCGACACTGGCTTAGTTATTTACCTTGTGTCCTCTGCTAGCGTCATCTTGTTCATGTTCTATTGTGTGTAAGTTGTCACGTCATGTAGTGGAATTTAAAAGATACAATAAATGAAAGTCCTTCCCAACCACCCACCCACCTTTTCCTCCGCCTTCTCTCTACAAAAGAAACGGTTTTGAATGGAACTCTATAAGATACTATGAAGTAATCCCATCGACCACATGGTGGACGCCCGGAACAATGTCCGTCTGTATATACACGGAATGTCTATGCGCACCCGAACCCTATATGATTAGTCGGGGCGAATTAGGCACAACGAATACAAGTTGAAAGTCTCGATAGCCGCCAGTTCGCCGTGTTGCGGTTGGCGTTGAGAACTAAAAGCACATGTGCCAAAAACACCGCTGTGCAAGGACGAATTTAACAGAAATATGCTCTCAAGTGCTTTACCTTAGCCTTACTGATACAATACTCGGCGAGCGCTAGCGCTATATCCGTCCGGGGAGACAACTCCCTTGCCAACTCTAAACTTCCGTCAGGACTCGCCTTCTGTACTCGCAGCATAATCTCGACGAGTGGAGCAAGCTACTTCCCACAGTGTAGCCTACGCAACGATCAAACTCAACTGCATGCATGATTTAATTGCGTATGCGTACCTTATAAAGCGTGTGCACTCAATGTCACCTTCCTTGGTCGTTACAGTGCATAATAATAAGAATGAACAGATGGACAACCATGATCGACAATAAACGAGTGTGCTAAATCTGGGCCATTTAATGCAGCTTTCTCGAAACCCAAAATTTGTGCCACTGATCCTTACCGCAAAGTACATATGACCTGCAAAAAGTTTCAGAAAGATCGTTTTGGCGAAGCAGCACAAAGTTTACGCGGCAACAGTTTACTACTTTACATACTCTGTACTCAAGAATAATAGAGATAATTTTATCAAACGCTTCGTCTAGGAAAAAAGCAATAAGAGAGAGAGAGAGAGAGAGAGAGAAAAGACGGCTTATAAATATTTTGAAAGAGAAAAATATGATGAACAATCAGACAAATTCTTGAAATCATGAATAGTTTGTGCACTCGAACCCTGTAATCACTGTGTGTGGAGAAACGGCACTAAGATGTGTACCTGTACACTGAGTGCTAATCTCTCCCCGTATCTCGTGGGAATATGCATCAGGCATATCTAGCGAATGGTCCACGGACTTCACGAAAACGGCCATGGACTCCGAAAAACTTGTGTGAGCAGGCCATTCCGAAAGCCCAGGTCTGTATACAACGGACCCCTACAGCCCAGTCTTTGGCGAAAGAACAAATACCTGCCATAATTGGAATATTTCTTGACACAACCGAAACTCGCAGCCATAAGAGTTCCGTAGCAGGCACCAAGGAGTAAACTCATCGAATGCGTAGTCTTAATTAGCGTACCAACGATCGTGGCGAAACGCGGCTGCAAATGCAGACCGTTTGAGAACGGAAGAAGTTAGCAAATATTTGGCCCAAGGCTATTATCAGGAAAGCAGTGGATCATTGCCCAGATATGTTCGGCGAATGCTCCTACGGGACACAGAGGTGAGATTACCATTTTATGCACAGGAACACGGCTTAGCATATTCAGAGTGGTGATCGGATCTGGAGCTGCAATCACGCGAAAATTAGCATTGCGTTGTACTAGGGCCGGTTAAAACGGGGCAGCCAATATTCGACACCACTATAGCCAGCGAAATAGGCTAAGAATTGGGATACTTGTCCCGCTGGGTCTTTCTTGAAGTATTTTAATGAGAAAGCGCGCGCGGACACACACACGAAAGCGCGCGCACACACACAGACACACACACTCGCGCACGCGCTTTTGAAGTTGTATGTTTCAGCGTACCTTTTTTTTAATTTCTACGTGTATAATTTGAGTTGGAGAACGCGGGAGATAACGACAGGCTTGTTTCCCAATGAGAAATGCGTTAACCTTGAATTCTTCTGTATTGTCACGTGAGTGCTACAGCAGTCGTAATCAAAATAACATCCCAATAAAAATTCTTCCTGATGTGGTGGCGTTCGTGAAAATAAATGAAAACACAGAGAGAAGCTACTAGTTTCCACAGCACCAACTAGAGCTGATAAGCAGGAACGTGTATTATGATGCCCACCGTCGTCTTGCATCAACAACTGGAGAGCATGGGGATGAGTCGTAGCTGTTTGCTTATGATATCTGAATTTCGGCAAATAGATCGATGTCATTTCGGCTAATGTGACCGCAAGAAAAGACATGACATCAAAACTCTTCGTGTAGAAAATGAACAAGTACAGCCTCCAGAACAAACTCCATTGTTATCGATGCCGTGCACCTTTCGTTTCAACGGCAGTGATGACGCTTTTTATGAATTCTGACATATATCCTCGTGCTGCACTCTCAACGAGCTCTGCAATTCCTCATATCCAGCGTAATAACATTGTTGCTTCCCTCAGTTTCCCATCGCCCCCGAAAATTCCATCGCACCTTTCAAATTTCTCACTTTTTTGAGCGCTTTGATATTCTTTTCCACGGCGAAACGGTAACACCGATAATAAATTGCAGGCGGAGTCGTTTTTCGAGGGCTGAATTTGATGTCCATCTTTTATGCTCCTAAGATCTGCTTCGCTCTCGTAGAAAATTTTCGAAGGTACCTCGAGTAAGGCTCCAAAGGTTAAAGTGCAAAACACCCGTTGTCTTAAAATCGCCACAAATACACCTTACGACGCAAAAAAAGAGAGAACAAGACAACGTACACGCGGCTGACTCGCATGAGGTCCGTACGTTTCAATATTGCGAGCCTAACATAGGCGAAAAAAAAAAAACCGTTTTTCCACTTAGACAGCGACCACTACACACCTAACTTCTTCAGACGTCAGTGTTTTCGCAATTTTCTCGAAGCAAGTGTTGTAACCTGACTTCAATACTTGTAACTACAACTCTATACACCGGGAATAAATTCACGCGATAAAGGAGACAAAAGAATACACTCACACAAAAAAGCAGCAGCAACACTCTACCACGCGAACGGGATGAACCAAATTCGAAAGACCTCGTCGTGCTCGGGGAAAAAGAAGCCTCAGGAATAGAGTCCATGCTCGGCTGATCGATCAAGCAACACCCCATTTGAACCGCAAACACGTCAGCCGGCTCGCTCTATACATCTATCTATCTGTCCGCGTATCTTCCCCATTCTTCCTCTCCCTTTCCACGCAGACAGGAACGCAGGCTTCTAGCGCCACGAAGACGCGTTGATGCCTATATACGTACCATTTCCCTCGCCTACTCGTAGCTTTCTTACCCTTTCTAGATTACTTGTTCTTTTTTGACATTACGAAGCGCCTCTCGGTAGCGCCTAGTAGCACATCGAAGAGGAGGAATTGGTGCGAGGGACTCTATACAGTGTCCGTGGTTTCTTGGCAGAGGCGGCCTCAAAGTTATTTTGCTTTACCGCGAGACAGCCACTGTCTCACTCTTTCAAAGAGTTCATTTTTCCACTTCTACCGCCCGGCTTTCCCGCCCGAACTGTTTGGAATTCCGGGCGACCTAAAAACGAGGGAGAAAATACGGACCACGAACGACAACAAGAAAAGAATAAAGAAAAAGGAAACAAGCAGGATTTCGTTGGGCCGGGAACTGTGTTGTTGGTGGGGTGGCCAGCCCTTGTTGGTGGTCAGCGGTTCTCGGGGGCAGAGGGCCACGGATCTTTCCCGCCTTTTTGTGCGTCGCTTTTATCATTCGATTTGGCGCAAAAACTCGGTGAAATGCTGCGCCCCTCGGAACAACGGTCATCGACGGCCGGAGAAAATAAACGTGGACAACACCGATGAAAAAAGCGTAAGCGTACGTGGGATCTGGGGGTTCTGTGAATAGTGCCCCTCCCCTACCCCGCTCCTTGGCTTCCCTCCGTTCTGCGTGGCGGGCGGACAGAGCTGCACGCTTCAAGAATTGAAAACACCGCCTCCCCCTCTGAAGCCCGACGGCCTTCCTTTTTATTCCGTGAATGTCTATTTGATCCCTCCCTGGTGTTTTTATTGCGATAGCAGATCGCCTTTATGGTGAACGTCTCATGTGGCCGCAAGAACAAAGTAAGCTTGTTAATATTTCAAAGGCAGACTTTGCCCCATACTTTCTTCGTTTCTCTCGTACGAAGCTATCCTCACACTTCATTCTTTTTTTTTTCCTTTAAGCGTGATGCTCTGTTCAGTTTTGTTTTGTTCTCTTCCAGTCTTTCGATGTATTATTCTGTCTCCGCCCATAACATTTCTCCACTTCAAAGCTCCCTTTTCATCGCCGCCTGTCTACATTTTATACCAGGCCTATGCCGGCATCGTCTTGCGCCTTGACCGCACCGGCGAGAACAAGGAACGACTGCGCGCACTTTTCATCCGGCCGCGTCGCTTCTCGGGCTTCATTTAGTTTTTTTTTCTTTTTTTGTTTTTATGGTCATTCTTGTGCCTCGATACGGGAGATCCGCGGAAAAAACAATGGACTCGGTGCTTCTCGTTTGTCACTGACAGCCCTTGTTTCATTCGCCGCGGTTTCGTATGACCCGCCCGGGCTCGCACGTCCCGGCAGTATACACACTCGGCGCACTTCTTCCAAAATCTTACCGCGCGTAGCACCGCCTTCATCACCCTTAGCAGATTGTGCTTGTTATACTGTATGTCTCCACATAATGCCGGCGGCACGCTTCCGGGGCCATATATTGGCGAGGGAGTTTTCAGAACTCGGTCCGCCGCCGCTGCCGCTTTTGATGGCGGGTGTTGTGGTGCTATCAAAGAGGAACAAAGAGACCCCCCCCCCTCCCCGTTCTCGATCGGTTGTTTGCCTTGTGCGCGTGTTCGTCGCCGTCCGATGAATAGGCGCGAAACTGTGTCGTCTAGCCGTCAGATGCAGGCGAGAGTAACAGGCGCACTTGAGTTCGTGTGCACGCCTCTATGTGCACCTATTTTTCTATTGTAATAGTAATTTCCGGCTGGGGAAATTGGCATACGGTATGCTGGTTTTTTCTGTAAAGCTTGGACTCCGTTCACATCTGAGAGAAGATTATAAGGCGTCTATAAAAACCAAGGTCATCAGCATGTTTGTTTATTTGCTCTGTGTGTGTATGTGTGTTTCTTGATAAGAGGCGAAGATGTAGTCAAGCCGATTGCAGTAGAAAAGAATCAAGCTAAACCAGTGCGCGGGACAAAATAGGCAAGAGTGATGTTGTGGACTAAGACATTCAAGCTCGGTTCATCGGTTGCAAGACCATGACATTTTATGTTTGATGCTTGCCGCAATATAGCAATCCCATAAAAGGCGGAACTTAATAGTACGCATGAAGTAATCTTAATCAGGCATTTATATTAAGCTATCAAAAAGAGTTTAGAGAGTTTTCAGCAGTCGCCTAAGACACGTAAAAGTGCAGGCTAATATCTCTGGTAGTGGAACCTGAGGCGTAGGGGCTCGAACCAGGAACCTTCCATGGTCGAAGACCACTAAATGTAACTATAGGCATAGGCTATTGAGGTAAACAGTCGATCACCTGTGGCCATACCCGCATACCCGCAACACGTCGATCTTTGAGTTGGTTCTCCCGCTTTGTCATAGTGGTTATCATACGTAATTTGATGTATATAATGATCATTTCTTGAGATGTACAATCGTGATGACTTTACATACAGCGTTATGTAAAATGTTATAGCGTTAATTACTCTGTTATTGCGTTCTCAGTTTTCTTGTACACAATTTTTTCGTATTTTTTGGAACTTCTTCAAGGTAACCTGAAGGTTGATACGGTTTTGAATTAAAAGAAATCTACCAAACCTCCCGATATACTTATTTCAGTCACTCCTGGGCTTTTACGCTATCCCGGGCACTTACTTGAACAAATGATGGATATTCAAGTTTATTGTGCGAGACAGAAAGTCGAAACTTCATCTAAGAGCAGCGTGTCCGACTGTGGGTGCAGGAGTGTACGCTAGGCAAAGAGATAAAAAGAACGTGTTAAACGACGCAGAAGAAAACCTGCAGATGCCGCTCACTGTGGGAATCGGTGTCAAGCGAAGCAGTCAGCTATAGTCTGTTTCAGGAGTTCCGTGCAGCATAGCCAAGGCTACGAGGCCATCGAGCGCAGAATTCTTCTGAAGCGAGACGAAATGCCATTGTTCGGACACCCCCACCCCGCTTCGTTTTTCTCCTTCCAGGCTGCAGCTGTCACTGCAACGCCCGCCATTGGCAGATGGCAAGCCGCGGCAGGACACGTTTAACGTGCGTTCGCCCTCCTGGTTGGTCAAAGAGGGCTGTAGCTTCCACAATGCTGCACGGAACTTCTGAAACATACTGTAGGAAACTGTCTATGACGAATCGTTAGGCATTCATCGAAGCGTTATGAATAGAATGAACATCATTGTGCGAAGTTCTTGAGTAGGCGCATGCTTCTAACCGAGAAACTTGTACAGTACTGTGGCGGCCGAATGGCAAACTCATGGTAGGACGCGACGTTGGCGCTCAATTAAGTTAGTCCAAAGCACCAACATCTGCTTTGCCGCATAGCAATGCAGGCTACGGTGCAATGATGTGCGCATAATGAGCACTCTTCCTTGAAGTATTCCTACGGGATGGAGCAGAGTTGGACAAATGCACGCCGAGTGATAGCTGGACGTATGTATCGTTGGTTGCATTGCTAAGATAGCGCTTAACAAACATTGGAAGAGCACTTGACGTTACGCAACTGCCTCCATCACAACTGCCGGTGCGTTACGTTTATTTACTATATTTACCGCGTGGGTGGAGCCGCCATAGCGTAATGGTAGCGTGCTTGCTTCGCACCTCGGGACCCGGGTTCGATACCCAGTTTCCGCTTGGTAGGCTGCATTCGAAGATTACAGCGCGTTTATGTGTGTCTGTGTGCTTGTTATGCATACAATGTAGAGTGGAGTGGAGTTTTTTCCACTCCACTGGGACAGTTAATAACAGGAACTCCTAACCATGAAAAAGAAATTCTCCGTAGAATAAGGATGGGCTGGGGCGCATTCGGAAGGAATTACGAAATCATGACTGGAAACTTACCGCTCTCACTAAAGCGAAAAGTATTCAATCACTGCATTCTCCTAGTACTAACGTACGGTGCAGAAACGTGGAGGATAACGAAAGGACTAGAGATGAAACTAAGGAGCGCGCAAGGTGCAATGGAAAGAAAAATGATAGGGGTAACGCTAAGAGATAAAAAACGAGCGGAATGGATCAGAGAACAGACAGGAGTAGCCGATATTATTATATCAATTAAAAGAAAGAAGTGGACCTGGGCAGGACATGTCATGAGTAGAAAAGATAACACATGGACAGTAAGAGCGACGGAATGGATACCAAGAGAGGGAAAACGCAGCAGAGGCAGGCAAAAGGTTAGATGGAGCGATGAAATTAAAGAGTTTGCGGGCAGGATAGGGTGGAGTGGAAATCGATGGGAGAGGCCTTCGTCCTGCAGTGGACCTAAACAGGCTGATGATGATGATGATATCTCCACTCTAATGACAGGTCAATTTAGTTGGCCCAGGATGGGCATGAGCTGTACAAAATTGAAACACCTGTGGCGCATACCCGAATATCACGGGCCTTGCACTACGGACACGCGCCACACGTGATTGCAGCATCGTTAACCGTGACGTACATGGTAAGTATATCAACTTAGCGATGTAAAGATCAATCATTCATATCCGTTATACATTCATACCCCATCATTTAAATTTTGGATTATATAGGGTGTACAAGACGTCAACGAGAGCACCGAGACATAGATAGATAGATAGATAGATAGATAGATAGATAGATAGATAGATAGATAGATAGATAGATAGATAGATAGATAGATAGATAGATAGATAGATAGATAGATAGATAGATAGATAGATACGTTCAAAGTTGCTCAAGTTCGTCAAGAAATGCTTCGCATTCAAAACAGCTCCATGAGATTAGGCCAATTGCTGTCTAGTCGAGCGAAGTCCGGATCCTAAGCTTCTAAAACTACAGTCTAATTAGCATTTGTATAGATTAGATCACTAGTTAGTCCTGCGTTATACGGCACTACGATCGCTATAGCAAAGCTAACCAGTGCCCGGCGAGTAATATGTGACTTCCATCTTCAGTTCCTATGTTTGGGACAAGCCTAACTTTTATATTTCACTACCTCTGCGAGGATATTCCTTATTTTTTTTCTGCCTAAAATCCTTGCGAGCTATGACGAAGAAGCGATGTCAGTGCGCGTAATCAGGCATTTCATGATATAGCTTTCCCACTCCAGTAATACACTGTGGGCCGTGAACGAAGTGCGGCGCACTATTTCCATTATCGTGCATTAATAAAAACTTAACGCTAAAGCCGTCTTAGTTATGGCCTTATACACTGGTCTTTTAAACAAGCATATCTCGATCGAAGTTCAAATCCGCATTTAGCTTCCGTGATGAGCTGACTCCTGCTCAAGTAAGCCATTCCCCGCCATATAAAGGAAAAAATAAAAAGCCGACTACAGCGATGTGTAGTTATCGTTTCGGTTATATCACTAACGAAGTTATCACACGTCGAAGCTACAAATTTGACTTGCATATAGTTTTAGACGACTGTTCTCTATGTTCTTTATGTTTTTGTTTTCTGCTAACATAGAAGTTAGATGCCAGAACTCTCGCCTTTTTTTTATTTATAGGCGGAAAACATGGGAAGGTAGGCTACTTCAGAGCTGGCTATCCCAACATTATACAGTGATATGCAAAAAAAAAGAAAAAGAAAGATACTAAAAGAAGTGAAAGAAAGAAAATAGACTATCACCGGATAACTGGGTAACATCGCTTGTTGTGTGCTCCCGTATATTACGATTGTGCTATAACTCTGAGGTTGTGATCAGTATCCTCTTGATGGCACCTGATTACGACGTCATGATTCGCTTAAACCTTGCCTTAAGCAGAGTATTGCACCACCCCCACCACCACCACAACAACAACAACAGCAATAATAATAATAATAATAATAATAATAATAATAATAATAATAATAATAATAATAATAATAATAATAATAATAATAATAATAATAATAACCTGTGTACTCCGAGAAGAACGACTGCCTGCATCCTTCACCTCCTCTTACGCCTCCCTTACACCAGTTGATTCCATCCTTGTCCTTGGAATTGCGTCCTTATTCATCACGTCCGCTAGCCACCTGCTGCCATCTTCAACTGTACTTCTCATCTCCATTCCCTCGTTTATCGTTCTCTAACTTCTGTAGACCGCTGGTTATCGTCGCTGTTTCCGCCATACTTTTGCATGATGCAAATAAATACTGACTTATTAAGCGTCCTGTCGAGCTCCTTTTTAGTCTTGATGGGAACACGAACAGCGCCTCCCCTGGTTAATTCTGTAATCCGCCGCGCTGCGTTCCAATCTGTTCCCGTTGTGGACGGGGTGGCACCGTTAGGTTTCTTTCCTTTTTAGTTTATTGTATCACCCGTTCCCCCTTCCCTCTTGTGGTGGGTAATAAACCGGATGGGAGTCTGGTTAACATCCCTGCCTTTTCCTTTGTTTTTATTTCTCTCTGCCTCATGCATCAGTAACAGCGCGTTGCTGCAATCGATACTCCTCTTTCGAATCACAGCAATGAACGTCCGTTCCTACCTGCCGTACGTACTCCAACGTGTTTCCATGCGTTCTTGCGCGGTTAATATCCATATTTTTAATCGCGTCCCCTGTGTGTAATTAGACTACAAAAACGTACATCCATGCAGCCTCAAGAGATTTGGTGTGAACGATCATTGTCGTTTTAATTTCCCAGTTAATAATTAAATTTGCCTGAGGCATAGATTCTTCTTCCATCTAACGCTCCTTAGATTTTGGCCGTGGTTCTGATTTGTTTGTTTCAAGTCAGATCCAGCATTCCTGAACGGAGCGATGCAATAGTTAAACTACGTTAGCGCAGTGTCGACTCCGGGAATATTTTTGCCGCTGATCCTGACTCCTAGTCGTTTCCTTTCAAATAGCTGTAATGCACTAAATCAGCCCTTGAAATGACGTTCGACCATTTAAGACACTCAAAACAGGCATTAACGTAGCGATTAGACATAAGTCTGTCTCAAAGACATTGCTGGTGATATGATGACATGGCAGATTTTACTGTAGAAGCCCGAGGCAGTCACATCGAGTTAGTTTGAATGTCGATGGGACAGCTGCATCATGTTGAGCTTTGTTTATCGGTTCTCTTTATTGCTTTCCGCTACAGCTTATGTTTTGCATCAGACTCCATGTGAATGGACACATCAGGGTGCACTGATTGTCACTGCTCTAGTTCTTAATAATTTACTGGCTAACGCGAAGCACTTTTTTTAAATTAAACTTGGGTGTGTGACCGTGTTTATGGGTTCACCTGCGAATTCCCTTCCCAGGTTAGAATTGGGAGGAAGACACGCAACTTGGCCTTACTAATGGACTATCGCACTTTTCATGTTACGAAATATTTGGGTGGGCACAGGGCTAAGTAAGTGTTCAGTATTATTAGTTATGAACCGTGGCCTACGTGAAGCGACGTGTTAACATCTGTAGCAATCTTAGGACAACATGGAGAGCGATGAGCACATGTGAACGTTTTAGTGTAAAGTTGACCCTCATCAGTGAACGCACCCGTGGCAGTTTTTCTGTTTTCTGTCTGTGTGACTTAGCTATTCCACTTTCTTAATTTTATAGTTATTCTAGTGTATGCAACCTTCTGCCCCCTTCTTCACTGCTGCACAAAACAGAGAAATGAGGTAGCCAGGGGGGCATGTATCAACCTCTCCACAGCAAGTTAGAACGAAAGATAAGAGAACAATGTAAATTAGGTCATAAACGACCCACAGATAAGAGTAACCAATATTATGCGTTAACGAAAACTTAATGATACTTTGCGAAGTCGTCACACTTTTTAAGGGAGCAGTCAGAATCCTCTTCATGTAGCTTACTAGAACTTCCTCATGCCACGCCGGAGTTTTGCGTAATATCTGCAATTGGTTACTGCAGACGGTGTTCACTATAGCTATGGCTACCTTGAGCTAGTGCTGCCAGAGGATGCCACGCGTAGGTAATGCCTTTCAACACGAGGAAGTGGCGCCTAAAAAATAGCCTCTAATTTTTCGTTAAGTTTTCATTGTTATCTTGTGTCTTAAGTCGTATTCTGCTCGTTTTTTCTTGAATTCTTGGTATTGCTCAACAACTGTAGAGCCATACGCAAAACTGTGGTGGTCGTCGTCATCCTCCTTGTCATGGCCATTGTGATTATCAGTGTCATACTGGACGACGTAGGCTGCTCCTAAATCAATGATGGCTTGAAAAGGAAAAAAAAATGTGGTTGATCCGTATGTCATAGGAAATGGTATAACACGAAAGTCAAACCTGTCATGGCGAAGTTGTGGAATGCATAATCGGCAATCTGGCAAATAGAAGGGGGGGGGGGAGACGTCTTGGGAGCTGTGAAAATTTGAACACGTTACTTGTGGACATCAGCGGCACCTCGACATGGCACAGGGATCCTCGACAGTTCTACGCTTTTCCGTCCTAGCGTTCCTTGAGCAATGCGCGTCGCAACTCAACACACCTGGCCACGGAAGACAAATTTTGTAGCGGCCGCGTTCATCGCCCCCGTTCATACTTTGCCCGAGGAACGCGTCATCACGATGCCGCCGCGCCCCTAACATCTGCGGCGGTCTAGACGCGAAGACTGCTGAAGCGCTGACTACCGGCGCGAATTAGGACGACAATCTGCTTCGCTCTATCTATCGTTCCTAGATGGCGGTACCACCGCGCGAACCTAAGTGAACCAAGAGTACAGTATAGAGGAGGCAATGTGAATATAAGAGTAAATTTGTTTGTGAAACATCAAGGTTCACTTTACTAAACACCTTTACTTTAACCGGACGACAATTAAGTGCAACTTGTAAAACACTGCAGTAATCACATAAGGCCCATCATGTCCCTGTATAAGCAATGCTGCGGTGGTGTATCTGTAGAGCTGCCACTTCTCTCGTCAAATGCCGGGTGTAGGTGGGTTCCAGTCCGAGCGGTGAATCGTTAACAACGAAAGCTGTATATGGCTAGGAAAAATGAAAAATCGCTCGGCATCTGTGTCACGAGCGGTCTCCATTGGCTGTGCTGTCAGTTACGTCGTTCTGAGCGTCGTACCTAAGCTCGCGCGCCATTGGCTGGGCCATGAGTGACGTCGTCCATCCCGTCGCAGCCGTGGCGCCGAGCACGCGCGCATCAGTTTCGACTAAGACCTTGCGGCGGGCGGATCCTGCAAACCACGCCGCCGAGTTACCTCGTGATGTCAAACGTCTGCAACAACGGCGCGCCGAAAAAGCGGCGTTGCGGTCAGAACAGCGTCGACGTGACGATTGCGGGAGCGCGTTCGCCGGGGCGAACGCCCGCTTTCTGCGAGAGTTTCTCCAGCGGCACTTTGGCTTCGGCTGGGACGTCTGTGTCGGGTTGAACCCACTGCTAAACACCGGGGCCGCACGTTGCAGCTTGGCTGGTTAACAATTTGTACGGAGTGCTTGGGCTGTGAGTTTTTTTTTATTTTCATTGTAACTGTATGTCCTTTTTCAGAGATCCACTTCCGTTACGGAAGTACGCCACTGATTTCTTGGTGGACACCAGCATAAAACACTTTCTTGTTCAAATAAAAGGACATCATTCGTATCGTGCGCAGAAAGGGGAAGTAGAGACGGAGGTTGAGTAGCATCAGTATACCGGCGAAATCACCACTGGTTAAAGTTGCCTTGGCTTGACGTTATTACCCGGAAGGGTCAACGGCGGACACTTCACTGGCAAGTTTATTTATTTATTTACTTATTTACTTATTTATTTACGAACGCCGCTGCCTCTCTACTAGACTTAGCACGGGTGCACATGTACAGAACACTGAATTCACAAATTCCACAACCTAACAGCTCCTATTCTGTACTATTGCTTTCTCAATCTGTTTCCACGTGCCGAGAGGAAAGCGCATCTATATTTTCGATTGCACGCAAGCTCGCGCACTCGCAGTAAGAATCTCTTTTATACCACTCAGGTCGACAAATTCGGCGACCCATAAATGAAATGGCGCAATCCTACACGGCAACAAACTCATTGTTGAAAACGCTGCGATCGACTCCATAAAGAGGGCAGTGAGTTCTGATCATTCTTATAGTACGACCAGCAAAGCAACAAGCGAGCCATGATGGCAACTCAGCACTTTTCGTCTAGCGAACACACACACGCACACATTATATATATATATATATATATATATATATATATATATATATATATATATCTGAGCACACACAGACAGAAATCGTGACCGGCTGCACAGCCGTCCAGCTTTGTTTGCGGCCCATCGTAAACAGATGGCGTCGACCGTACCCACCGTGTGTGCAAGGAATAAAAGGGTCTTACTCCTCCCCTTCTCCCACTGTACCCGCCTATATCGCCATATAACGTCGCCGCGCCGTAGATTGCTGCTACCCGCCTGTCGGTATTGCTGCTGCCGTGGACGTACACTATATATACGAGAAGAGTGATCGGCGGGGCGCCACGCGACCGTACTCGCCGGCCGTCTGAGCAAATGCTGAATTGCCACTTCGCTCGCCCTGTTGATAGCATTACATCGGTATGTTATTGTGCGTTGACGCTCAATAAATTTGTACCATTTTGCTACTTATGGGGGCTTTGTCTGTGTTTGCTTGTGTGTGTGTGTGCGCGCGCGTTTTATTTCCAATAAATGAAGTCGTTTCCCCTCTTATTTTACCTTGCTTTTATTAAGAAGGACGTGATATATGTTTGTCAGTGACATATATTTCTTCAGTTGACCGGGTTGTGTGCTTTGCATTTGTTGGCACGGATTCGTGAGTACAATAGTTTCAAGGGTTCTACTTGTGCAAATCACAATATAGTTATGAAGCGCCCCATATTGTGGAACCCGCATCAATATTGACCGCCTGCGGTTGCTTAACTGTTACTGAAATCAATGTACATGGGTACATGGGTAATTTCACCCCCATCGATATGTGACTGCCGGGGTCGGAAATCGAGCTGGATTCCTAGAATTTAGAGCCGGAATACCTAAGCCTGAGAGATACGATGGGTTATTGAACACTGAGCGATATAGACATACACATTTCAATCATCGTTCACTGTGCCCCGAAGCGTGACTGTCTTCAATGACCCGACAGGCACGTTGCCGTCAATGGAGAATGTGTATTTCAGAATTGCAGATTCATATCTGGCACTGAGGTAATGTTCTCATCGTGGTTTTACACAAGAACCCAAAATATTTAGTGTGACCATCACTCTCTTAAACGTAGCTAAGGTGATTGTTATTTGATAAGTGCATAGGCGATATGCGCCAAAGCAACCATATGACTGTGAGGCACGCCGTCGTCTAGGCCTCTGGAAAATCCGGCAAAATGCTACCATAATCGAAATACACGGACATCTAGCCTTTCATCTCTACCGAAAAGCAACCGCCGCTGCTGAGACGGAAACCGCGCCTTTGGGACCAGCAGCCGAGTACGATAACCACTTTAACCCGGCGGCGGCTAATTGTTATCACATCAAAAGAAAAAGAAGGTAGTAAGTATGTGTAGGCTCTGCCGCTCGGCAGGAGCCCTTCGTGACGCTTAATTTCTTTATTGTAGGTAAAGCACGTCATATGAATTCTCAAGTTCCACTGAAGACAGCTAACTATGACAGAGCTTCACGGGGCAGATCTTATGTACGCGATTGTCGTACGTCTTAATTTGGCTATGGGGATGGTTGCTTCCAGGGATTTCGCGCGTTTCATGAGAGTTCCCAGGCCATGCTTCATTGTAACCCTGCCTGCCAAGTTGCCGTGGCTGCGACATTGTAAATGCAGCATGCTTTTTTTCCCACTGTTACAGTAGTATAAAAACAATAAATTATCAGGTTTAATGTATCCAAACAACGGTATGATTATAAAGGGTGTCATGCTCGTCGACTTCTAAATAGTTTGTCATATGGTGTTCATACGGGAACGAAAATCTATAGACATTTCTGAAGTGTTTCTGCATTTTACTCCAGTTGATGTATGGCCCGAAATTTAATTTGGGTTTTTAATCTTGGCAGCAAGACGCCTTGGGCACTAAGCTATCACGGCGAGTAAAGCTTGTACGCAACTATATAAGAAGATTTGAGCGTTTTCACTGGTGAAGAAGCAAAGAGATACTCACATAATGTCGAAACATCGCTGATTGTTGAAGCACCTAAACACGTGAGCTCTCCCACTGCTGTCGAAGGTTAATTTTAATTATGCCATTATTTGGGGCTCGACGTCATTTCAAGGGTTGGAGAACGGTCTGAAAAGCAATAATATAGGAAGCTTTCATGAAACTAGAAGTCGAGCTAGTTGACATACAGTGAACAAACTCATTGTGGTCCACATAACGGAGCACAATTGAAGAACAAGTACAAGAAGGACACAAAGGCAAGCTTCCATAGAGGGTTAGCTAGATTTCCTTGATAGGGAGCTCGAAAACTTTGTAGAAAGGGCATCAGTTCAAGATGAATTACGATTATGTTGTAGTAACCGTGAAGACTGGCACGTTACCAAAACAGTTGTAACGGCTTTTTAGGCTTTAACTTATTCCACTGGCGAGGGACATTGAAAGCGCCATCGGTGTCGTCGAGAGCTGTTCATTGTTTGTCGATGTTGCGTGTCGTCAACGCAGTGCGATTAGATAGGAGTCCGTGGCTGAACTGAGGAAACAAATGCGTCCCAAATGCGTGAGGGCCCATCTTGTGCCGTGTTGACAAGTGAACATAATTTGTTTGTTAACCGTAGGAAAATTCTCGACGTAAAAGTGTAAAGCTCAGCGCCGCAGTATTCTGGAGAAAGTGAAAAATGTTGCAGTAGAGAAGCGCGCATTAGAATTTGTAGATGTTCGGGCCGCCTGTCCTAAGGAATGCGACGGGGCTTCGACGCAAACTCAAAAAAAGGACTTGTTTGTTGTTAGCAATACATAAAAAAAGGTTGATCTGCACAGAACAACTCACGAGTGTCAGTACCGCCCTCACCCCTCCGGGCTCTACCATGCGCACGCACTCCTTCCGGTATTACCGCTCCTTCCAGTCCGCCGCCGACACCCGGGGGCAACGCGTCAGCTGGCGCTTTTCTAGACGAGGAGTGGGCCGCGCGCAGAGCTACTGCGCAGCACGCGGCGCACTCGGCGTTATCACCTGGCGGGGCGCGCGCGGTTCCCGCATATTCAAAAAAGGACACCAGGGCCCGTATTCACAAAGGCAACTTACGACAAAAATGCTCGTAAGAGAAAATTTAAGCCAGTCCCGATGCTGGACATATCATTACAGAAGCCGACTGACCAATGGCAAAACGCACTTACGAAAGAGAAGTTTTGTGAATTCGGCCCCAGGTTTTCATTTATAACCAAATACTAGAAGCTGCAGTGGCCTATCGCCGTCATCTTTCATTTCCAAATTATATCTGCATGAACAGGGAGATAGACACAACCCAAAAATCGTTTTAGCTTGCTTATGGAAGTGATACATGAACGCTCTCCACATAATGTATTATGTTTCCGCTAACCAAATAGGAACAATATCAGCAGTAATTGTGTACCCATAACTAATGAGGGCCAAGACATGGGCGACTTCTACCGACCGTTCGAACTAGGCTTGTGAAGCGCTCTGAAAGTAATTACCGAATGGCGGTTTCCCTAAAATGCTGGGGGACGTGTTGTTTGGGTTTTCGGTAACTTCGACGAACTGTGCAGACTACGTCGTTCACTATTTGCAGAAACAGGGAACGTGTTGCGAATGACCTGCGATTAATATTTGGTCAGTATAAGGTTCCATGAACAAGCTTCTTTCTTTTTTCGAAGGAGAAGCTTCTTCAACCATATTTGAGTACTCCATAAACGTTACGTGACACCGAGTTAAGATGCAGACAATACACGGGGAACGCAGAGTGTAGTATATTTCGGAACATTAACGTTCATAGCTTAATTAGGTACTTCGCCATTAGTACTGAAAGGATCATTTACTGGCGGAAGCTTCTCTTAGGGTACCTCCTTCTCCTTCGCTATTAGTAAACGAGTGGTTGTGTAACCTCATACTGTATTTAATCGATAAATGATCACTGACTAGCCTTGGCTACGGGGCTCACTAATTAAAGTTTAGTGTCGGATAGGGCTGAATAAACTACGCTAATTGATGATTAATGACCGGTAAATATGGCTAAAGGATCGCTAATGTTTTCTGGCGTCGGCCCAATATTGGAAACTTCCGGGAAAATCTTGCCACAAGCGGCATAAACGACGGCTAGGTTTGTCTAATGGTTGCAAATGTCAATGTCGCCAGTGTTCCTTGTTTACCTTTACAACAGCAACATTGCCATTGTCACACATAGTTCAGTCAAACGATTCAGTTTTACTGGCGTATCCATGTACTTATCCTCATGCATTTTGCTGTACTTGACGGAGTAAGAAAGAGAAGAATGAGAAGACGAAGCAAAAACAACGGTACCATTAAAAGCGGAAGTATTAGGAGCCGACGATATAAAATAAAGTACTGCTTAAACCACTTTGGCTAAATGTTTTCCTTTCCACGAGGTTCTTCATTATACATCATATTTCTGGTTAGACAAGAGTAGCAAAATAAAAAGGAGGAACACTGCGGTGAATGGAATATTTGTGAAGTATCTTTAAAAGAAATATAGCCGAAATTAGCATGAAACGAGGTAAACAGAAGAAGATTACAGAGGAACAAATACATTAAGGTAAGCGCTAGCTGCCAACTAATAGTTTAATTCAACATCGTCCATTGATAGCTGCCCAGGACGGACAAGCTGGCATCAGTTTTAAGTACGCAAAAGGACCCACACAAATAGTTTTTTGGGTAATGAAAGAGAGGGACAACTTTCGCATTTGTCTGATTATATTATAATTTGTATCAAAGGCCTAAATCACTTTCATTCCGTGCTTAGCTTCTTATACTTTTCCTATACATTTTGTTTTATAAAACACGGTGGCACATGCACACATGTGCATGTGCATGTGCATGGTCTGCCGAATGAATTTCGTACACATACGTCACATTACGACAGAGCCAACGCGCACAATCATTAAACCGTTGGCCCATTTAAATCACGGTACCTGTGCGGGAGTTGAAGTGAGTTTGTGAGTGACCGTCAGGGAGGGGCTTTTGTGTGCTTTTATGAAAGTGTACACCGAGGATACGTTTCAGGGGACACTGGAAAGAAAATTCTCATTGCCTTTGGGAGAACTTGATATTATGCGAGAACTTTTGCGTTTGTGTCACCATCCGCACTGACTCTTGCCTTTACTTTTATTTGCTTCTTTCTCCCAGACTTCTGGTTCTTTTTTGCTTTCTGCGGGAAAGCTTCACACACTGATGCGATTACACGTCGGGAGAATCCTGCGTCTCACAACTACTCTACTTGCATGTAAAGCACTTCATTCACATATATGCGCATATCCATTTTCACTGCTTCCGTATTGCACGTTCTCACTGTGCCGTTCTGTATATACTTTATTGAGCCTGTACTTCATCTTCACTTTTAAATATCAACCATCTGGCCCTCATTAAGTTGTTACCATGGTAGAGTTTCCTTACCTACAAGTGAAGTGCAGTAAAACAAGGTGACTATGAAATTTCATAAAGAGATGTCTTTGGTATAATATGCTTCTCCCGCCGATTGTCTATATTGTCGAGGAGGATTGACTACACTCCTCGAATAGTAGCGTTCGGTAGCGAGAGGTGGCGCAGTTCAAGTTCAGGTGAAGGGGCTGCGGTGGCGGATAGTAGGCACCCGCAGGGGTGTAGTTTACAGCCGCAGGCGGTGTTGAAGCGAAGGCGCTGGTAGGTGCGTATTGCGCAGGTGCAGAGAAAGGTCTCTGCCTGGCAGCAACGGCGGCGTAAGTAAGCGGACCTGTTACAGGGGGTGGCTGTGGAACAAGCGGAACGACGTCGGCGACTTGGTCGTGTATAACTTGACGGAGCTCAGGCGACAAGGTCGACTCAGACGCTTGTGCAGTTGGCAAAAGGGAAAGCTGACGCGCGACTTCCTCTCGAATGAACTGCTTGATTTGGTCGAATAGTGGTGGATTGCTTGTAGCAGCAATGTTGCTGTCCGTCAGAGAAGAAATCGCGCCGTCCGTGTTGAAAGCTGCTGTTTGCGCAGCTCTTCGTAGCTCTGGCAAAGCGCAGTTATATCTGTGACCGTCCGAGGGTTCCTTGCCAATAGCATTTGGAAGGCGTCATCCTCTATGCCTCTCATGACATTCTTCACCTTTTCATCTTCAGTCATGGATGGATTAATGCGCCGGCATAGGTCCACTGCATCCTCAATGTAGCTGGTGAAATTTTCGCCCTTTTTTTTGAGCGCGACCGCGCAGCTGTTGTTCGGCCTTAAGCTTGCGCACGGCAGGACAACCGAAGACTTCTCGAAACCTCGTTCTAAATTGTGCCCAGATATGGAACAGTCGGATTCGTGGTTCCGAAACCAAAGACTGGCTACGCCGGAGAGGTAAAACAGGACGTAACTGAGCTTGTCGACGTCATTCCACTTGTTGTGCACGCTCACTTTGTCGTACGTAGACAGCCAATCGTCCACGTCCTGATCATCAGTCCCACTAAAAATGGGAGGGTCTCGCTGGCGTGGCATACCTGAACAAACGACTGCAGGCGATGGGGCTGCCTGGGGAGGGTTGGACGGCCCAGCGTCTTCAGGCATGGCAGTCCTTGAAGGGATTGTCCGGCTGCGTAGCTCCAGGTTTCGGGTCTAGGAAAATACCCGGCACCCCCACCAATTGTCGAGGAGTGTTCAGGTTGACTACAGTCCTCGAATAGTAGTGTTCGGTAGCGAGAGGTGGCACAGTTCAAGCTACGCCGCAACATGGTGATGATGATGATGATGATGATGATGATCCTTCAAATATGGCGCATACCCACTACGGGGGATTGGCCAAGACCTGGAGTGCTTAACTTTTAGCTGGTATATTGTGCAAATACCACAACATGACGAATAAAACAGAATAATACATGGACCAGGGACAGTCTCGTCGTCGTCTTTGTGAATCCAGGAAACTGGTTTGCCCATTGCCCACTACTCATTCATTAATAGTGCAATATCAACTGTGGCGGCATAGAATGCCTTGTGTTTTCCTGTTTGTCAGAAGGATTTAAAAGTAACGAACGCACGCACTTTAAGCCGCAAAGGACGAAAATCGGAGTAACCGCTGCAGTTAGTCCTCGCGACCAGCGGTTAGTCTGGGGAGAGAGTAACTGAAAACGATGCGTGCCGTGCGCAAATCTCATGGTCGAAATGTTTCGTCCTTGTTTTCAAAGGGACTAACTGAAGGATGAACGGTGGCACTTCGTCTCTCTACGCGTCGCTGTTAGTCCCTCTGGCATATGCTTCGGCATATGCAATTGTTTTTTCATCCACCGCCGGTAGCTAAGTGGTCGTGGCCTGCTGCAGCGAAGCACGAGGTCATGGTTGCGATTGTCTGTCCAAACCGCTACATTCCATGTGGTGGTGGAGTTGCGGGGGCAGAGAGAGAACAACTTTAATAAAATAAAGGAAGCCCAGTCCTGCCCCACGGAAATCGAACGTTTGTGCAATGTGTCCTCGAGCACATCAAGGGGGCCCTGATGGTTAGAATTAATACGGAGACCTCCGCTACATTCAGAAGAACTGGACACTGCGAATTCGACACAGGACAATAGACAAAAAAAAAACACACACTGAAGCAAACAGTCGAACGGTCGAATCCGTGCTGTCCAATATTTAGTACTATGAACCAATTAGCGTCGAGCTATGAATTTCGTTGATATATGCTGCATCGTATATTGGTCGAGAGAGGAGGTTAATTTGTGCGACTAAGATAAAAACACAGATAAAGCCTGTCACGCTTATCAACTACTGAGGGCACGTAAAACTTTCATGTACCAGTCAAGGGAAGCTGGTAGAGGTAGAAACAACTTTATTTTGGAGGGAGCAGGGGCAATTTGCAAAAAGCACAAACAAGAACGCGTCCGTAGGAGAGCGCTCACCCCTCCGGCGGAGGGGCGCAGACGGCGAGCCCCTTTGTGTACCGAAACTCGCATCAAGTTAGTCACGGTAGGCAGTCGCGGTGCGTGCCTGCACGTGCAGCACAGTAAAATATGGTGCTTGTGTTTACTCTGTGTATTTCCGCGACCAAAAAGTAGTCCGTTGCTTGCGGGAGCGAAAAACAATAAATGCCTCGGTCGCAGCCTCACGTCATAATATAGTTCTGATCAGCTTAACAAAACACGCTCGTAATTGCAGGGGAAACAATCGAAACGCGCGAGTCTGTGTTTTGTGTAGCTCGTTTGTGTGTCGGAGCGATACATCTCTCCTTTTCTTTACGGACTACTTGCGTAGCCTTCCCAGCGTTGCAGTCAGTGGTGGCGACAGGACACTGTCAACATGCGGCAGAATTTTTGAGAAGTGTGCGCGCGCGGTCGTGGTGTGAATAGGGTGGCCGAAGGGTGATGTTACTAAGATGGTGTTTTCTGCAAGCACACGGACACGCCGAAAGAGCCCAACAGTGTTTTCAGCAGATATCAGCGTAGCGAGGAATCGACAGCCCGTTGATTTTTCTATGGATTATCGGCTCGCACGCCACGGATAAGACCACGTGTTAGCAAGTACTCTTACGGCTCATCGGACTTCCTATCTCTTCTAATCGCGGGTTAAGTATTGCTCATTCTCCTTGTATGTTTTGTTAATAGGGTTTTCTTGCGTGGTTTTTTTTTCTTTAGCCCTCTGGCCCTTTCGATTTTCTTACCAAAGAGGCACACGTGGGAGGCGTTTATTCTTTTCGTTGGAATCTTACCTTGATCTTCGCGGTGTGTGTGTGTGTAGATCGCGCAGATGTAAAACATGCAGGACGTTGTAGCCCCTAGTCTGCAGTGTTGTGCGTACCTATTGAGGTCATGTGCTTGTTATGCTCGTAGTCTGTGTGTGCCTACTGCAGACGCAAGTTTATGAATATGAATCCGCAGCAGATACACGCAGGCTACTTTTTTTTTACAATAGACCTTTTTCAAGCACCGCCGCGCAAGTGCTTCTGGGAAATGTGTGTACATCCAGCCGCCCAGCAGAGCGAAGCCCAGCCAGGGGAGTGAAACTTCCTATACCGTCCATGGAACGCGATATTCGCTCGCAGCGCCGGACGAACGCCTGGTGTTTGGGGGCGGTACTCAAACATGGCGGCGCATTGCAGACACGCACTGGGGGACGCCATCTTGATGAGGACTCAGGATCGGAGTGGTCGGGGGGGGGGGGGGGATTTAGCGCCCAATTATATTGAGATGCACCGGCAAGCCAAATTGAGCGCGCGACCTTCTTTCTATTGCGCAACCCGCCACATGATCAAGACGGCAATCGTTGCCTTCTGATTGATGAAGGTCTGCCCATCCACCTACTTTTGCACCACTTATGCAAAGTAAAACTGTTTTTGTTTACGTGTGCACATAAATTAGACAAGAATAAAGAGCAGAGTTTCTTTGTTTTATTACACAGCTACAGCTGCAACCGCATCCTCATATGTCGTGCAAGCGTAGAAAAACAAAACGAGCAACATGCAGATCGTACCTTTCGTTCGCCGGGATCCGAAAAAAATTTATGCCGGTGTGGCGTGAAGAATTTCGGCACAGCAAGAGTTGTGATGAGGGCGCGAATCCACTCACGCGTGTGTTTTGCTGAATCTTGCAAAGGTTTCGCTGAAACGAACTTTATGGTAGTAAAAGCGGCCTTTGGGACACCGTAGGCCGTAGCACATGGGCGCGCGACAAGATACGCCCCTTTTCGCCGTGAGAGATAGGACGACTGGGCAGTTCCCGTTGTCCACTCCGGGTGGCGCTCGTATTTTTGCAATCTCGAACTGCAATCTTTAAGTTCACTTGCCACCTTAAAAACTCCGGAGTTAATAAGTAACCTGGTAATAAATATAAAATGGAACAACAGTATTCATTTATGCTCGTAGGTAGTACAGCCCCCAAACGTTAGGATCGCTGCGGTCACGGGACAGAAAAACCGCGAAGTTTCATGCCCCTGGCCCAGCCTTTCCAAGCGCGTCTTTCGCTCCGAGTAAGTGAGTGACATGGGAGCGAGGCTAAACGCATTTTTTGCGTGTTTTCTTTTGTAAGCAGGCGCATAGCTGCACGGGACAATGAAAAAGGAGGGGAGCAAGGGGGTCATTCGCGGGGGTCGGACTGGTCCTACGGGGTGTGCGCTGGCATGTCTCGTCAACGTAGTTTCCCGGTGTCTCGGCAGTGTACGTGCGTTTGCGAGTGACCATGTGCTTTATCTCCACTCCGCGTGTGCGGAGAACACCGAGATGTGGACGCTGTATTCCTGTGTAGGTGTTTGTGTCGGCATTCCAGTGTGGTCCTACGCAGGCAGCTGCAAAATAGCGATGTGTTTGCGACGACGAAGTAGACCAACGGGCAGTGTGTGCTAAACGAACGAACTGTGCGCAGTGCGTGAACGAAGTCTGTTGCGGATATCTCTTTCTAGGTACTGTAATTCATTGTTTTCTAATTAAACAGGTATGGTTTTCCATTTACCGCGTGGGTTTTCCCGGCTCATTTTGGTACTCCTTCGTGCTTGGTGCGTGTACTTTTCTTCTGTCCCGCTGGGCTCTGTTCCCGCTACTCGCTACTGTCGCTTGGTGCCCTTTTCAATAAAACTTCACTTTAGTAAAACCACATTTTGTTGACAGTGGTCCTTGATGTATGCTAGCTCCGCCGACGTGCCATGTCCAGCTTTGTCGGTCCAGCTGTGTCGGCGCACATGCGATCGCGTACACTTTTCTTCGATGCTCTGTAATCTTAACTGCTGCACGAAGAAGAGAAGATTTGCGAGCGCCTAGATGTTCACACGGACTGCTGGTGTGTGAACATGTGTGTGATCTCGTTTTTCTGAAATGCCACTTTGTAGTTGCCATCGTTTGGAAGCACATGGCAAATTAGGCCATCATCAGTAAAGCAACCCAAGTATTCATTTGTGATTGTATTACAAAAGACATTTGAATTATAAAACATGTCAATACAATAACGAACGTGTTGCCCACACCTTGCTGGAGAAGTAAGGCGGCAGACCATTTGTGTTTATTTAATAAATTATGTTCAAACCCTTCCTTTTTTGTTGTCATTTTCACCAATTGCTGCATGCAGCCAGAGAGGCCTAGGCCGATGGAGACGAATAGCCATGTTATATTAAAGGATGAATTATTTCCCTCAGTGGAGGAACAATTTATCCCTGATAACCAGGTTTTGCCAGTTTAAACTGTTCGACCAACAGGATGAACAGTTGCTCTGTGGGAAAGGGGGAGCATCTGCAGGGATGAACATTTAGTCTGGTGGGAGCATGTGTAATGAGGAAGTTTTAGTCCTATGGGATGAACATTTATTCTGGTCGGAGCATGTGTGAAGACGAACAGTTAGTCCTATGGGATGAACTCAGTCTGGGGGGAGCATCTGCTTGGATGAACATTTAGGCCTTTGAGGGAGCAAGTGTGAGGAGTAACCGTTAGTCTCCTGAGGAGTAACTGCTAAGGGATGAATAATTCGTCCCTTCGCAGTTAGTCCCCGAGGGACGAATCGTTGGTCCTTTAGGGAGTAATGGTTGTGGCAATGCATTTACCCCCCAAAAGGACGAACCACAGACCCCTTTTCGTCCTTTGCGGCTTAGAGTGCGCCTTTCAATTTGCGTATCAAGTACTCTGTCGAATCAAATGGATGGATGGAATAAACTTTATTAGTGTCCTGCAAGAAGCGCGCATACGCGTTTAGGGCTCCCACGTTGGGATTGAAACGCCTAACCTGACAGCCGCATCGCGGGCTTGCTGGACGGCCCATTTTTGGTCGGCTAGGTTAGAGCTGCGGAGAGCAGCATCCCACTTCGCCGAGGTAGCATCGGGGTTAGCATCATTATGCATGGTGCTGCACTCCCAGACCACGTGTTTAAGCGTAGCTGTGGTGAGTTTGCACTTGTTACAAATGTCATCAGGGTAAATTTCTGGGTGTATGACATGTAGTATATGCGGACATGTAGTATGTCGAATCGAATGCTTGCACATATTCGAGACCGGTTTAAAATTTTATTGTAAGCGGGCAAAGACGAAATCCTGTTGTTTTTGGGTGTCCTCTTTTTTATTATTATTATTTTATTTATTATATACTGCAGACACTTAGGCCCAAGCAGGTGGGCAGTTTCAATCAGACATGATTAACAGAAAATGGCATAACAAATTTGTTTGGGGTAACTGGTATAAATACAGCCGTAACAAATACAAAAGCGACATGGAAAACATTTCCGTAATTAATTCAAGAATGGGAATAATGAACAAAAGAAAGAAACTACATATCAATACTACATTCCGTTTTGCGATTATAGTAGAAATAAGTACAATAATAATAAAAAAACAACAACACAGTCAAAGATGAAAAAACTGAGATGGTGAGACATTGCTATTTCACTGTGGAAGCAGGGACTAATGTGAAGGAGGAATAGATACTAGGAGGATGCCCGAGTAATTTCGTTCCAATCTGAGACCGTTCGTGGAAAATATGAAAACTTAGAAGTGTCTGTTCTGCAGAAATAAGGTGCTAAGGATATAGCGTGGTGATGCCTTGTGGGTCTGGTTTTTAAGGGTGTGAGATACAGAGATGGGTCAATCGCAAGTGTGCGGTGGAGAAGAAGAGAAAGCAGGTCAATTCTAATCTGTTTTCGGCGCACGCTAAGAAGGGGAATGTTATGAGCTTTCATTATTTCAGATGGAGAGTCAACTCGTGAGAACTTATTAAAAATAAACCGCACTGCTTTTCTCTGTATTCTTTCGAGACACTTAATATTAGTTTGAGTGTATGGGTCCCACACTGCACTGGCGTATTCTAATTTAGGTCTTATCAAGGAATAATCGGACAATAATTTAACATTACTTGGTGCGTCGTGAAGTTTATGTTTTAGAAAGCAGAGCTTTCTGAATGCAGATGAGCAAATGCTACTGACATGTGTATTCCAGGATAAGGTAGTTGTTATTGTGACACCTAAGTATTTGTAACTGTCGACTTGCATAAGTGGCGAAGAACCAAGTCTGTAAGTGAAAGGCAGGGGTGTTTTTTTACGCGTTATAGGGAGGTGTACGGTTTTATCGGCGTTCAGAACCATTCTCCATTTTTCGCACCACTGGAATATGTTACTTAAATTGTTATTTAACTCAATTTGATCCTCGGGGCGAAAAATTTCTTTAAACAATACGCAGGCGTCTGCAATTTAGTATTCAACGCCGTAGACGTATGGCTTACTTTGTCTGATAATATAATTTTATGCAGCAGTTTAACAGAGACACTTTCGCAATTTATGGTATCAGTGACCTTCCACTCGTGACCAGTGGAACCTTGTTCCAGGCGAAGACATGATATAAGTGTTGAAATAACTTGGACACTTCACCCGAACTTTTGCACCATACCGCATGTTACATTTCATTTTTATGCATCGTGCAGGCAATCATTCTCCGCTACATGTTAGAATACAGCAATGTAAATCAAGGGCCACAGCTAGCAAGGTGAACCTATGTGTTACTGAGGAATAAAACGCACACGAGATGATCCTCTTTGACAACGCAGTTCCAACGTGCCTTCCTGTGGCATGCCGGAAAACTTATTCTAGAATTTAACCCGTGCCATTTTCATGTATTATTCCTTTCTATTGCGTCCCGATATTTCAGTATGTCCGGGTCAAGTGCGTGCACATAGCACCCGGGCTTTCCTGCATTTGTTACACTTGTTGCTTCAGTGTGCCGGTATAAAATGTTAAACTTGTTCGGTGAGAAGGAGTGTGCCCTATCTGATAACATCTTCAAGTTACTACGTCTAAACAACTTGGAAAAAAAAGAGAAGGCCACGTCTGACAACAAGCGCAGCATCTATTATTATATGTAAATCAATGATCAAGTAAATCAATGGTTTGAAAAAACTCATCACTTATCTTTTAACGCCTCTTAGCGACACTTCCAGTACACATAGCGCTTGATAGTTACAGCTCTCAATCTTCAGGAAATCGGATGACGACCTGCTAAACTAACACACGGAAAGGCATGCGTGCTAGCGAAAGTATTAACCTCTCTGGGGAGGCGAGATCGTTTGTGCTAAAATCGAAGGCTCCAAAAGTGTAACTGTGCTCATCGCACACCAAACATAAACACCGTACAGAACGGCCACGCGTCCTTCAACAAAGTAGTCGGGCTGTCGGAGCGCCGTGGTAATTAGCATAGCGCGATTGTAGGCACGCGAAGGGCCATAGCACGCGCACTATTTTATTTGCGGGTTAAGGCTAAACGCACGTCATTGTTTTCTCGCTCCCCCTCCCCCCTCTCTTCATCCCTTCCCCTCTAATAGCCACGTCTTCTCCAAAACGCAGTGCCACCGGAGCTGCCCGTGATCGTGGACGAATCCGGGCGGAGCCTGCACGGCACCGTTGGACCTTACGACGAAGGGTCCCGCCTGAGCCTCCTCTGCCGGGTCAAAGGAGGTGAGAGCCGGCTCAAATGCCGCGCCTAGCCGCGTGGCGGCGTCGCGCCCGTCTTCGCGCCCGCCGCACCACCGAGCATGCCGCCCTAATGGACGCGCCACGTTAGTGCTAATGACCCGGTTCTCGAGGAAACGCGAGTGCTGGAGTCGTCTTCGCGCCACCGGCTTTGCAAGATCTTTAACCGCAACCGCGGCCACACCACCGCGTCCCCGGGCCTTGCTTCCTTAACGCGTGCAGTTTCTCGCGTCTCCGGAGATGCGTTTCGACGAGCAGCGACGCGAGAGAAGCGCGCAGCGGCTGAGACAAGCTGTAGCCGCGCAGAGGCGTCGGGTGGCTGGAAGCGGCCCAGATGAGTTGTTGTTGTGAAATGTAGAGCGGGAGGAGGTGGAGGAGGAGGAGAAAAAAATGGCATTCGGGGAGAGGAAGCGCGTTGCGCCGCATTTCGGTGGTCGGGAGGAACGTGTTATGAAGGCTGGAGAGGGAGAGAAAGGGATGGCGCGTAGAGCTCTAAGGAAAGGAGAAGAGACTTGACGCAGCGCAGGGCGCTCTAAATGGCCCTCCATTACGAGGAGGCGCGGTTTAGAATTAGGCACCAAGTCGAGCACCGAGTTGCCAGCGCGGTTGTAGCGGTGGGAGTTTAAGAACCCTCTAAGCAGCATAGCGGACAGCGGACGACCATGTCTACGAGCGTAGCTATGCAGATATGAGAATGGGTTCTGCGTCTAGAGAACATCCGGTCCTTTGTGTTACTCCCCCCATTCTCTTTTTCCTAACTAAAACGTTATTGCTTCTCTGGTTCGCTCACTTTGCAGGCACATTATTTGGTGGATTTTGATTTTGTAGTTGATATACTTGTGTCTTGTAAGCACTTGTGAAAAGTGAATCTAAAGAGGTGCAATTTATGTAGACACTTCATGAGTATGTCGAGCTTCGGTGGTCTAGTTGTAGTCGCCCTGTTGGTGGCTCTACCGAACACTGAGACTAACGCAGTCGCTGTTGTGCAGAGCTTCCGTGGCGAACAACATTCTTGACAGACAGCTTGTCTCTTGCGCTCTGTTCAAACACTGTTTTCAAATTGCGCGGACAGTTCGCATACCAACGCAGTATGCAAGAAGACGTGATGCGGCGAACCAATTTAGCAGCAAATGACAGTGATGAGAGCGCCTCAGTGTGCCTGTGCAAGACTGTGAATAAATCTTACTCGCAGCAGAGCTTTTTATTTAACGTCTAGGTTTATGATGCTCAGCATGTGCAGTATGGTCTGAGAGGATTGTATCACCTTATTTCGGTGAAAAAAGACTTCTTAGCACTCCCTCGATACACGGTTGCAATACTTTCATTTCCGGGCTTTAAAACATTCTAATATCATTATAGGTACATAGTAGCGTTTATAGGAATCGATAAAGACGTCATAGGGTAAGTACTATAATTCCCATATAGTAATAGCTTCTATATAGCCACTTGGCTCTTACCCAATAGTAGAGGATTAGGGATGCAGGAAAAATTACTGGTAATGTAGGAAACGCTCACGTGGCTCGCTAACAAAGCGCCCTTCGTAACTAAGCTGTAATCCATAAAGAGAATGTATGTAGTCGAACGAGAAAGTTTAATATAGTAACGGAAAAAAAAAATGGTAGCGACCACTAACCCTTGACTTAAGTGTCTCATAGTGTTACTGGCACCTCAGCTTTATGTGGTCCAGATGCTTTCTCGTGGAGCACAACGCGAGTATGAGCCATAGGTGATTTATTTCTTACGTGCGGTTCAAACCCGCACGTTCAAGGTGGCTGCGCAGCATACGTGACTATTTTCAATGGAAAGTACGTTAAGTGCGTTACCTTAATTAAGATGATCGTTGTATGCTCCGTTACTATAAAAGACCTATGCTCTGATACGGCATATATAGTGTACAACACATAATATGTCGATTTATATATTTGTGTTATCTTTATTTTTTTAAATATTTCTGTCCTGTCATATGAGGAAATGAATCGAAAGTTCTATGCAAGAAAGAAGCTGCATTACTTTTGAGACGAAACATATACTATAATGCTCTGCGTCAATAATTTCTATCCGGCCCATAGAGCCAAGCGTCCACGACTTCTCGTTCTATGAGAGAAAGGATGCTGCGTTTCACGGTCGCACAATGCGAGTTTCCGGTAGACGTGTACTTGTGTGCGTACAAGTTATGCACACCGAATTTCAGGGGAAGATGGATGCTTGAATCGATGAACAAATCGCAAAATAAGATTTAGAACAGGCAATGTCGCAGGAGCCAACGTTTCGACAAGCGGATTTGTCTTCCGCCCTGACGAAGACAAGTCCGCTTGCCGAAACGTTCGCTCCTGCGACATTCCCTGTTCTGAATCGTATTTTACGATTTGTTCATCGGCACACCGAATTTGTTTTCCATGAATCGGGCTCAAAACATTTAGTTCAGCTCCTTGTTGAGGGACGCGCCGACTGAGAAACGTGTTTTTGTTTCCCCAGATTCTTGTTCATCTTCTGCTTAAAACGATAACTAGATTAATCGCTCGCCATATAAAACAATCATACATCTAGACTTTAGTGCCGTATCCTTCTGTTGTGGGCGCTACGTGCCTTGAATGAAGCCGTTCCGGCGTCACAAGCAAACAAAGAAACGTGCTCCGCGTGGTTAAAGTGGTTTTACGCTCTGTCGCCATCGCGCCTTTAATGTTGAGGCTGCGAAAGCTGCGAACAGTGGACGGACATCTCGACTTCGGTGCTTTAACTTAGCGCAAGTCAAGAAACGTGAGAGGTGCAATGTAAACCTTCGGTACGTGGCACGATTACGAAAACAAGGACAGATCGTGGGGTTCTTCGGTGCTTGTTATCGACCAGAATCCCGCCGTAGGACGATTGTGCTTACCTCTCGCGGGTTCTGGCGTCCTCGTTCTTTCAATGTGCAACAATTCGCTTCAATGGTGCGCTCACTTTCAGCCCCGAATCTTAAAGAAAGGAAAAAAGTTCTCTTGAGCAATAGAGCAAGGACGGATTCTTTCTTGTCTTAATAAATGTGGTTTCTCATTAAGCTAACCTCTGTTTTAACGCGATGGGGTTAAAGAGCTCATTTCGCAGAAATTCTGGTGTCGGCGTCCTTGGTTATGAACTCACCGTTGTCCGTGAGCGATAGGTCGAAGTAGATGCTAAAAAAAAAAAAAAACTTTTCAGGCCGAATGGGAATCGTGTGGAAGCGCTGGCTCCGTAGCATGATGCGCTATGCTCTGAGCCACGCAGCAAACATTGTAACATCGGTTAATGGCAAGCTTTTCAAATACACCATTTCCAGTTGCTGATACGCACACCTCGGAGGCGCGCTTTAAAGGTGCTTCAGCGTTGCAGAGGTTTGACTGTCACCCGCGAGATGGCACAAAGGGCCCAAGGAGCCTACGGTGCCTCGATAGACACGTTACTCTATAAAGGTTGATGACAACCCCCCGCCATATTGAATCACACAGCCTTGGGACTAGGCTGCGCTGGCTTTTATAAACAGGTTGCGGTGTGGGTCTTGGTCTCGAACGAAGCACGGGGACCAAACAAACGCGCAACTGCTCGGTGTGATTCAAAATGGCGTTGTAGCGGTCATTGGTTGTCACCATCCTATTCATAGTAGCGCGTATCGAGGCATCCTAACGGCACCTAGTTGGGAGCATATACAGGGACTATTACGGCGCCGTGTTTCGCCGCCCCGCATGCATGGAGCATGCAGGAGCACGCTCGCACCGTGGCTTAAAGGACAACTCTGGCAGTTTCTCCAACACATTGTGATATCGCTGTTTTCGAATAGTATCGACAGCCCTAAAGCAGCCAGGGTCATTCAGTTTGCTCAGAAACTCACCAATGATTTTAAATACCCGAATGAAAGATGTCTTCAAACCGAAACGGGCAGACGCCTGCAGCGTATGCAATAACGTCACAGCCGCCCCTCCATGAGAATTATAAAGCTGGTGCGAGAGAAATGAAACGGGCGATGTCATCCAACGATGCATTGAGCTCTTCTGACCTTCACAGCGACAATCTGAGCGCTGAAGTATCGCTGTTTTGCTTAAGACGGCCTGCATGCTCGGGTAGGCAGCGTTGCAGGTAATGACGTCAAAAACGGTGGCTCGCGTGGGAATCCGCTAAAAAATTTCAAAATCCATTTTCAGGGTAACCGCCTGACTCGGCATATATTAGTACAGTACCGAGGAGAACATATACTGAAAATTTGATTAAGATCAGTAGATAATGAAAAATCGCCGGAGTTGCCCTTTAAGGGCGTGATCGCCTGCGCTTGCGCCAGTGCTCGCGAGCATGTAGACGTTCACTCAAGCCATGTTGGCACGTCTGTCTTGGATTCTGTGCAGTGAACAAGGGCCAGGTGAACTGCGGTGCGTTCTTCATCGGCGAGTTTTGATGGCGCATCGCCACTTTGTACTTCGCCCTTTACATGGCAGTAATTCACAATCACAACGAGTAAAGACATACTATAACAAGTGTGCTGTCGTCATGACAATTAGGTGGCTAGGCGACCCAAGTGCATGGAAAGCGAAAGAGCGCGATGGGAATGCGGTCAAGCATCGTTATCGCTTCAACTCTTAAGGCGAAGCATAAGGGTCCCACTACTTTTAGTATGCAGTTTTCATCTCCTTCTCTCTTGACGCCGGTTTTCTTCGCTCCTCCGTCGAAAGTTTTTTTTTTTTATATGACACTATTTGGTAAACTGCGATTACTTTTAACAACATCAAATCTTTTATCTTTTGGTGCCTATCTCAGGATCGTAGAAGCCGTAATGCTATTTAGTCAGCTGTATATAAATTTATCGAAGCCTCAGGAAGGTTACAATGCTAGCGATATCGACCACACGGGTTCGTTCTTAATCATTCTTTTAGTAAAAATTCATTGCTTTGTTTTTTAACTCCTTTCTTGTTTTTTGTTTTTGCTTAGATTTAGCTCTGGCTTTTTAATTGTTCCGGTTCGATATATCATTACCTGTAGTGTGGCCAACCCCCCTCGTAGTGCCAGTTATAGAGGCAACAACAACAACAACAACAACAACAACAACAACAACAACAACATCTGATCTTCCGAAACAAAGCGATATAATGTCGAAGTTGCAGTACGAAAGCATTTAATCACAATTAGCTCACGCGCTTACTACAAGCAGCGCCCGCGAGGCAACTTGGTCTTTATTTCTGTTTTTAAATGTATTATAAATCATCTGTTTCAAGTCGACCCCATGCGTTTTCTTAAACTTGTCGGACAGTTTCTGGTCACCGAATCCAGTTATTGTCCCTATGGCATCTCTTTGTGTATGCGTAATTCTCTTAAGAAAAAAGTAAATGGAGCGCATAAGATTTGAACAACCGCGCGCAAAAATATATTATGCATTATTTAAATTAAATGCACAGATTTATAGCGTGGCTCAACGTCCCTTCACAAAATTCTTTTCTATCGTCTTTGGCTCTGACGAACAACACAGGCTAGTTTTATGAAAACCCGTGCGCATATTCCGCTTTAAGCAAATGTAGGGCACCGCATAACATTATATAGCGGGAAGCTGCTTCTGTTGCATGGAGCTAATTGAACGTGGCACGAGAGCTCTGCGATTCATCGCCTAAGCCGCAAGGGATTTCGGAACTCGCGTCTAATATTTAATTTTACCTTCAGCCCAAATAGGCGCACATGACGCGTCCATTTGACCAATATCTGTTCCTTGCAGAGAAGACCTTCTGGAACTTGTCTTAATGCAATCCAGTTGTGCAAGTTTAGAATGATAAAACAATCTACACTTGCAGGCTGTGTTTAAAGCAAAACAACAAAAGGTTGGGTAGCGTTCTTTCTTTCCCGCGCGCACGTGCGATCCCGGAGTAAAAGATAAGAAGAAATGGAAGTGAAGCAATGCGAGTGGTAGTAATTCAAGCGTACTCTGCGGAACCTGCCACGTGGCAAGGTGTTCGAGTTTAGGAGAAAACACTTAAGCCTCGAAGACGCGTTAGCAGGCACTATCGTTCGGACCGGAATAAGCTCGGGAGTATTCCGCGAAACCATCCACCCGAAGGGAACGTCGTTCTCTTCCAGTTCCGGCCGTCCAAGAAACGCACAGCGAAGAATATGAGGTTGTCCACTTCATTTCCGGCTCCCCTAGGTATATCTGCGGTTTGTGCGCCGTGTCGACCAGTCCAGTTTTCGAAGGACGCGGCAAGATCGGAACGCGGTTGGACGAAACACAACAGGAAAGTGCGCTACCGAAGAATGCCCTTGCCTCTCTGATGGAGAACTTTCGCGAGCCGTTAATGGAAGGATAATCTGATGGCTGTCCGCGTAGATAGCAGTGGGCCACGCTAAGGCGCTTTCAGGACTTCCTAATGGATTGTTCCTGCGTCCGTCAATGAGCCGTAATAGCGGATTGGAGCGTTTTGTCGCGGTCGCGTAGTCCTTAATATGAACGTTTTTGTATCGCAATGGAAAGTACAACAGTTGGCAAAGAAGACAAATTAAAAGATCGAAGAAGTGGTAAGAATTTTGTTTCGAAGAATTCGTAGCGCAGACTATAAGTTGAATCGCTGCAGAGTTTGATGATGAAACATACAGTGGCCTTACATAATCAGTGTACAAACAGATTGATGCATTTATCATTTACCTATTATTAAAGCTTTATCGTTTTGTTATCTTTCCATGTATAGTTCTGATAATGTGTGGGGATGTGTTATTTCATTAGGGCAGGTGATGTTTTGTATTACATGCACAGGCAGGCTTGAGTTTAAAGATTTATATAAACCGAATCTTAATACCTAATGGTGCAAATATCGGTACCCAAGGTTTCCAGTTTAATTTCATGCTATACCCTAATGTCTATACAGGCAAGAGCCGCAGTTCCTTTAGTTGTAGGAAGTTTTCGGAACTGCTATGTCATAGATGATTGTGGCTCGCCCCACTTTGGCCGGGAACTTAAGGTCAGCTGTTAACCTGGAAAGCGACAATTATACTAGAACGTTCCAAATATTATTTCGGCTATGTAACAATATTGTGTCACAAGCGGCTAGATCACCATTGATGCAATGATCGGTCGATGTCAATATGTAAGAAGGAGGATCAAACGGGACGCCCATCAAATTGCGGTTCTTATAGGAGATTTCATGAAAGAACCTTAAGGCGAAATTATTTTCGGCGTAACGAAAATCTCAGACAAATTAGAGGTTATCTGCTTTGGTGCGACACCGTTGTGAACAACTTGATACGACCAAACGAGCTGGGTGCTCCTCAATAGCACAACGACATTCTATGAAGGTGTTCTGGGGAGGACCTCATATTACGTATGCATACTTTTAGTGGAACGCCCGAAGTATTCAAGAACGTTCCCTTCAAAGACGATGGCTCAACAGAAAAATCTTGAAGCAGATAACCGAGCGAGGAGTTCGCTTTATTAGTCAAACGCTCGGTATCCCATGAAAGACTGCGAGAAATTTCAACGTCAAGACAATGGATTTTCTCGGAAGATCGTAATGCAATTGAGGGGCGAAGTACCCCGGGGGTGGTTAGTAGAGTGGCGAGAAACATGCACGCTTTACCTGTAGTCATGTGAAATGTCATAATTATACCAGTGCGCTATTGAGATAATTGGTTGGTATGGCCGCCAATTGTCTTTTATATACCCCAGAAACAGCCTCTTCTCATTTTCGTCTTCCACGTTTCACCTGAAATGTATGCTATCAATTCCTCCGTTGCGGACGGTACCCCACGGCTGAGTCAGTCAGTGTCCCACGTGACATAGCTCCAAATGGGTGACGCGCACGACATGAGTTTTCCTGGAACGACGTCCAGTCGACATGAGCCGTGACATGGCGTACGCAACGTTACTAAGGCGCGACAACACGAGGAAGAGACCCGTGTAGCGGGCCAGGAAATCTTGGCACGAGCCCCGCTTGTGGTATTGAATCCACGGCACCACCATATCTACTTTGCCGTACGAGGCATGTTGATGTCGCTTATCGCAGCGAGCCTTGCATGCGAAAGTTCAGATAATTGCAATGCGCCACGCTTCCCCTTCACGACAGAATGTCTCAGCAAGAATTGGCTTGTAGTTTTCCGAAAAAATAGTATATAGTGTAAAGGGTAGTGCGGTGTGAATTCAAGTAGAAAAGTCAAAACGCACAGAAACCAGTGTTCTTATGCAGCGCAGTATTGTAGGCTTGGATGCTATAAATTAAAATTGCGTTCCAGTTTTTCGTGCTTGTATTCAACGTATAGTCTGTTTCACACTAAGGAGAAAACTCGGATAGCGATGTGGCCATGACGTGGCGAGCGCTAGAGTCACGGAGAAAACAAAAAACAAAAAAAGAACTATGAGGTGGCGTCACGTGATCCCGCTAGCCTCGGCAAGCCAACGTCCTCTGACGCCTATAGTCTGGTTCAGGAGTTCCGTGCAGCAGAGCCAAGGCCACGAGGCCATCGAGCGCAGAATTCTTCCGAGGCGAGACGAAATGTCATTGTTCGGACACGCACATGCAAGCCCACTACGTCCTCCTCCAAGGTGGCCCCTGCCACTGCAGCGTCCACCATTGGCAGATGTCATTGCGCGGAGGGATACGTTTAACACGTGTTTGCCTTCGTGATTGGCCGAAGGGAGCTTCCGCAGTGCTGCACGGAACTCCTGAAAGAGACTATAGTGCGCTGTGCCTCTCGGGTAGGATTTGGCCCCACATAGTTGCCTGACCGCTCGAGGCTCTTCGGGAGCGGTAACCTTTAGTGGAGCTGCACCGCGCATTATTCTAGCGTTTGCCCTACCACGTTATCGGGCCCCTTTTCCCAAAAATTTGTGCTTTAAATTTTCTATAACAACGTCAAGGTTGTCGTGTGACGCCTCTCCTAGCTTTTTTTTTTTCTTTTGTCTTTACCCCATGGCTGGAGTCAGGCAGCAGCCTTGAACCATAGAGGTATGATACTGACTCTATGCATTGAACGTAATGAGTCGTATCTGTGGCGCGCTGCCACTTCGGGAAGTGGGCTACGGACCAGAGCAGCTGCGCTGATTTCTTCGATAGCGCGGGAACTGCCATCCAGAATGAGCGCTGGCATAGTTGCCGCTGGGGACATGCATGACAGAAGGTCGGAGCGTGACACGTGCACTTATCGAGGAAAACCACCTCCACCTCATTTTCTTAACGTAAAGCGTTCATT
Organism: Hyalomma asiaticum; assembly: GCA_013339685.2. Taxonomy (NCBI): domain Eukaryota; kingdom Metazoa; phylum Arthropoda; class Arachnida; order Ixodida; family Ixodidae; genus Hyalomma; species Hyalomma asiaticum. Next base: position 59,589,134 of record CM023482.1, read on the forward strand.
TATTGCTATATCCATTTGCCTGATCGTGTTTCACTCGCATAGTTATTGTTGCTTAGTGGTTTGCTTTCTTTTCATGTCAAATAAAGACAGAGCACGTTGTCCGCATATTATCGTTCATATTGTCGCTGCATATTGCCACAGTAGCAAGCACAGTGACGAAACATGCATGCACGTGCGAGTACCCCCGCTGATCGGAAAACCAATTGGAATGTGCTGTCACAATAGATACGTAGAACACTTTCTTTTCAGCGAAGGCTCAGAGGTTGGCGACGTCCAAGGTATGGTAAAAAATGTCGCATTGATTCCCGCGATATACACATAACAACCGTGGCCGCAACTGCATGCCCGTAGCTGCACGCATTCGTGGCCGGTAGAACCACTGCAGTGTGAGAAGATATAGGTTATGGCAAATCGCCCAACGCCTGCTCCAGCTCCTGCAGAATCTGCTGGAGCTGGAGATATGGGAATGTCACATGTGTAAAACATCACGCATATCTTGTAGACGTCTTAATTGATTCCTTTCTGAGGTTTCACGCCCCAAAGCCACTATATGATTATGAGATATGCCGTAGTGGAGGGCTCCGGAAATTTTGACCACTTGGGGTTCCTCAACGCGCACTGACATCGCACAGTACACGGGCCTGAAGATTTCGCCTCCATCAACATATCAAAATGCAGCCGCCACGGTCGGCGTTCGATCCCGCGACGTTCGGATCGGCAGGCGAGCGCCATAGAGATTTTAGACGTTTTAAAGACGGTGTTTAGCATTCTGACTTTACCACATTTTAGCCGCCACAGCTTCTCTTCCAAATGGGCGTCTCGCCGCCGAAAAATCTGAAATTATTTTTTTTTTTTTTGTTACGCGGCGAAGATGAGTATAGCGGTGGGAATACGAAAGAAGTGGGTGCCAAGCTCTTCGCAAGGTCGTTCTCACTTCCGCACGAGTGCACGGTGCAAGATTCCTTCGCGCCTGGCTCTTGCCAGATTAGCTCTTCTTCCTCCGCAGCTGCCCTTCGGGAGAGCGACGACATATATTTTCTCGCTGTGAAGGCAGGAATCACACTTATTCACACAAACACACAAAGTACACTCACGGTTGAAGCGGAAGGATGGGTGGATCCCCACGTCCTGAACTCTCCGTTTCTCCAGCAGTCGGTCACGCTATTCGTGGCTCGCCCCTCCCTGAAATGAACGGCAATCCCGAGCAATAAGCGAATGAACATTACGTAAGGTAGGCGAGAAAAAGTGACAGAATATCCAAGCGCCAGGAAGAAGCAAGGGAAGGTAGAAGGCGAGAGTGAAATTGGGAACGACGACCAGCAAGGGGAGGAACGACTTCTCGCTGGGGCTCGTTATTAATGTTTGACGGTCGGGTGATAAATGGCAGTCTGAGCCGGGCTACGATGCAGGGGACCCACAGGGAGTATCGTGCGCAGACTCAAAATGAAAATTCGGAGAGACACACACCATTCTGGCCCACCCGAGTAACGGTTATACACCGCGTGTCGAATTCGGGTCCCCAAATATACGGTACAGGTTCGGGCCCAGAGCGGCTGATTCGCTGACGGCTTCGAACGTGTCCTAAACTTGGCGTGGAGAAAAAGATTCCCAATAGCAAAGGCAAACTGGAATCTATTGCGACCTCATCTGGCAGGCTATATAGGACTACGTACGGAAGTACGTTTGGGCAGTGGGTTTTAGAGTAAGGGTGTCAGGATCCAGTCCGGGGGAGTTGCGAGAGGCTGAAGCTGAAGAAAGAAAGTTGCAGAAATTTTCGTACGATCACATGTTCCAGCCGAACGGAGTTAAGATTCGCCGAAGCGAGTAATGTGCTGAATCCAAAGAAAGGGAGACGACGAATGATGAAACACCAATACACCAACACTTGAAGCGCTCGACGTCTCTGTCTTAGGTAAGGGAGCTGCTAACTTTCAATTGATCCGCCTTTGACTTTTTGGTTCCATTCGCATCGAGTTGCCGAACACCCTACAGACAAGCATGCTTCAAGAATTAAAAAAAAGAAACAAATGCAAGCGTGCCAAAGGAATGAAAAAAAAATTAGACTGGCCCTATCTTTGTACATACCAGTTTGAGTGTTTTGGCAACTGCACTGCGGACGGAACGAAAGAGATGAGGCAATTTTATCATGCGTCTGGACACACAGTGGTAATCCTTGAGAATTTTGCCTGTTTGGAGCCAAATAGCTTTGAAACTGTATCAACTGCCTTCTCCAAGACTGGTAGTTCTAACCATCCAGCGCAAAAGGATACAGCTTGCCATGTGAGCCTTAAGATAATACTCTTACCTTTTCTTGTCCTCTGGTAAGCGTCTTGAAGATCAAAGTAACTGCACTAGTGAGGGGGACACTCAAATAACCTGGATAGAGGGGGCTTTGAAGAATTAAAAAAAGAAGAAACAGCGCTGGAGTGCCTCCCTTAAGGGCTGTATAAACATATTCTTCCTAACTTTCTGAGATGTTTATTTTGTTTCTTGATCTAGAGTTTGGCTTGCCGACGCAAATAAACATATTGTTTTTAGTGTCCTGCAAAAAAGTTTGCTTTATTCGCCCCGTGCAATCTGTCTCTTAGCACATGTCTTCGCATGTGGCTGTGAAATTGTGAAAAATAAATTGCCTGCAAAATATGAAATTGGTGTGGTGTACATTTAGTAGTCATGATCAATGACATATATTTCCTTTTTCTTGGAGAATCTCAGAAACAGAGTGTTTTTTTTTGTATTAAATATAACATATTGTTCGGCTATTCACTAATTAAGGAATACTTTCTATTTTACTCGACTATCCGGAATTATCACGGGCCAGACTCAGAAGCCATTCCTTTGCAAGTACGATATTACAATGGTCAGCCCGCTCCAATAATCATATGCGCTACGCGAATATTGACTGTCATATGTTCTTGCGAAGGATTCTATCGCGAGGGTGAGATAGAGATGTGCATCTACGTCAACATTCACACGGCTTCTCTATGCTGAATATTGTTATCATTGCGCACACTGTGCTGACGATTGGCATGACGCTCTGGAAAAGCTTGGCTTAGAGAGGTCAAAGCTTCTTGAAGTTTTAAGAGGCACGTAGCGTGCAACACGCCAGTCTACAAGACAAATCGATCCATCCTTCACCAATCATTAAATCCATCAATTGATCGATCGATCGATTGATTGATTCGTGAGGTTTAACGTCCCAAAACCAGTGTCTGATTATGAGAGAAGCCGTAGGGGAGGGCTCCGGAAATTTCGACCACCTCGGGTTCTTTAGCGTGCACTGACATCGCACAGCACACGGGCCTCAACGTTTCGCCTCCATTGAAACGCAGCCGCCGCGGCCGGGATTCGATCTCGCGACCTTCGGATCAGCAGCCGAGTGCCATAACCACTAGGCCACCGTGGAGGGGCATTAATGTTAGATTAAAAGAGCACTTGGTCCTTGTTGAAGTTGTCTGGCGGCTTGCACTTGCAAGCCGCCAGACTTGCAAGTTGTAGAGCGTGTGGCTGTCAGCCAATCAATCAATCAGTCAATCAATCAATCAATCAATCTGAATAATTCGAAAGCAATAGCAGAGTCCGGCTCTGAAGCAGCCTACCTCCTCATGTTTTTCGTATCTAAATAAAAAAAGCCGAATCATTGATGAAGAGCTGTGGAATTTTGTCACCGTTCTGGAAGAAGAGGCACTCATTCGCTGAGCATTTCAGTTCTTTTGGAGCGATACACAAAAAGAAAAAAGTAAGGAGAGGAAAAATAAGGAAGGTAACCAGATGAGGGTCCGGTTTGATACCAGATTAGCGTCCGTTTTGATATCCTGCGCTGGGGATAAGTGAATGGGGCGTAGAAAGAAGAAAAAATCCACGCATATCCACGGAGTGAATGATGATGAGTGGGCGAAGCTCCGGAGGTTCATCGGTAAAAACCGTGAATCTTCCGTGAATCTTGCCCAGTACATCATCAAAGACGTGACAAACACTGTGTGTCGCCATCTAGCGCTCTCCTATCACACTAGAGCACGCAGCGAGCGCCTCCGCGCCATGTATTGATCAATTCACGTACTAGCTAAGCAGCACCGCAGCGCTCGGACGGACGGACGGACAGACAGACAGACAGACGGACAGACAGACAGAGAGACGGACAGACAGACAGACAGACAGACGGACGGACGGACGGACGGACGGACGGATAGACAGACAGACATACGGACAGACAGACGGACAGACAGACAGACCAGACAGACAGACAGACAGACGGACGGACGCCCACACATCTGCATGAAGCGAGCACCGCAGCGCCCTCACGCCATCTAGTGAGCACTTCACGAACTAGAGGTGGCTACTACAAATGGAGGATGGACAGACCCACGGCATAAGGAGCTTCGCCCCTAAAAGAGGAAGAAGGCAGGCACAGCCCGCGCGCAGGTGGGCGGGCTGTGCGCCAATGCTAGTGTTCCTCTAGTATTGGATACATCGGATATGTTTTTGCGTAATGTACACTTTGCTAACCGGTACTGTTTGCATTCCTATATTTGTACATGCCCTCCTTGTAATGACTCCAGAAGGGATCAACATTATAAACAGCCAAATAAATAAATAAAAAATAAATAAATAAATATGACCGGTTTCAAGACAAGTGGCGAGTCAAAGACGACGTGAAAACCCTGAGTTAAGGGTATCGAATAGTTTCTGCGCAGTTTGGGCCTTCGGACTCTGTACTGCTTGTGAGGGTGCGTACGGTATCCAAAAGAAACAAAAGCATTGCGCTGACTTTCTCCTCCGCCTCGGGCAATCTGTCGGAAGGAAGGAAAGAAGGGGAAAACAGAAAGGCAGGGAGGTTAACCAGAAAGGTGTCCGGTTGGCTACACTACACTGGGGGAATGGGAACGGGGAATAGAAAGATGGGAGAGAGAGAGAAGGAAGGGGAATAATGAAAAAGACGTTGTAGGACAAGTCCAACTGTCAAAGGCGTTCGCGCAAACCAGTCATCTTCAAAAAGCGCAAAAGTGCTTTTAGTGCCTTGTGAGCCGACGAGCGATGAGGGCGGTGTTCGAGTAGCATCTGTACGGAAAGTGGCCGATCGTCAAGGTGGCGTAGCGTTTCAGCAAGTGTTTTCCTTTCCTCGACGAATCGCGGACAGTCAGAAGGAAGCTTCCTGCTAGGCAGCCGCTTTCCTTGGCTTGCCTTGCGAATTGCAGCTGATGAGCTGGCTTTTGATGTCATTCAGGCTGTCAGGGCTTTTAAGGTAATCGTGAGCTCTTTTTCTTTTATTTTTCTTTTTGCGAGCACTACACTGCACGAACGGGAGCAAGATAACCGATTGCGCTGCTTTGTGCCATGTAGTGCTTGCGTAAAATGAAAAAAGAATTGCGAATACTTGCCAACTGGCCCGGCTATCACCCTATTATAGGCCAAGAAAAAGATAGTGTAATGAAAATAAGTACAGGTATATTTGTTTGATCTTGGGAAGACAAAAAAAAAAAGAACAGGCGAGAAAGATAGCTTGCTTTCGATCTGACGGGCAAAAAGTCTTGGTGCTGGTGTAATTTACGGACAATTTTGCCTAAATGCAGCGGGTAATTGTGAAAAATCCCCGTCATAGGCACGATGTACGAAAAGGTAATACTCGCTGTGTTGCGATCGCATCTAACGCGACCTTGCACTTCGAGAAGAAATTGCTGTATTCAATATGCAGGTGAACAAACCGCGTCTAACACTGGCACTCGGAAACGAAGGCACCACGTTGCAGCCGGAAAATAAGGTGTACAAAATTCGTCTCCTACAGTCGATATAATGAAGGTCCAAGCTCTTCTATTATGACGGGCACAAATCAATAATGCAGCCTGCCCTAGCTCGAGTTTCCGTCGACCTCGCTGTCGACGTGAGCAATATTCAGACAAAACAATTCTACAAATGCCTGGAAGCGAGCTTGTCTAACTTGTTATTACATATATATGAAAACAGCACTGAGTTCGCAAAACAAGCTCACATTGCGTGTGCTATGTGTGTTTCTTTAACGTGTCCCTTTTTTTCACCCTCGATATTTTCCGATAAGGTAAGTGTGCGTGAACGTTTTGCGTCTTTTAGTTACCTTTTTTTCTTTTGCCTTGTCCTTTTCATGCATGGAGCAATCACGCCTTATTACCCCTCATAACGCGACACGCGCGTTCGACGCATTCCTCTCGTCGCTAATAGCATCAGACGAAGTGTCACACAAAGGGCCAGCGCTCCGCAACAAAGTTCAAACAACTCGAGCGCACTTCGCGAAAGCACTTCGACAAGATTATTAAAAAAAGAAAAGAAACTAGGAAAAATGAAAAGAAAAGCACAAGCCCGGCCAGAGAGGCACGCAGTTTCTTTCATGGGAGCTCAATCAGGCGTTACCTCGGTGCATCGGAGCCCGGCCAAAAAATTCGTTATTAACAGGGCGGCACGGCGGAAATCGTGTCGCTCAGATTCAGTGGTGCTCACTAAACACCGCGCTGGGATAAAAGGTGGAGAGCATGGCAAAAAACAAAACAAAAACGAAAGAGTAAATGTAATGAAGCGAGACCCTTTAATTATTTCCGAGACGGTGTGGAGGATAACGAAATGAACGGGAACAGCAAAAGCGAGAAAAAAAAGCGAGATCAGAATTTTTTTTTGTTCTTTATACACATAGAATCAGTGTGTTCATATTTTTTCTTTCAATTCTCTCGATCGATCTGTTTCACAACAGAGGCCAGACCGTGACAACTCGACGGCCAGTTGTGTGCGGTAAACATTATTACCGACACTCGGTGGTCGGCGGGCAGCGAGCGCTGGGTAGAAACACCTTCGACTTCAAACAGCGAGAATCCCCGTCCCGCTCTCCCCATTCTCTAACTTTCCCTTTTCCCTACGTGCCGATTCTGTGTCCCTTATCTGCAGGTTCGAGGCGTGCAGTGTTTCTTTTCGAAATCACCAAACAAGTCACGTTTCAGGCAAGGTTCACAGCTGTTCCACGCCTCGAACGTGAATTGAACTGCTCGCTCTTTTTAATTCATAGCAGAGCTTTTACTCTCCTTCTGCTCGTCCTGAAAATATATATAGGCTCGCGCGGTCGGCCTCATAGTTAAGCGTTATACTTGTAAAAACAGAGCGGGAGCAATGTAAAGAATGATTGCGAAGAAATGAGGAATCGGGGGTGCTTGACATATCATTCTTTCAATGAATGCTTTCCGTTATTTTAGTTTATCTTCCTTACATCATTTACGATTTCCTTTTCTTGAATTTATACCTTCAGGGAACCGTTCAGGTTTCGCGATATACAGAGTATGCCGAAATACTTTTTTTTTTTCCATCGACGGTGCTGTCAAGGGAAGAAGTCTGTGGTCATTTGGAGAAAAATCTGTGCCCGTACCGCTCCACACAAACACGTGCTGTTCCGAGATCTTCCCTTATCTAATGATACTCCTGGTCCCTTCGTCCGTAAAGCTTTTCTTTCAGGCTTCATTCCCCATATAATCCGGTCCACGCACCGCAGCTAGCCGGTATGCGCTAGCTGAAGATATATTTTTATGTCTCTGTCGGCAACCTCAAAAAAAAAAAAAAAACGCTGCTTCATCTGAGAACGCTGGTCAAGTAAACAACGATGGTCACGATATTCAGGGTGACGGCGACGCTCTCCCTGAGCGCTGTGCTGAATTTCCTGGATTGTGGCATTAAATCGTGGTGCTTTTCGAAGGTAAAATGGTGCGTACTGCCGGTCACCTCGTATTAAATGTATCTGGAGGATTTTATTGACGAAACGACGTAAATATGGCCTCGCCTCGCGTGCAAACATTCAGCCTGCTCGGCGAGCCGATTCAGATATTCTTTGATAGTCAGGGCCCATCCAAGCGAGCTGGAGTTTGATGTAAACTGCCGTTTGTGTGTAGCAGGCCTCTCAGAGAGATGCATCCCTTGAAAAGGAAGTTATGCCTGCGTCATTCAGTTGGGCGCACAGCGTTGGAAAGTGGAATAGCGGTACGGTGCCGTCGTCTTGATTGATTTGTGGGGTTGGACGTCCCAAAACGATCTGTGATTATGAAAGACGCCGTAGTGAAGGGCTCCGGAAATTTGGACCCACTGGGGTTCTTTAACGTGCACTGACTCGCACAGTACACGGGCCTCCACATTTCGCCTCCATCAAAAGGTGCCTAGTTCTAATGCCTTAAAAGCTAGAACAAGAGCTATTTGCAGTTGATTCTTCGTTTCCTGTGATCAGACGAAGTGCCAAAGCGCCACGTTGAGTCACAACCGAGGAGGTACCATTAGACCTCCAGAGTGCAAGTCCCTGCAGCCGCCCACGGGGCCAGGTGAAGCCAGCAGCGGCCACGTTACTAGAGGAAAAAGTAGGCAGGCCCGCCATAGACACATAACGTATTAAGCGTTGCGCTCAATATGCTTTGCACTCTCACGATAAAAAAAATTGAGGCAGAAACCAAATTCGGGCTTATGCCAGTTACCAAGAGCGTTTTCTAGTTGATCAAAAATAATTTCCCCACATCCGTACACAGCCGCAGTCGCAGAGAAAAAATTAAATAAAAAAGAACTTAGCTGACTCAGATCCTCTACGCAAATGGGACTTGCTGGCTTACTCGTGCTTTAGTAGAAACTAGCTTTTTTGCGAAACGGCATAGAGCAAAGATGCACTACTGTGCGACTTCCAGCTGACGTGAAATACATTTGTGCCCCCCCCCCCCCCTTTTTTTAACATGCACCCAACGATGGCACGTATGTGCATTTGAATACACCGTGTGTTTTCTGCATGTTGTCATTAACCGCGTGCTCATTATTACTTTTTTTTCGTATTGCACGTACGTTCTTTCAAATAGGTTCACTTCTATTACCATTCTTGAAGTCACTGCAGATCCGAGGGCTAGCAAGAGTTTTGGGCGCGTTCCGAAAACTCACGCAGTAGCTTTCCAATATTATAGGTGAACCGCTTTATGCAATTTAGTTTTGAGAACAAAGGCGCATATAGGAGACTTCTTACGAGAGAAATGCGCCAAAAAGTATGCGAAGGTAGATGTCATGTTTGTTCGACGTCAATAGAGTAGGTGTGTGGCCTGTGTTTAGTTTTCCATCCACCCCTCCGAAGAGCATATGTTCTCAGTCAGAAAGCTGCACGCTGTCATTTTATGTATGTATTTTTTACAGCAGTAACACTGAGAATATCGCCATACACATTTGCTGCGTATTCGCATTGGTCAAGACGCCTACGTGTCGCGCATAACAAATTCTTCGTCCGTGCTCTGGGGAGATACCTCGCCCGTCAGCAAACTCTCAATACAAAGCGCATCCATGTCTCCTTGCAAGTACCAATGCTGGGTGTCAAAGTGCCTCTCCTCTTAGGTTCGGATACAGAAACGATCCGATACGTGCACCAGACCTTGCCTGTGTTTCAGAACTCGAGCCCATAGCAACTCATGCACACACAAATATAATAAACGAAGCACAAACGAGTATTTGAAGCTTACAGTGAACTTTGATAGAGGCGTACGGATGTAACATATGTGTGTGCACCTTTCGAACTGCCTTCTACTTAACACAATGCAGGGAAAACAAGCGGGAAAAGTTGAGAAAGACTTACAGGTGAATTGATGTACCGCGCGTCTTCTTAATCCAATTTGCACCGATGAAAGCAACGCAGAAGTCACAAACCCACCTTCTCAAACGCTGAGCTGTTTGAAGAAAACCTACCACAATCTGGAGTATGGATCTGGAGTATGGCTTGCCGACGCAAACAAATTGTTTTTAGTGTCTTGCAAAAAAAAAAAAAGATTGTTTTGTTTGCCCCGTGTGATCTATCCCTTCGCACATGCTTTCGTATGTGGCTGTGGAAGTGTGGAAAATAAATTACCTGCAAAATATGAAACTGGTGTGGTGTATATTTAATAAACAGTCCTGATCAATGACATATATTCACTTTTTTTTTGGAGGAGCTCAAAAACAGAGCGTTTCTTTTTGGTATTAAATATAACATATTCTTCGGCTATTCGCTATTTAAAGAAAGCTTTCTATTCCAGTCGACTATCCGGAATTATCACGGGCCAGACTCAGAAGCCATTCCATGGCAAGTACTATATTGCAGTGGTCAGCCCATTTCAATAATTACATGCGCTACGCAAATATTGGCTTCCATATGTTCGTGCGAAGGAGTCTGTCGTGAGGGTGAGGTACAGATGTGCATCTATGTCAAGATTCACACGGCTTCTCTATGCTGAGTATTGTTACCATTGCGGATCTTGCGCTGGCGATTGGCATGACGCTCTGGCAAAGCTTCGCTTAGAGCGGTCAAAAGCTTCTTGAAGTTTTGAGAGGCACGTAACGTGCAACACGCAAATCTACAAGACCCATCGGTGCAGCCTGCACCAATCAATCAATCAATCAATCAATCAATCAATCAATCATTGATTGATTGATTGATTGATTGATTGATTCGTGGGGTTTAACGTCCCAAAACCAGCTCTGATCATGAGAGACGCCGTAGTGGAGGGCTCCGGAAATTTCGACTACTTGGGGTTCTCTAAAGTAGACTGACATCGCACAGCACACGGTCCTTAACGTTTTGCCTCCATCGAAATGCAGCCCCGCGGCCGGGATTAGATCGCGCGATCTTTGGATCAGCAGCCGAGTACCATAGCCACTAGACCTGCGTAGCGGTGTGAATCAGTCAAGCTGAATAATCCGAAAACAAAAGCAGCGTCCGGCTCTGAAGTAACCCGCCTCCTCATGTTTTTCGTATCTAAATAAAAAAAGGCCGAATCGTTAATGAAGTGCTGTGGAATTTTGTCCCCGTGCTGGAAGAAGAGGCACTCATTCGCTGAAAATTTCAGTTCTTTTGGAGTGACACAGAAAATGAACAAAAGTAAAAAGAGGAAGAAGAAGGAGGTTAACCAAATGAGGGTCCGGTTGGACACCAGATTAGCGTCCGGTTTGATATCCTGCGCCGGCGATAAGGGAATGGAGAGGAGAAAGAAGAAAGGGGAATAAGGCAAGCACAGCCGGCGCGCAGGTGGTCGGGCTGTGCGCCAATGCTACTGTTCCTCTGATATTGGATACGTCGGATATGTTCTTGCGTAATGTACACTTTGCTAACCGGTACTGTATGTATTTCTATATTTGTGCATGCCCTCATTGTAATGATTCCAGAAGGGATTAACAGTATAAACAGATAAACAATTTTTAAACAAGCAAGCAATTTTTAAACATCGCCTAACAGCGCCGCGCTCTCCACGCGCTCCACCGCCTGAGTGGTTGTCCGCTACTGCTTCCTTGAGCAAAATGGCAGCGACGGCTGAACTTTTTTGGCGCGCCGTTTGCACTCCAGAAAAGTGACATATAACCCCCTTGGTCCCAACGCAACATTGCCCTCCTATATGTCGCCTAGCGAAAGCAGGTATCATGAACCTATGTCCCGCTTTACTGTACTTTGGTACATGCGTCGAAAAGTAAGTCAGCGAGGATATTTCCACCGGTCAACTTGAGCGTGTGTAACACGGTCGCTGGCGCAAGAATACAGCGCAACCAAATTTCACGTACGTCCATTATGCATGACCGTGCTTGCCTAAACGAAAGTGCCCACTTGCTCTTTGAGAAGCTCATATGATAATAAATGACAGACACGTAAATAACACTCCACTCCAAGGGGAGAAAGAATTTCTCGCGAGTGAAGTGCACCGAATAAAGCAGCACAGTGTCTGTCAATCTCTTGCCGACGCGCGAATGTCTTATCCGCGTCGTCCATCGTAGTGCGTCGTCAGCTTCTCTCGGGAAACGAAGCGTTGCGTACTTTCCACAGCGACGACACACATTTTGGCCACACCACTAGATCTTCACTTGACTTTTGTCCTTATCAGGCTGATGTGCGGCCACATGACGACGATACAGTTGTTATTTTAGCGCGTCATAATACGATAGCGTGTTGCCTTTATGCGCTGACCCTGGATCGCCCGCTATAGGTGACGAGCGTATTGCTGGAATCGCGAATATATAGCATAGCGCTTATGTTTGATGCAGATACGATTTTTGTGCATTTCGGTTTCTATCACGTGCTCGAGTATTACCTAGTTACGCTGTCATTTAGATCGGTCGACAACATCTTCAAATAAAAAGGACTACATCTAAATCTTCCAGTGTTAAAACAGAATGTGTGGTTTATTGAGCGCAATCTATCGCGTTGAATCCCGTTTCAACATTCGAGGCTAAGTTGAAGCGCTGCGAAGTGTCACAGCCACATGTCGGCGGGCAGTCAAGCTAGGACCACGTTTTATTTTTCTTTTCAATGAAATTTCAGCCAGAGATGCTGTGTGTAGTTCGGACAATGTTTGCCTTGATTATCGTAGCTTTGGTACCAAATAAAGAAGTTAGCGAATAATAACATAACATTAAATTTTTTCGACAACGTACCCTGATCTTTATCACTGGTGACGGGCATCATACAAAGGACCAAAAAGGGCAAATATGTGAAGTGCTGCCAGTGCCGTATATTGCAATAGCACATTTACAAAAAGCGGCATTTTGTTTCTACCATACACAAGCTTTCTAGGTGCGGATTAGCCCGCTGAGAGCCCTCAGTATTCTGACTGCTTTGTTAGATATTATTAGTTGTTTTTTCTCGCGAAGCTTCACTTGAAAAACATAACCGTGAAATATAAAAGCAGAAAAGAAAAAGCACTCGAAGATCGCAGGAAATGCATTTCAGCGAAATCCCATTAGAAAAGGGAATCACGGGTATTTTGTCTCGTTTTTTTGCGCGGCTGTATTCGTTGTCTTGCTTCCGCTGTGGACCGGAACTATGTACCTTCTTGAGGATACTTCCTGCCACGCCAACCCGCAAAGGTATGAGGTAGCCAGCTTCGCTAAGATGGACTTCGCCCCGAAAGCTTGCTTCCGGCTTGTGTGCGTCGGAGATTTTCAAAGCACAAGAAGAGCATCATATCGCAATATATCTCGTCAAGAGATTTAGAGTGCACTAACTGAAACAAATGTAGCGGCTGTTTGAGCTTTGCTTCGTGCGCCCGGAACAAGAAATTACGAGCGTTTCTTCCGTGAAGTTATGCTTGAGGACAGACGTATATAAACATCTTTAGCGGCATATAGTGCAATTTACTATGCAGCAGCGGCGCCACTGTTGCAGTCATCTTCAAGACGCAAAGCTTCATCGACATGGTCGACATTCTACAGATATGTTTGAGGCATGCAACCGGCTCGCGGAAATCATGTCGCATTTGGCTGAAAATAGGCCACGATTAACATGAGCTGTGGGGGTGCCAACACACTACATATTTGAAAGGATAAAGTTCTTTTTCCCAAACTGTGTAGGCCGACGGTGGGTAGACGTTTACCCCCTGCAAAAAACTTACTGCAATAAAACACTTATGATTTTTAAAGGCCACAACACCGTACGCTCGCACACGAGCTAATAAGCCGTCTTGTTGAGGAACGAAAGAGAATCCTTGCATCGGCGGAGAACACGCTTGAATATATAAAAAAATATACGTTCGAACAGTCCCCCCTCCCCCCATCCTCCCTTGCCGCTCCTCCCCTCCCTCCCACACGAAAAATACCCTTTAAACCAAGTTCAAACACACACACACACACACACACACACACACACACAAGAAACGAACAATACCCTTTGAACCACGCTACAACAAAGGATTTGCCATATTTAATCTATTAAGGTTCCTTTTTATTTTAAGAAGCCACCGTACTTTCATTTTCTTTTAATGGTAGTGCGAGGAAGGGCGATCAACGCTGTGTCCCTTGTCAGAGGAAAAAAGCTAAATAATTGTCCTCGCCGAGACCATATATCTTCCTCATAAGAATATTGCGCTTGTGTTCAGCTTTCACCTTCAGGGGTTTTGTTTTCCGTTTCTCATAGATAACCAAGATTCGTAACAAAATGAGAGTCCTGTTTCCTCAGTGTTGCGTCGTTAGAAATGTTCCCTTGAACACTAATATTCGATATTTTCACAAAGATATAAATGATCTACACGACTCGACTTTCTCTTTCCTTTTACTTTTTTTTTTAAAGAAGTACTGCCTCCGTTCGACCCTGTGGAAGCCAATGTACGGCCAAGGTACTCGATAGCCAACAGCACAATTGATGGTGCAGTAGTTTGATTTATGGGCTGTCTGAGTGCTTGATTGTCATTCCTTATTATGTCGCGTTCGTTCGCTCGTGTGCCATTACAGTAAAATCGCCACAAGCGCAGCAATCCGCATGTCTTTCTCTTAATCAACAGAAACAGCTTTTGCATAAAACTTTCGACGTCTGTTTGGGCAGTTCAGAATGTTGTATAGACTCGAAGGATCAACATTATTGAACTTGCGCAGCGGCGCATCCCCGTATATTGCGGCCTGGAGTGTGCCTGTGGACCCCACACGAGAGTGGGTAGGAATTACTTCTTACCATTATTAAATATTGCTTAATGGTTACATTAGAGGCACATTGACGTCACCACATCACCTCCTCCTCTCGCCAGCTACCATTGGAGCTGCTGTGTGAGGGAACGCCACTTTTGTTCAATTTGAAGGTATCGGTGTTTCATGATGAGGATAGTGCTTACGCGAGATCAGTAGCGCCCCCCCCCCCCCCCTTCGAAAAAAAGAAAGAAAGAAAGAAAGAAAGAAAATGTTTCGAACAACATTACAGTTTTGTCGTAACATGACGTAGTAAGGACTTGACTTCTATGTCTGCAACAGGCACCAGGAAACTGGGAAGAAATGAGTGCAAGTAAACGTTGATACGACCTTACGCTGTCGCAGTCTACGCAATCTCCTGCCGGAGAAAACTCCAGTGTTGGCGGTGGCACTGTTACGGCCCCGTCACGGTCGTCTAGTGGCTAAGGCACTCGGCTGTTGATCCGGTGGTCGCGCTATCAAATCCCGGCTATGGCAGCTGCATTTCCGATGGAGGCGAAATATCGAGGCCCATGTTTACCGGGCGATATCAGTGCGCGCTAAATAACCTCAGGTGGTCGATATTTCCGGATCCCCCCCCCCCCCGTTACGGTATTTTTCATAATCTTATCGTGGTTTCGGGACTGTTACACCCCAGAAATAGATCAATCATGTATTCTCGTTTCGGCGCATTTGAATTTCGCGTGTGCACTTGCGCAGGGAAACCGTCTCCGGTGCTTACGTGGAAGCGGAACGGAAACTACTTTCCTACCAAGACTCTCACTTCGGTGGCCGGAGACGTGAAGCAGTCCAAGCTGACGCTGTCTTCACTGCAGCGCAACGACCTCATGGCCACGTACACCTGCGTCTCCTCCAACAACGTGTCCACTCCTATGGAGGTCTCTGTCACACTGGAACTGAACCGTGAGTTATCACATTGTTCAGTTATTTCGCAGAATATATTACGTAAACACAAACTAGACGATTAATAAAAAGAAAACGTATTAGCCGTGAAACTCATCCAAGTGAATGACACTTCTCGACTGCTTGGACGATTTGCATGAAGTGAAAAAAATCGCGCGCCTCACCAGGTCAAATGAACGATGATTTAAATGAGCTATTGTCAAAAAACCCCTTGCTGACAAAGTAATGCGCCGGCAAAAGCTGACGGTCACATTTACATGTTCTGATTGTTCAGCGCAATCCATTGTCCCTGAACTATTGCCGAAGAGAAATTTAGAATTATACGTGTACCACGAGGAATTGTCGCTAAGCTAAAATTGATTTGCCATTCGTGCCATGGCCACATCAAGTATCTCGATCGCGTTACTTATGTGACTCGTTTGTACGCTCATCAAGGAATAACCGCTCAAAATTGAACCGAGAAACATCCAACTGTTTTAATACACATAAATACTCACTGTTTCTGTCAGCAAACGTTTGTAGTAAAGACTTACCTATAGCGCTGTGTGTACTGATACTACGGAATCTGTTCTAGTCAAAGTTGAAATTATTAACATCTGTTCGTGGTTGTTCTTGTTAAAGCCGTCTGACCCTGTGGTATGTTAAAGATGACCAAGGAAATTAATATTACCCCCCTCCCCCCGCCCTGCCTCCCCTGTGAAGGAGAGGTTATATAAAAAAAATTGATACCCACTCGTTTGTAGAACAAGGCGCCAATGAAATCCATGCGGATTTCGTAGAAAAAAATTCTTGGTTGATGAGAAATTCGTCTTGGTTCCGGGATCATATCCACATCTGTCACCTATCTGGGGCAGTTGCTCTGACAAATAAGCTATCCGAGAAGCTTGCAAGTGGGGACTGATCAGCTAGTCACTATCAGTATTGTGCCTTAGTGCAAAGATTACGCAGGCAGTGGAGACGGCTCGTTTCTACCCACTTTACCCACCCAGCGTTTCTTATGTGATCATCGGAGAGATTACTTCTTCAGGTAGATACATCGCTTCTCCTAATGCTGGGCGGCTCGTAGAGCGTCAATGCAAAGAAACATAGGCGACCTCATTCAGAAAGATGCATTATCCATGCTAAGTTCATTGCAAGTTTTCTACTTCATTGAAAGAAAAAGAAAAGTATTCCAGTGCCCCCAACTTATTTCGATATATCATCAAATTCCCTGCATAATGCGAAATACTGGACACACCAAGGCTCTGCCATAATGTGCAGCGCATTCACATAAAGTCACATTTGCGTGTATTATACGCTTTATATTCCGCCATAAGCTGATTTTTTTATTGATGTAAAAATAAATTAAGGAGTTGTCGACATTTTTGGTGACGGCTACCCCTTTTCGCTTAGATAATAAAATAAATAAAAAAGAAAATTTGTGTCGAATTTTGTGTCATCTATGCAAACTTTCGTAAACATTTCGCGTTTGTTGAAATAAGAGAGGCCAACAAAACAGTGGCACCAAGCATTTCCATTTACAAAGTCAGCATTGTGTTAAAGAAACATTGACATTGTACAGATTTTCTAGAAGAAGACAGCATGTGCTATAGAACGACCGGAGTAGTCAGTGCCCGTCAGCATTGCAATACTTTTAATTAACCAATAAATACCATATTAGTACGTCGTGTAAGGTTAACTTGGCAGTTCAGCTAAGTAGAAGGTTTGAATAGTCGCACCTACTTGGATTTCTTACCTAAACGTAACACACACTGTGGACGTGTCCCAGCCTGACGTGGTGAACCCGCCTTCTCTCTGCTCTGTTCCAGTGGCACCGACCTCGGTGCAGATCCGCAAGAGCGAGGCACCCATCTCGTCGGGCCTCACCGCCGAGATCCTGTGCGAGGTCTGGGGCTCGCGGCCGCCGCCCGAGATCACCTGGTGGAAGAGCAGCGAGCAGCTGAACCAGACCTTCGTGCATGTGTCGCAGGACGGGAACCTGACCACCAGCGTGGTGGCGTTCTCGCCGCAACGCTCGGACAACGGCCAGATGCTGGTGTGCCGGGCGCAGAACCCTCGCCTGAGGAACAGCGCGCGCGAGGACCAGTGGGAACTCAGCGTACACTGTGAGCAACGGCAGCGCCGGCAGAGGCCGTGAAACGGAGCTTTGAAATGCGTGGCGCATGCATGATGCCGACCGTTGAACGCTGTACCGGTGTCACACGTTCACCTTGCAGTCGCGATCGGGCCTGATCCTGATAGAGTATCTCGGTCGTTATACACGCTGCAAAAGGGAGCTTGCCGGAATTGAGAAATTTGGTCCCGATTGGGTTCATTCGCGATACACCGGTATTATAACGTGGATGGTCAGATGAAACAACTGCAGGACGTACAACAAGCACCGGTACAGGTGTAAGTAGGCAAAGCAGCTGCAAGCGACAAGAGGTGTTTCTTTGATCAAAGACAATTCCGTGCCTTTACGAAGCATGAATGTGACGTCGAGGAAAGAAATCTAGCCAGCTTGGAGTTGAAGAAAACAAATGCAAAAAAAAAGGAAAGGCCTACCTGAAGCATTGACAAAAGCTCACAAACTAAGGCAGAGCAATGAAGAAGTGCAGCCACTTTTGCTACAAAATAAGTCGACTAGTACGGCAAACTAAGAACCATGGCCCGAGACACTGCGGCATAAGGATTCAGAGTTCCGCTGACGGTATCGACCATAAAAGGTATATTGTCGTACAGGTACATGTAAGACATGCAGTCTCCAGAATGTCCCATGTTCCAGCTGTTCCATGTCAGCGTTTAGATATTGGCAGTACAGAGCACATCTCTGTCCATCACTTTGTTAGAAAAAAGAGAGAAAATGTCAAGGGTTCAGTTCTATATCCTTGGTTTGTTTGTCCACACAGGAGAGATTGAAAATTATTGTTACATTATTGATAAGCATGTATACTTAGGATATGACCTCGATAAGTCGGGAGTCTCAGTTCAAGAATCTTGCGCATTATATATTCCAACACTAAAAAAAACATTTTTCTTTCGCTTTGGAATAACAATAAAGCATTTTGGGGCGCCAACATGCGTAAATGTTTGATGGCATAGATCACTATACGAAAACAGTAGGAAACGTGTTCGCTGTTTGGCAATTTAAGTCGATTTCTAAACTTGCTCACACGTAAAGCTGTTAAAAATTTCAGGAGCCTTTTCAGGTTTAAACCTCCAATGTTGGGAAGGGTGTGCAGTGTCTGGTAGGTTGGACGTTTCTTCATTCCACAATACTTTTCATCAGTCCCATTAGACACGTTTGATTTTATTTGATTTATTGATTTCTATTTACACGGACACACTCATACAAACACACGCTAGAATGGAGTGGTAAATGGAGGTAGATCAGGGAAAAAGCGGCGCAATGGCGGCTTGAGGCGGCCTCACTCTTTTATTTATGGGTCGAGAAAGGATGTGTGACAAAAGGACACTGTCATATTCTTTCCCTTTGAAACATCACTGCATGGTTTTATTTCGTGGTATGATGTATATTTTATACGCTTCATCCGGAGGCTGAAATTAAAGCTTTCGCTTATGTCGTAAAATGGGGTGCGACGTGCATATTTGAAAGTAATTATACACGATGATGTTAACGCACTGGGTCACGCAATCAGGTGAACCAGAAAGGAGTATAAGCGAAATATCTCTGATAAAAACGAAGGCTAATTGCGCAATTTTTCCTCTTCAGAGTAGTCCAGATAAAAACTGAAGAACATGCGCTTGCAATCGTTAACCATAACTAACCAGCCTTCTTCGGGGAAATGAAAAATCGTGATGTCTGAAGAGGAATTCATCTGTCCTTTTTATACCAGCTTAACTACCCTGAAAACAGCTAATGAAGTCGTACGCGAAACACGACTCGTGGCCCTTAAAGAATTTACAAAAGCAGCTCTACATGCACAGCCTCAGGATGTGCCGAGAAGAGCAATGCTAGGACAGCAGTCATCACTGAGCACGACGTTACGCCGCTGCGCAGCGATTCACGAGTCCGCAGAAATATCGCAAGCGCGTCTGATTCATGCGCCTTTTCAAAGCGGCACCGAAGCGGAGATGTCCCGTCCAGAACACTCCTTGTCAACGCAGCCACCGAGGAGGAATACGGAAGCCCAGTTTATGACTTTTTTTTTACAGGATACCGCTAGTTAGTCAGGGAGGCTTTATCTTTCAATAGAACTACGTGAATGAACAGGACGCCAGACATCTTCGGTGACTGACATCTCCAGCACTCATTAACATCGAGCTCTCTAGTTTTTTCTCTCTCGCATATTTCGTACTTCATGTCACGTGTACATTCAGAGGAGTTCAGATTGCGGTTCATGTAAAGATGAGCCTTTCGTGAGCTCAAGAGCGCATAAGACATCTAGCCGAACGTTTATGGCACGACATCTTCAAGCGCTCTCTCTAGAGAGCGTCTCTACATAACAAGAAAAAATAGCAATCAATGAAAACGAAAACGTAAATTCAACATTACGCCTATGACCTCTCTGAGGCGAATCTTTCACTTTTTTAGAATAATTAAGCATATTACGTAGTTGTTGAAAGTCGGTGTCACGTTCAGCGCCCTAGTGATTACGTGCCTTCCTGTCAAGACGCGCCGACCAACGAGATGTGCAACGGGACCCGTTCGACCGCGGATTAGAATGCCTCCGCAATCTGCCGCCGGCACTCGGTGGTCTGTCTCAGCAAGAAGTTCGCACGTTCCAGTTACCAGCCGGCTTGGCTTGGCTACAGTGTCTGTTGGCTGCACACGCTTCTGAGAAGGAACACATTTTTTTTTCTCTCCCCTTCGTGCACCATCGGTCTTGCACGATATTTTTCTTATCTAAGCGTCTTAGCGTATGATTCAGAACAGAAATGCAAGGAAAGCAGAGCAAGGCGACGTCGTTAGAGATGAAGCGTGGTGCTAATTACCCTATGATGAGAAAGAAAAGATCATAGGGTGCACAGGAACATGTCGAAATTTTCGAAAAGAAAGTTAACATTTTTTTATAAGCATAAATTAGTAATTAGTTCTTGTTTCTCACGTTCAACGTCCCACATAATATTGCTACATTAACGCAGTGCCGAAGATACGCACTGTACAAATTTCTTCGCTACACGATATGCTACGAGCTCATAATTTTCACTGGCGATATGGATTCTGCGTCCGCCAGAATATGTCCGCTTCAATTTGAAATAGAGAAGTCATGTCATCTTGCTCTCTTAGGCGGACCCTCCTATGAAAAATAATTTTTTAAGTACTGTCCCAGAGCGGCGCCTTTTGCAGAGCTCATTTTGGCTTTTCACGTTTACTCAAAAATCAAGTTCCTTCTCAGTAGTTTTCTACGTTCCTCTTCTGTGTTCTTTTCGAGCAGTTATGCAAAATGAAAACTCCAAATGCGTGCCACACATAATTTACTTGCAAGGTGCATCAGTCGAAACCTTTATCACACCGACAAACCTTTCGACATGAACAGCAGCAGCAAAAAGTTACATTGTACAGCGGTTTATGCGGAGCATTTGCACTCGAACTGGCCGCCATTTTTCTCGCGTTTCAAGTTTACCAGGTGAAGCCTTGCTGTCTCAATTACGTGCAGACAAGCCGAGGGTGCAGCTTCGCCTTGGCCACCAGATGTCGTTCGACAACATCCGAGAAAGGACGGACGTCACGTTCATGTGCGTCATCGACGCAAACCCGCCGGTCGAAGAGGTGCAGTGGATGTTCAACGGCCGGGAGTTGCGGCCCGCTCCCACCGCCGCCGAAATGCTCGGCGGGAAGCGGCCCTCGCGCAACAACCTCGTCATTCGCAACATCGGCACCAGTCACTCGGGCAACTACTCCTGCTTGGGAGCCAATTCCGAGGGAGTGGGATCGAGCGCCGAGGTCAACATACACGTCAAACGTACGTTGTTGTATGTCGTGTTGTTGTGGTGGTCTGAAGAAACCAAGAATTTTGAAAGAGAGCAATAGTTACCAAAAAAAAAAACAATGAAAGGCTGCGAAAATTGCGGCTTCACTCTTTGACAGAGCCGGTTCTTAATAAAATGGTTATTGGTTGCACCCCCGCAACTTCTTTTTCACTTGCACACGCAGAGTGAGTGATGTTTACCAGCTACACCATTAGGCTAAAGTTACTCGAGTGCTTTTGTTATTGTGTTGGGGGAGAGGGAAAGGGTGGACGTTACCTAAAGAGCACAATAGCGCAAGTGAAAAATGTTCATGGATCATGTGTAGTCCTCCCAGGCTGCCCAGCAGCGTATGAAGGAGCAACAAGAAAGTTCGCAAGAAGCGATGTTCATGCGTTATTGCAATTGACGTGACAGTTGCACATGCCTGCTTCACGCTACACCGCCTTCAACTCTTGGCTGTTCAAAAATACGTAAAAAAGAAGTTCATGCGCTTTTGTATCGGAATCCACAATTTCAATGCACTGTAAAAAGCGAAGAAGTGGTAGGATACAAAGAAATCATATCGTCAAAAGGCTGTTCATTTCTCACGTTAGTTTAACAAGCATTGAGAATCCGGCGTTCCAAGGCGGCTACGGCGCCTCAGCAGGCCGAGCGTCCCCGCCCACAAGGTATTACGTAACAGAGCGGCCGCTTCTCATAGGCGCATGTGAAGCGCTCAATTTCGGTACTGAAATTCGGCTACGAATGTCACAAATTACGAGCAAGGCTTCGGAAATCTAACCAAAAAATGGGAGTGCCCTAAATTGTTACGCTACCGACCTTCCCCTTAAACAGATGCCCTGTAGTTGACACTTGAAAAGTTGATTAACCAATTCTTATTTATTTAGCTTAGTTAAGGTAACCAATGTAACAGCAAAACTTTTCCGCCTCGCCGTAGGGAATATCTGCGATGACGGAATATGCCTTTTCGTTCTTTTCATTCTTTTCGTTCTAAAAAAACACGCTATAAAACGTCAGTTTTCATAATTTGCCACCATCTTATGTATCACACTTATCGCCCTTCACTTTTCGTGTTCCTGTTCTCTCCTCTCCTGAGTTATGCCTTATGCGCTAGATGAAAAAGAAAAAGGAAAATGACACTTTGGTTTGCTTTGCTTTTTTTTTTCATTTTTGTCAAATAACATTGCGTGTTGCAGACTCTCCGGTGTGCCGGTCCCACCAGCGCGTGGTGTACACGGCAGCTCGGGCCGAAGAAGTAGACGTCTCCTGCGAAGTGGAGGCCCACCCGGCGGCCGTCACTTTCTTGTGGCTGTTCAACTCGAGCCTCCAGAGCCACCAGCTCGACTCGGTCCACTGGAACGGCACTCAGAGCACGGCGCGATACGCGGCGCATTCCACCGACGATTACGGCACGCTGCTGTGCTGGGCCCGCAACGAGGTGGGACGCCAGGAGCAGCCGTGCGTCTTTCTTGTCGTGCCCCAGGGTGAGTGGATCGGGTCAAAGCGGTCGCCGGTATACGCTGCCCACACCGTTCCGTTGCAATAACGCGGAATCTCCATACAAGCCGATTGCACGTATTTGTGGCTTTTCTCTCTTTCTTTATTCTTTGCGATGCTCTCTCCTGGATTTCCGATCACAGTATGTCCAGAGTGGCCGGTCGGCATACCAGAGCCGTTTGATGCAGGAATTCTGTTATATATGTTATGCCTCCCGTACTGGGTCGGACGATCTTTTTGTGTACGCAATGTGTATATGTGTGTGCGCGCCAGTAGGAAGATGTCTCGGCAGGACCTCGGATACGAGAATGTAGCGAAATGTCATATGGCACGAGCAGACAGTAGGCTGGAGAATTTCAACGAGGCGTGGGTTCCACAGAAATTGTAAACTTCTGAAGAATCAAACCTTGAAGCGCGTAACTTCGTGCGTAGCTGCGTGGGTCTCAAAAGAATAGCAGACATTTAATATTGAAGGTGGGGCCATATAGCTTCCAAACTCTAGCTTGGAAGTTAGCGTTTCGCAGTGATTACAGCTCGGAAACCTCTGCGATCGATTCTACGGCGGGACGTTTGTGCATCAAGATGACGCTGGGCAAGGTTCGTGGGGACAGTCACTCGAGCTGCAGTCAGGATTAGAGAAGCTCAAGCGACAAGATAACGGTAACGTTTGTGGGGTGTAAATGTGCCAGCTTTCTTCGGATACATGTCGGCTGCCGTTGGCTGATTCCTCCAAAATAAAGCCAACTAGTACTATCTCGGATAAACTTTCCTTAGATTACATCTTAGCAGCAGCAGTGCATGGCAAAAAAAAAAAGTTAAATCATCATTTACGTAGGTCCCTTTCGAGACTTTATCATGAATCTGACATGAAAAGATTCAGGTATGTGTATCGCCTAATAAAAGAAATTCCGGCAGTTAATTCCAAAACGAATCATCCTGTAAGTGCACTATAGGTGCGCAGCTGTTAGAAAAGAAATCTGCTAGCTTGAGAAGTGTAAATTTAAGTCTGTTTCTACCGGGATAATGTAGAGGGCGTGTTATACTGCTACCACTAGGATGATTCCAGCTCCATGCAAGGGTTAATGGATAGCGCTGCATCGGAAAGGTTTAGGTTTCAAAAGCGAAGGAGATCGTCGCACGGTTTTTCAGGTCTCTGAGTTATCCATCACTTTTTCCGAGACTTCTATTTTTACAGACGTGCGCTATCAGCGATTCATTTTTACGTTGCTCTTTTTAAGGCGTGACGCCTTATTTCATCCCGATACGGGCATGACTGCGAAGGCGAGCCTCTTTTATATTCTAAATTTTTTCTTCGATTCTGGGGATGCTGTTACAACCGTTACGTAACAGTGGCCGTGACAAAGAATGTTTCCGATTTAAAGCGCCTCGCTTATACGAACGCCGCGAGGCAAGACTACAATTTATGACTTCGGGGGCTATGATATATCGTAGCCGCTCGGCGACGCAACCTTCTTAAGAATTCCTAGCATGCTGTGTCCAAGATTTTCAACTGTGGCAATCTTTGCCGACGTCCCTCGAATCATTTTTTTTAAAGAAAGTCAATACACCATTGCGACTGCATGCAGGAGGGGTCACCTCCTATCAATACTCAAGTCGCTTATCCAATTTTATCCTTTTTTTTTCGCTCATATCAAACGGCGTATCCTTTCGACTTCTGGTATTCTCTCGACAAAAGGCTCTTAGCTCGTATAAATGCGCGAGCACCGGTGAAATATGACTTGCTGACGGAATGAAATATTCCCAGAGCGAGAGCAGAAAAGGAGTCAGCTGCATTTACCATCCTACGGCGTGGTTACGCGATGAATCGCATTGCGATGCTGCATTCCGTTAGAAATTGGTTATGAAAAGCATTTATATTTTTCGAAGATGATAAAAAGAAGATGACTTACGCGGGCGTGGCGTTAAACTTCGCGCAGGCAGGTCATGTCCAGTCGAAGATCAGAAGAATTGCGTGTGCGAGGGGCGCTTGACTGCGCTTGGACCAGTGTATACGATGGGAATAATGCACGTGACGTGCGCGCCTATTTTTTTATCCTTGTGAAACATCTAAATCTGATTTATATAGAGCGCAGAACCGTATACCGTAGCAAGAGACATTATAACGCCCTTTCGTGAAGGCGTTTCGCAAGGTACATCTCCAATTTTCTGTTATGTAGAGCTGAGTATCGTAATGACAGCTGCAACGGAGCCTTATCTTGCAGGCTGTCCACGACGGCACCACGGCGGTATTCTGACTACGGTACTTAGCTGCTTACTCAAAGGACGCGGATTCAATCCCAGCCGCGGGGGTGGAATTTTCGATACTTGCGAAAACCCTAGATACGCGTGTGCTGTGCGTTAACAGTGTACATTACGAAGACTCAGGTGGTGCAAAAATTTCCGGAGCCCTTAACTGCGGCGTGCCTCGATATCATATCGTGGTTTCGTCCCGTAAAACTCACGCAATAGTTATCTCATAGGCAATAATTCACCCCTTAGAGTTTGTATGCGCTCTGCTCATTCCTAAGGCTTATCCCATTTCGTGTACGGAAATGACATTGGTGATGTATAGTTTTCATGTGATTTAATTATTAATAATCTTAATGCGTATCTTATTGCGAGAAATAGAAAGAGGACACGACAAGAAAGAAAAAAAGGATAGAAAAAAAGAACACGACCACCCCCCCCCCCAAAAAAAAAAAGAAAAAAAAAGAAACGCGACACTGCTTAGAGTCTGTCCTTAGACCACTCGTCCTTAAAAATAGCAACAACGCGTTCAGCGCTTTCCGTGCTGACGATGGTCCTGGCCACTGTCCCAAGAATCGTTGCTCGGACAAATGCCGCCTGTCAAGTCTGTGTAGAGCAGCGGTAAGTTCTTTCCTGGGGCCACTGAAACGGGGACACTCACATAGATGACATATCGTTTCATCGCAGTTTCCGCACTTAAGGTCGTTTGCGATTCCAATGTGAAATGAGTAGGCTTTTGTGAAGGCAACCCCAAGCCACAGGAGACACAAAAGCGTCTCCTCAGCTCGAGGTGTTCCCGACGGAAGGCTGAACTGAAGGTCCGCGTGCAAACTGTGGACATGAGCATTGGTGAATTCTGATGAATTGCACTGTGCACGTGTAAGTTCACGTGCTAGGGATTGCGGCCTTACGGATGCGTTGGTCCTGGAGAACGGTTTTGCTATACAGTGGTTATCATCGTGGGCAGATCGGGCGTATTTATGAGCGAGGTCAGTGCCGCTGATCCCACAGTGACCCCGTATCCACTGGTACGTGATGTGTCCTTGCTCGACTGCACTGGTTCACTGGCAAAGAAATGCACAGTGTCAACACGCATAAGGCCGATACAATGGGTGATTAAACAGGTCAATTCAAGTGTATTCCATATGGGCAGAGCCACATATTCAAGACAGAAGATTCTCAACACCATTTCTGTTCAGATGCTTCCATTGAAACCGACAGGCCAGCGCATTACGTCGAGGACAGTTCTCGCCCTGATAGTGCGAACTCAGATTAGTTTAAACGTGCTGTAGATGAGCACAAGTTCTTCGCAAGGTGTCATCGCATTTAACATCATTAAATATTGTAGTTAATCAGTCTCGAGTATCGCCATAATAGTGATAGTCTGATAATGATACGGGTGTTTAATACGCAGAGTTTAGTCTTACTGTTTAAGTCAATGTAGAATCATCTTAACGAAATATAATGGCGCGCGATGATAAGTCAACGCACCAGTAGCATAGCACTCAGAACGCGTAAAAAATCGGCAGATCCCACGTGCAGTGGGAATCAAGGAAACTGCGAAGCACGCATAAGGAACGTAAAATGGATTTGCATTGTTGTCTCGCTATACCGAGTTTGGTACATATGAAGTTAACGAAACGGCCACAACAGCACCAAGACTGTGGCATGTAAACCACGCCGCTCATACACGCATGTCATGATTCTAACGTTATGACTTGTCATTTACGTTCGTCATGCAGTCGTGTTGTGCCATACCAGTTTTGGTATACATCCCTTTAATGAAACGAGTGGCATGTAGATCATGCCGCTAATGACATGCATGTCACGATTTTCGTGTTGTGACCTGTCATTTATGATCGTCATGCAGTCATGTTGTGCCAAACCAATTTTAGTATAGTCTCCGTGCAGTCGAGTTTTCCATGTGCGACATCAGCGCCAGAATGCACAGCCTGGTGGAGAGAAGAAGCAAAATTGGGCAGACTGTGACAGGGAACTACACGAACGCGATGCGCGTCTCCAACTCTACAGCAGCAGCGACCGCCCGCCCCACCTTCTTTCGTTTTATTTCCTTTGAGACGCGCGCTCCAAACCTGCGGCAAACTGTTCCAAAGGGCGACGCCGCGAGCGTTCGTGTGGTTCGCAGCACGTCTGGAAAGCAGCGAAGAAACGCCCGCGTCGCTGTCGCCTCGGTTTCCACCGTGCGCGACTGAGCCGTCCGACGAGAGCTACGTAGCGCCGTCTGGTCAGTAGACGGAGCCCATACATCCCATTAACGAAACGGCAGTATAGCGCCAGGACCATGGCATGTAAATCATGCCGGTCATGACACGCGTGTCACGATTCTAATGTTACGACCTGTCATTTACGTTCGTCATGCTGTCGTGTTTTGCCATAGCAATTTTGGTATACATCCCATTAACGAAACGCCTGGCATGTAAATCATGCCGCCCATGACATGCATGTTATGATTTTCATGTTATGACCTGTCATTTATGTTCGTCATGCAGTAATATTGTTGCATACCAATATTCCTACACATCCCACTAACGAAACGGTCAAGAGAGCTCCAAGACCGTGGCATGTAAATCATGGCGCTCATGACATGCATGTCATGGTTTTCATGTTATGACCTGTCATTTACGTTCATGATGCAGTCATCTTGTGGCATGCCAATTTTCGTATACGTCCCATTAGCGAAACGCGTGGCATGTAAATCATGTCATTCATGACATGCATGTCATGATTTTCATGTTATGACCTGTCATTTATGTTCGCCATGCAGTCATTCATATTGTGGTATACCTATTTTTGTATCCATCCCATTAACGAGACGACCAGGAGAGCACCAAGACTGACATGTAAATCATGCCACTCATGACATGCATATCATGATTTTCATGTTACGACCTGTCATTTATGTTCGTCAGGCAGTCATGCTGTGCAATACCAATTTTCGCACACATCCCACTAGCGAAACGGCCAGGAGAGCCGTAAGACCGTGGCATGTAAATCATGCCGCTCATGACATGCATATTATGATTTTCATGTTATGACCTGTCATTTATTTTTTTTATTGATGTTCGTCATGTAGTCATGATGTGGCATACCAATTTTCGTAGACTTCCGAATAGCGAAACGGCCGAGAGAGCACAAAATCGTAGGCGGCTAGATAGATAGATAGATAGATAGATAGATAGATAGATAGATAGATAGATAGATAGATAGATAGATAGATAGATAGATAGATAGATAGATAGATAGATAGATACGTGAGCACATCAGTTTAAGATATCTTGGATGTTTCTTCTTACATACCGTCAATAAGTGTATGCTCGGAAAATGGAGAAGCCGTCGACCGATAGTCGTGAAATAAAGAGCGAGAGTTGTTGCTGGCTGAACAGTGCTTCGTGGCCTCCGTGAATACGTAGCGCATAAGTATGTACATGTGGTTGAAACCACCGCCGTCTACTTCTCTTAGTGAAAATGTTTGAGCTCCTGAGGAGCCCTGAGAGCTGGTCGTATATCGGCTAGGGTAATCTGGAAACAAGACACCTCGAAGTGGGGACGCCGTCCTTTGGCCTTTTTAGGGGCGAAGCTCCTTAGGGTAGAGGCTTCTCTCCCGTTGCGTGTCATAACCACGCTCGCTCTCGGCCCGTGCCTCCCGGCGCACGATCTCTCTCTCTCTTCGACAGCGGCAGTCATGAGTGCAGTCAGACGGTGGTGTTGGCCGATCCCGGAGACAGTGCACCAAGACAGTGTCATCTGCTGCCGAGAGAGAAAGCGAACGGTGCGCGTTGCCTATGGAAACGCTCTTTCTTCGATGAACGACGAACGCTCCTGCGGCGGAGGCATTTTCGATGGAGGCGAAAATGCCAGAGTACTGTGCGTTGCCAGTGCACGTTAAAGGACCAGGTGGTCTAAATTTCCGGAGCCCTCCACTACGGTGTATCTCTCCTCTCTATCTCTTTCACTCCCTTCCCCCCATCCTCACGGGCGCTCAGCCGTGCTCCCTACATGGACTGCAGAAAGTAGCGTCCCTTCTTAACCGAACCAGGATCATGATGATGATGATGATGATTGATTGTTGTTCGGTTAGGAAAGGACGCTAATTTCTGCAGCCCATGATGATGACTGATGATGATTGTGCTTCGGTTAGGAAAAGACGCTAATTTCTGCCGCCCATGTAGCGAGCACGGCTAAGCGTCCGTAGGGGGGGGGGGGGAAGGGAGTGAAAGGGATAGAGGAGAGAAAGGCCGTAGTGGAGGGCTCCGGAAATTTATACCACCTGGGGTTCTTGAACGTGCACTGACAACGCACAGTACACGGGCCACTAGCATTTTCGCCTCCATCGAAAATGCAACTGCCGCGGCCGGGACCGAACCCGCGTTTTAAAGACGACAGTCTTTTTTGTGATACTTCAACGCAGAAATTTTGGTCTGTCTGTCTTTGTGTGTGCCTGTCCTGCTTTTCTGGCGAAATGGCGAAAGTTTAACCCCTTCCTCAACGACCACCCATCTTGCACTGTTAGCTGCGTTCATACTTGTGAACACAGTCGACCAAAAAGCAAATATTACGCATATATGAGGCGCAACATCAATACGTAAGTATTAGATGGTGGGTTCCTTTAGTAGAAAATACATAGATGCGTAATTCCAAAGACCTTAGTGCTTGTTAGGATGCGCTAAAAATGCGATGGTATGAACGAAAAAGCAGACGTTTCCTACGCTACGGTAAAACGACACGGTGCTGCCTACTACCAATAGCTCTGCGTATTACGCAAGCTTCTTGCGTTTCCCGATATCATGGCCAGATGGCGTCCATATCTCACGCAGCGCTGCCTCCATTTCATCAATGTCAGCCACATGCGGCCGCTTCAACATAGACGGAGCGCTGTCTGAGGCGAGGCAAAACATAAATGGCCGTTTGATGATATAGAACTGGTATTCCCAGGAAAGCCTCGCCACGCTAGTGATGGTACTCGGCAGCTGATCTGAGGGTCGCGGGATCAAAACCCGGCCGTGGCCGCTGCATTTCGTTGGAGGCGAAATGTTGAGGCCCTAGTACTGTGTGATGTCAGTGCACGTTAAAAGAAGCCCAGGTGGTCGAAATTTCCGAAGCCCTCCACTACGGCGTCTCTCATGACCAGTGGTGGTTTTGGGACGTGAAACACGAGAAATTAATCAGAAATAAATTGCCAGTAAAAAAAGACCTTCTGCGCTGTACGAGGTACATCAATACGAGGTACATCAATGTATGTTTCACATACATTGATGTACCTCGTATTGGCTCATGTTTGCTCCACGAGAGCCCACTGATGCCAAAACGGACGACAACCAATAAAGCGAGGCAACTCTACCGACGCTTCTTGAAGTTGAGGTTAAACTGACGGAAACCTGGGCGCACTCCATTTCGAGGGTAAAGAACACTCTTGGCCGCAGGTTGAGCTTGCTTGTCAACACAGATTTTTGCCTATCAATTGATTTCTTTCTAATCGTCGCTTTCTCCTCTTTGAATACGTTTAAAGTAATAAGAATGCTCTGAAGGGCATCCAACGCCAGCTTTTCTGCCACAACCTGTTTTTACGAAGCTCTGCGGGTGTCTTCAAATAATTAGGTTGTCCCCGTAATGCAGGGACACGACTTCAGCTATCCGACGAGACTCTGCTGACGATGCTCATCTCTGCGGTCACTGTCCTCTTCCTGCTGCCGTTGTGCATCATCATTGCGCTCCGGCTGCGCAACAAGAGAAATGACGAGGAAGGTAAGTGCGATCTTAATATGTCTCTTACACTCATCGATCGGTCTTCATCGTCTCCTGTTCTTCGGTACGCATTCGTGCATTCTTGAATTGTACCATCGCAACAGCGCACCTACATATTGAGCAATAACAGGAAATTTCCTTTCTTTCTTATTGTCAGCGAAAAGAAAAAAAATGTCCTGCGCGAAATGGCAAAATTTAGGAAGACACCAATTGAAACATGATGTATATCTGTGAATCGTGACACGTTATTTGGCATTTTTAGCCAACTTGGATGATGGAATAGCGACCATGGGTATTTGTTTATCTAAGTATTCAGAAATTATGTGCTCTTTACCGAGGAAATGCCATATATATAGGAAAATATATCATGGCGAGATCGTTGAGCTTGTCTGATGTCATAATTACCAGTTATGTTAGAGCAATAGCTTCCAGAGTTCGGTCAGTAAAGGTCTCTTGGAGTCACGTCTAGACCATGGTTTCCAGGAAGAGGTATAGCGGCACATGGATTTATTGTTAAAGTTATCTCTGCAAGCTCTTTTGCCACTCGGTTCTAAACGCTTCTGATATCGCACGCCAGGTACTCGCACTATTATCGATCAAAGGCTGCGTGACATCTTTAACAATAAAATGGTGAGCAAAGCGATCGAGAGTACAGTAATCAGGACGAAACCATTTGCAGGCAATCGGCACAAACTAAGTAAATATTTAAAGAAACTGCACATTGTGTAACATCGCTCTTTAAAGATTTGTTTTATTTCTTTCGGCTGAAAACCAGATTTAAATCCAGCTTTACTTTGTACACAAGATCGTATGCACAACTCCATCTCCCTCAGTTTTTTCAGCTGCCATGACAGCATGCACTTCAAGACTGACAGCATGAATAAAACAACCGACAGCAATTACTTATTAATGACTTATAGTTACATCACTTCAGTTATTTAACCCCAAAAGTGATGTTTTAATCCTTTCATGGTCAATGAACAATTTTTGTCATTTCTACGTGACTTGCTATAGCGGTATTCTAGCAATGACCAATTTTGTCGTTATCCTTACCTGTCGACAAATAAAACTCTAAGTGTAAGAACACTATCTGACGGTTAATTATTTATGTTTGCTTTGGTCTTCTGAATCTGGCTATATCACAGGGAGGCTGTTCGTTAGCCTCTAAACTTTCTGCTGCTTGTTCCAACGCGGTATCTTTCATATTTTTCTGGCTTCCCATTTTTCAGTAGGTAAATATCACGCAATTTTATTACATTGCTTAAAATACCACGCTTATACACCTTGCCTGCAAATTGTTTAATCGGTAAGGCAGTACTTCTAGAGTTAGCTTTTTGTTTTAATTGGGTGTAATTAGGAAGAAATTTCTAGTGACTGCTCCACTGTACTTCACTCTCTTTTTTCGTCATGTAATCCTTCTTTCCCCAAGTCTGGGAGTTGATCGATATAGGCCAGCATAATGTCATCCATTATATTGACACGCTGGTGTTTCACAACGCAGGTATCTTTATTTTAGAAAATGGTGTTATCAACCTGCACTGCAATACTGCTCACTCCCAAATAAACACATCAATTGTTGTCGGCCCTGAAGGGAAAGCAACACTTCGAATGAAGGCGACTTGATTACAGTTTTTGTCAACGCAAGTATACGCTTCATAAACTGCTTATTAAAGCCTATTTTGGGTGCTTGGATGTGAGAGAGCCGATGGAATGTTGGGTTGCAATGGCAACGCATTCATTAAGATTGAGATTTTCGTTTCGAGAGCGGATGTACTGCATAAGAGGCGCTGCGGCAGCATTAAGGAGACGCTTGGTTCGTAAAAAGCCAGGGCGGCCTATGCTTACTCAGGTGGTTGCTGTTTGACCAACCACAGCTTGTAGATGCGAAGCAGGTTATGGAGGAGTTCAATCCGGTGGTGGTGTGCGGCGGGACCACCCTTACTGCGCATGCGCAAACCCTCTCCACACACCTCCTCCTCTCCACGTGACGTCTGCGTTGCATACGGCGGGGTTTGCTCGCCGACGCTGTCGTTGCGTTTCGGCATGTCGAGCCAGCGTTGTATCCGTAGCAGTTTCCCGCCGACGTTGCCGTTTGCGCTGGCCTACCCTAGCCCGGAGATCCGTGATCATGACAGTGTCGTGATCATGACAGTGTACTCATGAACCCAACCTCTGCAAAGGGAACGTAGAACTGTACCGACCAAGAGCAATGGTGGAATACGACAACGCGTACAAGAACGACCCATTCATCACGGTGGGAGACTTGAACGTGGACATATTCAAGAACTCTTGGATAGTGCAACACATGATAAGCAGGCACTCCATCAATGGAAACACTTAGTCAAACCGATTCAAACGAGGTGGAGGTGTGCACCCTCCCCCCCCCCCCCCCCCCCCCTTTGTGCTGTTTCGCATCGCCTCATGGTCCCCTTTAGCGGGAGATCGTGTAAATTTTTTTGAGCAACCAATGCGTGGCTGCCAAGCGGTTTGCGGCAACGCCGGTAGTAATATTTTTACAAGGAAGAACTACACCTTCTTTTCCATTCAGGACATGCACGTGTACTCGAACAAACCGGCAAGACTGGCTGAAAATAACCGAGAAATATTCATACGACCGAGGAGAAAGCACCAGGTGCCTTACGTTTCCCGATATAGCTATATGCAAGACGACGCAGCATGTGTGAAAGCGCCTAGGCTATCACACTTGCCCTGAAGGTCCACGTGTTGTATACTGTCCTTCGAGCAATTGTTTCTGCTGAAGTCGTGTGTACAGATTGTCCCGAGGCGTATAAGGATAGCGCGTGTCTCCCATTCTATTGACCAGCGGAAGCAGGTGTCTGGGCTGTTCTGAGGGAGGAGGTGGCGGGCGGAAAAACTTTCTTCCCGAAGAAAGGATGATAGGAAATGGGTGCATGTGAAAGAAAGGGTATTCCTAATAGTTACAAAGCTCCTGGATCGGCTTCCGACAGAAAAAGAGAAGGACAGATACGGCTCGACGGTTCTGCAGGATATAATATGTCCGAATCCCGTTCTATTTTAGGTATCCCCTTTCGCATGATTCGTGCTGTTTGTTTGTCTTTCCCTGCTAGTTTGGCACATTCTTGCCGCTCATATTTTTGCTGTGATCCAGAAACTAAACAAATTCTTCTTTTTTTTTATTGCAGCGAATGCTTAGGTGTTACCCCGTACAAGAAAGACTTTTCTATTCATAAGCGCCGTATTCACTGTACACTTTTTTTTTTTATTCCAATGATGCTCCCTGCGGAGCTATGGCATCTTAAAACGATGTTCAACCGCCCCTGAGGCGTGAGAGTTCACGCCATTGTTATTAGTGTAAATTTTCCAACTTCACTTCATTACGTTACCTAATCCTACCTTAGGCCTTGCCTTCCTTTCCGTGACACCCGTTCTGAACAGATACGTTGCACTGAGTCTGCCGCGGTGGTACCGTGGTTATGGTGTTCAACTGTTGACCTGCAGTACGCGGGTTACATCGCAGCAATCGCAGTCGCATTTTCAGTGGAAGTGAAAACGCTAGAGGCCCGTGTAAGTGCAGGATAGAGAACCCAAAGGGATCAAAATTTACGGATCCCTCCACTGGGGCGTGCATCGTATTCTGTTACTGGCACGTAAAACCACAGAACTCGCCATTACATTACGCTGCAGCTTTTCACATATTACATAAGCACCACAATATCTTCTCTTACACAAGGCACAAGAAAAATTACAATAATGCATTGCAATAATTACCACTTGAAATCACTTAGCACGAGGACATAGTTTCCAGTGCCTGAAACACTGCGGGTGTGGCAAGCTCGGCATAATTGGAAATGTTCCACGGTCTGCATATAGAAAAGGTGAGCTTCTCGAAACGCGAACTTGGCAAAGCGCGGCGCGTGGAAGTTACAGACCTTTGGGCTAGGTGGTTCTTTCTGTAAAATGAACTGTAGCACTGGAGGAAAAATAAGTTAAAAGTGAAAAGATAAAAAATAAGCCACGACACGTGCTCAGGTACACTTTCTTGTCTTTGTGGTTTTAGAGCTACAGCGTCATTTTGCATAAAAATTAGTCGAGCGGTGAAGTACAGGCTGATGGCATGAGGAATGCTTGGGTAGAGGCTGAAGTCGGCGCGACGCTAACATCCCAAACGAAGGAGTCGTAGCACGACGCTACTTGTAAAGACGTACTAGTAGTCGGCTGAAAGTTCGCCCAATCTGTCCAACTCTATCTTTTCCTTCTAATGTCAATTAGAATATAAGTTAATTACCGCCGGTCGCTCTCTTAATGCTCAATGTATCGTGGTTCTCGTGATTTTTAGTTCCATTGTTCGGGGACTGGCTTCTTCATTATCCTGAAGCCTCTTTGCTTACCTCAAAGTTCCTGCTTGATGGAATAGTGAGAGAAGAAGGTAACTAGTGCGCGCATTTCGATAACAGCGTAAGCTGCTTGTGATGATCATGTGGAGCTACTCGTCAACAGTACCCACAGAATTACCCTCGTTTGCCGTCGTTTGCGCAGAGTTATGCGTGAATACCGAGCTCTTTCCTGTATGCCCGAATGCCTAGGAAGATATGCCGTTTGGCTTCAATTGTTAAACAAGATTTGTGTTTACACCACTAAATTTTCTGACCACCGAGAAGCACACAGCTTGGCTTAAAAAAAATAACGAAGCGTTTGTGTTCTTTTATCACCCGGGAAACAGCTTAAAACGAAGCAGACCTAGGGGTGACCGACGAAATAATTTAGCAGTGTCGGGCATGCCACGAACGAGGGCGCGGTGCGTATAATTGTCCGCGAGCTCCTCGTGATACTTTTCAAACATTTATCCGCGTGAACAAGGAACACTCCTCGACCAGCCTTGCACCCTCGGTTTAAGCACGCACACGACCTACTATCGTTAAATATAACTGC
The DNA here is from genome assembly GCA_013339685.2 of Hyalomma asiaticum. Lineage (NCBI taxonomy): Eukaryota > Metazoa > Arthropoda > Arachnida > Ixodida > Ixodidae > Hyalomma > Hyalomma asiaticum. Next base: position 59,624,798 of record CM023482.1, read on the forward strand.
GCAAAGGAGCGATGCTCTTGCTAACTTTTTTCGAACACTTATCACTAGCTTCGCGCGCAAATCTTTTCTCTCGCTCCCTGACACATGTCTGAAACGTAGTTCTGTCCTTTCCTGCGCAATTATAGCTCTCTCACTCACTCACCCTACAGCAACCACCCGCGGGTCACACTTTGCGCTCGTGATGTGCTCCATGCTTGCCAACAAGCGAGCAGCGCTCGTTGCAATGTCCTCCGCTTCGCTCGTCGAAGAAGAGGAAGCTCAATTCAATTACCGCGACAAGATGAGCGAGGGAACACCGGGTGGTGTCGCCCTGCTCTTATTCGTTTGTTCCTGCAGAACTAGGCCGTTTCCAGAGCCCCTGTTTATATACGAATCAGCACGATGCTCATAACGAGGCACACGCATACAGCGCGGAAGGAGTTGCGCTTTTTCCAATACGCCCGCCCACACATAACTGTATCTCTTTCTGTCTCGGCAATCTATGGGTTGCTGGATAAAGAAACGAAAGTACACAGTGACAAAGGTGCTTGATGAGCTTATGGTTCGGGCTACCGAAGCGGTGGCGCAATACGCCTTACATCGATTTTAGGAGCTGTAGTTTCAAAGTAAGCCTGTTTTCATAGAGAATTATAAAAAAAAACAAAAACAAAATGCAGCTATGCGTTACCCCCAGTGCAGCGAGAAGCGCTACGCCACGAAATGTGCTAAGTAGGGCCTCTTGTTATACAGCGAATACGTGGTAATAATACAAGAATCAAGCGACAGCGAAGTGTTGCATTAGAAATCTGACGAATCCTATAAAAAAATAAAAAGTCGCGCCGCAATACGTTTTGGTGAAGTACTTGCGGCGCCGAAGATTCGGGACGTGGACGCAAACCTTCGTTGCAGTGTTCCGAGCAGGCAAGGAACTCGAGGAAGGAATACAGAACATATAACCCGTTCATATCCATTTGCGTTTTGGTTACTGGTGTTGTTATCATCCTCACCATCGAAACTATAGCTGACGACTTGTGTACACTTCCAGTAATCTTTTCGTCGCCTTTTCCAATTTTATGTCGTTACTTCTTTCACAGACTCGCATTATGCGTCAAACCTTGTTCGCCCTTAGGGTTGTCAACTTCCATATTATGTATTTTCCCCCCCAATCTTTCGCTGTTTCACTTTTGCAGCGCATACCGTAAACCTATTTAAATGCAAATTAGGACAGGCGTCATACAGGCGTTCCTCTCGCGTTTGTGCGGGAACAATTTGTTTGCTCTCACTGGCTGCCTTATCCTACACGCGAGAAAGAAAGCGTGCAAACAAACAGAGAACGTCTATTTGATCTATGTGTACCCCTAAAAAAACAAAGAAGGAAAGGAACGGGCTACAAAACATCCCATCCTACGCCAAAATGTTCCCTGCCCGCACACCAATAGGCCACTATTTCAAGAGGCGAGTTAAACAGCAAATTGGTGTACAAGAGTTATCAATTAGAGTACGTTTTTTAAAGTGAGCCTCCATTTATGGCACATCGTATGCGCATGATGGTAGCAACTGCTATTCGCTTACTCGATTCAATTTGCAAAGCGTATAAACATGCAGTATAGCATTAAAATGCCGCTGCTAGTTGATGCGAATGGGAGCTCTGAGGCGGCGGAATGGAACAGGGAAACAAGTAGTCGGGCTATTTTGTAGTCCCTATAGATTTGCAAGCTTCCCTAACCACCCTCAATTCATACAACAAAGATGTTGGAAAGCGTTTACGCTTCGCGTTTCATAATAAAACGATATAGCGCTATTGCGCCCCATCGCGTCGCGCTCGCGTAGAATAATCATAAAAATTGCCACATGACTAAAGAATGTTAGAATTATTTGGGTTTTCACATTAGAGGACTATGTTTTCTCGTACGTTCAAATTGCAACTCAGAACTATCACACACGCAGGATCAGTTAAGTCGTAGTTTACAGTTTTCCTGAGTGATTTTTACCTGGATGAATTCAATTTTGTTCCCTAAATTTGCCCCATGGGGAAGGCTTGCGTGGTCGGGTGCTCTGGGTTGCTACGGCGGTTGTATGAAATTATTTCCGCCGTGGGCGCCTGCGCCGGCGCCGGATTTTTGCATCAAGAGCTTAACGTTATCGCGTTAAATATGGGAATTTCTAGACATCGACTAAGCAAGGATGTAGCGTGTGGTAACGAAATGCAAAAACAAAAAGCTTGAGCTAGTGGCGCTGGGCAAGCGAAGCAGCGGAGCAGATGGACTCTTGCCTGCTCCCGGTTTGTCTCCGGCACACCCGCATTTCTCTCTGGTTCGAAGGCTGTGGAATCGCCTCGCGAAGCTTCTGGAAATTGGACAGAACTTGACAGAGCCTGGGCTAGTTGGTATGGTATTCAAATTAGCTTTTAAAGAGCCAAAAGACACGAACCGCAAGAGAGAATACAGGACGGAGCGCCCAGCTCTTCGGGAGTCGCTGGGAAATTGTGCGATTCGTCCGGTACACAGCGTTTACCGAAGCCCACAGCGCTTCTGCAAACTCTGTGCATCGGACAAAGCCACTCTATATACGCACAAACGCTCAGGGCAGGCAGGCAGGCAGGCAGAGAACTTTATTTAGGTCCTGAGGAAATGCGGTGGGACGTCCCCTTCTAGGGGGAGCCTGTAGAAGTTGCGGGCCGCTCCCACGCAGGGACAGGAAGACCGCGGCCCACCGACTACTCGCAGGCCCTCTGGACAGTCAGCAGTGGAACCGAACGGCCGCCGCTTCTAAGGGTTTCCTCCCAGTTTTGTTCTTTGCTGAACTCTCTGTCACGTAACGCAGGACAATTCCAGAGCATGTGGGCTAGTGAACTGGAGTGCATTAGCGCAGAGGAAAGAAGCGCGTGTGCGGACGCACGCGCGCTTCTTTTGGACACTGCGTAGAAGTGCACGCTCACTATTGAGGAAGAGAGCTCATAAGGATGATAGTTTTGCGGCATAGGTAGTTAGATAGCACTGTATCGCTGTTAAAAAAGAAAAAAATGAAGACCCGGCGGGGAGGCAAAACCTCGACGTCCTCACGTGGAAGACCTAAGGCCCTGTCTGCGAAAGCTTGCAGGTCTATCAAAAAGTTGCCGCCAACCAATCAAAGACCCACGCAGTTATATTTACGTACAACTTAAAGAACCCGAGGCGCTCAAAATTACTTGTGTACACTCCTCAACGTGGCTTGCCTTGAAATCATACCGTGGCTCTGTACGAAAAACCTCATCAATTATTGTTATCACCGATGTAATATGATTAATTATGTATTTTTATCTCATTCGCTTGGCGGACAAACATTTCCATTTTTATCAAGAGACGATGTGGGTGACATGCAGAGCGGCCGAATCATTGCACGACACGCAATCGTTCGAACCTATTGCAAGCCAGGCGATAAATACGGGTGCGAATAAGAGCTTGTAGAGAGCGTCATAGTTGATAATAAAAAGTGTTCCGATTTTACGTACCAAAACAAATACAATGTATGATTGTGAGGCTTGCCTCGTAGCAGAGAGCTCCGGAAAAGTATCGATCACCTGAGTATTTTTAAAGTTCGTCTGAGTCTCGTAAGAAGATTTTGCAATTCGTATCTGTAGGAATGCGGCCACCGCGGCCAGGACTTGATTTCGCGACCTCAAGGTCAGCAATCCAAAAACCGAGCCGCTAAGTTCTAAACGCGAGTGCGCATAACAGTTGATGAGAGAGTTTGTAAATTATACGTCGTCGTTGTCGTCATAGTCATAATGAATATCATCCTCATCATCATGTCGTCATAACCATAATCAATCTCATCCTAATCATCATGACCCCTTATTTTCAGTCCGTGCCGGAGGGACTCTTCTTTTAAAGATACTCTTAACCAATTAACAAAGTGGGCAATGGAACGACCACCGGTGCAGTTTAGTTGATAGAGCATCGGACGCTATGTTCGGAGGTTGTGGGCTCGGTTCTCAGTGATGGCTGGTCTGCGTTTTCGTCCACTTTACTTCCTTTCCATTCACAGTGACAATTACTACCCTACAGCTGAAAACTAGAAATAACTTCCCCTACGCCTTCCTTGGCTTCATTGTCAGTTGGATTCATGAGATTACGACACCTGCATACAGTTTCCGATGAAGGGGAAATATGTGAAGATATTCCTGCATACCGTGCTCTTAACAGTGAGTTAAATAAACCCACTTGTTCAAAAACACATTCCGTAGCACTCCCCGAAAACTGCTCTCTTAAGAACTGTGCCATTTCGCGCTGTTAAATGTCACGAATTATTCATTTCGCGCTTAAACGCTTTCGCCCACCCTGGCGTTGTGGTCTCGAGGTCGTTCGTCCTCACAAATTTCTCGTGGACAGCTTCTGATAATTTTCTACAGGAACCTGAGGGCGCGCGGCAGGCGTAGTTCCGTCAACAGAGTGCGCTGGAGCCACTCGAAGGTCGCGTCAAAGCAGTGTTCTGGAATGAATTCAGATTTGGCGTCGATAAACACAATTAATTATCCGAGTACATGATAGTGTCCAGCTAGAAAGCCTGCGCATGCTTCCTTGTATTCTTTTGAAGTATAGCATGAGCGCTTCGCTGGGACCAGTTCGCGATCACATTATATGCATGATATTATGTTTCCGCCTCTGTTTTTTTTCTAGGGAGAGAGAGAGAGAGAGCTGGAGCGATGACGGCATCTCTTGAACGTGACGAGGAAACTCGAGACGAGGAAATAAGGGAATGAACTGACAGTGTGTGAAGCAGAGTGTTTCAGGCACTTCTGTTCTCTAGCTTGAAAAGTAAACTCTGTTTATGGCGCTCTGCCGAGGACGGTCCGCGAAAAGGGAAAGTCCTATCACTGCTAGATTAAAACTAGATTTTATCCTAGTGGCAGAAATAAAAAATAGTATTCAAAGAGAGTGTTGTGGAATGAGATAAAGAAAGCGCAAGACATGGTAGGGAGCGCAGAGAATGTTTCACAAACATTGCAGTAAATGTCATTTTCTAAATCCACGGTCGCAGAGAGCTAAAGAAAGAAGAACAAAAAAGAAGGGGGGGGGGGGAAGGAGGGAGTTCGGGAAACGTTAACCATCGGGAAAGAACAATGAAGCCCTGCCAGTTTCCCTCCTTTCTCTAACCTCGTTCACTCTCTCAACGAAAGGCACTGAAGACAGACGAAGCTGACTGAGCGTTTTACGACGAGAGAAGAGGTCTCGACCTGGGATCGGAGATGGTTGAGCACTCACGGTCCCCAACTCCTTCTTGCCCCTTCCTTTCCCTTTACGCGCTCTCGGTTTTTGCTGCTTCGCAAGCGGGCGCCGCAGGGGTAACTCGTAAAGAAAATTACTCGCCTTTTACCACGAATGCTCTTTATTTTCTTTTATCTCTTGCAAGAACCCCTTTTTTTTTGGTTTCGCTGCCCTCTTTCGTTGTACTATCCTCTCGCCTCCCTTCTTCCCAATCTCTGCCATTTCACGGGGTTAGACGCGCGCCTCGACTCAACGCTTCTTCACTGCCCCTTTCAGTGCCTGATACGCTAGGATCTACGTTTACCTTTATTCTTCTTCTTATTTTCTTGTTTTTTGCCGTCCACGGAGAACGTCCGCTTCATTTTGGAAGCTCCCTGTAAAAGTGTGGGCCCCTCCGTCACAGTTTGCGTTGCGCCCACCGATTTTTCTTCTTCATTTGTTTGCCCTCCATAACTTCGTTGTGCACCCAGTCAACATCATCACGCTTAGTCCAGAGCCGCTCCCGTTCTGAGCCAAGCTTCAGTGTTGAGCTTGCGGGACCCGGACTGCCTCACTGCTCTCAAGTAGCGTCTACGTGGCTGCCTTTTGGATTAATTAATTTGGTCGTGGTCGCCGAGTAGAAACCATGCCGCTACTTTAATTGAAGTGGTCCCGTCGAGGAAAGGTGATGTGTTTTCCGCGTGCTGGGCATCACGTTCGCGTCTCTGAACGCATGGCCTCGCTTAAACTTAAAAAAAAAATTCTTCGCGCATTGTTTATTACATTTTTCTCTCTGAGTCGACGCTGCCTCCATCTGGCTGGAGTGTGTTTAGGAGAAGACATGTTTACATTGACTTTAATTTACTAACTGCTAACTCGCATGGGGTGAAAGACGACGTGGATCTCTTCTAGAGAGATTGCTCGTCAGCGGCAATGTCGGGAAACCGAGGAGTATGAGAAAAGCAGGGCATCACTGTACGCCTTTTGCTGTAATGAGTTATCTTACAACGAACGCAATGTATTCCTTGCTCTCCATCTCGTGGACACCGGCGCGGCTGCCCAGCACTTCTTTTGCAAGCGGGCCGAATATTACATGCAGGCTTTTTTTTTTTATAGCGCACGCCAATTTACAAGAAAGGCACCCCTTATCAAGCGTGTGGCGTCACACGCTTCGCTAGACCGAGCTTATGTGGCGAGGCTTGTTTTCGCCTGCGGAGGATCTCTGGACACCACCGAGCGCTTTAAGCAGATTGGTTCAGGAAAGTAACTTCTTGGAAAATTTTCCGGTTGTTCGAGCACTGAAGCGTACACATGGCGAAGACTTATGAAAGTAGAGCTAACTGTAAGCAGACACTATGTGCATGCGCGCGATAGTGTACACTTTGTTGGCAAGTAATTAAATTGTGCATCAGGAGGTAGGATGCTGTATATATTGAGAGCCCTTGGAATAAGTAAGACATCGTGTGAACGATGCGTAGAATATGACAAAGTGCCTTGCATTAATTCCTTTGCCTATGCACATCACTCCACTGTATTGCCACGTGCCGTCCTGGACTTTAAAACAGCAACGCTTGACCGACAACTGTTGTCGCGCCTCTACTCGTTTAAACCTAGCGAGACTGGCTTTGAACATCACGTGGGTGCGTAACAACGCGCACGTTAATATAGGATGTAGCGTATGCGGGTGTCTCGGTTCCTCCGGAGCACCTAAACACTAGCAGCACAAAAAAGCTGCTTTTAGCCGCGTGCTTCTTCTTTGACAGCAGCCGTGCCTCTAAGTACGGAGCGCTCTCGTTTGACTGGCCATTTTTTTCTTTTTTGACTATGCGAGGCAATAGTTTGTCTAAATCAAGCCTGCCAACGTCACATTCGTCATGTGTGGATTGTGGTGAGAAATGTGATCCTTGAAAAAACATTATCTACGAGGGAAGAACTGTAGCGCCATAGTTATTTGTAGACGTTTCTTCGGTCTGCACGGTGTCTTTGAGTGCGCTTGTTTCGTGACAGAGCAGATGCCCTCAACAGATGAAGTTAATACAACCGGTTAAAAACAAACAGGTACGCAAATCTCAGCTCTGAATGATAGCGGATAGCTGAGAACTATTTTAAGGTTTACGGCGAAGTTATAATGAATTTGTATACCTTCAATGTCCGCATTTTTTAACTATTTCCGCCTGTCCAAATTACCAGTGCTTTATTAGCAAGGGCTCAGTTCAACGTGGCAAGAGCGGGGGGGGGGGGGGCTGTCAACCAAGATGTAGTGCCTAAAATCCCGTTTCCTGGGGATAATCAACGCAAGTACACATATACGTAACCTTATCTCACATGCCCTTATATTCACTAAGCCGATCTTACAACCTGCCACATCTACTTGCCCAATATGCTGCCTTAAAGGACATCTCCAACAGTGTTTGAAGCACCATCAGGCACCAAACGTGTTCGCATATAAACACTCACGCGTTATTTTTTGTCCCCGTTTTTTGTCGATTCCGCCCTCTAACGTGGCTTCGTGACACTAGCGCTGCAGCCAGCGTAATTATGACTTTTCCTTCCTCACTGTCTTCGACTGTACGGGCGCAGTTCAAGGACTTGTTCCTTTCATCCAATACCGACGCAGAGGGTCCAGAGACGCCAAAGAGCAGCAACCACCACCCGTCCCAGCAGCAGCAACAGTCACACACCCACTCGGGCTCCAAGTCGGGCTGCGGCAAAGGGGCCCACAGCAACGGCAAGGCGGACGACTACTGGATCAGCCGCGAGACGACCACGTAGCGGGAGAGCCCGGAGTCACCGTCGCCCGCTGCCGCAGCCTACGCAGCGGCTTCGGCGGCGGCGGCGGCGACTCCCGAGCGCGCCGTCGAGCAACCGCCCATGTCCGCACCGCCGTGCTGGTGGTCGGACACGTCGGCGCGCCACACGACGCTCACCGCGGCGGTGACCGCGCCGGGCCATGCACCTCCCGAGCGAGAAGCCGTGGCGCTGGCCTCGTTTCACGCTGGCCAGCCGCAGCCACAGCGACGGCTGCCGCAGCACCTGCACCTCGTGCCGCACGTGCCGCTGCACGAACTCGAGCTGCACCGGAGGTTCCAGCAGCAGCAACAGCAGCATCAGCAACAGGCCGTTTGTGTCATGTCGGCCAGAGTGGCGTCGACACACGGGGGCGTCGACACCGGTTACGGAGTCTGAGGTAATGGGCCCGCCATCTTGGGCAGTGTAGTGTTTAAAGCAGGTGCCTAACGGATGCACATGGTACAGACTTTCGCGGTAGGGAAGAGCAAGCGTGCACGATAACGCACACACACACACGCAGCTAGACACTGTACAATAAAGAAGAGGCCGCTGAAGGAAATGTAAATGGATCGTTATCTTTTGACTAATATATCATGGAATATAGTGCATGATATACGTGCACTCTGCAAATATTTAGGGTGGCCTTCATGCAAGATTACTAGATTGTTGCAGGCTTTTGTGCATGCGACTTCGACTTAGGGAAATTGAGGAAGGAAGGGATCACTTGGGTCTCACTAAATGAGCAAAATGAACCAGAAGCGTTCTTCAAAACTGAATGCTAAATAGATCTGTGAAGAAAACGTGGTGACCTACAACGCCTATGCTTTTGCTGCAGCTTGTAATACACAATGACGGATTAGTACAGGCAGAAATATTAGCATCTAGGCGATGTTTTTTGGCGGATAATCTCAGCTCTTGCAATGGACAACAATAGAAGCACCCATTAGCCGGAAACTATGTCATTTAAATGATAAGCAACACATGCACATCGTAAAGAACGTCTCTACCGTCATTTCATACGGAAACGAAAGATGTTTCGTTTAACGACGGCATGGCTCATAGTCACTAAATTACGGATCCAGTGGATGTCAGTTTACTTATGGGAAACCGGATTTTCATGGCTGTACTGTCCACTGCTATAAAATAGTCGACGCAATAGTGTATTCCTTGAATATTCACATTGACTTTGTGTTAACAAAACCCCAGTTGTTCGGCGTTCGATGGGCTTTGCCTTCTCGACGACTCTTGAGCTCTAGATACGCTTTGCTAGGAAAAGTTCGAAATAACTTGTTCACGTTTTCCTAAGGAAATAAGGAAACCTCAAACTTCGGAAGAAGATTAATAGGTAGGTAACCACGAAACGCGGCAGTTCATATTATTTAGCCAAATGCAGGGATGGTGACTTTAATGGCGCCAGTATTGAAACAATTCACGTGCGCATCACGAAGACACGGCCATAGTTTTGTTTACCATAGTCTTGACCAACACTGCATATTTTGATATAACCCGATGTAATTATTTAACACCGAAGAATTAACCAGCCCTAAAATTGTTGCTTTAAAATGCAGAATGCACAAAGGATAAGTTGTAGAGGGTGTTAGTGTCCGGATAATGTATTTTCATAATAACAGGTGCAGTAGTTTTAATTTTTTCCTGGCCTATGAGAAAGTGCGTCATATTTGAAGAAATAAAAAAAGGTACCCCGTGACGAGCGCAGCGACATTATCGTTCTCAAACATGCTAAGAACGAAGGATCGATGTTGAGCGCATAGAGGCAGTGCTGCGCACACCACAAGAGAGAAACTGATGCGATATGGCCGCATCTGTCTGCCTCTCGACCTGTTCATACTGGCCGTCGGCCTTGCATCATCAATTGTTGTGGCTTAGCATGCTCAAAAGCGCAAATGGCACTGCGTCCAAACTGCTAGTCACGTGGTACAAATTCGCATATGCCTACCTGTAGCGTTCGCCCTTCAGGTTTTAAATATTCTCGATAACTTAATGGAAGCCTACTAAAAGCACTTAGGGCAAGCGGTTTCTTTCTTGCATATCCATTTGCCTGACGCACGATACGCGGAACTCTGACGTGACACACAACTCGGACATCTTGCTGATTGATTGATTTCTAGGGTTTTATGTAATTATGTGAGACACTGTAGTGCAGGTGGAGTACCCTGGACATTTCGACCACCTGGGGTTATTTAACGTGCACTGACAACGCACAGCACACTGGCCTATACATTTCGCCTCCATCGAAGTGCAGCCGGCGCAGCCGGGATTCGATCCCACGACCCTCGGATCAGCAGAGAAGACCATTAAACCAACTCATTCTCAAAAAAAGAATGTTTTCCAGTTCGTTTACACCATGGATGTAACTGTGATATGAGGTGTGGAGCCGTACCTTTAATCCAGTTTTGCATTCCGAAAATGATGCAACGTTTGAAATACCTATACGTGTACGCCGTCTTGTAAACGAAACCCTCAATCCCAGGTTTTGATAATGTGGTAAAAAGTAATAAACTAGGACTGAGCGAAACTCCGACAGCACGTAAACACCGAAGCTCTGTTGGCGCCCATAGCTGTTTTTTTGCGCAGAGCATTAAACGTTATTGCCAATGTGTGTTTCCTTTCCCTTTTTCTATATTGCACGATAAGAACATAGACTGTCAACGGAAAACCCGGAAAAGTTGAAAGAACAGCGCGCTTGCACACGCTTCTTTTTATTCATAAACACGGGGAGTGAACGAGAAATGATAATGAGCAGACTAAAACATACGTTGTTCAGTGGGAAGGTGGAAGGGGGGGGGGGGTGAGGAATAGCGCGAGCACGCGCGCGCCGCGTAGCGGGATTAAACGACAACGGTAAATTTGCGGGCTCCGTTAATGCGGCTTTGCATGAACACGACTCATCTCACGGACTACACAGTGGCGAACTCAAAATATGCACCCCGCCGATCCGTTCTGCAGTTGGATGGTGCGCCGCGCGAGGCCGCTCCATTTATCAAACCGCGCGGGGACTCATGTAAATGGGTGAGCATGAAACGCGGTCTGACGCGCGGTGCTGCTGCGAGCTCTTATCTCCTAGGCCTGGCGTTTCTGATTCTTTTTCTTATTTTTTTTCAGCCACTAACGAACCCTGCAGGGACAGGCGTTCGTTATTTCTTCGTCTACATGAATATGAACGTTCCTTTGGGATCTTAGGTTTTACGTTGCCGTAACTAGATTTTCGTTTCTTGATTCGAATTTTGTTGTCATTTCAGTCGGCGCTGCTTTGTACTTTAGCAGTCGGAAGACTGCCGCTCGGAACTACGCCTTGCGGGCCGCCAGATGCTGAAAGTCTCTCGGGAGTGCGCTGTGCATGTTGTTCTAAATTTCTTATTTCTAGGCCGAAATTTTTTTTTCGCTACGCGCATTCTCGGGGAGTGGGTGCCGGTGAACTTATCTGTTGCTGGGAGCAGTGATGCTCCAGTCACAATTACCGTCTGAGAAGCGGAGTGAAAGATGAGCTCCATGCCTGTCAGGCGGGCACACTGAAAGAAGAAAAAAAGCTGTACGTGGAGAACGTTAAGGCAGAACGTATAATCAAATCTGCCGTGAATTATAACATGTTCCCAATGACGCACAGGAATGTTGGCGATAAGAGACCAAGTGGAAACAAGACAGAATAAGACCGCGCTTGTGGGTCTGGAGTTTCGTAGTTTTGCCGGTATTATCGTTCTAACTCCGTTGTTCCTCTCAACGATGCTTTCTTCTTAAAATCGCGAAAACAAGGAAGTTGAAGATTGATCACGCTTTGTTTAAATCTGTGCCTTCGCAGTGGTAGCGCTAAAGTTGAATTTTTCGATATGGTCAATGGCTCGAAAGGCAAGTATTGTGGAGAGTCATTAGGAGTGGTGTATGGCTGACAGGTATGCTGAATGTCGACAATGAGTCAGAATTTATTTCGAAATTTCCCATTCTCTCAAAAACTAGACAGCTTCTGCGGGAAACGATAACACAGCCAACCATTAATCCTCTTTGGTAGCATAAAATTTATACACAGCAAATGCGCTTGGGAACGACTGGATTATCATGAGGCTCATTTTTTCTCCGTTGAACCCGGAAGGGGCAGACATACCAGTACGTACACGTTCCAAATTTTTTATTTTTGAATTTCGAGCTGAAAAGACGTTAACAAAATAATACAAAATATCACTTGCGCTTGCGTAGTTCCGCTCTAGATCACACACACACAGACGCACACCCATATATATATATATATATATATATATATATATATATATATGAAAATACGGAAGAGAATGAGCGAAAAACAATATCAAAAACAAGTAGCGGTGTCGCCACACATTTCCCTTGCCAGATCACTGTGGTGGGAGGGATTTTTGTAGTGTCTGCATAAGCGCAGGAATGTTTTATCTGATGGAGGTAAAACTGCAGTAGTATTTGCCTTCAGTTTTTGCCTTTTTTACTATTGAGTTTTCTTCGCATCCACTATCCCAATAATCGTACCATTTGCGGTTATGGGGATCAGAAATGTTCTGTTCGTAGCCCTTGACAGCTCACCACAAAGCTTTCTAAAGGTCACGGAAACATCCACCTTGTGGCAATCGATAATCCTAGTGTATGCTGCACGTAGTAGGTGATAATAAAAATGTGTTGTAGTAATTATCTATGTCGACTAAAAGCTCTGCGACGCTACAGCCCGATGCATGCCATATCAGAACTTACCGTAAGGTTCGTATAAACTGTACGTAGGTCGAGTATTTATCTACGTACGCTTCTCTGCTTTGCGGTGTATTTATTTACCCACTCTACTAGTTCAAAAAAAGCTCGACACATTAGGCCGTCAACGAGTAACTGAAGAATTCGGAGTTGGTATAATTTTCTTCCGTGAGGTGTCAAGCATAACATTTTTAGAGAGAGAGAGAGAGAAAAAAAAAGAAAAATTCTTAAATCTTCTTACGAGCCTGGTGGCGCTCATGTCACCGCCCCGTTACAAAAGGACGCTCATAGCATCCATTCATCCATCCATTAATCTTCGATGAGTTTTGCCTTACAAAACTCATCGAAGCTTGAGCCATAATGGCACCAAAAAGTGTAATTATGGCGTGAGCACTTCGCGCATGCAGCAGGAATTGACAGAAGTAATAGTTATGGCACTAAAACAACGGGAACCAGAAAAGACGAAACACACACTGGCGCCAAACTATTGTTTTAGCGCCATAACTATTACTCCAAGCAATGAACCAACTAGCTCAACAACATATCCTTTTGAAAGGAATTGACAGAAGCGGGTTTTCCTGATTTCAACCATACGGAGGTTATGATCTGCACCTAACACGTTTATTGTCCAATGAACACATTATGTGCATGCACACATTTAAGAATACATTGGCGAATGTGACGAACATGTTTTTTATGTATATTCAACGCTTTCGAAACAAACCGTGGTGCCAGTGTGCAATTCCAAGTAGTGCTCGTGTACTGGAGCATGGTGGTACTGCACATAATTTTCGACATGAGCGCAACAATATAATACAATCACTGAATCATACGCATACATAATGTGCACCGCAATGTAAATATTCACAATTGCTGACCACTTATCAACAGCCTATCCCAGCGAATACGTGGTCCGAATGTCATTGACAGCAATCACAAAGATCAATTAGTAACATTCTTCAGTTGAATCTTACATTTTTCAAAGCATATTTAGCGTATTATCAGCCATGTTTTCGTACTTTCATGAAAAAAGAAAAAAGAATTCTGATCGGCTTATGGTAGATGCACCTTCCTAATACATTCCATATAGCCTGACAGCAAACGATGCACTTGCAAAGCTGTTTGGTTGCATTTAGTTTCATTTCGTGAAAGCCTTTACTGGGAATACTTGCAGCGAATTTGATCCAGGTTTTGCAGACTGGTTTGAACGCTCTTTTTTATTTGTTTCATTAGCTTTGCTACGAGTTAGAAATTTTTTATTTATCCGGGCTCGGTAAAAAGAAAACTTTATCGTAGTTTTGCCGCTGCAATTTCTTTCGAGAGCAAGAAGGTACAAGCAATTTCGGCTACCTTCAAAAGCAACAACTTGTTATTCAATGTCCTTGGAAAATGTCTACTTGCTGTTTTTCGCAGTAAGTTACCCAAAAATGCACCCTCTGTATAATCGATGTCGGAATGCTGTAGGATAACGGTTCATTATGACATGACAAAGTATGTAGTTATGTTATACGACTGATAATCCCCCAACCACTCGGAAAATCCGCTTATACGCGTGGTGTCAAAAGTAATATCTTAATGTCTGGTTTGATATCAGTCGCAGCTCACCTAGTCTGCGCAAGTCGAGGCGCGTTCAGGGGATGTATTTCGTCAAGATGCAACCGCTGTGGCAGTTTTAACTTCGGCGCGCTTTCCACAAAAAGAAAGGAATATTAATCATCAGGCACTGAACACTCCAGCAATCCGCTTATTCATTGGTTACGCTTATGCGCGCTGTGCTGAATGAAGCGTGGTTGCTTGTGAAATAAGCGAAGAGAGGTGCATTCACCTGGAATTAGTGTCTCAAAATTAGACCGCATGACCTTTCACCGGTACAGAAAGCCGCAATGAGGACATTTCATTATAACAGCACTCCAAGAACAAATATCATGAAAATACTCACATAAGCTTTGTAATTAAAAAAAATAGCTGCTGTGTCAGAAATCGTAGAAAATGTAGAGAGCTTTAAGGTTACTAGTTGAAATAATACGCCTGCGCAAAAGCCTCGAGCAGCAAGAAAGAAAAGTAAACAACCAGGAACACAATTAGGCTAGGCAACTGAGCGACGTGCAAAATTGACACAAGAGAAAAAGATGAAGTCGAGAAGACGAACGTCATACTATCCTCTTCCCTTGTGGCGGCGTAAAAGGGTGCATTTCCTTTGAATAAGAAGCCATTACTGACTAGCTCCACTTCTAGAAACACCAAGGCCTACGTAAACGTTAGCTACGTACTGCGAGTCCAACGTAACAAAACAGACGGAGTTTCGATACCATTGTGATTTATGTTACATCAAAAAATCAACATCGCTCATTTATTTTTTCAGCTTACTCTTCTCTCAATGTTCCAAGCAGAATCATCGCATTGTAACTGAAGTGTCCGCCTCTTCGGATAATTCTATATACAACGCAAATTGTAAGATGCCTCGCGGCGGTGTCCTAGTTGTTATGGCACTCGGCTGCAGATACGAAGGTCGCGGGATCGAATCCCGGCCGCGGCTGCTGCATTTCGATGGAGTCGAAATGTTGAGCCAAGTGTGCTGTGTGATGCCAGTGCACATCGAAGAACTCCCGCTGGTCAAAATTTCCGGAGGCCTTCCACTAAGGCGTCTCTCACATTCATATTGCGGCTTTGGGACGTAAACCCCCAGAAATCAATCAATAAAGCTATGAGATAAATGTAACGGCCACATCGTAAACTAACGTGCATGGACAAGATGTCATTTCTTTTTCTTAGAGCGTGTACGACAGATTTCTTCCAAGCCTATTTTCGACCAAAATTCCAAATCAGATGCGAGATGTTTGTAATGAAACTAACATCTGACAATTAGCTACTATCATACGGCGAACTTATAACCGCAATTTACCTCTTTTTCTACGGTAAGCAGTCTTTAACGCTCAAAAAGCAACTTCTAGCAATCCCTTATCACGCTTTCAAAAGAGCCAAGGTCGTCTGATTGTGTGCTGCGCAAGGACATCTATGAGGGTCGACCATGCGGCGCGCACCCTCTCGCATTCTTATCCTCACTGCCCCCCGTGAGGCCTTTCTGAACTTTCAATGGTAATCTGAAATACAGAATGTTCTCGACGAAAGCCGACGCATTTGTGACTTTTGAGCCTCGTCACTTGCATAGTTACGTGCCAATTTATTGAGCTAGAAAACTACACAGGCAAGCTTTAAATAGCTTGCTGCGCAGATCTGACACCTAAAAAATTTGTTCACTCTATGTTGACCCTAGATCCGCTATACGTCATATAGGTGCCGTAGAGGTGTACGACAAGCGTCGTCGAATTTGTTTTCTAAATATGACCTCGGATATGGTGAGTATTATGGTCGGGTCGGGTGTAGCCAAACGTGAACCTGCGAACTTGCTGCGAAACGTTGCACACCATCGCCGGAAGTATTCGAATACATGTTGGTGCGAGAACGGGTGATTCTTTTTAGCTGAGGTCTTACTTTACAATTCGTACAAGGTCTTCGCCCACCGCATTCAGGCGAAGTCTGTGCACAGATATGGGATGCCGTAACAAGAATTGAAGGCGTTTTACGCTCCAGAACGAAAGTATAACGAGTCATGTCCAGTAGTTTAAGGCTCTTGAGTAATTTTGTTCACCTGGCGCATTTTAACGGGTGCCCAAATCTAAGTACATTAGGAGTTTTCTTTATTTCGTCCTCATCGAAATGCGGCAGAAATAGCAGGGATTCCATCCCGCGAACTCGGGCTCACCAAGCCAAGGCCATAGCTGTTAAGCTACCATAGAGGATGAGAGGCCAGGCCGCAACAAGTAGCATGTATGCTTCGGCGGAGGTGGAAAGAATTGTCGTAGTAAATACGTAAGGGCGAATTGGGCGCTGAGGATATAACGATGCAATGATACGGCTAGCTAGGCCACGAAATCGTCCAGAACCATGCACATTGCTGACAACCCCTGCGTATACACCAGTTCTCGGGCAATAGCTACATATTATATGACTCTTCATGTTTACCGATGCATTTTCTTTTCCTTTTTCATGTTCAACAGACATCGTTTACAAATAGCTGTGCAGTCCCGTACGAGTCTATGTCGCCGCTCCGTCCAGGCGGGTTAGGAAAGAAATGGCGGATTTTACCGGCATCACCAACAAAGGAAGAAGGCTTCTCTTTTTAGGAGATCAGCAAATCGTGCGGTAATGTCGCAACCATACTTTCTTCATGAACATTCCCAGGCATTCTCGAGTCGCTGCGTAAAAGTGCCAATAGCAACAGCAAGGTGGTGTAAGGTAAATGACGAGGGGACTGAGAACACCAACAGCGATATCGGTGACGTAATCCTGATAGTCTTCCGCCTTGGCTCACCCCCATTAGGGACCGCGTTCACCACACCGTTCAGTAGCGGAACCAATGGCAGTCACCTACTGCGCGCGAATAATCATCTCAGCGGAAGCGCTCCCCTGTTCAAGCTGTTCGCATGTGAACGAAGCAACGAGCAAAAGAGAAGCTGGTAACACAGAGTCTGGCTTCATTTCCACACCCACGTCTCTTTTTTAGCGAGCCAAGCGGATAAAATGAAACCCGGGGACACACGGAACACCAACGAACATCGAAGCGCACGACCCAGACAGGGAAGCACCGCTCTGTAACGAACCGTGTTTAGTACCCTCCTCCTTTCTTTAGCGCGGTGGGACTCCAACAAGGCTGCCGTAGTAAAACTATCAGATTGGAGGAGGGAGTGCCGAAAACGAAGGGTGGGGACGAGAAGCGCCGAAATTGCGTTCACAGCGGGACGCTGATAGAAAAGCCCGGCACATTACCATCTGCTTGCGGTAAGTACAACGGCCGCAGAAAAGCCCCCGACGAACCCAGCTTCCCCGCCATGCTTTCTCTCCTTACGTCGTAAGCGGTCACGCGAAGTAATGGCTTTACAGCGACTCCATTTACATGCCTATTTGTACGTCGCCGCTACCGTAGAAAGATTTCTTGTTACGGGCTTGATCGGGATGCGTGTCAAATTGTCGCCGGGAATATTACACGCCTCTTCTTTGTCCTGGCGCCTGCGAACGACGCCGGCGCTGATATCGTGTTTGATTTTGCTTTCTCTTATAGAGAGTGCTTGGATTACATGATTCACGAAAAGTGTGAGTAAGAAATTTGACAGGGCGAGGTGCACATTAATAACTCGTGCGAGCACAGACAGTTTTTGCATGTGGGTGTTTGAGAGTTGCGATATTCACGATATATTGTTCCTGCTCCGTTGCACAGAGAACTTGGTTGTTTGAGCATATCTTATGGTACAAGTTTGCTTTGACTAACCGACGTACTAATGTAGTCGTTTTGTTTGCTAGTATGGTCGACTTTGCCTCTCACGGTTTGGTGGTATTACTCATACTCTACTTCTGCGAGGCAAGGGTGATGAATGTGCTTGAGACATTGCTAGCAGGAATTACCCCAAGCGCAGTTTTAGAACAACGCTTCTGTTAACTAGCTGCGTTGGATTACCCTTTCACTCGAACTCCGACCTCCGAGCGAACCACATTTTCAATGCAGGCGTCAGTTCTGCACCCTGACCTGTGGTCGGGAATTCTCATTACTAAAGGTGAAGAAGCACTCAACGAAAAAAGATGGCGATACTGTTTTGCACATTTTGATCGCAAAAATAAAACTAATCATTTCTTTACTACAGCTCTCTATTTGATATGGAGCGGTGCATGAAATTCAGTGACGATAATCGAAGCACGCATTCATGATGCATGAAAGACGTACCGGCAGCTCAAGATGTAGGATTGGTAACTTCGTGCTTCTGAAAAGAACCTAAACTTCGAAAGCCCTCGACATTACACTTGTCATGAGTACCTAAGCAAAAACTGTCATGTTGCATTGAATATTATGCCCATTTCTTGCTCTCGCTTTTGCCCCTCCGTCTCATTATATCAAACATAGAACATAACATTTCCCTACGTTATCACTTTCTTTTCATTTCTCTGTTCTTTTTCTTGTTGCAAGAAATATGGAAAAGTTTGGCTACAGAAAGCTGGGCCCGTAAACCCTCTTTTCTTTTTCACGTCAGTTACCAATAACTATTTCAATTCACCCATAGTTTCCTTATGGGCCCCCATGGTGGTCTAGTGGTTATGGCACTCGGCTGCAGATCCGAAGGTCGCGGGATCGAATCCCGGCCGCGGCAGATGCACTTACATGGAGGCGAAATGTTGAGGTCCGTGTGCTGTGCGATGTCAGTGCACGTTAAAGAACCCCAGGTGGTCGAAATTTCCGGAGACCTCCACTACTGCGTCTCTCCTAATAAGAGCTGGTTTTGGGACGTTAAACACCGCAAATAATCATCATAATGTTCTTTTAAAAATGATCGAGTATTTTACGTGCCAAAACCACGATATGATTATGAGATACGCTCCGCAGTGGAAGTCTCGGGAGTAATTTTGCCCACCTGGGATTCCTTAACGTGCACGTAAGTCTAAGTACACGAGTTCTTTTCTGTCCGCTTCTTTTCCATTTAGCCACCACCGAAATGCAGCTGCCATAACCTGGATTTCATCCGGCTACCTCCATCTCCGCAAGCTAACGTCCTAGCCACTAAGCTGCCACGGCAGATTTAAATTCACTAAATGTGCGTGCAATCATCGACCAGTATTCCTTGCTTCATTGGTGAAAGAAATTGTTATGTTATAGAATAGGAAGGGGCTACATGTTTGGCAACAGCAAGGCGCCCCATGTTAAACATCCGGCGCATAAACGTAGCAGCACCCGCCAAAGTAACGCATCAACTCACCTCGCGATGACTTCATTGCTGAATCAATGAAACAAACAGATGCGTATACATTGGAATTCTGGTGTACACTCCTGCACTCCACCAGCGGCCTGTACAACTTCTAAGATTATTTGTGGAAGCAAGTAGCCCCAGGGGCCACTGGCTTCCACGAACTGTCCTAGGAGTTGCGTGGGTGGCTTTTTCCTGCGACAGATCGCTAGTGAGAAGTTAGAGTCGTGTGCTTTTAGTGCGCTATATAGTAAATTGTTATTTGCAAAATGGCGCTATAACAACTTTTATTACTGGTGAAGAAACACTCTCGTTTTGAAGAAATATGGGGTACACGTCCAGAAGACTGGACACATACGCCTTTACGCCACTGTATTTGCTTTTCGTATTTCGTTTTAGGGGCGAAGCACCTTAAGGTCGACGCTTGTCCTTTGTGCGTCCGTCACGGCACCTGGGTCCTTAGCATTACTGCTCGTTCTGCTGCAATACTGCTGTTGTGTGTAGGCCTACGTGGGCCCATCCTGGAGGCAGTGCAGTCAGACGGTGTGTGTGCATGTGTGGGCCGATCTCGGAGGCAGTGAACCCAGACAGTGTATATGTAGGGTATATGTAGAGGAACCCAGTACCCAATACGATGCCCAGGCACAGCAATGTGTAAGATCGAAACCGAAACCGACATTTAAGCGACATGACAGCACAATGTACGCTGCAGTGAAAATTCACGAGACGGCGCAGCGGTGCAAATGCTCATATAAGCGCGTTCCAGACCAAACATTCTCTTTCTACCTTGGATTAAAACCAACGTAAACGCGCTCTCGCCCGCTAAAGCCAACGCCGACACCGACAACAAGCTGCTACTCCGGAGGTGAGGGCGCTGGAAGCAGCGGCAAAATGCAACGCCGACAAGCTGCTACTCTAGAGGCGAGGTCGCGACATGCGGCGGCTCAACGGCAAAAACGCCAAGCGGACCTGGAGTTGAGAGCTCGGGAACCGGCGGCTCAACGCCTACGTCGACAACAAGACCCTGGAGGCGAGAGCTCTGGAAGCGGCGTGTAAACGCCAGAAGCGTTACCTACCGGAGATGGCAGGCGCCGATGCACAGTTCAAGCATGATTTCCTCGACCGGTGCCTCGCAGCTTTTGAAGATCGCACAACATAGTCTAACCTGGTCTTGCTGAACGCTTGCTCCCTCAATGCCCACCCAGACGACATTGAACGAGATCCTATACTAACGAAAGCAGACATCATTTGCTTTACCGAAACGTGGAACGCGAAAAGACCGCACATCAATGGATTCGTCCCCGTCGTCTGCACAGAAGAAGCAGAACGATCGGCGGGTGGTGTTGAGATGTACGTGAAATTGCCACAGGCAGCGGCGACTCTCTACCTGCCAACAACGAGCCAATCACACAACGGCGAACACGCTGCAGTAAAGCCTTCCGGCCGAACCGTCGTCATGACAGTGTACTTGGCCCTGAATCTTTCCCGAGGTAACCTAGAAAAGTACACCGATCTAGCCATGCGTGATTACGAAACAAAGTACAAGAACAACCCTTCGTACTTGTCGGAGATTTCAACGTAGACATTACGTAGAACGACTGGCTTGTGCAGTATATAACTGGCTTGTGCATCGTATACGCTCTACGATGCATTTTGTATGGCTGCAAACAGCCGACAACCACCAGGGAAACATGCACAGCCCTTGTCTTTGCCAACTTCAGGCCATATCCGATCGAAAATCCATTGGCTCTACATTTCACGGACCACACAGCTATCGCAATGAAGGAAAAAGCGGAATCCATAACTCAACGCGACATACGAGTTATGACAAATAAAACATTGTACATATTGTACGCACGTGTTATAACTCATTTACATGCTCGAGTGATTTACGAGAAGAAAGATCCCCAGTGCTTCGACCACTCGTCGTGATTCACTTCGTGGAGATGCGCGGAGCTTTTTTTTTTTTCTTTGTAGACGTTCATTAGCGAAAATATAAGGCGCTTCCTCCTATCGCCGGACAGAAGCCCCGGTAGGGATTAGGCATTAGTTGTTGTTTTTTTTATAAGGGGCTTGACAGCACGTTTCTGATTGTTCATATAACCATTAAGCGATTTTTTACGTGACAGTGTACGACTAAAAACGAGACGCACCTCACGGCCTGTAGTTGCCTGCTGCGTTGTTATCGCTATATATGTCTCGAATATGGGCAAATCTGCCGTATTCATATGCACTTCTTATTTGCTTTGGCACGGCGATTTTGACAATCCATTTCATATTTATTTAAAAATGCGCTTGCTTTCACACGAAAAGATGCTTTCTATGCCAAACATTCTATTCTAAGAGTACTTCGCTCCTTTTATTTCTCTCCTACTTTTCTGTTTCAGAAACAAGGTGCCTTATGCGTTTATTCCGAAGTATTACTGCCGCTCAAGAAGGTCCTTTTCCTGTGTGCACTCTGCCGTCATCAGTGATGATTCTTTCTTCTATTACCTGTCAAAGAAACACCGCGGAAGTTTCTCCCTAAGGAAAAAAAAAAAGGCAAGAATTCTTGGTTCATCTGTGTCCCACTTGCTTCGTTCGCAGTCTTTATGCAAAAGCTCTGTCTTTCTTCTGCTGACTCAACGTATGCGTGAGTAAAGATATTCACATTAACATGCGCTCTTTCGTTGAACGAGCTTCACTGCAGAATACATCCTCCATTCCAAAAACACTGCGTAATGAATGAGTCCTTGAGTAAGCGCTAGGAGGACTCTACTTATATGCTCCATGTAATTTGTAGCTCCCAAGCTTCTCTATATAGCTCGCAAAATTTGTGAACACTCGGAAATGTTTTGGAATGTCTTGGACTTTTAATGTTTGTAAACATAGGGACTTGGAAAGCAAAGGCAATGTATGCCCTATAGTCGTTAGGATCACTACATAACGTTCTATATTCTTGTCCCGTGTTCATCCTTAACGCAGATGAGAAGATACTGCAGGTCCCTAACCACACGCGCATTTTTGTTTCAAAGTGCACGTAGCTATTTATATTTTCATGCGACAGTATACAAATAAGAACACGCGAATTATGGAGAGAAGCAGCTTGTGAATGCGGCAAGTACCAGCGGCAAAACATTGCGCGTAGTCTGAATGGCTTTTAAACCCAACGTATGAGTAACGAAAGTGACATAAATGTAAGCTTGTTGCAGTTAATCACTGTTAAAAGCCTTTTCCGTCAATTGAATTGCTTCATCCACTACTCTTATAGGTAATATGAGATTCCATCCAATGAAGGGTAAATTGACCGAGTAGCTTTACTTAGCGACATGTATATACAGATATAGACACAAATAAAAAGCGGATAACGAACAATATTGACTCACAGGGAGGTTAACGCAAGAATTTAAACACGGGCGTATCAAACGAAACAAACTTGCGGTTGTGAACAAATTGTCAATAGCAACATTTGATAGACTGAGACTTCATGTTGTGCCAGTTGCTGCTGCAACTGACCTTAATACCACCGTATTTTCTTTACAGATCTACGAAGAAGACATCCCCTATTGCATATCTTACGACGAAAGTTATAAACAAGCATCTTCTGTCAAGTGCTCACCAGTGCGCGCTGAACTAGCAATTCATGTCAACCTATGGAATACCGAACTCTACTGTGACAAGCGTTTCTGTCTTGGAGCTGCGCCAACGGAACTGAAATTAGCTGCAAGAAAGTGTTGCTGTGCGTTGCGTGACGGAAACAGAATAGCCATGCGATAAAAAAAAAAAAAGGAACGAGAAGAACACTTTAGTGAGGTGCAAGCACTTTGGTCAGCATCTTTTCTCTTTCCCTTTCCCAGTGCGCGTTATCAAACAAAAAGTAGATAGTAAAACACACTAACAAAAACAACTCTCCCCACAGAGGTGCCGAACATTCGCCTCCTTGTTTGAAGTTATTAAGTTGGTAGACAAGGCGCGCTTGTTAAATAGTATTTCCGTGGCACGCCTAAGTATTCCTCCCATCTCATCACGTTCCTGGCCTCGACCTCTTGCTTTCCGTGTATTGTACAAACTTTTCCATGCGTACGTGGACGGAATTACAGAACTGACTACCGGTGCTGTATATACGTAGGTAGAAAACTCTATGTGTCTTTTGTTCTCTAGTATGAGATGATTAGACTCCATTTTCCTCCCTAAATATTAAGGTGTTCATCGGACGATCTCTACCAATGACCTGCCCTAGGCGAAAGCCTCAGGAACTGTCCGTTAATTTGTGCATGCGAGTTTTATTTATAAAAAAATGATGGGGAAAGGGTAGATTGTTCACCTACGGAGCTGTCTTTACGAACAATGTAAACCTATCCTCTTGCCCTAACTCTGCTGTAAGTACTACTGTTTTAAAGAATATAATTAAATAAAATGAAATGATTTGTTTTTGTGCCGACCGTATTTCATTAGATTCAAATAAAGTAAGTTTTGTGGCGACGTATTTCATTACGTCCAAATAAAATAATGAATTCGCCCACGGCTAACAATTCTACTCAAGCACATTTTTGCAATAACAACTGCGCTTCATATCAACTTTGTTTTTTCATCACTAGGTACGCTGAAATTACTTCTATACTATTCCAGTTGGGTTCTTATTCTCAATGAAAACACCCGGAAATGCGTACATTTTCGTTTTCGGTTTGGCAGATTTTCTCATGGACGAAATATATTGTGGTGATGTCACTCGAAGCTTGAAAGGGTCAGGACTGGTGTTGTAAAAGAGTACCCTGGAACGGATATACATCAACTATATAATAAATAAATAAAATGGATTATATATAAATTGCATAGAAATATTTAGCTAGGAAAACAAGGAACATTGCAAGCCATGTGCATTCGCCAGCAGCGTAGCACTTGTAAGGTAATCGTTCACAAAACTGCGCTCTCACCGTAGAAGGTGGTCCGTGCCAAGTTGGAAATTAAAGACCTCGCCGAGACGTTCCCGAAACACCCATCTCTGTCTTATACAGCACTGCAATGCTGCACTTCACTGCACCATCCTAGATGACAGTACCATTGATGTCAAGAGTGAAGAGCCTCTTAAGGCTGAGAGGATGTATAGCGTGTTTCTGCCGAAACTCTTGTTTTGCGTTTGTTGCGTAGTGGACAATGCATGCAGTATCTGTGTCCTAGAGTTTTATTTGCGGTTCTATGGTCCGAAGCTTTAATGCGCAAACAACCCTACCCGAGTATTTCGGCAAAAATTGTCCGCTAGGCGATCAACTTATTGTCTCGTATTTGTAAAATAGTGCACGGTTCGTGAAGTTTACACATTTCGTTTTTATAATGGCGTATATTTAGATGACTTGGCTTTTATAATGGTTAAGTGACGATCGAGACATCAATTAAAAAGCTCCCAGGTTTCCACCACAGAACGCAACTCAGTAGTAGCGTAAGCTAAATTTTGCTGCGTGCCCTCTCATTCTCTCAGTCTTGCCACACGTATTACTACGTGTGGTGTCGCGCGCATTGTGCACGGGACGATACGGCACGCCATCGCTCGGCCTTCCGCGAGGTAGCGCCACACATCGTACCCTACCATGTCAACTATGCCGTACTACCGAGTACGGGATGCTACTCCGTGTTGGCACACCATGACTCGCCAATTGTGCCTGTAAAGGTCGGACTGACGACTCAGTCTGATACTGGGTCGACGGTAAGAGCTGCTCCATTTTTACCTTCTTTATGGCACTTCGCATAATCGCTACAGTGTAGCAGTGCGCTGCGGCCAAGAGTGCGGGTAGTGAGTAGGGTTAGGAATGGGTAAGCTGTCCTCTCTTCCGTGGCAGCGGACAGCTGGGACAGACATCGCGAGCTCATTGGCTGCTCCGCAGTAAAAGGAATGGCGAGTCTATAATGATGGGCACAGCACAGTAGTGACCAGTAAGTTTGCGATGGAGGAGAGTGGAACGCATCAAGTGTTTTTCCTTCTGTTTGTTTTCTTGGCCATGCAACGAGCTTATGATGCAGAGTGGAGTACCTCTTCATTACTTCGCCATAATATCATCAACGTCGTCATCACCACCCCCACCACCACCACCACGGCAACGATCATCATAAACCAAAATATATTCGTCATCATCAGTTCACATTTTTGTACACTGCCGAGCGACGGCCTCTCTCAGTGATCTAAAATTCACTATTTCGCGCCAGCTAATTGTATTTTATGCATGACAACTTCTTCTCCTGGCTTCATGTTCTGCCGTTCACGGCTCTTCTTCTCATCCCTCGGCATCCGCTCCGTCTCCCCAACAGGCAACAGATTTTATGTTGATCTTTACCAAAGCCTCGTTAAGACATTTCAGGAAACATGCCTCTAAAATTACGTTCATTTTCTTTTCTAGTGTAACAGCAATGTAGAGCCTGCATAAGCGCCGAGGAGAACTTATAGGTGAAAAGCGTTTTGGAATAGAGGGACTTGTTTGCATTTATTTGCTCGACGGTACGAGAAGCAGATGCATGCATACCCCGGGCTCCTCCGTATTTATTAATTCATTTCTGGGGTTTTACTTCCCGAAACCACGATATGAATATGAGAGATGCCGTAATGGAGGGCTCCGGAAATTTCGACCATCCGGGGTTCTTTAACGTCCTCGTGACATCGCGCATCTTACGTACGGGCTTCAACATCTATTCTCCATCGATGTATTCATTAAAGTAAAAGCTGTAAGTTCTCTATTGCGTTGGAAGTATTCACAACAGCCATCCCTGCTTGGAAGCTCCTAACAGGTGAGTGACTCTTCTATAGTTCTACTTTGAATATATCTCGGATATAGAAAGAGCATAAAACAGAAATATAGTTGCTTAAAAAAAGATAGCACAGTACGGCAATAAAGAAGAGCGAGATCGGAGGTCGTTGTTTGAGAACGCAGTCGTCTTTTTTTTTTTGTCGTCGTTGTTTTCTTTTCGTTACACGTCTTTGGCGTAGGCCACGCTGACGTCATAAACCTCGGGGCGCAGCCACGTTGTTGCATGACCTCGACCTTGTCTTCTGCTTGAACTCATGAAGACAAAAAGTAATTTGATTTCATGAGGCTGTCTTATTCATAAGAAGGTGGAAAACGCTTTTTTTTAGCGGTAAATTGTCCACGGAAAAGGAACAACAAATGTTTGTGAACTTCTGGGATGTCCACTACTTGCGGATTCACTGCCCTCACCCTATACTGTTCTCACGTATCTTATAGGCCATCCCGTTGCAAAACAGCAATAACTCAAATATAGGAGAGCTACTAACCCCGAAAACAAGCGCCGCGCTTAGCGGCGCCGAATCCGCAGTGCCCACGAGAACTACGCCACCACATTGTGACGTTATACCAAGCGAACATGTTCTTTTCCGAACAGAGATCTCCGATCGCGCCCCAAGTGCTAGATCAAACAATAAAGCGAACATTCGAAGTTACCGGTGTTTATCGCTTTCTTCGTCAAAATATTTCCTTTTGATGAATGAGCAGCTCTCCGTAAGATATAGCCTATATAAAATGGGCGACTGCTCAAAACGATCGTGACGAAGGGGACCCACGGCGGGCCAATGGAAATAGCGGTTTCGCGACAGTGACTGGGTGATAGCGCACCATAAGGAGGAGATAGGCATGATAAGAAGGTACGTATCCTGCAACGGTGTGTTGAGTGTCTGCCTTTTCTCTACGCCCTTGTCTTGGTATACTGGCTTCTCCTTGCATATAACCATAAGCCAACCGGCCCAGCTTTTCACGCTTCTTATATGTCTGTGTACCAAACATGAAGTGGACAAATACAAGCTGTCCTCTAAGGTGAGCATGCCAAATGATTAAGGCACTGCAGTGAAATACGCACCCAACTTGTTTTTTATTGTGCCTTGACCTTTGCGGCTGTGCTCCATTTGGTGGTTCAGATATTCACATTATTCACATTATATCAACAATGCTCGGTTTTCTGAAAGCTTAACGTTATCCCTAAAGTACATTTATTGTAAATTATGTGCCCGTATCACCCTCCGTCTGCTCCACAGAGGGATTTAAATTTAATACATAAAATATTGCTTTGGTGTTTGTCGTGGTGAACATTCAAATTCGGCAGGTAATTCAAGTATTCTCGACCGCTAAATATGGTAAATTTCGAGTTAAAGTGTATCTTAAGCTCTCGTTCAACTTCAATACAGCCATTGTAGCAAGGCATATCTGCTGAACAAATGCAGCTATAATGCAACCACTGGACCAACCAGAATTAAATGTGTTAATTGTAACAGGGACAAGCCGAATTATAGAATATATTAGGTATACGTAATTTTGACGTAAACCCAACCCATTTTGCAACTTTCCGTTAGTTTGAAAACGCTATACCGAAGCAAATGTGACAGTTCTGCATAAACTGATATAACAACAAAATTCCCAAAATAACTTATTTAGTAAACTCGGAGCTCAGGAAAGAAGTGTTGACTGCTGAGCTCCCGTTATAGCTTTGTGAGAAATTTAGTCATCTTAAGAGAACTACAATCGATCAGCATTTGAATGTAGTTGAGAGAGAGAGAAAGGGAAAGGAATGACAGGGAGGTTAACCAGAGGAGGTCTCCGGTTGGCTACCCTGTACTGGGGAAGAGAAAAGGGGGATGAAAGAGGGAAAGGAGATAAGAGAGTTGAGGAACACATCAACATCACTGCCACTTGTCACGGCACTGGCACAACTCTAGTTGAGATGTTTTAATACGATAGGACAAAGGGCACACTTTTTCAGATACCTTCATTAAGATATCACATTATATCACCGAGCATCGGAGACGTTTTTCGGAGGTCGTAGGTTCGGTACTTACATAGGGCAGGTGTTTTTCTGTCCGCTTATTTCCCCTCCATTGGCACCGTAACTTCTACCACGCAGTTGAAGACTACAAATGATGTCCCCTATGCCTTCTTTGGCTTCATTCTCTGCTGGATTCATGAGGTCGTGTCTAACAAAGAAAAATTAGCCCTTGTTCCATTGCCCTGTTTTGTTATCACTATGTTGTGCATTATTCAATATAATGCAATGTCACTGGACTTAATTCTACCTCTGCTGACCAGCCGCAGCAGCCGAATTTCTATGGAGGCGCAGCGCTAGAGTAGCGTGCGATGCGCGTTTTCGGTGCACGTTAAAGAACACCAGGTGGTCGAAACATCCGGAGCGCTATTCAATAGCGCACCTCATAGTCACATTGCGGCTTTGCGACGTAAAAACCCAGGAATTAACATTATTCTACTCGGTTGAATGGATGTTATGAGCGTCCCTTTTATAATGGGGCGGTAGCACGCGGGCCACCGATCTCCTACCTTTATTTTATCCTCTACAATCGTTTACTTTCCCGAATCAAACACATTTTCCGAACAACTCTTTCTCCGCGCCTACCTATTTCATCTATTATTGTTACGTTGTGAGGTAACAATCTTATTCGAACTACCTTGCGTTTCTGTTTGCTCCATACCTTTCCGCCACCAATACTCTAAGCGCATTTTACATATCTCTATCGCCGACATGTTCAACTTTCCCCTGCTATCCCTGAAACCCATGGCCTCCTGCAGGGTAGTGTCCACACCTACACCTGGGTTGATGTCTGTACATTCAACCAAAACAGGATCTGTCGTTTCCCTAGGTTTTCCACAGCACGTACATGTATTTCCTTTTTATTGAATTTCGCTCTGCAACTTAGCGTTCTAAACTTAGCGTTTTCGAACTTTCCGAAAGTTTGAAGGCTCTACACTAATAGCAAATATCACAGCTCTGCACAAATAACTGATACAACAACAAAATCTCACAAATTCATTTAGTAAACTCAAAGCTCAGAAAAGAAGTGTTGACTGCACATTTCCCGGTGTAGCTTTTGTGAGAAATTTAGTCATCTTATGAGAACTATAGTCGGAGCAGCGGAATGCTGCTTTATAGCCCCACCTTACGGCCATTTTGCGAAGTGAGCGCAGAAGGGATCGATACCTTCTTCCCACAGTGTGGACAGATGGCGCACAAAGTCTACGCACTCTAAGAAAATGCATTTCAACTCAGAGTGTAATTGGACGACGACAACGCATCCGGGCCGTTACGCCGCGTATCGGATGTCGAAGGTTTCCGTTACATTCACACGATGGCGCGACCACCACGTCGGCGTGAAAAGGCACCCATTAACGCAAGGAGAAGCGCATTGCCTAGGTCTTGCGTGGTTGCATGTTATGTGATTCTGATTCATTGAAGGAAAGAAGGCCATTTTCAGCAACCTTCGCAGGAAGCGCCGCTGAGCGTTCACGGGAAGGGCCGAACGGGAATGAAAGAGGGAAAAGAGGAGGTACGCGGCGGCAGAGGGCTCCGGCGTGCCTCTCCGCAGCCCTTGTTCCATTGGGGTTCATTAACGGGCACCTAAATTTAAATCTCCTGCATTTCGCCTCCATCGAAAAGCGACCGCCATAGCTTGCAGCCAATACATCTACAGAAGCTCCGGCCCTCAAAACCACTTGCGTTCTGCGTTGCTCAATGGCCGCGTCTTTCTGGCTCATGCAACGTTTATGTTTGTACTTTTGTTAAACTGAAAGGACGGCAAAGTCTTCATGCCGCTCAGAAAACGTTCATATGTCCATGTTACGAATGTGGCAGGCAAGACAGAAATTCGGTGGGCTCGTGTCGTAGGTAGCCCGTGGACTATGGTGGCGGAAATTGTATGCTGCACCGTTGTGTATACATAACGGATCTTGCTCCTCGGGATTACGTAAGCCTGAGGAGTAAGATTGTACTGGCACGTTTGTTCCTAATAACCGCCTCACAGTTGTTTTCCTGCTTAGGAGAGGGAGAGCAAGGCGCGATTGGCATCTACAAATGTCACTAGTATTATGAAATTCATTTAAATCCGCAAGGCAACAGAACAGAAATTTTCTTTAAGGAACGGATATGTAGTACATGAACGTGGTGATCTTTCCACCATTCGATGATTGAAGAATAAACACATAAGAGATGTCGCAATGTCTCATGTAACTCGAACCTGCGAGGCAAAATGAGACATCGCGTGGCGCAGAACAAGGCCGTATCAGTTCTTGCTGACAAATAGCCATGATGAAATACATTTTACGTACTGAACGTCACCAAGGGGTAGGCCGTGCGGTGCTAGGTCCTCCACAACCTTCTGCACATCAGGCACCGGCAATCGTTCTTTTTGCTATTGCTTGTTGTGTTTTGTCCTCTCGGGAACACCTTCGGGCAGTGACATGTGCGCCACCAGGCTCGTAAGAAGATTTAAGAACTTTTTTTTCCTCTTTTAATTTTCCTCATGCCTTTTAAATTTACTTCAATCAAATCGATCATGCCATATCAAAAACGGAATTTCATATCCCAGTTCCCTGCCCCTTATGGCAGAAATTCCATATTTTTCCCTATAATTATTTTTGTCCGTTCTCTCTAGTTTTCTGCCACCAGTATTCTAACCGTCTCTTACTTATTTCAATCGCGGCTATGTTCAGCTTCCCGTAGTTCGCCCTAAAACCCAAGGCTTCATGTAGGGTGGTGCCCAAACGTACACCTGGGTGGATATTTCCGCATTCAATCAGAACATGCTCTGTCGTTTCCCTATCTTCCTCACAGCATGTGCATTTTTCTTCTTCTTTACTGAATTTCGCTTTATAAACACGCGTTCTAAGGCAGCCCGATCTCGCTTCAAACAATAAAGCGCTTCCTCTTGAATTATCATAAAATGCCTCCCTCTTTATTTCGTTTTTGCCCTCTCGGTAGTTATTCAGAGTCGGTTTTTTTTCCATCGCTGTCCTCCAGTAAATCTTCTCCGCCTCTCTGACTTTTCCCTTTACGCTCTTTGTTGTCAGTTCTCTTAGAGCCGTATATTTACTGGTGAGCCTGCTAGTTCTCTTTCTCCACTGCGTGTCAACGCTCTTTCTATATAAATAGCGGAACACCTTCACTGCCCACCTAACCTCTTTCATATTCCTTAGCCTTTCTTCAAACCTTATTTTGCTCTGCGCTTCCCTTGCCTCAAAACTCGCCCATCCCATATCGCCCTTTACAGCCTCGTTTGTAGTTTTCCCGTGAGCACCCAACGCGAGGCGTCCCACAGTTCTTTGATTCACATCCATTCCCGATTGTATCTCTGGCCTCATGCACACCACTGAGTTCCCAAATGTAAGCCCCGGTACCATTACCCCTTTCCACAGACCCCTAAGCACCTCGTACCTATTGTGTCCCCATAACGCTCTGTGCTTCATTATTCCTGCGTTCCTCATTCCCTTTGCTGCCAAGGCTTTTTCCTGTACCTTCATGTATCTATCGCCCTCATTTACCCATACGCCAAGGTACTTGTATTCGCTTACTCTCGGTATTTCTTGGCCCTGTATGGATACCGCCTGGTCGTTGGGATCATTGAATACCATCAATCCGCATTTTGTTACACTAAATCCTAGTCCTAGATCCTCGCCTTCCTTCCCGCATATATTCACCAGCCGTTGTATATCATCTCGACTGTTTGCGAATAAGACAATATCATCAGCATAAAATAAACCCGGAAGCATCTGCTCAATCATCACGCCGCCCTGTTTGTGTGACAGATTAAAACCAATGTGGCTATCTCCTAGCGCTTTTTCCATTCTAACCATGTACAGCATGAATAACAGCGGCGACAAAGGACATCCCTGTCTCAGCCCCTTGCTAATATCAACGTTCTCTCTGCTACTTATTCCTTCCCATTCTATGCAAACTGTATTTTCTCGATATATTTCCCTCAAAAGCTGTACACAATCGTCGCCTATGCCCATTCCTTCCAAAATTTCCCACAATATTTCCTGATTAACATTGTCATACGCCCCAGTGATGTCTAGAAAAGCCACATACAACGGCCTCCTTTCTATTTTAGATATTTCTATACACTGAGTAAGAACAAATAGGTTATCGTCTAAACGCCTGTCTACTCGAAATCCATTCTGAAATCCATTCGGAATGCTGCTTTATAGCCCCACCTTACGGCCATTTTGCGAAGTGAGCGCAGAAGGGATCGATACCTTCTTCCCACAGTGTGGACAGATGGCGCACAAAGTCTACGCACTCTAAGAAAATGCATTTCAACTCAGAGTGTAATTGGACGACGACAACGCATCCGGGACGTTACGCCGCGTATCGGATGTCGTCGAAGGTTTCCGTTACATTCACACGATGGCGCGACCACCGCGTCGGCGTGAAAAGGCACCCATTAACGCAAGGAGAAGCGCATTGCCTAGGTCTTCCGTGGTTGCATGTTATGTGTTTTTGATTCAGTGAAGGAAAGAAGGCCATTTTCAGCAGCCTTCGCAGGGAGCGCCGCTGAGCGTTCACGAGGAGGGCCGAACGGGAATGAAAGAGGGAAAAGAGGAGGTACGCGGCGGCAGAGGGCCCCGGCGTGCCTCTCCGCAGCCCTTGTTCCCTTGGGGTTCATTAACGGGCACCTAAATTTAAATCTCCTGCATTTCGCCTCCATCGAAAAGCGACCGCCATAGCTTGCAGCCAGTACATCTACAGAAGCTCAGGCCCTCAAAACCACTTGCGTTCTGCGTTGCTCAATGGCCGCGTCTTTGTGGCTCATGCAACGTTTATGTTTGCACTTTTGTTAAACTGAAAGGATGGCAAAGTCTTCATGCCGCTCAGAAAACGTCCATATGTCCATGTTACGAATGTGACAGGCAAGACAGAAATTCGGTGCGCTCGTGTCGTACG
This sequence comes from Hyalomma asiaticum, assembly GCA_013339685.2. Lineage (NCBI taxonomy): Eukaryota > Metazoa > Arthropoda > Arachnida > Ixodida > Ixodidae > Hyalomma > Hyalomma asiaticum. The sequence continues at coordinate 59,658,000 of CM023482.1, forward strand.
TAGCCCGTGTACTATGGTGGCGGAAATTGTATGCTGCACCGTGGTGTGGTCATGTGTACATAACGGATCTTGCTCCTCGGGGTTACGTAAGCCTGAGGAGCAAGATTGTACTAGCACGTTTGTTCCTAATAATCGCCTCACAGTTGTTTTGCTGCTTAGGAGAGGGACAGCAAGGCGCGATTGACATCTACAAATGTCACTAGTATTATGGAATTCATTTAAACCCGCCAGGCAACAGAACAGAAATTTTCTTTAAGGAACGGAGATGTAGTACATGAACGTGGCGATCCTTCCACCATTAGATGATTGAAGAATAAACAAATGAGAAATGTCGCAAATGTCTCATGTAACTCGAACCTGCGAGGCAAAATGAGACATCGCGTGGCGCAGAACAAGGCCGTTTCAGTTGTTGCTGGCAAATGGCATGGTGAAAGACATTTTACGTACTGAAGCTCACCACGGGGTAGGCCGTGCGGTGCTAGCTCCTCCACAACGTTCTGCAGATCAGGCACTGGCAATCGTTCTTTGTACTATTGCGTATTTGTTTTGTCCTTTCGGGAACACCTGCCAACATCTACAAAGCGCAAACAACGGTGCACCTAAACAAGCACATGTGTTTAATGCGCTTGACTAAAGAAATCGCTTTGCAAGAAACTTTTTTTCGCATACTAAACGCCTCTTTATCGGGTATTACTCCTCTGAAATAAGTGAGTTTAAAGCTGTTTTTCAATTAGCTTATTATAACTAGAGAACTAAACATTTGGCACATTGTGCATTGGGAGTAGCACTCAACAATGCGAATATCTTTCCGCTGATCCAACGACACTGGAGCACTTTCTTTTGCACTAAGAATGTGTGGAGCGGTTTGCTCAAATGACAGAACTCCACTTATCGCATACATTGGTTACATTCATAATGTGCGGGCCCTGTTTGTCGCTTTATAGCATGCGCAGATCTGTAGATAACAGCTTGGAAACCGGCATGCCTTCGAGGTTCTCCCAGTGAGTAGTGTTGCAGCTTTGTACACTTTGAGGTTCGTGGAATACACTTTGAGGTTCACGTATTAATAATATACGTAAAGCGAATCTTGTATGGCCAGCAAAAAAAGCGAGTCACAACCGAAACTGAATTGACTTGATTCATGTCTGCCAATAAGTATAGCGGCGACTACCGGACGGCAGTTCTTAAGCATTGTGAAACAGCGTCAAGATTCTGAAATGCAGAAAGGAAATTCCTGGGTCTAAAAGTTCAGCTGGAGAACGTGCGAGTTCAGACGCGGTATTCCATTCCAAAGGTAATTTCATTCAGTCGCATGTGTACCTATTGCCCTATTACGGTAAGACCAACTTGCGTGCTTGCTCTCGATTCAACGAAGCAGAATTCCTTTCCCCGCGATTGTATTCAGAGAAGAATATGCTTCTATACGCATTCATGTTTTCGTTTCCTTCTGTACGATATGATTCATTTATAAGAGGTGATGAGCACACGCCCGTGCTCCATTACACGCTTCACTGCGTACCTGCTTCAAATCATCGATGTACAGTGCGGAGCAAAACGTGTCATTGACACACACACACACACACACACACACACACACACACACACACACACACACACACACACACACACACACACACACACACACACAATAAAACTAGAAATACTATTTGTAAATATGGCAGAAATAGGTACTGTGGTTTTTTAGCCTATTGAAAAATAATTCTCAGGTGTTACGCCCGAGAACCATAATATGATTATGAGAGACGCCATAATAAGCGGCTTCGGGAATTTCGGCCACTTGGGTTTATTTAAAGGAACACTAAAATGAAAAACGATGTTTCTCTATAGTGATAGCAAATTAACTTTCCACATAATTAAAGCGCTTTGTAAAGTGGAATATGCGGAATAATAAATAAGAAGTGGCGATGCCACTGGGAGATTCCCCCAAAATATGGGTGACGTTAAACATTTTAGATGGCGTCTGCTAATGATTGCACAATTATTTATCAGCAAACGACATACACATTGCATTGTAAACAAGCCAAAGACTAAGCATGCCGTGTATCAGCCAATTTGACATAGCCTATGTGCGAAAAATACGAAAAAGAAAAGGAATGGTGTTCGCCACATCATCTCGTGAATGCTTCAGCACGGAAAGCAAATTTCAAACTTTGATCCTTATATTACATTATAATATAGCACATAAAAAAAAAAATTTGCAGAAATAACAATCTCAGTAAACGTTTATCAGTCTAAACCTTTCTAGAGCGTCTCTGGGACATTAGTGTCTCTTTGACGTGCATAGACATCGTACAGTATACGGGACTATAGCATTTTGCCTCTCTGCCAACGTACGATCAAAAACTGCTGACTTGAAGGTCGAGGGATAAAATCCTGGCCGCCACATCCGCATTCCGATGGAGGCGAAATTCGGCTGCAGCAGCCAGGTATCGATCCCGCGACCTTCTGGTCAGTAGTTCTTTATCGTACGTAGCATGGAAATATTTGCATTCGTGGTGTACGTGCAGAGCCACAGAAAAAAAAAATGTTCTTGATCCTTTCGTGATAGGAATCGGCATAACACAAAAGTGAAACATGTGTTCGCGAAGCTGTGGAATGCACGAACGATAAACTGGCAAATCGGGAGATGGGGACTGGGTACTCGGGACATCTGAACCCGTTGCAAGTACACAACAGCGGCACCTCGAAGTTGCACAGGGATCCTCGGCAGTTGGGCACAAGCGAAGGTTCTCTAACGAATCACATTTCTCCAGATACTCTGCATTGCACGCGCCAGAGCGCTTCGCAAAGCTGTCATAAACCAGGAGCGTTCGCAAACGGTGAAACTTTGCAAGCGAAACCGAATCAGTTGTGAGCGGATCGATTCGTGAACACACAGCCCTTGGCAGCGAAAGGCCAATAATTTGCTTGTCGACGGCCAGTTTTGCGTCTTTGGAGCAGAGCGCTTCGAAACGCAACTGGCAACATAAGACAATTTTGTAGCGACCGTGGTTGCACTACCTTGCGGGAGCAACGCGCCAGCAGAATGCCGCCACACTGCCAACCATCGTTGCGATCGGAACGCTGAGACTACAGAAGCGCTCACAACCGGCGCGCATTAGCACGGCGATCTGCTTTGCTACATCGTTCCTAGACCGCAGTACCACCTCTGCAGACCAAGAATGCAGTTAAAGGGAGGCGATGTTAATTCAACAGTAATTTTGCTTGCTAAACACCTTTGCTGTGAACAGACATCAGTTAGATGTCAGTTGTAAAAAGGTGTATTGAAGACGTAAGGCCCATCTATTCCCTCTGTTTCGAATGTGTTGCTAGAAATAGCAACACATTGCCTGCAACAGTGCCGCCATCGAGGTGAGGCAAATGAATCACTGCAGCCTTCTTCGCCTCTCCTGGGTGGCCGCCCCATTCCAGATGCGTTCCGAATTCCGCCTCGATGAACGCGTGCAGAGGCGCGCGCATAGCCACGCTCGTACAGCGTCGACCGCAGTGTTAGAGCACCGGTCACCTTTCTTCGCTTGTGGCGTTTCCCCGCCGACCGCTCTTTGAGCGCGATGGGAGCGGCAACGACGTTGTTGGGTCAATGTGGAACAGGTAAACATTACTGATACCTTTGTCGCGACATTTACTATACACTGTGCCAAGTTATTAGGTAAACTACTTCAGTTACCACAAAGGATTCGTCCTTGGTATTATGGAGGCGATGTGTGAACATGAGCTCATCCACGTCAAACGGTACCGCACCAGCGAAACACCGATAGCAATCGGCAAGTTCGCCTCAATGTGACAATAAACATTCAACTGCTTCAGTGAAGAGACATTTCACTTTCGTGTTATACTGATGCTTTGACAGAGGGATCAGCTACATTTTTTTAGACGTCCACTGTCGGTGACGAAAGTATATCAGTGGTTTATTGGTGGACCCTGTCCTAAAACAATTTCGTGTTAAAAAACAAACAAATGTGTGCTTCGGCTCCGCATACCTAAGCTATTGCACCAGATTTTATTAACGCTTTCGAGAAAGGCCACGATTTCAGGTGGAAACGGCGGAACCATTTTATTTATTTTTATTTAATTATTCCGTCCGCAACACCTCGTCACCACCGCCGGACAACCTTCATTCCCTGTCCTTTCCGTTATGTCTCCAATCGCCGCTGTACTCAAGCTACCGGTTTGTGGTCGACTCTCGTGAGTGCTTTGGCAAGACCGTGGTTTTCATGCTAACGGCAGAAACAACGAAAGGGAAGGAGTCAAGGGCTGGTTTATTTGTTAGAAGCAACTTAATGAGCCAACAGACAATGAAGCTTGGGAAATCATAAAGGAATTTAATTGTAGTATTGTAATTGTGGTATTGTAAGCGAGACATGTGGTTGTGTTGCGTGCCTTCTTTAATTTAGAGAGAGCCGAATTGCGGTAAATGGAAAGCTTTGCTTCTGCAGTCTTTACATTAGTTATGTGTGCTTTAGTATGCACACTTTCCAAATTTGCTATGTGTATTGTCACTGCGGGCAACTTCTTTGCTACCACAAACCGGAAAATGTGCAAGAATGTTCTTCAAATATAACGGCCACAGTCTATTTCGGGTCATGAGTAAGAAACTAAACCTTTCTTGTGAAACAGCCACCACTCTCTAAGCTTCCAGATCACTTCAATATCATCCTATTGTAACGATTGTCAGTAGGAGAATAAAAAGAAAAAAATCAGTTTTCGTATTTGTCTTTGCGGGATGTGAACTAACACCGAGAAAGCACACAACAAACCTTGCCCAGCAGAAACGCGCCGACATTTTTCTTGGGAACAATACCGCGAAACCGGTAGCCCGTCTGGTTCAATGGAACGACGGGGCCGCGAATGAAAGAAAAGTAACGTGAAGCTTCGAAGAACGAAATATACTCACTTTACTTCTTTCCGAATACTCTCAACCCGAGAAAGCGTTCCTGGCTTTGACAAACACGCAGTATGACAGGGTTACAGCCGGAAGGCACGATGTGATTGAAAGACGACATCAAAGGATCTTTCAAAACCTGCCTCCACGCATCCGAATTCTGTAGAGAGTCCCCCATTTCGCTTTTTCGCTCGCCTTGTGTGAGCGAGGGAGCAAACAACTTTATTCTCGCGGTCAATTCGCCATGGTATTGCAACTTCAAGGGGATTGCTTGCTTCTGCAGTTTGTCTTTCTTGTTTTTAAAGCCTCGCCGCGTACTTTCTTTGCCGTTATGTTCATTCGGTCTGTTCAGTGGAAAGAATTGGTGTTTTCTACCAGAAGGGAACGTTCTATACCGCATGTAAAAAGATTGTTCGCGGGCGTGCGCTTGTCCCTTTGATTTTGTTGACTCATATAACATTGTCGATCATTCGAGGTTGTCTAGCCACAGCTGGAAAAGCAATCGAAATTTGTAAATGCATTTGCGGGATGTTTTTGTTTTTTGTGTTTTCCAATGTGATTTAGGAATAGCCCGAAATTTTTTACCTACGGGTTCTGCCTAGTGTAGTTATATATATATATATATATATATATATGTGTGTGTGTGTGTGTGTGTGTGTGTGTGTGTGTGTGGTATAGTCGGTGGAACGAGGCTGAAACTTAAGGAAATTAGGATGTGCAGGCTTTCTGCAAGGACATATTTACGTGCGAAGGAAACGTAGTTCAAGTTTTTCGTTCTCTTTACTCCTAAGCGTTACTTAGAATGTGTAAACAAAAATATTGCAGCTAAGCTTGGCGTGTGTGTGCCTGACCCACAAAATTCTTCTTCTTTCTTTCTTTTTCTTCCGTAAACCACTAGAAAATTGAAGGCTTTCATACGGTTTCCGTATTCTCATATCTCGAAAGAGTGGACGTGAAGTCTAGTGGCTAAGACAGCTGCGTTCGTAGCGCGAGTAGCCGGGTTCTAACTCCAGCATTGGGAGCAATTTTCTTTCATCCTGTGTGATATGACGGAAAAAATTATTAGTTTCTTTCGCCACACCATACAAGACGCCGGAGGTTCCAGTTTTCTCGGTGTTTGGCATGACGATCACAACGCAGACACAGGTAGGAGCATACAAGCTTCGTTTGAAACTGTTTGGCACTTCACATGACATACTTTCACAATTCTGCTTGCTTGGCTGACAACACCGCATTGTGTGATGCCCTAATGAAGCTAGCGTACTTCAGCAGGTTCGTACTCTACATGCAAAAGGAGCTTCAGACGGAACGATTTTCCCATTGCAAGAAAGTTAGCGTACCCAACACCCGTTACGTCTCACACTTTCCTTCAATCGAATATGTTGATGAGAAATTGTTAATTATTATTATTATTATTATTATTATTATTATCATCATCATCTCTTTTCGAGAATGTAGCAGGGTAACAACGGTGTGCAGCTTCCCCTTCAATAACGTAACAGATGCATAAGCTTGCTTTTTACGTTGTGCATATGGCTTTGCCGTTCGCGTAGTATTGTGCAGTATTGTGCGTGGTATTATGAATTGTTACACCTCATTTAGGCGACGATATGTTTTCCTTCCACCATCACCCACCACTTCCCCCATGACTCGGTGACATTCTGTCACCACTAGAACCCTAACAAAATAGCATTGCTAATCGTCAATTACTTCTCAATGTTCTCACACGTCTACTCTGAATGAAACGATTGCTTTGTCGTGCACGACCTTTCAGTAGGCGCTCTACGTGTCCGTGGTCCGGCGCAATGCTCATATCTGTACGATTCTTCCAATATTCGTCCTACTGACTGATTTGGTGTTGAAGTTCGCGTTGCCTTCTCTAGATCAACGTTTACTTCAGTATTCAGACAGAGCCTCAACATAACGGTCACATATCAGCAGCAATGTTCCTTCATTCAGCAACATGTCCGTAAATCAAAGCGGAAATTCCTTTCGCTACGGCACTATGAAGGTACTTTGGGGTTTAAAACAGGAAATTTCACATTATTTATATCAATTCGACATACCGGCAAGGGTATGTTAACCAATGTAAGAAAGCGAGACGGTCGTTTACGTACTAATTTACTAGAAGTTGTGTCTCTACGTGCTCTGTAAGCGCTTTACGCAAACTGCATTGTTTAGTATATGCAATAAAGAACGATTATGCTAAAAAAACTTGGCTTACTCAGCACTTGCACGTGTATGAAGAGAAGAAAGAGAAAGACGGGAGGAGGGGGACGTGTTCAAGCTATCTTTTGTTGTTAAAAACTAAAATCAATAAACACATCCTGGCGTAGCTAGAGAACCCTTAAAACGTAAACAAATATGAACCGTATGGCCGAAGAGATGTTAAGAGGTAGATATATCAGAGCATGGGCCTTTTACACTAAATAGACATTTATTCTAAAGATATGCATTGCGAATCTATTAAAATAGAGAATGGGAACATATAAAGCCCAGAGCATTTGCACGTCCTCGCACTAGATGGCGCCAGCGCTGCATGCCCTTAGTTTCCTTAGGAAGTGCACGTGTTGCTCGCCTGTTTGGTTTGCCGTGAGCAGCATAGATTTCCCTAAGGTTTAGTGGTACGAGCACAGTGTCCAGAAAAGACGTTGTTGGTGTTGTTTTGTAGGGTTTAACGTTCCAAAACCAGCTCTAATTATGAGCGACGTCGTAGTGGAGGGTTCCGGAATTTCGACCACCGGGGTTCTTTAACGTGCACTAACATTGCACAGCACACGGGCCTCAACATTTCGCCTCCATCGAAATGCAGCCGCCGCAGCCGGGATTCGATCACGCGACCCTCGGATCAGAAGCCGAGTACCATAGCCACTAGACCACCGTGGCGCCAGAAAAGAAGTGTGGCTTATACCCGTATTGGATATGTGAGCATAGTACACATAAAACTGCACAAACTTCACGGCACCACCGACTTCTGGGTGCCACTAGGGGATATACAACAGTTAGGATAGCGGGTAGTGTACTGTGCAAATACGAAGGAAGGAAGGAACACGGGCAGGAAGGAGCGCGGTATTCTAAATCTGTGGATTTCATGAAACAAACAAGCCTATACATATGTGGGCCAACACATCGGCTGCGCCACCCATGTGAGCTAAACTTCGTTAACAACGCTAATCTCAAGTGTCAGCATGACCAAATAAAACAACATGGGTGATTCGTGTGCACGGAAGGAAAGACCATCATAATGTGGCTATCGTGAAACAGGACTTTTCTACTAGTAACAAAACACAATGATAGTCGGCTTGACCAGATGCGAGCGAAGGATATTGATCAGAAGCTAAAAGGCGGCGCCACCAATGAACTTTAATATCTCACATTCTGGAAACCAGAGAAATGATCGTCATAATAGAAGTATACAACGGAAAGAAAAGTAAAGAGTTACTCGGCGCCTCTGAAACCACAACAAATGTACAACCACAAGAAAAGTGCAATGCTACAAAGATGAACTGCAGTCAAACATGGGATAGCGGTAACGAAAGAGAAGAATCATGAAAAGGGGCGTGAAACCACAAGAACTGCAAAAAGAACAAGCACGGAACCATTTCCTGCGTAGCAGAGATTGGCTGTTGTCTAAGACGGATGAACAACAAAGAACATCTACCAATGGGACGGTAAACCCAGCAAGTTAAAAGTAGCCATCAATGAATTCACCTTCCTTGGATGAAACTGAAATGGAAGGCGTGCTGACGCACTTATTACACTGCCTTATGAAACAAGCCTCTACGATTTCCCTTTCACTCTTGTCTTTTGATTTGGCCAAGATACATTCTTTTCTATTGCGCTTCACAACTACATCTTCTACACTGGAAGTTATGATGCCCACCATTCTTACTTCGTACTGTCGCCCTGTGTACCTGCATTCTTACGTTGACGCACCTCTTCGTCTGCCCATTGTAAACGTTCCCAAAAATTGAAGGAATGCGGTAAACAACGCTAGATACAACCTTCGGGATTTTATGATTCTTTTTGTACTCCCCTGTAACCTCTTTATTCATTAGGGAAACAACACTATATTTCCCAGCTTGGAAGGTACTGAGAATGCAACGCAAACACCGTATCATGCTGCCACATTTTTCATACTGTGGACAGAAACGTGCTAGTAGGGAACTACGTGGACCCGCCTTTTGTCTCTTTCCCTCTCCTTGGGACTCTTTCTGTTGCATCTATGAAGATTACTCTCATATGCACTGGAAACTAGCTGCAGGGAGCATCCAGCTGCAAAGAGATGATCCATCTGTTCCTTGAAGCTCTGTTGCACCCGTGGGGACAGGACTTCTTTAGAGCTGCGGCGCAAGTCGACAGCACAATCCCCCTTTTGATAATGTTTAAGTTGGTACTTTCAAATGGAAGCTACCCTTCCTTGCTCCTCGGACTGCAGTTCCAGAAGACGTGATCCTCGCTTAACAGCAGCCGTAAATAAAGTAACTGAATTCCAATGTTGTCCGGTATTTCGTGGGTAAACTTGATTCCACTGGAAAGTCTGGCCAATGCTTCAAGGATGCCTCCCACAGCCGTCTGTACACAGTGGCTTTCCATTTTCCCTAGCACAATTAAGTAGTAGTCCACGTATCTGAAGGCGGTCAAGTATGACAGACTGCTGGGCTAGTTGGTTATGCATCATGAAAAGTTCAACTTAGCGCGATTTACACAGACACAGGTTATACAGAACCTGTCTTACACAGTGTCTCGTCTGTTTCGTTTCTTCTTGTGTCTCTGTGTAAATCGCGCTAAGTTGAACTTTTCATGAAGGCGGTCAAGATATTCAAATCTGGCAACTCGCGTTTTATGCGCTTGTCAAAGGCTCTCAGGAAAATATCCCTCAAGACTGGGGCCACGGAGGACACGAGGCAAATCCCAGCTTCATGAAAGTACAGAATTCCCTGACGGTCAATCAATATCTACTCAAGGTACAACTTCAGTAGTTGCAAGAAACTGCTGGTGAAAATACAAAATTGTTTGTGAAGTTGATCTCCTCATTTTCGTTGAATGCTTCCCAGGTAGCTCGAAAAAGAGTATCAAGTAGGATTGGATAAAATAAATCTTCAGCGTCATATAAAACAAAAATAGTTTATGCCGATGGCAATCCTTTGTTTTTTATTTCACCAAACAAAGAAATTATGTCCATGGAACTCAACACAAGGAAAATATCAATGTTGCAAGGTTTCCAAGTACACCTTGAAGGCATTCTGACACCGTCATCTGCCAACTACCCTTCTCGAACACGATAAGGCTAAGCGGATGCCCAACCATATGCGTCCTGCATGAGAAAAAAAATTCAGTGACTTTTCTTCAGGTTTTTTACTGGCCTTACGGATAGTGACTAGTTTCAAATCACTTAGCAGCTTCACTGCCGCATTCGTTCGCTTCTTTGGACAAAACTGTGCGGACTTGAAGTTTTTCTGTACATCCTCTAGAAACTTGGTCTGCAGCGTTCCTTCTTGCAGCTCTACGAACCCGCCTTGTTTGTCCGAGGTTAGAACGGTTAGGTTTCCTTTCTTGAGGTATCTTTCTCTTGCAATAACCTACTAATTATTTACAGTGCATTGCGAATCGGCCAATGTTCGGGTCCTTGCGCTTTGCCGCTAGTGCTCCTGAGAGGGTTGCTGTATATTGTCAGTTTGAGATAAGTAGCTTTGATCTTGGTAGGTGTGGATTCCCGTATAAATTGTACAGTGAGTGTCGAGAGGCCCTTGCTAAAAGTTCGCTTGATAAGACTTGCTTGTTTACTCCCTCTGCCCTTGCGGTGAGTGACAGCTTGAATTATTAAGCCCCGCACTTACCGGGTACGCTGCCTTTGCTATCACGTCTTCCCACTTCTTTTTCTTTTCAATTATTTCTTTATAGAAGGTCCCTGCAAGAAGCTCTCCTTGGTCATTCTCAGCAAAGGCTCCACAGTGCACATTCTTGAATTTACCGGTATTAAAGTGAGCACCAGGGAGAGCGGAGCACTCTTTACACATTTTACTCCCTTCGCTCCACCTATTTTTATGTCGTCCTCATCTGCGTTCCCCTTCGTGAAATTCTTACTGGCCATCGCCTGCGTGTCTAAGGCATTATGTGAGATGTCTAGGCACTTGTTTGCATTATATCGACTAGAATAGCGTCTACACACACGTGGCCTGAGATTTAATTTGCGGTCTTCCGATCCGTAAATGTTACCCTATAATTTTCCGTTCCATTGCACGCTGTCCCGTGCTTAAGCTTTACAGCGAAGCTGATGTACTCTAGTGTCCAGCTGATCGCTGCGTGCGTAAACCTAGCCCCGTAGGCCAAGCACCGATTCCGAACATAGTCAAAAGCTTGGAAGGTGCAGAAAGCTTGAGGCCATGTAGGAAGCGCGTGCTCGCGCGCGTCTTGTGTGTGCGTGCGGGCGCGTGTGCATATGCCTGTGTGGCGTCCGTAAGAAAAAACTGTGGTTGGGCTGAGTTCAGAGATTCAGCAAAACCGCGTGAGTTGCAAGAAGCCTCGAGCTTTGCGTGCGTGCGTGCGTGTGTGTGTGTGTCATAAGCAAATGCTGTGGGCCGATCACAGATCTTAGTAATTGACGAAGACGGACACAACCAAGTTAAAGGGTGCCTAAGAACCTATGCTAAATGTAGACGGGAAAACTTTGCAAATGTCGCCGTATTTTCTATGTTCGTTCGGTGCACGTGTTTCTAAAAGAAAATGAGACGCTCTATAATAATAAGCAATGTGACTGCAACGAGGAACGATTTAAGTTTGACGACGCAGGTGTCAGACATTTAGGTTACAGCTTACATTGTCTCTTTTGGGGGAAAGAAAGAAATTACAGTACCAGATACACAAGGTCTAGCATGCACAACACGCATAACTTGCGCCATGCAAAGTGTTGCAGTAGACCTTCACCACTAGATGGGTTGAAATGTAATTATGCTGCGATTGAATTTTTTAGTCGCCAGGGCAATCGTATTTTTTTGATTGCTGAGTCCCGCAAGCAGAAATTCTAGAATATCTAGAATATAGATTTGATTTCGCTTTCAGAATACACGCAGTGGGATGGCCGTCGTGAAGGTCTGTTCTTATTAATAAATTACTAATTTTTTTGAGCGGAACTGCCGGGTAAAAGACAGGAGAATACAGCTAATATCAAATCTCCCACCTTTACTTTTCCCTTGACAATGTAAAGACAAAAGCAGAGCGGGAAATGTGTGCTCGGCTCCATCAATAAAATTTTCGGGGAATATTTGCTTCCGCTAAACGCAACATATAGCAACAGAAACGACTGATTATTTGGACGTACAGGCCAATTGAATAATGAAAGCACAGTGTATTCGTTAGCAGCCCACTTCTGAAAGACGGAGCAAAGCTGGCTGTTTTCTACTTGCGTTTATCTTAGTTTATAATTGACGGCAATAGTGGAAATTAAGTGGGCTCTCTTGGTTGTTTTCTCTTGGGAATTTCTTTTCTAGTTACTCATGTCAAGGCGCTGCAGGTTATCACGGCATGGTGATATACGATGCCAACACTTGCGGGAGAAGAAAAGCAAACTAATTAGCAGCTGTGAGGATTGGTTTGCTCTTTATTTGAGATCAAAAAACTATTGCGCTAGACAAAATTTGCATCGCAATACCGGTACTGCCAAATTATATTATTACAGCATATACTATACCACATATATAAAATCTAATAAAACAAAATAAGCATTCTAATTAAGCAGAAGTAGTGCTAGGGAATTGGAAACTCAAGGACTAGAAGGAGTTACGCGAGAAGTGGAAGGGTGTTTGAGCTGGTCGAATGGGCCGGGGCGATCGGCATTCCAAGCAACCCCATCAATTTGAATCTCTCGCAGAAAATCGCTAGCCTCCTTCTGCTGCAGCGTACCCGGATATTTGAAAAGCTAGGCGTTCAGCGTGTAAGGATTATTCAAGCTTTGGAGGAGGTTTCAGTCATTTGTCTTGTTATCGTGCATGCTGCCACATTGATAACAAAAAATGTTAGACGAACTTAATAAATTAGTCGCACGTAAAATAATTAAAAATAAAATTGTGAAAGTTGTACAACATCAAAAAGCCCGACTCGACGGGAATATGCTGGGATATCGAAACTGATGTAAGTTCTTTGTAAAATATGACCTGCTATGGAAATCCACTTAAGCGTTCGCGCTACATAATTGGATCGCGCGACACTTGGCAGTTGCATGTTTTTTTGGTTACACCGTGCGGACGGAAATTTAATCAACTTTCTCTTTCTATGTGCGCCAACAGAGTGCGATAGTTATGAGGGCGTTTTCAAAGTGAGGACCATCGGCACTGCTCAAGCTACGATGCGGAAGTAAACTTCCCTGAACTTTTCACCGGTTCCCTTGTCTCAGGAAACGGCCTTGTGTTCGTGCATAATGGATTTTGGCTGTTTTAGCAACGCCGCAGCGTTAAAGACATCGTTTCATAGGAAACAAGTTGAGGGCTTGACACATGGCGAAAAATGGCGGCCGAACTGCAGCAGATAGAAAGGAGTTAGGGGAACAAGAAAAAAAAAATGATTTGAAAAGCAGTCTTCCTTGGTATCGTGCTCGAAACTCGCCAAGCGTGCTGCAAAAAAAAATCAATACGGCTCTATCCCCGAAGTTGAATCAAAGGGCTGTGCTATAAGCAAGAAGTGCGCAAGCACAACTTCACTTGTATTCCACACTCCACTCCATGGCCTCAGCCATTTACTACATGTGGCAATTTCTTCGTTTTCCTTAGCGCGCAACATCACTTGGATAGTGCGAGGTCTTGCGCTTTCTTATCTACGTGCTGCGTCTCGAAGCAAAAGAGATTATTCGCCTTACTGGAAATGGTGGTAACTTTTCATTATTCACGAGGTGACGGTAATACGACAATGCTATCGCCTGCGACATTTAAACGCCTATAGCTTAAGCGCTTTCTAACATCTTCAAGCAAACCTTGTACAGACTAGATTGTGTCGGCGTAGTCGGCCTTGTTGTGGCTGTTACGGCAAAACTGGCAGTAAAGGGGAATGTCTGGGGTCGCCTGTGGAGTAGCGGAAGAAGCAAATGCATTAGTCTCTTTAACCATGTCATAGAGCGTGCATTGGCATAGACAAAATCTTGTTACTGGTGTTGGAATTTGAACTGATCCTCCCCATCACCACTTGAACAAGTAATGAACAGATCGCTAAAAACGATGGACAAAAGGTAATGTCGCTGGCTGCAGCGAAATGGCCTGTTCTGCATCGTTTTCAGCGATCTGTTCATCGATTCAAGCCTCCATCTGCCCCTGACCTCTCTCTGAAAGGCAAGTATCTCAACCTCTGGACTACCAACGCTTGCGAAATGCCAACGCTTGGACACATTAACGTTAGCGAGATAACAGCGTATTTCAGCCATGTTAATGACTTCGATTTCTTACCATTCACAAAACAAAAGAAGAGAAGAAAGTAGAAGGTAAGGCTAGAAAGCATGAACATCAGCTTCCCCCATTTTCTCGCGAGTGGCGGTGTTGCTTTTTATATTTTTTCAGCTCGATTGCATATCTGGAATGTAGTTAGTGTACTTTGCGCTAGCGCCCCTGTTATCACTTTCGGACTACTAGCTCCTCCGGCCTCTTTGACTCATTCTAATAAACGTTAGGTACGGTAGTGGATAGAACCATGTGGTGTGCGCAGGTGCAATATCACAGTTTTGTTAAAACTATTCTTGCTTCTCTAGCGGCTAAAATTTACGTCGATTCACCTTGCAACAGTCAAATTATTACAGCGTACTGAGCGTTATAGCTGCTGCAGATTGACGGAATATATTCTAACCCTGCGTAAATAATTTTTATGATTTTAGTTACCTGAACTATTCGTAGACATACCCTGCTGCCTCTATGAACTTCCTACCTTGCACTGAAGGCAAAAGTAAGCCGAGGTGGGAGTGAATGACTTGTCTTCCAGTGCATTCACAGGTGGGAGTTTAATGTACACCGTTCAGGCGGAGTAGACAGTTTGCTCGAGTATGTAACGGAGCTTTTGCATGGACTGATGGGAGTATATACTTACATAAGGAATATTTTGCAGGTATTTATGGGGATATGCATTTACATCTATCAAGGGTATTTGCGCGTAGGTATGGGAGTGCATGTTGAGATCCATCTAGAAAGTTTCGCTTAAGACAACAGAGCCTAAGGTCCGGGAGATTGCTCTCATAATTTCATGAATATTGGTACACCCGAGTAAATTTCGCATCTTTCTCGCCCTTTCTCCTTCAGCTTTATGGCTTCAATGCTTCTTCTCCGATGATCAGGGCTCGTGCGCCCAAAATCCTGATAATCTCTGAAGCCCGTGTTAGCAACGACAACAATCAATGGATTGCCGTGCCCGGGGCCCGTCATAACAGGACATTTTAGATTTGCACATCAGTGTTTTCGTCTATTCAACGTGTGGCATTTGAATTGAATTGAATTGAAATTTATTCCGCAACAGGACATGTTACGAGGAGGGCAGGTAAAAGCTGTAAGAACCGCTTGAGGATCCCTGACCCCCAGGTACACAGGGTAGCACAGAGGACGTGCGGCTAAGTACAACCAAATAAATAGAGTGTTTCACAATGTGCATTAAAAAGCAAAAAAAAAACACAAAAGGGAAGATTACAATACAGGCATAAAAAAACAAAATGAAAGATTACAATGCTGGCATAAAAAAGGTAGTCACGAGATTCACATTATCATACAAACACAGATCGCAGCTGTTTTGGTGATATGCTGGATATGTCAATGTGATGTTCCCTAGTTATGCGGTTAAGAAGTGCAGGCAATAGAAACTTTAACATTTGATTTCCGCATTTTGTTCTACATTTCGGTATGTACCACTCTTCAGGATGACGCACATTATAAGCAGGAAAATTTTTCTCTAGCCTAGCTATTCTTGCAATCGTATCATTATTTTTCAATAAACCGAACTTATATAAACGACTTAGTTTGTAATCATGTATTGATGGAACCTGAATGATGCGGTGTTTTTAAATAACTCTGCTGTGTGGTAGCGATATGGGACTTTACAGGCTAGACGCAAGGTTTTCTTTTGCAAGATGGTAAGTTTGCTAATGTTTCCAATTGTCGTTGTGGACCATACAAGAAAGGCATAATTCAATGAAGAAGAAAACAACGAGTTATATATGAGCATGTTAACAGAAACAGGAAAGTAGTAGCAATGGCGGCGCATAACGCCGATTATCCGAGATAGCTTAGTAATAATATGGTTTACGTGATCATCCCATGCCATGTTCTGTGAAAAATACACGCCTAATGATTTAAAACTTTTGACAACTTCAATTTCTGAGTTGTTTAACGAAATGATAGGAAACTGAACTTGTGTGTGGCGGGGGTGAAATAAAACAGCTTTTGTTTTATTTATGTTTAGTTTTAGGGAGTTTACTTGGGCCCAGGTGTTAATTTCAGACAGTGCAATATTCGCTCGACTACTCAGATCGCTGCTGCATCTGCCCGAAAAAAACAAACTGGTATCATCAGCATATATAATGTAATCGGCTGATTCATCAATACGAACTATCTCATTAATATAAAGTATAAATAGAAATGGTCCAAGAATGCTTCCCTGCGGGACGCCTGTTTTAATGGGTTTTGTTGCAGAATGTTTGCCTTCAATTACGACAAATTGAGTGCGGTGTTGCAAGTATGACGTGATTAATTTGTGCGCAACGCCTCTTATACCATAATGATCCAACTTTTGCAGGAGAACTTTGTGATTAATGAGGTCGAAGGCCTTAGAAAAGTCCAGAAAAAGACCGAGTACCATATTCCGGGATTCAAAATTTTCTAGAATGTATTCTTTTTGTGCCAGTAGCGCGAGCTCGGTAGATTTGTTTTTTCGGAAGCCATACTGTGCTGAAGTGATCAGGTTGAACTTGTCAGTAAAAGAGGTCAAGCGTTTCAAAATTATTTTCTCCAAACCTTTCGAGAACACAGGCAAAATCGATATAGGACGGTAGTTAGACATGTCATTTCTAGGACCCTTTTTATAGATAACTGACACTTTTGCTATCTGCATGTTTCGCGGGAATTCTCCTGTGGACAAACATATGTTGAAAATGTGGGTAAGGCAGGGGGCTAGTATGTCAATAACATATTTAACAGGTTTCATTTGAATATTGCCCGCGTCAGTGGCTTTGCTATTACTGAGTGTCAAAAATGTCGCTACTAATTCACTCTCTGAAACTGGCTCTAAAAATATTGTTTGGCTGCTTCTATTATTCATATATCGTAGAGCAGTACTACTGGTTATAGTACCACCAACTGATAAAAAGAAGTCGTTAAATGCATCAGCTAATTGAGGCCCTTGAATTTCTATCCCATCTTTCACAATTTTTGTTAATGCCTCCGGTGGATTACTAAGCATACTGTTAAGTGCCTTCCAAACGTTTTCTGTACGCCCTTGTGTTGAGTTAAACAGGTTTGAATAATATAGTTTTTTTTTATCACGAAGGCATTTGGTGACAAAGTTTCGGTACTTTTTAAATACTTTGAGGGCTTCAGGGGACTTACTATAAGTGCCTTGAACAATTGGTCCCGCTTTCTTATGAGCTTAAGACATTCTTTATTTATCCAAGGCTTTCGACTTTTTTTAGTTGCTTTAAATGTCTTTAGGGGAAAACGTTGAAGATATATTTCGGAGAACTTGTTCATATATAAATCGTATGCTAAGTTGGGAGCGCTTGCAGCGAACACATCGCTCCAGTCGGTTCTGCTTAAGCGATCTCTAAAAAGGGTCAGTGTTTCGGCATTTATAAGTCTGTAGGAAAATTCTGCGCGCACTTGCTTGGGAACGTTAATGAGTTGACTTACAAACATGAATATAGGCATGTGGTCACTAATATTGTGAATCAAAGTGCCTGCCGTAACGAGCGAAGGATCAAAGTTGGTTATAAAAAGATCTAAGACTGTTGATGATTGTGAAGTGATTCGCGTGGGAGCCGCTATGACATTCTGAGAATAATGCGAGCTTAACATTGATTCAAGCTCTAATTTAACACTGCTGTCAGCTAACATGTTGATGTTGAGATCGCCACCTAATATGAAGGCATACTTTTTTTCATTCACAAATTCTAACAGAGAGTCTAAAAAAGAAAAAAAAACAAACGGACATTATTTGAGGGAGGGCGGTAACATACACAAAACACTGATGTACCACATCTAACAGTAAGTATTTCATATAAAGGAGAAATGCAGCAGAATTCAGACACCAACTCACAGTCTATTGAACTTGAGATTAGCATAGCTACGCCACCACCCCTTTTGCCTGTGCGGTTCATGTAGTACGATTTATAAGTTGGAAACGTAAATACATCGTCTTCCGAAGCAAACCACGTTTCCGAAAACATCACAACGTCAAAGCACACTTGTGCTTCACTAAAAAATATTCGAGTTCATCCTGTTTATTCCTACCCGATCTAAGGTTTAAATGAACACAACTGAGGCTTTTTTCGCAACAAGTGTCATATAGGTTTTTAAGATTAATAAGGTCTATAGGTGCAGTTGAGGGAAGCATGATAAGAAGAATATCAATAGAATATCAGGAGGGTAACAATGCAATGCGGGGTAACAGTATCACAGCTTATCAAGGTCGGCCAAACAACGAATGACAACCGCGCTATCACCTTCTCTTTTCCTAACGAGAATTTGGCCGTTGCAATGCCATGAAAAACGATAGCCATTGTTCTGTGCCCAATCTTTTGCGCAGCGGAGCAGCTCTCTGTTTTGCTGGGTCATGTTCTCAGTGATCGAAACACCCGATGAAGCATCTCTTAGGGCTTTCCGCTTTCCCAGCCTCTTATCGCGGATTGATTGCTGGGCAAATCGAACTATAATTCCGGGTGTTCTGTTGGGCTTTGACGGAAGTCTGTGGATAGCGCCAATGTCATTCGCAGTCAGCTCTGGCAGGTTAGTGATCTTGGCCACATCATTCAACTTACTCAGCAAATCCTCGTTTGGCATAGCTTGGATGCCGTGAACTTCTATGTTTAATCGCCGACTACGAAACTCGAGATCATTCACTGTAGCTTTCAGTTGTTGAATGTCATCTGAGGTGCAGTCCACCTCTAATTTCCCAACGCGTCTGTTTAAACTACTAATGTCCTTTTCCTGCTTAACTTGACGGCTCAGGCTGTCGTCGTACTTTTGTGACAATAGCTGGATTGAGTCCTTAACCTCCCCAACCTGAGCCGGCAGCCCTGCCAAGGCATCAAGCCTTTTAGTTATATCTGCCAAGCAAACGGCTAACTCAGAGTCCATGCTAGTTTTCTCCCCACTTTTCGCTTTTGATAAACGGCAAGCAGCACATCGCCATGCCCTGCGACCGCTTTCTCCCTTAGTCTTAAATGTCGACTCCGACCAGCCCGAACAAGTGCCAACATGGTAAGAGGACTCACATTCGTTGCACTTCAGGACGCGTCCATCACAAGGGAGGGGCTCATCACAAGACTGGCATGTGCTTGCCATGGTACGTGGTTGTGGGATTCACTGTAGCACTCAGTTCGCTCTCAATGCGGCAGCATTCAGTTAGGAAAAAGGCACATTTAGCACAGAGCACTCAACAAAGCACTGAAACACGGTGGCAACGGCGGTAGCGGTAAGGCGGCAGTAAGAAAATAAACGAGTTTACCAACCTGGGTAGGCAAAAAAAGCTGATTAGGCGAACGTCCTTTCACCGCCGCCGCCGCCACCCGTGTGTCCAGGTACGATGCCGACGCCGGAAACACGTAAACACTTCCGCGGGCTCAGTGACGTCAAGATGTGATTCCGCAGCCACGGCAGCCGTTTTCAGGTAGTCTGATGGATGAAGAAAAATTGAACGTTGAAAAGGAGCGTCACTTTGGAAAATGGCTCCAGCGCGGCGA
Organism: Hyalomma asiaticum; assembly: GCA_013339685.2. Classification (NCBI taxonomy): domain Eukaryota; kingdom Metazoa; phylum Arthropoda; class Arachnida; order Ixodida; family Ixodidae; genus Hyalomma; species Hyalomma asiaticum. Next base: position 59,677,817 of record CM023482.1, read on the forward strand.
TTCCAACAAGGCAGGAACCCTGGAGCACCGCCCACCGAGATGCAGAACACCAACCTGGGTAGGCAAAAAAAGCTGATTAGGCGAACGTCCTTTCGCCGCCGCCGCCGCCACCCGTGTGTCCAGGGACGATGCCGACGCCGGAAACACGTAAACACTTCCGCGGGCTCAGTGACGTCAAGATGTGATTCCGCAGCCACGGCAGCCGTTTTCAGGTAGTCTGGGTAGGCAAAAAAAGCTGATTAGGCGAACGACCTTTCACCGCCGCCGCCGCCACCCGTGTGTCCCTTTGGCTTCTGGCTTCAGTAGTAGGCCTGATGTTCAGAGCGGTTCAGCAGCGCAAAGAGCCTTGATATGCCTACACAAAACACGTAGCGACAGTGTCAATCGCACGGCCACACACACACACGCACACACACACACACACACACACACACACACACACACACACACACACACACACACACACACACAGAGAGAGAGAGAGAGAGAAACGCGTGCGTAGCTGAAGCAGGCTTGTCCTTAACAGAAAGGGACGAACAAGGTGACCTAAAAGTCCATAGGGCGTACGATAAGGTCATGGAGTTTTTATAACCCGTTACTTTACGAAGATAGTAAAATGATATGTGCCTTATTCACAAAGCTAGACGGAGTAAATCATAGGAGTATGGGAGTTGTGTGAGCTAACACCCTGACAAAAGCTCCTGTCTCGGCCAATTATTATTTGCAGTTGGCCACAAACCTTTCACTACCGCAGCTTCAGCTTCAGGAACCACCATGTGCTCATGCAGTTTTCTTTCTTTCTTTCTTTCTTTCTTTCTTTCTTTCTTTCTTTCTTTCTTTCTTTCTTTCTTTCTTTCTTTCTTTTTGGTAGTGTATTCCAAATTATAGAAGGGCAGCTGTGGCTGCGGGGATGGACACTGCAACTTCGAGCTAAACCTTTTCTACGCTTTACCACATATTAGGCGGCTCGTGATCACCATAATGTCGTAGTGAACCCACGGCGAAAGTGGGTCGCCATTTTCATTTCATTTCGCGTAAAGTCATCGACTTCGCCGAAGGGCCGACTAAGAACAGCTTAGATGTTGTAAAAAAAAAAACGACACCCTGTGCAGCGAGCGCTTCTTCCGCAAACACAATCCAATTGCGCTAGTATATGAAGCCGTTTCACATTCAATCCGCAAATTCCAAACCCGAAGCATTGAGAGAACAGAGCTGACCCTGCCGCTCTAGGGGTAAAAAGAGGGCGTATCAAGCTGGTTGTTTACACAGCAGAACTTTGCCTGGTTGCTGGACAGGTTCGGTACCACACATATAACCTGTCCTTGATTGTGCGTGTACACTTTGAGTTTGATACTATACCGTGAAGTAGCTTCCGCGCGTCAAAGTGATCAGCGTCAGTTGCGATGATATGACCGAAGCAGGTGTCAGCAAAGTTCTCTTTTGTAATCTCATAAGCCGGAGCAGTCAGCTTCGAACTCAGCCTGGCTGGCCCATCGAAAGAGTGTAGCAGAGAAGAGCAAAAAGAAAAAAAAAGATAAATTACACCGCAACTTCAGCGACGGCATCGAAATACAGCGGGAGTTGGGATCCCCCGAGGTCTGCTTCGCTGTCAATAAATTGGCGACGACATCCATTCCACCGTCTACGCACGTGTCGACGAGGATAAGGAATCGTCAGGCCGACGGCCGGCTTCTCAGCGTTTCTTCTACCACGTGACATAGAAGCAATACCCGGTGGAAAAAAGAAAGAGCCGGTATGCGAGAGAGAAGTCCTCGGAGCCAGTGGACGCGCAAGTGCAGTTTATGTGAAATGTATATGTGTATACAACGTTTCGCCTTCTTATAAGTAAATATACAGAAATGGACAGCGATATGTAAACAACCACAGGCAGCACTAAGAAACACGATGGAGTCAGCGAGGTATATACAGGCTAACGGAAAGCTCATCCTCTGGTGCTTTCTCGGCCGCCCGAGCGATATCATTTTACCTTTGCCTTCTGTTAGTCTGTTCACATTGCCGTAAGGCCTTCTTTTATTTTATAGTTTGTTGGGTTACGTATAAGATATACATGTTCCGTTTTTTTTTTTTTCACCCCTTGCTTACTTCGTAGCGCCCTCTGGAGGGTTGTAATTCTGCGCACCTTTGCTTTAGAAGCTCCCTCGGATCCCTGGAGAAATAAAATCCACGAGTTTATGAACCCGAGCCTGGGCCCGTCAGTAAGGCTATCACCCCGTTGGCCGATGACGCACTTTATTTCAGTTTCTGCTATTCCGCCGCTGCAGCTTCTGTGAAATGGGCCGCACGTCGTTTAGACGTGCCTGTAGGAGCCGACGTGACCAGAAACAAAAAAAAAAAAAAATGTCCGCGATCACTACCGGCGGCTGTCCCAAACGTTTCGTGTAACGGCAGCAGCCTCCTGACGGCAATATTAGATGTGACGTGAGATGTGCCCTAGGTGAACTATATATTCTCACATATCTGAGGGAGAACAGCGGCATGGTCAGATTTGACGTACGTTCAGATGCGCCTTATCGCACTCCTGTACTCGATTTTGGAGTACCTTGCAGCGATAAGAAAGTTACAAAGTATAAGCCCGCCACACTTTTGCAGAGAAAAACAGTTACATACGTGACTGTCCTAGATACGGGTGGCATTGAGATATTTGCATTGATTTGGCACGTTCAACGCCATAGTAAGACGGGATGCCAAAGTCACATTGAGCCGGTAACCAACGGTCATCGTGGCTACGATCCGACCGGGTGTAGTCAAAATTTATCCGGTGTTTCTACTCCTCCTTCTCTCCCATTATAGCCCTGCCTCCCCCCTTTCTTGTTTTCCCACAGTGGCGCGCCTAATAAGTGTATCACCGTTGCAAATCCGCAATTCACTTCATATTGTTCGAAATGTACCTGGTGCGTCTCCTTTATTTCGATGTTTTGTGGAAGAAATGCCGCTTGGAAGCAGGATCTGCTGTATTGTACATTTTATTCTTGATCGAAATATCTCGGTGCAACTAAACGAGAATACGGTCGTTTTCTACTGTAACTAGAACTATGCTTCCTACTAATCTCTCAGCTATTCTAACTGCTTATTTACGAGGTGCAGTAGACGAATAACTTGCGTGTTCTATTTATATAGAGTATTTAGTGGGAGCCAATCAAATGACTTCTTATATCTTGAAGTGCTTAGTCGTCGCTCTCTTTTTTCTTTTTCTTATAAAATGAAAAGCTATTCCTCCAATAATTGCAGCACTTATGCCCTCATGTATACTGAGCAAATGTGACGCTGCTTCCCTGCACGGCCATAATAAAATAAATATGTAATCATGTATAATTATATAAGAAACTTGCACTAGACTGCCATGGCACAACGGTTCCCGTTAGAGTTACTGTCCCATGTTTGTGTACATAGGAAATTTCAGGCCTTCTTTCATAGTTATCGATAACCTTAGCAGCATTTCATCCGTCGGGTAAATTCGCTCCACAGCCTTGGAATTGTGCAATACCACCGAATGGTTAGGGCAGCGATATATAGATGAACCTGGTACGCACTTCAGAAACCCCTATGTATCATAAGTACGGGTACTCGAATTTAAAATTTTCAAAATACGAATCGAGTGCGATTATCCAGCCCCGTATATCGAATAGAACTTCAAGACATTGCAATGTGCTTTCACTATTGGTATTTTTTTTCGAGAAATTATTTTAAGAAACTACACTAACACACTAGCAACGCTAAACTGAATACTACGAGGAACACACTGTCTAGGCTAGCTTTCAGATCGTAACTGCATTCTAAAATATCGCAGCATAAAGAAAGCGATAACTAATACTAAAGGATAATATCAACAAACGTTTGTTGTTGGCCCGCCACGGTGGTCTAGTGGCTATGGTACTCGGCTGCTGATCCGAGGGTCGCGGGATCGAATCCCGACTGCGGCGGCTGCATTTCGATGGAGGCGAAATGTTGAGGCCCGTGTGCTGTGCGATGTCAGTGCACGTGAAAGAACCCCAGGTGGTCTAAATTTCCGGAGCCCTCCACTACGGCGTCTCTCATAATCAGTGCTGGTTTTGGGACGTTAAACCTCACATACATAACATAGACGTTGGTTGTTCCCCATGTAGCCAAGCATCTGTAACGCATGCTCTAGAGATCTGGCGCAAAGAGACGGCAGGGAAATAACAGGGCAGCACGCTTCGGCTGACTGTGTTGAAAGCGTGAAGAGCACTGGCATGGATACACAGGCGTCGAAGGCGCTGCAGATATGCTTATCGTGATAACGAATGCTGGCGGCGGCAATTCGCACGTGCTAGTACAGTTGTCGTTGCCCAACATGATGCCTCCCTGCACAACGAATGCTTACCTCCGTAGGTGTCGCTGGACCCGGCACCTGGCGCAAAAACGGGAAATCGCACATTTTCTTCACGATAATTGGTTCCCGTATTCGATTCTTTCAAATACTTGAATCACCTCGAATCTTAGCAAATTTCGGTTGGCGAATTTTCATATCATAGGCGAATAGCTTAACCTGTAATGTTCGACAAATATTTCAGATTTTGCAACTTTATCGCACGCTGCTAGTCATGAGAGCTCCTCGACAAGTGGTGCCGCCGCTGACAAATATACCTTGCAATGATCGTCGAGTTAAGCGGAAATTAACATACAGAGCACTAACCATATTAATATTTTTGTTCGCAATTAATGGCCTAGTTAGAAAGCGCTATTTCGACGCTATCTCTTGCGTTCTGCTTTTACGACAGCTATGTACTCTACAGCAGCTTTTCGTGACTAACGTTAAACCATCCATGTTTCTGCAGAAGTGCCTAATGACCGTTCTTGGTGACAGTACCGCTTGTTGTCCTAGGTTACCTGGGTTAGGTACCATTCGTATGCACAATTTCTCTTTTAGAATTTTTCAATATAAATATTTTACTTATATCAGCTTGTCGCTTTTGGATACATTAACATGATCAGAGCTCATATGATGATTTTAACCACAGACTTTTCAGGGATCCAACCCGACACATTGGTAGAAGCCGCATCAAGGAGTTCGCTTAGGGTTAAGGTCGACTAAAGCGGACTAAGAAAATGAGGACGAATTGAGTTTATGGGGTAGATTAGGATAGATTTCCGTAGATTGCGAAGAATTCAGGTGGCTTAAGATAGATTGCGATGATTAACGTGGAGTAAGAAGTCATGCGGAAGCAAACGAGGGCCCTGGACGTGCCAAGCAAGCTTGCTACCCCTTCGCTAGGACGGCTCCTCCAGCACGGTATCAAAGCACAAAAACCCATTGCACTTGCATTTGTAACGAACTAATGATGGTGCTTTTGTAACGTGAATTGCCCTTTCTAGTATGTGATAAGCACTATCATAGCAGTACACGATGTTCTGCTACCTATTCGGTATGCTTTTGAGCAATTTTACTCGATCCCGTAGGAATAGCCCAACGAACGGCGCTATTGACAGCACATCAACGTACTGCATAGTACATTCTTCGACAAAACAGGCTCCTGTGCGTCGGACTACCATTAGTGCCAACGTTACGGCGTACCATCAGCTACCATTCAGTCACCATGGTACTACCGACGTTCCTGGTTAGCCCACGTTATGCATACTCACGGGTAGATACTCATGCATTTTGCACAAAAACCTTGACCCTACTCGCCACTCTTGGCTGAACGCCAAACAATTCGTCGTAGGCAATTTCCTAGCTGACTACTTCACATCACAGCGAACTGCCACAATGCGTGGGTTCTATAGGGCTTTTAAAACTGCTTTACCACTATTATTCATTCATCTGTCTTTCTTTCTTCCAAGAGGCCTTCGTTTCGGTTATAATGTTACCTACACCTGAAGTATAACTGCGTTCTATGAGCGCCCTCCTTGCTTTTGTGTGCGGCACGCTTAGAGTCAGATCCTCCTGTGACCAATTAATACTTCCACTCATATTGATTCCAATAAGCAACTGAATTATTGGTTGGGTGAATGTTGTAGCATTTAGTTATAATGTATGAGGTATTCTATGCTTTTCCCTTTAGTAGATATATGCATTATTCTGATATAAGCATTTACTCTGGTACTATTTTTCCTTCAGAGATAATCTCGGCCTTCAAGTAGCGCAGCGCGGCACGTTTTGTTTCATTGCTATTTCCTTCTTCTAATTTCTTTGTGAAAAACTTAGAGATCCGAAGATCTATACCGTTTTTTTCGTCGGGTGCATTTATGGAACATTGCTGTTCGTCTATGATTTTAGCTGTTATGAGGTCACAACAATGGCCGTTTTCGGCGCCGTAGCTGTCCGCCGCTCTGCCGTCGGGGTCCGTAAGCACTATCGCGCCAATTTTAGAAAAGATAGTCAGTACTGAGGAGAATTCGAACCCACGTCCGTCTGCTTGGCAGTCGAGCATTATACCACTGAGCTACGCCTATGCTTGAAAAACCACCGCTAAAAGGCCTAAACTGGTATAAATCCTGCCGAGGAATCGCATTAACAAATGTAATGTTACGTGGCAAAACAGTAATGCGCCAATACGCATCGAGGAAAGTGGATTGCATAAGGAGTGCGAGGAATCATTTGAAAGGACACAGGGATGCAGGCTTTGTTGCTCTGCACAGGGGTACATTCTTTGTAGCTCTGCACCTCTTACAGAGGCATCATCAACATTATTATGAAAAGGTCGTCTTCAACTTTTCCGTCATTATTATTACAAAGCGCTGCTCCATGAAGCAGTTTTGTCGTATCGTGCCATACGTCACGCGACAGGCGACGTGCGCAGCCCTGACAGCAACCTGACTTGGCTACTCGATACCTGATGGCCTGATGACTTGGCGAGGTCCACAAGCGTTTACCGTGACCACATAGAAGCTCGCTTCTCAAGCTTACGTTGTTCCAGCGATTCTGCGCAGGCCTGGTGTTTTTTTATCACTACCTGGTGTCTGTACTTTAAATTACCTGTCACATAGTTCGCCGACGTCTATTATATGACCTTCAATTTTGCTTACATGCATTTTGAAGCTGGAACCTATGATCTGGACCGGGCACTTTCATTTCATCCATAATCCTAGTTATTTGTCGCCCCGCCACGGTGGCCTTGTGGCTATGATAGCGGGGTACTGATCTGAGGGTTGCGGGATCGAATCCCGGGCAGGGCGGCTGTATGTGAAAGGAGACGAGATGTTGAGGCCTGTGTACTGTGCTATGTCAGGGCACGTTAAAGAGCTACAGGTGGTCGAAATTTCCGGAGCCCTCCAGTACGACGTCTGTCATAATCAAATCCGTGATTTTGGGACGTAAAACGCCAGAAATTCGTCGACGCCACTTCTGCTAGCCGCCTCATATGCCGGCGAATCCTTGAAACCTTGCATTGTCTAGTTTGTAGTTTTCCCTTGCCTTACACCCCCCCCCCCCCGCCGCCCCTCGCGCCTCAATCGCTTCAACTCTTCAAGCTTATAAAATTAGTGTTTACAAGTAAGCGGTGCACGGAGTGCAGTATGCTCTTGTGCTGTTGAAAGGAGCGCTGTGGCCACGGAGAAAGAGGAGACTGCTATGCCACGGCAGCGCGCGGCGGCTGCCCGTTAACGCAACGCTTGGGCGAGGATGAAGTTGAGTTTTCTGTGCATCACGACAGATGACGCTGCCGGCCTGTTCCCATCGTTTTTATGTCATCCTATGGGCGCGACGCATAATTGTCGGGCTTACCGTCTCATACATTGCACATTTTCTCAGTTTTCACTTTGTAGCGTCAATAAATAGGGGCGGCGGACATTTTAGCTGCAGTTAGTAATAAATGCTGAATTAATTACGTGCCGTAGAAAGCTTCGAACGAGCTGCTTGCACTAACTTCAGAGCAGATGACGCATGCCGCTGGAAGCCATTCGCTGGCGTGTTGTGAGCACGCATGTGTAAATGGCCTTGGGAAGAAAGGGCGTGAGAGCTGCCGCGCATTCTTTGTCATCTGCTGATTCCGGAACAGTCATGGGTTTCCGCAGCGCGACGTCGCGACGTCGCGCCGCCGCAACCGATCGCGGAGCCACAGCGCGACGCGCGTGTTTCACTTTACGTCCGACAGAGGGCGCGTCGGCACGGTGCCTTAAGGCATGACTTTATCGGGTCGCCCGAGCGAGCTCTGTTTCCCCTCCTCAAGAATTCTTGATCCGTGGCTGTGGCGAAAGAGCGCAGCCTGGCTGGGAATCCTCACATCTACGGAATGCCGGTGCGACAGTGCTGGCGACACAGCACATATTTTAAGAAACCCTGGAGGCTACTCTACAAGCAAGGAAAATACTTTGGTTGCCAAGGGATGCCAAGGGATTGACAGCTAGAAGAGATTGGACATTGTGGTCGTCTACACATAAGTATTTCAAAGGAAGCACTCTGACTTTCAGCATTCTGAAGGTGAGCGCTCAGACGCTTTGTTGTTCGCATGTGTGGCTCTAGCCGTATGAGTAGCGAATCAGCAACTGCTCTTAAAGGAAACTTGATCCCAATACATAACCTCAAAGAGTCCACGAGTATTGCTTGAGACCAGAAGTCAAAATCCAGCGTTAGCCGAAGGCCGGAAGTGGACATCCAGGAATCATGTGGACAAGTGGCATAGGGGAGCACAGGTATGACCGGAAATGGAGCGAGTGGTGCGGGTAGTAATAGTAAGGAGTACAGGGGTGTTGGATTTAAACTCTACATCCCCCTGATTTAGATATCCGTGAAATGATCCAGTTGTCTGCTAACTTTGCAATATTGCAGTGACCTATAAATTATCAACAAGCCCGAACCGTGCATATCTGGGCGACATGATACTTCATATTATATATTGCAATATCGCAAAAGCCAATGGATTGATATGGACATATATCCAAGAAATAATGAGCAACAAATATGTACGTATTTTCTTGTCCTTTTTAAGCTTTGGTGCGTTCATTAAATCAAGCTTTAACTTGCATTTTCTATGTGTTTTCTACTTCCTGAGGCATAAAATAGAATTGGGGGCCACTTTACACTCCTATAAGTTACGATTGCTGCTGCGAGAAATCTGCATCGTTTGTCTCGCTTGATCACTGCAGTGATACAGTCGCCACCGCGTTCAGCTGCAGACTCCTTGAAGACACGCGTGCGATTACCGCCGAGGCAATGTAGCCAAGAGTGTCAGACGCCTGAGTCCTGTGGGTTAGCAGCACTCGTTAAAGAACCGCAGTTGGTCAAAGCTTCCATAGCCCTCTACTACAAGTACAGCATGTGCTATGCGATGTCAGTGCACGTTAAAGAACACCAGGTGATCGAAATTTCCGGAGACCTCCACTACGGCGTCTCTCATAATCAGAGGTGGTTTTGGGACGTTAAACCCCAGAAATCAATCAAATCAGTATGCATCAAAATAGTATCGTGGTTCTCGGGCGTAAGACCGCGGGGACCAAATATATGTCTCGGATATTTTTCAATGAATGCCCTCATATTGTGTGAAAGTGCTTTCTCTTAACTGAGGATGAGTGTCCATAGAAGAAGGAAGTGGTATCTGCACAGTGTCGTGATACGCATATTGAGCACACGTCTAATAGGTGGGCTCAAAGACGGTTGGTATGAGATTGCAAACAGCGTAGCTTTACTTCATGGTAAAACAATACGGGCAAGTAATACTCATACAAAAACAGAAGCGCCAGGCTCTCTCTGTGGGCCCTCCAATCTATGCTCAATATTAACGCGATAGCGTTAGAGAGCTCGTTCCGCAGAAATACCGCCGTCGGTGTCGGCGTCTGCACGCGTCTCTTGTGAGCGAAAAATCGGCCGTGAGCGAAAAATAACAGCTCCAAAAATAGAAAACTATGTCCATCTAGCGGAAGACATATCAAGCAATGTCTCGACTACCATGGCCTCCAAGACGGCGAGCGCGCCCGCCATCTCGGAGGCCATGCGACTACAGCAGAGCCTATATGCGGTCTCGTCGGATGCTCTGCATCCACTTTTTTAGCATTTCATTCTCACGACACCATTAAAGAAGTGAAGTACTGCAATTGCCATTTCACCGACCATAAGGCGATGCTTGTTGTGGTTGGCCGGAAGAGGTCTCCAGAAGAACAAATCGAACAGCTGCCAGATAGTTAACGCACGAAGGACGACAGAATGTGACCATTTAAGAATAAAAGTGTCACGCCTACGCGCAGTTCATAATACAGGACCATGTGACTACATCACTGTACAAAATTTTCATGAAGTTGATATAAAAGTGCTGTTAAATAGATCGAAAACCTCTGCCATTACTATAGATACGTCGCGCGCGCGCGTCCTGTGCGTGTGTCTGTGTGTGTGTAACAGCACATCATTAATAAGTATGCACTTAGTGGTTGAAGTGCACAGTAGGGGCCGGATTTCGTTATCGCGTTCAACTCTTAAAGGCGAAGCTTAAGGGTCCCCCAATTTTTTTGCCATTGTAGCATGTTATATTACAAGCGCAGTCACTGTAACCACTGCACGGCGCTTGTGGGTTTTAAGAACATTAAGGCTGTTAAGGTCAGTACGCTGCACGCTGTCGGTCTTCGAACAGCAAGCAGTGAACCTGAAACGAACCTAAAATGGTCGCGTTCTTCTGCATGCCGCTGTATATAAGGATGAACGCGACGTACGCTAGATGTGAAATAGATGTGCACGTGAAAAGGAGCATCTGCGCCAGTCATTTCCAATGAGATATATCGCTGTGAAGGACCATGCTCCATTAGCGGCGTACAGTATCGCTCCATTAAGCTGTCCCCAAAGGAAGAGTGCCTTGTTGACTACACTCTTACTGGAACAGGGGGGGGGGGCTTTCATGCCCCTTCATGTGGCGTGGGAGCGACGCTTGGAGACCGCCACGATAATCTACAAGGAAAGGCGAAACCGGCACTTAGCTGAAGTGATCCTCACGCTCTCATGCTTCGAGGCCTTCTTGGGAGCACCAGGGTGCTTTGGAATGTGGGCTAGCGTACGTACAGGCGCACGTGTAAAGCTGCCTAGATGCGGAAGTGGATACCGGGAAGGCACGACAGAAAAAAGGTCATATGACTTCCATAGTCAATCGCGTTCATTTATTCTTAGTATCTTGCCTATCTTACCCACAAGCAATGAACAGTTTCTTCGTTTGCAGCGTCAAAAGTGTTATTTCATTATTGAATTGAATTTAATTGAGTTTATTTCTCTGTTTACAACAGAAAGGAAGCAGAAGCTAAAGGCCATGTGGCATGACTAAGGCTTCTGCTCCTGCAACAGCTCGGCACGCAGGCCGTACGTAGCACACAAATCAGTACAAAATATGCTGCACAGATTCAACTGAAATGGTCGAAAAAAATAATAAAACGCCATGTTTACACACAAGAAAGTAGAAAGATGCGACAGTCGCTAAAGGAAACGTGATGTCTACAGTAAAAACCTTGAAAAATTTGATATAATTCAATTAAAGAACGTTTTGCCTTAGACAACTAAAACCTAGATTTGAGACAGAGGAATTGACAATACATAGTGCACTTTCGTCAAACAAACTCAATATTTTATAAAACACGCATCTCAATATTTTATAACTCAATATTTTATAAGACACGCATCTGCCTGAGTGGTCTGCTAGCCACAAATACTAGCTGCCCCGACACGGTCGTCTAGTAGTTATGGCACTCGCCTGCTGCTCCGATGGTTGCGGGATCGAACCCCGGGCGGGGCGGCTGAATTTCGAAGGAGACGAAATGTTGAGGACGGTGTACCGTGCGTTATCAGTGCACGTTAAAGAACCCCAATAGGACGAAATATCCGAAGCCCTCCACTACAGCGTCTCTCATATTCATATCGTGGTTTCGGGACGTAAAACCCCAGAAAATATTATTAATGCACTTTTTTCCCAAGTGAAGCTTTTTATTACTCACAAGTGTGAGTGTTGAGGTGCGTGCGAAGAAAATACAGGCTGATAAACAGGGAAACAGTGTGAGCCCGTAGTGCATCCGCGCTCAACAGAGCACACAAGGGATACGAATACAACGGGAACTTATTTGAGTCACATGATTCCCGTGGCTAATGTACCAAAAAAACGAAAAGTAAACAAAACAAACGAACGAAAGAGGCAAATAAAGGAAGAATAAATCATTCTCACATAATGCCGCTCATATAATGTACCTTGAGGTATTATGAATAATCACAAGCACAGAAAACGAAAGAAAGAAACGTAGGTCATGCACTCAAACGCCAAGATTCTCTTGCCCTTGTTCGGTCGAAAGGGGAAGTGCCCTCGGTTTTTTTTCCTGCACTTCCCCAGAATCGGAATGCTCTCGCAACTCCACCAAGGTAACCGCATATGTCATCACGTCGGGTCGCTTCTGCTGCTGGTGATGATGAGTTGTGACAAAATCCTTTCAATGATTCGAAAGGTTTAAGGGTCCCACCCATTCAGCAATTTTTGCAACGTGGTGTCAGCCGTTTTCCCCTTCAATTTAAAGCAATATTTGCACCTTGTACGGCTACATGTGCCTGATGTTGATGAATTATTGGTGAGAATTTTTCTAATAAAGGGACAGCAAATAATCGTGTATTTGTTGCGCAAGCCTTGAAACCTGGCGGAAATCGCTGCTCTTGAATGCGTTGCTACACGCGGCATGACTCCTTAGACAAAGATGGTTACGAGATTCAAAGCCGCACTATTGCTTAGCGATTGCCTGAAGCTTCTGTACTGCGGCATTATACCGTGGAGTTTCATCGAAGGTGAATAGGACATCAATGACGAAACAGTGGAAATATTTGCGCTGTGCGTGCAAGTGTGAAGCGTGCTCGGAGAGCGGATTCCAACTTTTCTTTAAAGAGTAGGAACCTTTTAAGAAGGCCGGAGGCTGAGTGATGCAAGTGCGCATTTGAAGAAATCCTGTCAGACAGGCGCATCCCTGGTAAAGAAGTTATTGGGACACAATTCAGTTGCACGCACAGCGTCTGGAAGCGAAGTCAGGCTGCGGTTCCGACGTGTAAAGCTCAAAAAGCTGGAACAAGTAATATTTGCAATTTATCATAAGTTTAGTGCCAGCGCATGAACGACTAATGCTCTGCGTTGAGGACACGAGATAGCCCGCATACACCGTAGAACAAAGACAGGTTGACGTACATGTGTCCGTCATAAATATCCTCCGCCTTTTCTCATTTACGTATGAAGTTGTGTCTAACGAGCAGTAATTGATTGTGTTAATTAAATTTTATTTTCGCGCATATACCTGATTTTACTTTTTTCGCGGTAGAGCTTGCAGAAAAAGGAAATACAACGTGAAGACAGATTTTTCTCGTCGTATAATACTGGAGTTTTTACTCACAATGCCATTTTTGCACTTACCACGTGCTCTAACAAGCCTGCACTTGAGATACACATCATACTTGACTGCGTTCTTGAGAGGCATTGTAATTTGCACTGCATACCGCGGCAGTAATGCATCTTTCATGTATTCTTCTTCCTTGTCTACTTTTTGGGAGTTGTCGCCAACAGTTCTTCCAAACCTCCTTTTCATATTGAAACTTCCATTTCTCATATAAAGAACAGAACTATTTCGTCTGTTCTTGCCGCTGTGTCGCTCTGACTGATCCATGCCGTGAGAGGCTAGTGGTGCGCCGAGGATGTGGACGCAGGAATGAGGCAGGAGCACAAATAAACGAGTCGAAACAAAAAGCTGCAGACCCGAAAAACATATAGCGGAATGAAAACGCCACGTTTGGGTATCTTCAGCCCTGCCTTGAAGGTTTCAGTTTGAAAGGATGCGCGTGTACACTGCAGAGTACAATAATAATAGCAGCAAAAAGGACGACGAAGCTTCTTTCCACGCCTTTCAGCGTGGTGTCGTCCTAGATTCTAAAAGTTCTTTGTCACCGAAGGGTGGCTCTTTTGGCTTCCAGCATAGCAGAGTTCCTGTGTTGTATCACAACTACTGAACGATATTGTATTTTTGCCAAGCAGCCAGGCTTACCTGTCCGGCCTGTTTCCGCCATCCTCTAACGTATCATTTTGGGGCAACAGTGCCTTGCTGCGTGGAAATCTGGAGCGAAATGAAGGTCGAAAACGCGTGAGCGTATATTTCTGTACCTTTTTCTGTCCTGCGCGCTAACAATACCAGTTTTCTGTTCTTAGACGGCCGATATAGATATTTCATGGCGTTCTTCCTCTGCTCCTCTACTGAACCTTGTCTTGTTGACGATAACATTTCGAACGTTCCTATCTGCCAGAATGATGGTGTTTCACGGATCCTGATATTTTTGTTTCAGGTTACAATTGATTGTCTCCTTCAGTGCTTGAAAACAAACAATAATGACATCTTATTGCGAAGTTATAGTAAAGGCGATTTATTTCTAAGGCGAACTTCGGCAACTTTGATGGTATCTATCTATCTATCTATCTATCTATCTATCTATCTATCTATCTATCTATCTATCTATCTATCTATCTATCTATCTATCTATCTATCTATCTATCTATCTATCTATCTATCTATCTATCTATATGCTCTCCATGCCGTCTATTTCACACGGTATACACCACGAATGGCTTGGTAGGGTATCAATGTAGGACCCACGTGAAGAATTGACCTACACATAACAAGCGTGCGTACTTGCCATGTACGTCACGATTAACGATACTACGGCCCCGTGTGGTTCACTCCCGCAGCGCTCCACCCGAGTTAGCCGGGTATGCGCCCCAGGTCATTCAATGCTGAAAATTTTTACTTATAGTAATGAAGACCAACCAAGATGGATATAACAAATTCTGTAACACACCTTGCGCGCGTAAAGCAAAAGGATGATACAATTTTCCTTGGAATGACAATGCACAGATACGAAACAGACAGGCACAAGCATGCTGTGACCGCGGAAGGCAACCTACCACGCGATTGGTGGGTAGTAATCGAACTATGGTGGCCAGGGTGGCAGGCAGGCACGTTATGCCATTCGTCCACTGCAGCTTTACTGCCACGTGATACACATTGTAAATAATACCATTACATCGGAAGTTGTGGCGGTGATGCTTTTCTAACGCCATTTGGGGTTGTAATGTGCGTCGATGGCTGTTACATTATATGAGCAACCACACACGCGCACTACTATAACTCCACATCCGATCGCCCGGCTTTCAAAGATAGCAGATTTAGGCGGGTTAACATTCCGGAAGCACGCTATGATTACGAAAGACGCTGTAGTGGCGGGCTTCCGGAATTTGGACCAACCGAGGTTGTTTACATGCGCTGAAATCGCACAGTACAGAGGCCTCAATATTTCGCCGCCATCGAAATGTCGGCACCGCGACCGGATTCCATCCCGCAACTTTTTGGTGAGCGGTTAAGTGCCTTAACCAGTAGGCCACCATGGTGGGGCAATCTAGGCTAAAGAGGAAGATGGAAAACACTAGAATATTCGATTGCATCCAGGTACGCGCAGGCGACATCAAGCGTGGCAGCCTCCGCCAGAAGAACCGGGTCGCAAGGAGAACAAAAAAAAAAGTGGTCAAGAGCTTGATGTCAGTTCAGTGTGAGTTAACATGGGGAATAAGATGTGGTCATCGACCAAGTTAAGGTGAAGGTACAGAAATATTTCGGAATGAGTACGGTTACCGAAACGTCTCCGTGTTTTCACTTTGACTTGGTGAGTGACCGTAGCTTCTGCAGAACAAAAACGTGTACACAGGTCAATGCGCTCTCTTGTTGATTATGTCGTGACCCTGTTGTCTTTGTGTGTTGGTCACAACCATCCTCTCTTTTAATGTGTTCGCTGATTGCAGCGCGCCATCGCTAAGTAGGTGGCACTCAGTTTACAAACAGTATAATTTTCATTGTAATGAGTGCCTATATATCTTACAAGCTGCAAACGTGATGTCTGCTCTCCACGAGGCCCTCAATGACTGACCGACCTCAGTCATTGCTGACGTAGTTGAGGAATATGAGGAAAATTTCACTTGTACTAAGTTCATCAATGCGAACAAATTTTTGCGTCCAATATAGGTCACGACAACCATCGAACTTCTGGGAAAACCTTGAAATTAGAAGAGCATTCCCCGATTGCAAAAGATAGTCTCTACAACTTCAACGAGCACACCTTCCACGAAGCTGATTTGGGGTAACTAGTTCAGTAGAGGTGCGAAAGCACCAGAGACATTCCTACGGTGCTCGCGAGTTTCCCAAGCATCGAAGTCACTGGTGCAAGTCAGCCGAACGACTGGGCGGAGACCAATCCAACGACGTCATTTGATGACGTCTCTTACTTAAGCTGGGAATGCGCTCATTCACTCTACAGAGAGGAGTAAGAGCCGTGCGATATACAAACGGCAAATGGCCCAGCAGCTATAGTGAGGCAATCGCACGCACCAAAGACAGAGGAGCCAGCCGGCGGCCGTCTTCTTCCAATTTGGGCTTCTCCGTGGGCGGCTCCCGCATTGGACACTCTTGCACTTTCCCGGAACTGAGAAATGGTGGTTCGCTGTCGCGGTTCTCGCCTTTAGCGAAATGAATTGCCGTCGCCGAGGAAGCCGCGCCACTTCTTTCCTGTGGACACCGCCTGTTTCCTGTCCTTGCATCTCCCAGGACACGGGTCCAGCTATCGCTAATACTTTTTCACTGTAGTTCACGTACTTGGACCACTTGGTTCTTCTTTGCTACTTCTACTGCTACGCTTGCGAGGTGTCTGCAGCTGTAGGTTCAGGAAGCTATCTATATTAAAAAAAAAGCTTTTTCTACGGCAGGCGTCTTAAAAAGCAAACAACGAGCTCCGAACACGAGCATCAGCGTCCGAACATACGTCTTGAAATTTGGTGGTAAAACCGTGTATAGGGTATGTAGCTGCTGTGATTGCGATTTTTGACAGCTTTATTGCTGAGAGAACCTTGCGTCTTCACCCACCGCACTTTCGTTACGTGGATTCACTCGCTTGTATGCTTTCTTGTTGCTGTTTTTCTCAGCGTTGTGGATACCTTATAGGAGAGCGTCACCCCAGGACTGCTTTGTTTTGGTATTTACTTTCGTAGAAGCGGCCTTTGCACGATCGCAGTCCACACTGTCTTTAGTTCGTTTCATTTTTTTTCTTTGCTTACTTGAAAGCTAGTTGTGCCTCTGCTAATATGTATAGGCGAACATGAAATAAGTAAACGCGGCCCATGAAACACAACTGGAATTTCACTGCTTGGCGGGATGCCTTTACAGTCACGCATTAGAGGAATGCGTTCTTTAGTTGTGGCATTGAAAGGTTGATGATAGTTCAGGGTAGGAAAAAGAGATCGACAGGCCCCTAGAAAAGGGTTTGTGGAAGCAGTGTGAACAGCGACATGTCATGTAAACCGGCTTTTTTTCCCTGTCGTGTCTTTTGAATCTCGAGCACGTCTAATAATTATGTGCCAAGTTTATGATTTCATCTCTACGCAACTTCGGATAATTTATCTATGAACTGGTGTACCCGATGAATGTTCCTTGGAATATTACTGAATAGTTCGCTTTCTACATCTCCTTAGACCACTTTCTAAACAGATGGCACTAATGGCGTTTTCCCACCTTGTAGATGTTGCTGCTTAGTGGCATGTGTCTGCCATAAACGACCCTGGTGCACTGGTAGCAGTGACAATATCAGAAATGTGACGCATGGCGAAGTAGCGAACCTTCATTTACACCACGTGGCCCCATCTCTACACTATATAAGACTTGACGGTCGTCAATTGTCAAGTTCAACTACAAAAACTCATTGTAAATTAAATGAGGTGTGAGTACCGGTGGCTTTGTTTCATTTAAGTGGTGTCCGTGTTTGTTTCGTATATTCAGCAAGAGAAGACTGACTGAAGGTGCAAAGAGGGTGCTAATGCGACGTACCTATACAAAAATACAGAGCATTGAACTGCGAACATTTCATCTCCTCGCCGTGATGTTGCACGGGCGTACGCATGAACATTGGGAAAGCGCAGAAAGCAACCCCCCCCCCCCCCCTCACCCCTATTTCTTCTAGGATTCCTAGCGTTTCTAAAAAAAACATTTATTGTATACGCGCCTTCATATTGACATGATCAATTAGCAGTTATCGGTGGGTTCAAATGGCACCGAGTACACTTCGCCACTCAGCGACAAAAAATAACGCAAGAAAAAGAAACAAAGCGTTGTCGAAAAATAATGTGACACGAAAAGTAAAGCATAGTACCTCTTGTTTTCATTTCTCAAAGCCACGCTTCCACCTGACGTATCGTAACAAGATCACCGACACAATAAACTTTCGGAAAGATTCCTCCTATGCAGCGAAAGCTAGCAGTTCTCGCGTACACGCGTTGAATGCAAAAGTTGAGATTAAAAAAAATTTATGGTGTTTGACAATAACTGCTACACTTCAGCAATTACGAGCTTATTAGCCCCAATTAATGCCTATGATCAACGCAAGATGACCCCGATGCATTGGTGATGTCAGAGAATAGAAAATCTGCCGCTGGTTTTCCTTTATTAAATTTCTCTAAGAGCATGGGACGAGGGGTGCAGCGTCAAAACAAAATGCACCGTCAATTTCAAATCAGCAGTGTGCCATCTTACGCTCTCTCTTTTCGGTAACGTCCAGTACATAGGAGTCTATCAAAAGTTATTGAGGCATCGGTGTTGTTGTTCCTGGCTATTGCAAATTGGCTTTTCTTTGCCATGCCGCAAAACCATCCTTTTTTTTTCTTTTTTTCTCTTTAGCCATGGTAAAGTCATCGTGGTTCTCTTTACATCACTTCCGCTACAGATAAACTTCTGTCACGCGTGCTCCAACCCACCTCTCACTGCGCTACACTGCGTAGGCGGCAGTCACTATGGCTAGAAGAGTGGAACGCTATCCATATCGGTGTCCTTCAACTAGAGCAGAACGAGCGGACAAGGTAACATCCGGTTTATCCTTACGGCTCCTCTCAACCGTCTTACGCTTGCTATCAGCGGCGACATAACGAAACCCATGCTGCGGGCTCGTACCGTACCACGGTATACGAATACTATTCCGTGCTGATCCACCCTCAATGGTCAATTCCGCCTTCACGAGCAGAAATGGCCAATCCCCGACCAATACCGAATCCCTCATTGGTCAATGCTGCATTTCCAGGCAGAATTCACCAAAGAGGCAAGACCAAAACGGAATACTACTCCGCACTTTCTGGTAGAGTATGGGGCCGAAGTGCCCAAATCTCAAACCTCCTCTCGCACATGAATATGTTGTGCCATCCAATCGCGCTTTCTTGTCTCTCTGCAACACTTAGCGCTCCATAGGTATCGTCGAAGTGATGACCTCACTTATTTTCCCGAGCAGTGCGCAAAATATTTATGTCTACGAAATGAGACGTTAGAAAAAAAGTGTTTTAAGTCGATGGCCTGTGGATGTTATTCCCGTTTGTTCTCTGGGCCCAGGGCTCTGCCCAAGTGAAGTCCCTACATACGACACAGGGCACAAGAGCCACGAGATCAATGACCTCTAATTGTCGGAAGCCCGACACCGAGTGACGGCTCGGATGACGCTCCCCACGCTCAGCACCTAACAAGTAGTTCGTGCCACGAGCTTATGTGATGATGGTGATGACAGGCTGCGTGAATATGCAACGGAATTCCCCATAATTCCTTCAATTACTGGTTGGTAGAGCCAGTTATTTAATTATCGAAAATCCCAAACCAATTACAAGCCATGAAAGCAGGCAGAACAGTGAATACGGGGCTGAATTCACGAAACTTCTCTTTTGTAAGTGCTTCGCGCGATTGGTCAGATGCCTTCGGTAATGATATGCCCTCAAATGCTTTCCTACGAACATTTTTCTTAGAATATGTTTACTTAATTATGGAAAATCCCAAGCCAATTACAAGCCGTGAAAGCAGGCAGAACAGTGAATATGGGGCTGAATTCACGAAACTTCTCTTTCGTAAGTGTTTCGTGCGATTGGCCAGATGCCTTCGGTAATGATATGTCCTCAAATGCTTTCCTACGAACATTTTTCTTGGAAGATGTTATTGTGAGTACGGGCCCTATTCTTTATCGTTATTTGTGACCTAACTGGCAGGGTTGCTAAGTTGATGTTATGAACTAACTTAAGTTATTAATGCATTTGTTCTCGGCCAAAGCGTTATGTCGCGTATCACCTGGCGTTGTCTCGATGTTCCCCCTTCCATCGTTACCTACTTACCGCACCTGATCTTTGACCACGCACCTATGCACTTCCCTTCCTTCCTAACTTCCTTCCTCCCTTCCTTTACATATGGTGATATGCAAATGCAGCCTCGGCAGCGGGGATCTAACCCGCAATTTGCAGCTGAACCTATTCGACACTTTTTCGCACGTTGGCCTTCGCATAATCGCCGTAATGTTCTACATTTTATGACGTATTCGCGGTTTTATAATTACAGTTCATGTAGCTACGGGTCGCACGCCAATGCCGCACATCGGGCCTCACATAAGCATTACTGTGTAGTAGTGGGTTGAATGCAGGAGCGGGTCTGATTTCTCCCCGGCGCACGGCGAATGGTCGACTTAGAACAGCGTTGCAGTTAGAAACAGTAACACAGAGTGGCAAGGAAATCGTTCCTCCTCTAATGCAGGCTTGTAATCACATCCACAACGTCAAATCATGCCCCCGTTGTATGGGAAGGATAGCACCACGGTAAAGGGTATAATTGATGGAAGCGCTGTATAATTAGCCTAAGCAGCAATAATCCTGAGATGAACGTATTGTATAACTTGTATTCCGTGTGTAAAATTTATGACTGTGTGCTTCAGTCTGCAGTACGATTTTTCCTAGTCGTGACACATGCTTCATTTAGTGAAAAAGTGTTCCGGTAATTTAATATATCTCAACAACAACAACAAGAAACAACGTAGCATTCTTTTTTCTTAATTGGACATTTTACCACCAGGGCACGATTGGTACCCAGTGGTGCTTCCATTTTTTCGTAAAAATGACTTAAAATCATTGCGCTGTTTCGCTGGTCGCACACAATACACCGCCCGCATTTCATAGGAAATACGTGAGGTACATAGACATCTTGCGCGTATCTTAAGCAGGAGCGAGAGCATTATATTTATTAGACCAAGCTACGATGTAACGACCCTAATCACAACAAATTACTAATCGCGACGGCTTCACTGTGTCTTTTCGAGTTTGACTGGTCATGAACAGGAATTTTGGCGGGAGAAAGTACAAAAGACGCAGGGGAGGGGGGGGAGCAGAAAAACACAAAAGTAGATTGGGCTTAAGGGAAAAACCGAGCATAAAACATCGCTTTGCCGCGATAGCAACTCCTCTCCTCCTCAACAGCGCAGCCCCGTGGTGAACACCGTCGAGTGACAGACTTCTTACGTCTATGACTCAATTGGTTTAACTAGCGACATTTCTCGTTGCGAAGCGAGTAAAAGTAAAATGTCACCGAGCCTACAACTGTCCAATGTTGTCGCGGTAGACACAATGAAGGTAGGACAACAAAAGCGAGGATTTCATTTATTTAATCCTGCTTACGCCTGCGAACTACTACTGCATTTAATCGTCAATACGGCAGGTGCACATAATATGCTTCACTGGGCACCGTACGGGCTCAAGTGAAAGTGCAAAATTAGGCGCCGTTTCGGATCAATGCGGTCAGCCCTGAGGGCAAAGCAGGAAAGTTGATGTACGGGATTGTCTGGGAAGAGGTGTTCTGTCTTGCTTATGCCTTGCTTCTTGCTGCTGTTCAAGCCGCGCTATTCTCGGCGAATCCTCGCGCAGATTGCCGCTGAATACAAACGAGCTCATTACCATGCAGGACCGTTGTTGTAATGCTCAGTTTTTGTGTTTTGTCTTCATTTTCGCATGAAAGGCAACTTGGAAAAAAGACAGTGCACAGATAAGCGGCACCAAGGCGAAATTCCAGAACGGCTCCCACTTTGTGAAGGAGGCGACATTCATTTGTTCCTGGCAAACTCGCGTACGCTTCCGCTCAAACCCTGCATCTAGTGTGCACCCGCCTACGCTCTAGGAACATTCAGCATTCAATTTTGTACGCTTTTATTTTTGCGCGTTCCTAAATTTTCTAGCATAAATTAACGGGCTACTCCCCAGCGAAATGAACTTTGGAAAGTTTGGCTTCAAGAAAGCAAAACATTCTGAATTCTGGGAACCGCCGCGCACCCAAAGCCAGTGACGCTTCATGATAAGGCACTGCGTTATAGTACTCTTGTAGACCTATGTCCATATTAGCTTCCTATTCGTCAGAGGAGAAGTCAAGCTTACACAGAACGCGAAGAATGCTTAAAGGCACGCTTATAAGGTTGATAAAATTCTTTTTATTTTTCTTTATACTTGGAATAAGAACTGCGACTTTCTTGGAAAACCGGAGGTTAAGACACCGATCGTTAGACAGATCAAACATAATCGCTTCGTATGTTTGCATATATCGGTGCCAGGAAACAATATTAACGTAGTTTCTGTCCATCACACACGTTGCTACTCCGTTTGTATGCAGTGGTACCCCTTACAAAAATGCCATATATGGCGATATCAGGAATTGGGCATTTGTGGTCTGTCTGTCTGTCTGTCTGTCTGCCTGTCTGTCTGTTCCGATCCATATTTTGTTTGAAAAGAACACAGAACTCTAAAGTGCACATTTTCAATGTTAAGGAAAAAAGAAAGAAAGGAAAACTTACATCGGCTCTTCAATACGCAAAAAAATAGCATCATGCCTTATAGACTGGGCATTTCGCTGACACACTACAGCTTACCAAGTTATTGCTTAGACAGCGACACGCCGTCTGAGCTTTCCGTTTGAGGATAGCGGTGTGGAACAGCGATTTTGTAAACACATTACAAGGGGATTTGCGAAGGAACCTTCAGCTACGGGCTGTCATGGATTCTCACAGAAATAGGCATTAATGAAATTAACCTAAAGTCAGCTGCGGTTGAATACGCAAGGTATAGCCCGCATTGCTTTTCTCCAAGCACGCCTTCACACAGTTTCTTTTTCTAGAACGTCGAAGATTCAGGAAATCCAGTTGTACTTGTTTAGAGTAGGCCATCGCCGAGTACGACATTACGCCAGCGTGAGTCCGAGGAGTACACCTCAGTCGACGATACATGAATGGTCATCGTGGCGCAATTTTAGCACGAAAGTGTTTTACGCCGTGGCCCACCGTGACCACACCACGTCATCTCCGCAATGGAAGCGGCGCAGAAAGAACATGCATGTAAGAACAACAAATAAAAACGCGCCAAATATTTTCCTTGATGCAGTGGGAATCGAACTGGATGGCGGCACAATTCCACCCACATTCAGTGCGCCTCGGTATGCGCGCACGACGCCACACGAGCGCATCAGCAACGTAGTTGACGGGACAATGTGGCGCAAGGAAACATGATTGGTGCCTTTGTCATGCGGCATTTACTAACGACTGTGTCAAGTTATTACGTAAACTACTCCATTTACCATAAGGTGTTGGTCATGGATGTTAGGGAGGTGATGCGTCAACGTGGGTTTGTCCAAGTCAAACGGGGCCGAACCAGTGAAACACTGACAGCTATGGGCAAGTTCGCTTCAAAGTATACAATAAAAATTCAACTGCTTATGCGAAGACACACTCTACTTTCGTGTTATGCCGATTTCTCTGACAGAGGGGTCAGCCTATATTTTTTTAGGAGGAGATTTTCTCTTGAACATGGGAAGGTGTCTCTCGATTAGCGAGGGCAGGGATGATCTTCTTGCTTTCTTTCTGCTTCTTCTTTTTTTTTTTGCCTTGCTGGTGTAGGCTTACATCGACGTAACAAGGCACCGCGGGCAAAGGATTGGTGTGTTTGTAGCAAAATACTGTGATGCATTCGCCGTTTAATTAGAAAAATGCAAAGCACATAAGAAAATGTTCTATGTATCAGAACTAACCATGTAAGCAAAATTGAGGTATTGTGCAGTAGTCTATTTTTTCCCCTTAGGTGCCAGCTAAAAAATATATATTTAAAGATTTACTGGCCTTCAATATTCGTGAGGTTTATCGTCACCGATTATGTCATATTTTGCATGATATTTTGTAAAATTGCGATGTAGACACAGTGAACGCTCATTAAAAATAAAATATGTCAGGTGCAGTTTTCTTCTTGCTCGAAGCAACACGTGACAGACTGTTACACGCCTTGCTTCATTTTCTACAAGATAAGCTTCATGCCGTAGAGGACAGCGGCGGCACGTCAATGATTATCGGAATTCAACGCGCAGAACAAAATGCCCGTTTTCGCATTAACGAACCACTGCCTTCTTTACTTTCTTTCGGCGCTGCGGTGTTTTTTTTTCGTGCCTTATAGAGGAAATGTAGGTTACAGTTTAGCGTAGCGACAGTGATGTTTCTCTACAAGACAAGCAATCGCTGCGCAGCTAGATT
Source organism: Hyalomma asiaticum (assembly GCA_013339685.2). Classification (NCBI taxonomy): domain Eukaryota; kingdom Metazoa; phylum Arthropoda; class Arachnida; order Ixodida; family Ixodidae; genus Hyalomma; species Hyalomma asiaticum. The sequence goes on from CM023482.1 coordinate 59,702,154, forward strand.
TCCCCGTAAAGCATATAAAAAGCATACTATGCGGCGTTCGTTCCCTGGGACAGTTAAGCGTTGTTGCGCAACAATAGCATGGCATTATCGCATTCATGCATGTCGTAAGCGCGACCGCACCTTTTGTCAGCGACGGTATCGCCGGAGAAGCGGTGCAACGATCCGTTATGTTGTGTTGTAAAGCCGTCGTTTCCTAACAACTTCAACGAAACACCCAGAAAGCGTGTGTCTCCTCTACAAACGAAAATATAGGAAGATCGCATCTTCCTATGCTCCTTTTTTCCTGCCCGATGACAATGGTGGCCGCCTTAGCCTTATCTCCTGCTCTGCATGACGCAATGTTGTCGTTTCCTGAGAATTTCCTAACTTTTGGAAAATGCTTAGGTGCCAACTGCATCAGAGCAGAATTATACGCTGCCTTTTGAAATGAAAGCGTTTCACAAATATTTGTTACGACGTTCATAAGCCGATTCCGGTAATAACCTTTTGTTGTCAGTAAATAGATAGTACATCGCAATTGTAAATGCATTTTTAATATTGTATATTTATAAGTGTTGTTCAAAGAAGAAGTAAAGGTGCTGATAATGGTGTGCTTTTGCACACATAAAACCCCAAATGCAGAGTTTGCGGCTTGCTTAGCTCACCAACCTTTATTGTCGCAGGCCACACCAACTCCTAACTGAAGTTCAATGTAGGGTGCCGAAAGGAACATGACAAACAATAGTTGTCCGAAGTAGTAAGCACATTACGTGGTACTTCGTGAGTGGGAAATGCAGGGCTTGCGTATCATTAATTAATAATGGCATTTTATACGGAGAAGTGAAGATCTAACATTGTTTCACGTGCAAAAACCACAATATGATAGGAGGCATGCCGTGTTGCGACAATGTCCATAAATGGGTAAACCACGCGACTGGTTTTCTTTTTTTGTTGTTGTTGTTTTAAAAGTGAACCTAACCCTATGTACATAATTGTATCTGCATTTCAAGCCCATCAGTTAGGCGAGGATTGAACTTGCGCTATTGTGTTAGCCAACGCAACATCTAAGCCGCTAAATTGGAACGATGGGTAAATCTTGGTGACCATGATAGCTTGCACTTGCGGCGGCTCTTTCGTCCCGAAGGAGGCTCGTCCCACTGGCTTTTCCCGCCTCATGAAAAGTGTTTTGTCGCTATCAAATGCAAGGCCCAATTCTAATTAAAGTGTGTTGGTGAATCGATGGGACGACGAGTGAGTGAGTGGCAAGGATGCGAGAAGTTGTTTCGCTCTCTTTAATTGTAGTCTCCTGCTGGACCTAGTTTGCTCTCAGCCATCCGTCAGGAAACGCTCCGTATGCCTATTAAATCGACTAGTTAAGCGCGTGAAATAACGCTCACGGTTTGTCGACTTGCCGGCACATCTAAACAAAACTGCATAGACTGAAGCGGTAGAGGATTCACGTGCGAAAGTAGACGTCAGTAGTACACTCTTAGCACGGTAACCTTTAGTTTATTTTATAGGTACACAAAAATGTCAAAAATATGCTCCTTTATAAAGGTTAAAAGCACTTTAACCTTTATAAAGGGGCATATTTTCACATTTTTGTGTACCTATAAAATAAAGGCTACCGTGCTAAGAGTGTATAGATGGATTTGGCCTTGCCGACGGTCGTCGTCGTAACTGTTGCGCGTCAGCGAGCACGGGTGGGATCAGGTGGCGCCAGATAATACGATCGATCAAACTGCGCTAGCATTAGCTGTGCAGGCCTCACAATTTGAGTGTGTATACCGTGGAGGAAGAGGGCATGGCGTCACATGTACAATCTTGGCAATCCATGTGCCCCTGATGCAGCCGTGGTTGAGTGTCTTTCATGGCTCATGGTAGGATTCGTCTCACGAGTGTGCTGGACCGTTCATGAGGTCGTTCATGAGGCAGCAGATGTTTCGGCAAGGAGGACCGACAGCTCGATAACACGTTGTCTTCGCAGGCGTAAAAAAAGAAAACGTGTTTTTTTATATTCAACCCTTTTGGAACTATAACGTCCTCTGAAATAAACTTGAAAAATTACTGGTTGATGCAAGTAAGCAAAAAATGGAAAAAAAAACCTGAACCATTTCTACTGTAGTGAATGCTGTACGAAGTGCCGGGCGGCGGCTCGCCTGCGTTTATTTTGTGTACCCGTTGTGCTTATCGTTGGTCTTTCTGAATTCTTTTCGCTTAATTTGATATCAATATGCGATTATTTACCCTAATGTGCACCTCTTATTTTATTGTACTAATCTGGTTTGTGTTTACCGCTTATAATATCGATAAATTTAATGTATTTCGAACCATTATTGATCGGTATTATGAGAATTAATAGGGGTAAAGGGAGCTAGAATAGCGTGGTGGGCTCACCCGCCGGCCGGCGCCATGCGTTGCGGTGACGCTGCCAATGTCACGCAAACGTGTCTTGGCGCTCCTTCGCAGCGCGGCGCCACCGGCGCATGCAACGTCGCGAGCGTTGGCGGTGGGGAGGGCGGCAGTTTGCAGTTGCCATTGTAGTGTGCGGAACTTTACTCCTTTCAGAACGCGTCGCGTTTCGCGTCCTCACTGTGCTGAAATTTCGCCTGCGAACAGTGATGTGGACTGACGAGTAGTGACCATCTCACGCGGTTAAAATGTCACCTGGGCGACAAAACCACTCTTCTGCGTCAGGCTGTCGGGCAGCTTACGTCCGCGTGAAGTGCTGCGCGAACCGCCGAACACAGATGGAAAAGGATGGAGCCCTCAAAAAGTAATGGGAAATGAATTTACATCGAGCGGATAAAACTCTGGACGGCACATGTGCTTTGTGTGAACTTCACTTTGAGCCTCGGTATGTGCTACGGGGTTACGTGAATATTTCGTAGAGGAGGAAGTAAATACGCCACGAGCTTCATTGGGAGAGGAGTTTGAGTGTACGGGCAATTGTGAAAGAAGGATTTTGCCAAGAAAGTGCTTGCGCACAACGAGCCACTTGTCTCTCTGGAGACATAATCATAAAAGGCTTTAATTCTTAATGGTCAGAGAAGCGGGAAAAGGGCAGAACTCTTAAACTTGATCCGCTGCTCCCTCCTGAACCAGAAACGTGGAGTAAGAAAGTGTGACAATGTGTGACAAATAAATGTTCATGTACTTGCGCCCAGAACTTCAGAAGAGCGGTCTCCTGTCTTATCTGTCCATTTTCTCTGTGCAATTATATGCTGATCACAGCTAGCGACAAGGTGCTGGAAGGACAAGGAAATGTCCTTCTAGCACCTTCCAGAAATAGACAAGGATATCAGCTGAAAGGACAAGGAAATGGACGCGTTTATGAGCTGGTGGAACATATGACATGGTAAGCTATCCAGTCTGCCTCAAGGTCAGCATCGGCAGTAATATAACATGTTCGTAAAACGCATGCATGCTTGACTAAAGTAGAGCCTTTTTTTTTAGAAGAAATGCAAAGAAAGGGTCCAATTTACATTTGTTAGCCACGCGACGAATGTTTTTAAAAGTTCGTCATCACTGCTTTTCACACGTAACTCCGATTTATGTTCATTGGAGATGTGTGCAGCACCCTTCCTATGCAGCAAGTTTTGCGTGCAGTTTAATCGCGCATTGCACGAGTAACAACGGTGTTGACAGCTTCAGAAAAGACAGCTTCCAGCAGCCCTACTCGCAACGAGTACTGACTGTCTCCAGCGCGTTTTATTTAACCCAAATTAACAAGGTGACAGTAGACTTGTGGCCTAACATGCGCACATAGTCAACTATCCTGGCTCACGCCTGTCTTTATTTTCCCATTTTCTTTGTCTCAGTTACACCAGGCTACTGTTCTACACTGCCGAATATCGCGTGCATTCCTGTCTAGCAAATAGGATAACAGCGCACAAAATACAGCATAGAATTAGCTGCGCACAGGCACCTCGGCCAAGCAACGCCATTGAAGCCGCTGGTGGTGCCCCCCGACATGCCATATACCCGGCGTCAGGGAGGGGACCCCAGCAAGCCCAGTATCCTATTCTGGCTCACTTTTACCGGAGTATGCAAGCCTACGTTGCTGCGGTGTAGTGATTCGCCTGTTTTTCCCTTTTTGTAACAATGCGTTTCGCCTGTGTTTACCTTATGTTTCGCTTGTGCTTTTCGCTGGCCTTATTGAAATATTTTCGCCTAATTTGATATCATTAAGCGATTATATGTCCTTAATGTAATTCTGTTTTTGTATACGAACGTGCTCTATTTTAATAATTCCTAATCTGGACTTATTTTATCCAGCATTGGTCAGTTCTGCTCAGGCCCGGTTATTAACTACTGTTTTTGAGGGTGAGCCGGACATGAGTACACGCCGACAGCCAGCCCCTGACCTGCTCAGCACTTAAATGTATTCAGGGTGCATCCTCGATACTGCTACGACAGCATGCGCAGATGTTTGTTCATCATCGTCTTTCTGGAAGCAATGCTGCAGTGGAAGCAATATGGCGGAAGGTGAAAATGATGGCAGCTTCAGATACCGCATTTTTGGCAATATTTTGCTAATTAACTGCTGTCGCGCTATCCATCATAATTTTTTCCTCATTTAGATGTTGAACCGCTTGCTACAAATGAATACTCTTGCCTGTCATTCGCACAACGTGTACAGTAAGGCTATTTACACAGTAATTATACAGTAAGCGCACAGTAATTACACCTTACAACCACTAAGCCCTGGCATTTTACACGTTATATCGAAGCAATACCTAGGGGAAGAATAACTTCTCGTTGAATAATCCCAGGCCTGGACACAAGGCGCAGAACAGTGGGAGCGCAAGCTAGGTTTTCTTTGTCGTTCTGTCAATTTTTTTTCCTGCCTTCTTACTTTATTCCTACTTTCTGTCAATAAAACTTTGCTCTGTTGGCGTTGGCCCTGGTCATTTCATTTTAATTGGAGTGAGCCTGTTATACTTCGGTGGCACAGGCAGAGACATTCATTTTACGTTCATGACCTCACCATACCTTTAGTTTAGTCGCTTCAAGCAAAGCAAGATCAGTGCTTGGCGTACAAACATCTGGGCTATTTCCCTCCTTAAATCGCCGTTAGGCGTTTACCCCCTTGTGGTGCTCGCGTCTTGAAGGGCAGCCAGCCGCTGTCTTGCGTCGATCATCACTCGCGCTCACGCGTGGTATCATAGTTTGAGAAGCGACAGTGCACACAACTCTATAAAAACCCGCACTTGTGCACATGCATCACAGGAGCGATTTCGGGGACATTTTCTTCCACGCGCGCACGGAGGTTCAGTGATTCTTATATGGCAGCTTGCAAGTCTGATATTAACTGAATGTTGCGTTTGGAGTAAACGTCACTGGTGCAAAGCCGCTGCGCGAAGACGTCCAACATTAGTATTGTGCGGTAATCTCCTTGACCATTGTTATTGACAAGGTGGTGGCTATAGAAGCGATACGCTGCTCCGATGTTGCGACATTTCTACAATGTGCAACAAGTTGAGACAATGTTCCTTCTTTTTACAAGGACGCGATAATGCACACCATGTGCACTATTTTCTAAAAAAATGTAACTTTATGCTATTTTGATCAAAGCTACAGAAAGGTAAGGCAACACTTAGAGTCCAAGTTCTCCCAAGCATAAGACAACCAGGTAGACAGAAATAATCGGCCACATACGAGCAAAAACGAAGCTGGAAGGTTTGTTGGCATTGAGGCATTGAAATCTTTAACAAGCGATACACCGAATAAAACAGCGCTGTGCGAATCTGTGGAGGTAATAACAGGAGATGTTCCTGGTCCTCCAGCACACCTTCCCTCTCACCCACCCCCAACCAGATTCCTGCACTTGTGACCGTTGATGTCCACAAGGCTTTCGACGGTGTGTGCCACGACCACATCCTGTCTCAACTGTCCTCCTTAGCCTGCGGCTTTCGCATGTATTCGTACATTCGTTCCTTCCTCTCTAATCGTGTGGCTCGCTTTAAAGTAGACACTCACCTGTCCGACCCCCATTCTCTGACCCGTGGCACACCCCAGGGTGCTGTACTGTCTCCTACCCTTTTCAACCTCGCCATGGCCCCTCTCGCCTCCCAACTAACGCAAGTTCCGGACCTCCATCACTTTTTAATGCGGACGACATCGCTCTCTGGTGCACGTCTGGCTCTCCAGGCCACGTGCAGGACACCCTACAACGTGGTATAGACCTCATCGCCTCCTTCCTCCCTACCGCTGGCCTGTCATCACTCCTCGTACCATCGAGCTCATAATTGTCTCATCTCCCTTCATCTTTCTGGCTCTCCCATTCCTATCGTACAACAGTGCAAGGTTCTTGGCTTTCCTCTGCATGCGGCCAACAACGTGCAAGCTCTACACCACTCCGTGAAGACCTCCCAATCGGTAACCCACCTCCTGCGGCGCGTGGTCACTCGACATTCTGGTCTTCATGATGGCCATGGTCCGGGTTGCCCATGCGCTCGCCTTAAACAAGTTCCTGTACTATGTGCCTTACGTTCCTTTCACTCACACACAACTTAACACTCTTGAAACCGCCCTCCTAGGCCTCTACCGCTAAACTCTTTGCTACTGGCCTCTTCCATCCTCTCCATTCTCTCCTCTCTCTCCAACGGGACTCCCAGCTTGCCAGGCTTTCCCATACCCGTCAAGGTCAATGGATACTCGCCCAAGCGCGCATCCTTCCCATCCCCGTTTCCACTTTCCCTTCTCCCATATCATCTCCGGCTCCAAACCTTCGTATCCTTCCTCTTCCGTCCAATATGTCCCCCGTCATTGAGAATGCTCGACCGAAGAAATTTTCCGAATGAGGAAGAAACACTTACATCCTAATTATAGCGAGGGAATTGGGTTAAGCGACGCTTAGAAAGAGATTGTTAGTATACAGGAAATACTGGAACGCTAAAATTTGCCTAACGTATTACTACAACGATTTCTCCAAGAATCGGCAGCATCTGAACAAAAAAAAAAAAAGAGAGGTGGTAGGTGTTTATTAGTAAGGTTTTCAAATTTCTATGAAGGGAAGCAAAGAACAACAACGTGTTATAATGGAAGTATCGAAATGGTGTAGTAAGTCTCATGGATTCATGTCTTTATAACGTTAAACTGCTGTCGGCATTCCCCTAAACACATCACTGTCTTTGAGAGCGTTTTTGTTCAATCACAATTGCTGCATTGAACTAACAAGTAGCGCATGGACAAACTGTTGAATTCAGCCATCCACGTGTTCCAGTGGAGTGAAACACATTATTTGACGTGCTTACGCTGCAACTGTTCATAAAAAAGGGTTTAGCATGCCTACTTACGCCGTCCAATATGACGAAAACCACAGCGACTTGGCTGGGAGGCCTCCCGCGGCAAGGCGCAATGCTTATGCCGAGCAATTTAGTGATATGTGCGGCTGTTTTGGTTTAAGTGGAAAGCCGTTATCACTTCCCAGTGACACGCGCGCTGGTTTTGATTGTTTGTGGGGAGCGCCGTTATCACTTTCTGTTACGCGCAACGCAGGCCGCGTTTATCTTGCATGAGACTGCTGGAACCATGTGGACCATTCTTGAAACTTTGCGTGCTTGACGCGCACATTTCTGTGACTTCTGGAATTCCAGAGATAATTCGAGAACGCGTTATGACGCGTGTACAAAAGCTGACGCATTGTGGCTCTCGTCAGTCTTTCCGTCGACCGACGACTGTTCACTTCGCTATTGCTGTGCATTGTCATTGACTTTGTTTTGCTGGGCACAAGTTCGCCCATGTGCAGTTCGCCTGACATCGCTTGAGTCCTGCGTGCGTCCTACCACGGGACATTATTAACACGTTCTTTTTCTTCCTTTTCGGTAAAATGACTGAAAAAGCTTATTTCCGTGAAACCGAGTGAGAGGAAGAAGAAACTTACGATGGCATCGCCAAGAAAGTGATACGTAAAAAGTATAACTATAACGCAGCAATTCCATTGAAACGTAATGCAGGACTTTTTTTCTTTCTTTTTTATGCAAATGTGAAGAACGAGCCTTCTACGTTGCCTCTGACGGTGCCGTGCTGGAACACAAAATCACAAAATGAGAGGAAATGTAAGGAGGGATAATATATTACGAGCCCTGTTTAGGCAATGAAAAATGAGGGAGAAAACGGCCAGTGGGAAAGCGAGCACGCGAGCTCGGCGGCAGTGGGGCGTGCGAAGAAGTGTAGAAAAAAGATATATTTCACCACAGCTATGCAGTAGCGAACCAAGAAACCAAGATTGACGTCATTATAAAGTGAGATACGAAAAAATGATGTCAACGATCCACGTCTCCTCGCTTTTGATTATTGCGCCATTCCGACGGGCTCTGCACTTGTGATATCCTCTTCCCGGCCAAGAGATATATTCTTTCTATAAATATGCGGAGTGAGCCTGCGCTCGGGCGTGAGTATATAGTTACTTCGTAGCACCACTCGAATTCGGTCCGTATGTTGTTCTGAATACGACATCGCTAAGTAGTGGAGAACAGAAAACGATAACACCGTGGGAAAAAAAAAAACGAAATGCGAAGGACACCTCACCGTCATCGGTGAGAAAAAATTGAACGAACGAACGAGATATTCTCGAAAATCGCTTTAACATCGGCTCCGCAAGTTGTCTTGTTACTGACGCTCGTGATGGCACTCACAGAGCGCATAAAGCTTGGAAAATATTTTCAGTTTTGAGCCACACGGTTGCCGTCATTTGTAGTGTTGAAGTCACGAATGAGGGACTCCCGTGTTCGATGGTGAGCGCATTTTAGATTTGCCTATCTGTCACTGACTTATATGGCGGCGCAGTAAGTACGTGCGCCGGTAGGTCGCCTTTTTCTGTCTTATCATCCTTCTGCCATGACTGAAATTACTTCGATATAAAGGTGCCTTAGCGCGTACTTGCCTAAGTGAACGACATCACAGAATGTAGATTTAGTGAGTGCCTGGGACGATAAAAAAGCGTAAACACAGAGAAAATATCGAGAACTCGAACCAAGGAGAACGTAAAGAAATACAAAAGTGCCTTAATGGCTCGGCAAATTATGCGGTGCTTCTCGCCTGCCACTAATGCTTCCCCTGTTTTTACTTTTGTGCGAGGACTGCGCACAGCACTAGCGGCGTGCGCAGTCTTCAGTCGACGGAAAAACTGACAAACGGCTAAAAGCGCCGGCTTTTATACACACGACATAATGCGTTCTTGCATTATCTCTGAAATTCTAGAAGACACTCAAGTGTGCGCGTCAGGTATGCAAAGTTTCAAGAACGGTCAACACGTTTCCCGAAGCGACATGCAAGCCCCGCCACGGTGGTCTAGTGGCTAAGGTACTCGGCTGCTGATCCGAGGGTCGCGGGATCGAATCCCGCCTGCGGCGGCTGCATTTCGATGGAGGAGAAATGTTGAGGCCCGTGTGCTGTGCGATGTCAGTGCACGTTAAAGAACCCCAGGTGGTCGAAATTTCCGGAGCCCTCCTCTACGGCGTCTCTCATAATGAGAACTGGTTTTGGGACGTAAAACCCCACATAACAACAACGAAGCGACATGCAAGGTAAACGCGGCCAGCCCACTGAAACAAACCGAAACAACCGTACGTGTCAGGCGCTGCGTACGTCACGACCAAGTGACAATATATATATAAAGGCAGAACGATCGACGCACGGTGAAAAAGTAATTTTATTCGACGTTTCAACCAGGGTCTGGTCTTCGTCCAGTCTAACGAAGGCCAGACCCCGGACGAAACTTCGAATAAAATTACTTTTTCACCGTGTGTCGATCGTTCTGCCTTTATAATTCACCGGATCCACACGAACTTCAATTTCCGCTGATATATATATATATATATATATATATATATATATATATATATATATATATAGTAAGCAATTGTAACAAAGATCCACAGTGCTGACTGCATTCGATTGAGTGTGTTCTCCAGCGGATGCTAAAGGTTAATCTTTGTGTTGTTTGTTTGTATTTCTGCTTTTTTAAATTGGTTTTGTTGAATGCTCTGTGCATGCAGGCAGCTGCTAAATTACTCTTCTTTTGTGCGTCATCAACTGTGGTGTTAAAGTCTACATGAAACAGATGCCTATACTATCACTTCAGAGAATTGTTTAGTTTCCAAATTTATCCTGTAGTGAAATACAGCTTAACAACCTTAGGATATGGAATAACTATCCATCCAAAACTGAAAAAAAGGAACGGCAGTGTGAACAAGGAACAGCACTGGTTGCGCAAACGTTCTCATGGCACCATATACATGCGAGCACTGTGAACAAAGAGAAAAAGATGGTTGTCTTGAAGAAATGTTCGGTGTATTGTATGGATCGACATTTGCGCTTCACGAGCTCTTCACAATTCTCGATCAATGCTTCACAAGCGACCAGGAGAAGGGATAGTAACGATGTAAAGGAACTGTCCCTTGAATTCGAATACTTTCTCGCAATAAAAAAAAAGCGTAATGAGCAAACTAACATGCGTAAGCTATCCAGATGAAAGTACGTTTGCATTCTCCTTAGTGACAATCTTGTCCACTCATTCTTTTTTTCATTATCGGTGTTTCTCTTGCGTTTCTTCACAGAGACTTGGAGTGGGCAGTGCTCTTGAACATACATTTTGCTCTCTCAAGCGTATTACGTGCATCATAATGAACATTACACGAATTATGCTGTTCTCGGTGCCTTTAATAGACATTTCCTCGCACTGCTCGCATATATAGCTACGTTCTCGCATAAAATCTTGACTAGAGGAATCCGATGACATCGCGCTAATTTTCAATCGTCTGCATTCAGTACCATCCTCCTGGCTGTCAATCGATCCTGTTAAGGCACAACACTTTCGATATTGCCATTGAGCGCAGATAAATCCGCAGGAGTCTTCAAGCCATGGAGCGAGCACTGTCATGAAGACAGCCAGAAAACAAGATACGCGGCACTGTCTTGGACAAAATTGAGCTCCTCACCAGCCACACGGCAGCTGTCGTTCTCTAAAGGCATCGCGATGCTTGCGTAGGAGTCTTTCAACGAGGGACTGAAACGGCCTTGCCGTAATGGTACTTCATTCAGTTTGATGTTTAAGATATCCTTGATTACGTATATAACGTGTTCCTTGTACTGGCAATGAAGGGATCTGGAAGCAAGTACAAATGCGAACGGCACAAGAGCGAGTAATTAATGGCTGGACATCGAAGAAAGCAGCGGAGTGACACTCACAAGAACCAGACGCCTCCATATAACAGATATCTGCGGCACCTAGGAGCAGTTTTACGAATACTTCTTGTTCTCCTTTCACCACTAACATTCGCAATGACTCCCGTTTATGCCGTGTAAACGAAGCTGCAGACATGCCCACTTCCCTTGCGCAATTTGCCTGTACGTTCGGTGGCCAATTACAGAAATAAAACACAAAATTGATTGAACCATGATTTTTTGCTCATCACGAGGTAGGGTAAAGCGTGCACATACGGACGCAAGGAGCGGCGGAACGCCTTCAACTCGGTGCTTGTGTATACCTTCTTTTCTCTCACAACGACCAAATTTGGTAAACTAGCTCCGCTGTCTATCATCCTACACATCCCTGATGTATTGGACTTGGCAGTGCCAAATGCGGCGGCCGAAAAATGTATTCTTAACTACGTGCGAGCTGAAACTCGGAGAATCAACCAAATACTGCAAGAATTCACAATCGACTTCCAAGAAAGCTTCGAGAACCGTTCGACTAATCTTAACTCGTCCATATTTCGCGATAAGTTAAAGGAGATAGAAGAATCCTGCGTGCCCAAACGTATCATAAAATCACGTGAAGACGATCCTTGGTTCACGCAAGAAGTAAAGAGATGTTTAAACAAGAAAAAAAGAAAGTCGTACAAGAAGGCGTCACATACAAACTCCCCTCTGACTGGCAGAATTACAAATCCATATCTGTGCTCGCAGAAAAAACTATTCATGACGCCAAACACGAGTACTTTAACTTCACGCTTCCTAACATGTTAAAAAACGATCCCCAAAGATTTTGGAAAGTCGTAAAGCCAAAAAATTATCACTCTGTGCCAACGCTTCAAGGGGACGATGGCAGTGCATTATCGGTAGCTGAATGTGCCAAGGTTTTCAACAATAACTTCGCCGCGGTATTTACAGACGAACTACCTCTGGATAGTTCACTTACGCTCGTTCAACCTCATATTGCACTTCCTTTTGCACCCATTATAGTCGCAGCACACGGCGTACAGTGTGCAATAGAACGCCTCCCGCTTAAAACAAGTCCAGGTCCCGACGGAATCAGCGCTAAACTTTTGAAGCTTACCAAGCATCATTCAGCCTACTTACTTTCACTAATATTTCAGCAATCCACCGACACCGGATGCGTGCCAGACGACTGGAGGTCAGTGTTCATTATACCCATATTTAAATCCGGTGACATCTACCTTCCAGGAAGCTACAGGCCTATATCATTAACCTCAATCAGCTGCAAGTTACTGGAACATATAATACACAAAGATATCATGATATATCTTAACGACAACAACCTTCTTCGCATAAACCAGCGTGGATTTCGCAAAAACCTGTCCTGTCAATCGCAACTCTTCGAATTAGTAACCGATCTTCATCAATCACTGCACTCGTCCCTTTATGTCGACGCAATCCTCGTCGATTTTTCGAAGGCTTTCGATTGCGTCCCTCACAACCGTTTAATTAAAAAATTACGCAATCTCCAACTTGACCACAAAACAACGAAATGGATCGATCAGTTTCTAACCAACCGCAGACAGTTCGTCAAAATACAAAATCATATCTCGACCAGCAAACGCGTCCTATCAGGGGTACCACAGGGGTCAGTGCTGGGCCCACTTTTGTTCTTAATCTATATTAATGACATATCAACCGACATAAAACACATCAATTAGACTGTTTGCAGATGACTGCATAATATACAAAGAAATAAGGACTCCTACCGACATTATTGATTTACAGTCTGCCCTCAGTAAACTAAGAGATTGGTGTTCCTTATGGCAGATGCAAATCAACATAGATTAAAACAAAGCACCTGAAGTTTAGCATGACAACAAATTCTCAGACCAATTCATACACAATTTACAATATCAAAGCTGACACAATTTTGACGTATGAATACTTAGGTGTTATATTCAATTCGATCTAGACCTGGAATGGCCATATAGAATATATAACTTGTAAAGCCTTAAAGAAGCTCGGCCTCTTGAAGTGACGCCTTCACCTCGCGAACCATGACACTAGGTTATTAGCTCATAACTCGCTCATTCGTCCCTCGTTAGAATACGCATCTAATATTTGGAATCCCCATCACGTCACCTGGACAAATCACCTCGAAGCGGTCCAAAACAAAGCAGCCTGGCTCATCTTATCATCTTATTCTCGATTTCAAAGTGTCACCAAGCTAAAAAGCACCCTTGATATGCATTCACTTGCCATGCGACGAACACTTGCCCGGTTATCATTCTTTTACAGCCTCTATCATAGCGGCTCGCCCTTTTCGCGATCTCACATTTATCCCGCTCACCACATATTTTCTAGGTTAGACCACGCCTATAAAGTCAAACCAATTTTTTCTCGCACTGATAAATACCGAAATACACCTCTCGCACTCTCAATAGATCAATGGAATTCACTTCCATCTAGCATTGCCATCATCAACGTTCATCAGTCCTTTCAGTTAGCGCTCCACTCGTTTCTCGAGCGCGGTACCACTTTTAAGTAAATCATTTTTATTGTATTTATACCGCATGTGTTCACTCATTGTTCATCTCAGACACTGTGCCAATGTGAATAAGAATCATCTCGACGCAATTGATATTTGTAAATCATGTGGTTTGCATTGTATATTCCTTTCTTTTGTATGCCTGAATTATCATTTTTACGTTTTCGCATTGTATTGATGGCATTATTTTTGCAATTACTGTATACCTGAATTGTGACTGTACCTCTCACTTCTTATCAAACCCCCCCTATGTAATGCCCTCCGGGCCCTTGGGGTATCCAAATAAAATAGATAAATAAATAAATAACGACTATTTTACTGGTACTCTATTGTGAATTTCAATCCAGAATATTTCAGGAGCACCGTGGAAGGGCACTACGTGGACAAGGATGAAGATGACAAGCACGGTAGTCCTCGCTTTGCTCTTCTCCTCGGCAAGGCCTGTGCCGCGCTAAAACGTTACCATTTGATGATTTCACTTTACAGTGGCGCGGCAATGGCGCATTCGAAACGAAAATTTTTTGTAGATGAAAGTGAAAGATAACTGAGGCAAAATATTGCATTAAAACACTAACATTGTGTTTTTTGCTTTTCCGGGGCCATTTTCTGTCTACCTGTTTATCTATGGCCGGTCGACAACACAGGCGAAGTGGCGCACTTGATATCGTGAAACGGTCATTCAAACTCTCTTCGTGAAGCCTAAGTTCTTTTTCTTTTGCACAGTATAGTGATATGACAACTATTCGGCGGGCGGGAATATGATAAAATAATCGAGCATAGGCTGCCAGGCATCATGTTTACCTTTTCCATGTGACGTGTATAAAATGGCTCACCAAGCAACATTGCCGATATTTGCATTCTCCACAAAGGAACGCCTTCATGTCGACCGAATAATTAGTAGCCGCCAGTGTACTGTGGACACACCAACATAATTATGTATCTTTATTAGTCATATATTTTTCAGCTATAAAAATGTTGTATTACCGCTGCTTATACGTACAAAATGCTGTCATATTTAAATTGCTGACGTCTGCTCCCACTTTGCAGGAGCAGCCAAGGCCGAAAATTGATTGCATCGTTAGGTGTAGACCATCGTGTAGATAAACACGAAAATAAATTATTTCTTCTCTTCCTATCAACATGTCCTCTTGAGTTTTGTTTGTCGAATATGCTTTGACAAATATGGATTGGCACTTGCTCATGCACTGGCACCATATGCATCGGTCCTGCATATAATATCGCCTTATTCCCTTCCTGAATACGTACGTATGTTGATTTCCTCGGAACCATACTTGAAACCCAGAATAACAATTATTCATTTAGTGGACCGCTTCGCTCCAGCAATTTTGACAGCAGCGATTTGCATTTTACCAGGGCTTTATTTATTTATTTATTTATTTATTTATTTATTTATTTATTTACATCCTACTGCAGGCCATGTGGCGCAAGCAGGAGGGGCAAGGTACAATATAAAAAAAACACGAACAAGGCGCAATTGAAAAATATCTTAAAAGAAGGCAGGCAAACAAGCAGAAAATTCTACAATGAAAATGCTTAAGGAATAGACAGAATGTAATTTTGAATTTCTGCTTTGAATTTTGTATTTTCTGCTTAGAAGACCGCGCCAGAACATTTCCCTGTTTGCCGTACTTACCTAGTTCTACGCCAGTGTTAAACTGCGCCTTGTACAAAGAAGAGTAAGGGCAACCTGCGCGAAACTTTACAAAAGTCTGCCTAGCTTAACAAACACCTCGGATGCGGCGCTTTGTGAGCGATCCGAGACTAGAACTGTTTGCCCAGAGAAATAATCGAGTGCCCTTCTGTTTCCACTTTCATAACCGCACTTCGAAGAGCGAAATGACAGTGCCTTTATTTACCAGTGCTGTAGCAACGAGTCATAAGAACTTCGCCCATATGTCTTGCTTATCATTGCCTGCTGTTTGTTTTTGTTGTTTTTCCGTTATGATAATACGGAGCCCATAGAAATGTAAAATGCACTAAGCAGGCAGCCTGTTTCTTATTTCCCGTCATTTCAAGTTGTTTTGTGGGGTTTAACGTCCCAAAACCAGTTCTGATTATGAGAGACGCCGTAGTTGAGGGCTCCGGAAATTTCGACCACATGGGGTTCTTTAACGCGCACTGACATCGCACAGCACACGGGACCTCAACATTTCGCCTCCATCGAAATGCAGCCGCCGCGGCCGGGATTCGATCCCGCGACCATCGGATCAGCAGCCGAGTACCGTAGCCACTAGACCACCGTGGCGGGGCCCGTCATTTCAAGTGTTAAGTATAATGCATTGTGTAAAGCGTCACTACTTATGTTGGTATACTTAATGTTTCCCACTACAAATTGTATTATTGCATAGAGTGCCGTATTCGACACACCAGTTGATTCTTTCTGTTTTCTTTCTAAGTAAGCTCTTTCTTATTGTTCATGTGCATTGTACTCACAATGTTGCCAATCCACTCCTGCTCAAGGCCTGGAAATTCCGATCAGCTGTATTCAATAAATAAATAAATAAATAAATAAATAAATAAATAAATAAATAAATAAATAAATATTTCTTCGACCGAGCTCCCAACGATATCGGCGGGTGTTGGTAGCATTAGGAGGCTAATTTGTGGAGCTAGCACCTGTGACAATATATGTCTTGATCAACACCTAGAATAGGATAGGGTTACTCAGGATAGGGGTTACGCAAACCAAACATCTGGAAGAATGTGATCTAGAACGTCGGCGTTGCATTTTCATGAGTATAGATGTGATATCGCAGCGAAAAGTAAGTTCAGAGAAAGGATGATCTAATAATCAGGGTAGTTAAAAGAGAAAAATAAATGGAGGTAAGTGCTGACGCAACTGGACAACCGGAACATATGCATGCATGAGCCTCACGTGAGGAAAAGAAAAAGACTGGAAGGAGGAAAAACGAAGAAAGAAGCAAGGAGGAAAGAGAGAAATGACGTACTGCTCACATATGCACGGATAAACGGGTACTAGGGAGTTTGCCTAAACGTAACCTAAAATCTACCACAGTCGACCAAAACTCCACTTCACTCAACCAAAAATGTACCAGACGCTCGGAGCTCGGGCCATTCAATACATTTAAGTCAGCATTTAAGTCCCATTGGGAGGCTTCTTTGCTTTCCATCTGGCATGAAAATGTTTTTTTTTTCTTTGCTTGTAAAGGACACCATGACTACAGTGTCATTTCTTCGAAGCAAGCTAATATAAAAAACATGTTCTATTAAAAAACCTAGCGAAGGAATTATTATGCATGGAAAATAAGAAAGCACTTGGATGAGTGCCGACGGGTTCTCCTTTGAGCGACACATTCTGTACATAGCGGAGTCCTTCACCGCGGAAGCAACAGCCACCGAAATGGAACACCGGAAACGAACATGCAAATGAAGATGGCTGTTGAGAGATCAGAGGTGCCGTATCCTGAACGTGTAACAGATATCGACGGCTGTATTGTAATTGGTGACGGCTGTGCTTTGGAAAGAGCCATGCATTACTATACCCTGATTATCATAGTCGCAGCATACCACATTATATAAAGGGTCGTTTGAAAAAAAAAAGACATAACCTGGCCTATATAAAATTAGGCTAATGTACGAGTGTGACACACACGCACGTACACACACAAAACACACACACAAACACAGCGAGACTGGTACAAGAAATCATCGTACTTACAGCAATAGTTCTCTGTGATATTATCGCCTTCAAAGTAGTCCTCTTCAGCATTATGTGCTGCATTAGGTGCTGTCATTGCTAGTAACAGTTCTGTAACGAGGTTTTTGGAAGATACTTCGGGAAGGGCTCCTTTTTTGCCTTAACCTCTTCAACCGAGGTAAAATGAGTTCCCTTCAAGAAAGATTTATTTTTAAGAAATAAAGAAAATAAGCCACATGAAGCATTGAGGTGAATAAGGAGGATGCCGCATCAGAGTAATGTTTTTGCAGGTCAGTAACTGCTTCACAGATAAGGCCGTGTGTACGGGTGCATTGACCTGGTGCAACAGGCATCCATTACTTTACAAGTGTGGCCTTTTTTTTAAATTTTTCTACAGAGGATTTCGGTACTTCAATGTAATTTTGTTGATTAACAAATAGTTAACCAATTCCGCCACTGCGCGGACGCTTAACGTTCGGTCACCATGGACCACATCTTTTTTTTTTTTTTATTGCGAAATGGGCTTGCCCTTAAAGCATAGTATATGGTGTATTTTGTTAAATGTGTGCTGCAAGTCCTGTGTTGTATATGAACTGAAGTAGTGTTTTGTGGTATCTGTTGTCGTGTATCCAACGATCCACATCTTGAACTTTGGCAATGTTATGGCCTGTAATGGCTAACTTTTGGCGCCCAGCCCGTTCATCATCTTGCACACCGTCCCTTCCCCTTGAAAAACGCTTATGCCGTTCAAACATACGTGCACGAGGCAAGTTTTCATCTTTATGAGCCTAGGTAAATATTTGAAATGATTTCTTAAGTTTCACAAGAAAATTGATGTTTCTGGGTTCGGTGATTTTACATTAAACAATTTACCGGAAGAATATAACTGCACGTGTTCAGTCTATGATGCAGCACTGCCAACTAAAAGCGATTGGTAAAGTCTAAAGTGGCCGAATGGATAGAGGAGGTATGTGTCATGACGTCAGTAAAACAGTTTCCTGCCGTCTCCACTAATTTGTCCAGCTACGCATTTAGTCTCCTTCTTTTGTATGCTTGTGGTACTGTTTTGTTTTCGTTGTTATATATGTGGAGTTAAACGTCCCAAAATCAGCTCTGATCATGAGAGACGCCGTAGTGCAGGTCTCTGGAAATTTCGACCACCTGGTGTTCTTTAACGTGCACTGACCTCGCACAGCACACGGGCCTCAACATTTCGCCTCCATCGAAATGCAGCCGCCACTGCCGGAATTGCATTCTTGTGTTAGGACTAGGGCACTGATATTTCGCACTTTTTTTTCTCTTTATTGTTGGTAAACTTCCAAACACCGCTGTAGATTTTTCGAGTTGTTCATAGAGCAAAGGTACAATGTTCTATGTATAGTGCATTTCATTTTTTGGTTGTGAGCTATTACTCACTACTTGTGATTCAAATATCTATAGAAACTCCGTTAATCTCTAATTAGCAGATCTGTGCAGCAATAATTTAGAACATGCCAGGGACAGCAGAATTGTGCCTTCTAGCTCGAATACGTGCACATGAAAGTTAATAAGAGAAACGTTAATTAGCAATATCGCCCTTGTTGTTCATTACGTATTTCTATTCATTCCGAATCAGTATTCTAAAGTAGTATACACCTTTATCTTTAGACAATGCATTGTTTAAATGAGAATGTAATAATTGCGAATTCGTTTATAATGGAAGAAGAACGCAAAACCTTTTGGAACTGGGGTCGCATGAATTCATGGCTGACAGGGTCGGCGGTGGCAAGTCTCCCAAGATCCCCTGTTCCCTGGCGGCTGCCTCCACGCTCCCCGTGATCCAGACAGTCTCATCTACAACGCCCTCCCTTAAATAAATTTGCAAGGGCGTTTGACCATTGCCAGCTATAGCTCAAGGTTAGCACGGTCCTGTCCTATCTACTTACCTACCGTGCAAGGTCAAGCGAAATTTGACCTTTTCAGCGTGACTTGAAACTAGAAAAATCCGGCAGATCCCACGCATTGTGAGAAATGATGCCGTGCGAATCAGTCATCGAGGAAATTGTATGCGACAAATTAATCAGGATTGATCTAGTGCTGCAAGTATGCCTGAACGTCTTTGTAGAAATTTAGTAGTTGAGTGGGTAATGTGAGCTTACCATGCTCGTCGTCGGCGCTCTGGCTCGCAGTTTCGCCCTGACGTATCAGTGCACGGCTCATGCGTCTGTTTTGTCGAAGAGAAATACACGCTTCAGTGCGTTGAAATGCATATCACGAGCATCGTTAGTTGCGGAATTCCTTCGGGGTGGGGGAAAGGCAGACAGGAGCATGCTGAGTGATATTAAGGCGTATGTATTGTTTATCACATTCCTAACCTCAACCATGTGCGAAAAGCCTACGCTGAATGAATAATAGCGGGATTGCTTGGAAACGCTGGGGCCTGGGTTCGATTGATATCACCTGCCTCGTGGTAGGTTACCCTCGGTCTTTGCAGCACGTTTGTCTGTGTTTTTCTATTATGTCTACGTTTATATCACGTGCTCTTATAAACGGTATGTCTTTCTCTTGTTCAATCCACTCAAAACAGATTCATACGAAATTTTCTATGTCTATTTTTTCTTGGTTCTTAATTGACATGAGCGGTAATTTTAGCATTCAGTCACATGCGCACCCGCTTTCTCCGAGCGTGCGTGAGTCACATGCAATCGTGTTATCGTTAGTCGTGACGTCTGTGACAAGTGTATCATATTAGTGATTTCAGTGTCAACAAGTCATGGTCGATGTCCCATCTTACGCTACGATGTTTATTCTGGTGGATACCAAGTGAACGATCGAGATGAGCAGGAGAGAATCGCAACACATGTGTTTAGGCAGGTAAGGCAAGGTCATGTTATATTATGTTATGTTAGGCTAGGCTAGGGTATGTTAAGGTAGGCTAGAATTGGTTAGGGTAGGCTAGGGAATTTAGGTAGGTAGGTAGGTAGGTAGGTAGGTAGGTAGGTAGGTAGGTAGGAAGGTTGGGGCGGTTAATGTTACTCACGTGCGCCAAAAATGCTTCGTATTTAAATTCACAAACCACAAAAACCTGAAAAGAAGGGGCGGAAGTGCAAGCTTCTTCTACAAGAGTGGAAGGCGATTCGGTTACCGTATTACATTTTGCATAGATTGGCAGGACACATTGACCTCAAGTAATCCAGTGACTCTCAGCCTTTCCAGTCTTGCGTCTACGACACTGGGCTGGAATGATTCAATGATGCGGCGAGTACCGCGAATCTGCGGCCGGTTGCGTCTCGTGTAATCAGTGGTCGATGCTAGCGGTATCATGGTTTTACTATTTGCATTCCTCGGTGCCTATTGCCCTCAACCAACGCTGCCGCTACGTTCAACAACGAACTGCCGCCCACAATAGAATTTCTGTCACAGAAGCTCCAAACCACTATCGTTATCAAAACACTTAGCATGTGAAACGATAGCTTCACACGCGAAGAGCATTGAACACGTTACACGAAAAGAAACAACGATGAGATGAAAGAAAAGAGAGATGCTGGAGAAGAAGTTCCGATTGCTGGACATGACGGAAAGGTCCATAGCGACATCTCTATTCATGGAACACTGATTCTGGGACAAGTTATTGCACAGGTTGAAATCAATAACGTATGGCTAAAAAATAACTCCTTCACTATGGCTTCTCGTGATGAAGAGGCCGCGGCTGTTTGGCGAAGTCTTTTCGGTTCATTTCGTATGCTAATACCAATTAGCTTCTTAAGGTCAGCACGTTAATCGCCAATTAAAGTATATAACGCACAAAAAACTGAGTCGCTATTAAAGGTTTGCTAGTTAACTAGTAAAAACAAAGCTTCCATCACAACCGTTATCGGAAAAGATGATACAGTTAGGCTTTCAAGCTAGCTGTGCATACATATACGTAGTGTTGCCGTTAAAATGTCTATTGAATAACACGCCCAACAAGTGACATATATATTCGTGTTTCTGAGAGAGTCTGTGCATTAGCAGTTAATTTGCCGGCTATCCCGATCAACCTTGTTTAGCGATGCGTAACAGGCACTTTGCCTTTCTGGTACCTTTATTCTAGCTCATAGCGCCACATTCGATTGCCTTCCCATTCCACGAAAACTCAGTAATTGTAGGTACAGCACTGGTTACACTTCAAGTTTTTTTGCAAAACTTTTTTTTTGCCCTCGCCCAGTCACCGCCATCGAATTACCTGACCTAACCCCTTCAACAGTGCTCCTGGGCCCTTAGTTAATTACCCCTTTCTCGAGGCTCATTATGAGTCGCTTGGAACGACTCCGGCAGCACGGTGACCGTGCAAGGTCCTTTCTCGTTCCAGGCTGCGGCTAAGTCAACCTTGTATGTAACGGGATCGTTTATTTTTTCCATGTTAACTTCTCCAATACCAACCCATCCTCACGAAAGGAGGAAGCGCACACCACGGCAGCCCATTGGCGTCTTCCCGCCGCCCTGAGTAGCTCTGGCGATGAGCTTTCGGCCTAACGTCTCCTAATTCCCCGAGGCCTACAGTGGTCTCGAGGAACTACCTCCTTCAACGTGGTACAACGCTCTGACTCACTCTCCGAGTCTTTTCTTTGTATCGCCTCTCCGACGCCGCTGGCTTGCTAAAACATCCGTTCCCTTGTAGGCCACCTCCTGAACCGCTGACTTCTGCGAGTGACATGCGCGCTAATTCGAAGCACGCGATAGCGGAACTATTATAGGAAAGCAATTATTTTGGTTCCGGCATAGACTGTGCACTTGGGAGCGGTGTTCCTATATACCTGTGGGTGCCTTCCCGGTCCCACGCGGCCTGCTCGAGGCATGTCTTGGGCATGTGCCTTGCTCTTGTTCCCAGGAATGCTCAAGTCGGCTCAAAAGTAAAAGCACGAAATATTCATGTACTGTCGGAATAATTAGTTGGCAGCGAATGTAATTATAACATCTGTTTTTCACAGTAATGAGCACTGCGTCCTGTCGCAATAACATGAACCTGACTTCGGAATGAAATCAGCGTTGTCGAGTCACATGAATGTGAAAGTAACGGTACACAATAGCATATTATTCATCACCAGAATATCAAGCATTTCCTTGTAGGACGAAGTTTTGTTACATCGAGTTCGTAAAGTTTGACAAATATAACCGGAACGTAAAACCTCAATTAAGAAAAAGTCGCTTATCACATTTTCCAGGTCTCTTAATTCATCGTGCGAACGCTTCACTGGTAATAACATTAATGTCTTGAAGAGTTATTTCTGTCGTCATACTAAGTCCGCGTGATTACTTGTTTGGTGCTCGTGCAAAATTGTCATCCAAAGTGCCATGGGTGGGTTCTGATAAGATCTCATTTTTACAATAGCGAGTGCAAGAGAGGCAAGGCAGACCAGTACTGAGTGGAGCGCAAACAGTGATCAATATACTTGTCGGAGCACACGCGTATTCTGGGAACTCTTTCCAGCTCTACTAAACAGAAAGCTTACCGTGCTTCTTGGGGGCATGTTTCTCGTTGTGGTTATAAAATAATATTGCCCTTAACAAACCAATAATGTAAGAAAAAGAGAGAAAGACAGTAATGAAAAAGAAAGAAAGAAAGAAAGAAAGAAAGAAAGAAAGAGCGAACGGATGAAAGAAACTCATGAGGCACCACTTAAAAACAACTCGGTGATATCTGCAGGCCAAACGAACATAACTGCATAAATAGGGTGAAGTAATGAAGCAGAAGCAGCGCTTCAAAGACACGTAGACACGCCCATACAAGGAACACAAGCAAGCGCTCGCCTGCAAGCGATTACTAAATAGGGTTGATGGGATTACATAAATGAAAGTCATAAATGGATATTGCTTAAATGCGACTGCATCACAGCCACACCTGTCTATCGCGAAATCTACGTTAAAAATGAAGTACAAAATAGAGACTGAATGGCCAGATGTTTTTGCAAAAAGGCGCGCGGTTGTGCCAGTGGTTAAATATTACGCAAATATTGCCGTCAATAGCAACGCAGACAGACGACTGAAAAAATTGCAGGCAAGACATTTGCGCTGATCTATTTGACGACGATAAGGAACGTTGTTCGCTTAAGAAAATGAAGGCAATTTTTGCAACACATCTCAGGAGTACGGCTAAGCGTCCGTGGGGGTAGGGGAAAGGGACAGAAAGGGAGAGAAAGGGATAGTCGAGGGCTCCAGAAATGTCGGCCACCTGGGGCACTTACAAAGCACAGTACACGGGCCTCTAGCATTTTCGCCTCCATCGGAAATGCGACCACCCAGGCCGTGTTCGAACCCCCTTTTTTTTTGGGGGGGGGAGGCGACAGCCGAGCACCATAACCACGAAAGTGCTTCTGCCGCCCTTTCTTGAGTGTAGAATGCGAAAGAAGTACGAATATTTTTCGCGTTTAGAGGAGTTATATAAACATGTGTGTCGCTACATTCCTGAAGTTTTGATTGTAGAACGATGCACAGCAATCTTCGCAGAGAGTTCCAGGATGTGTCGATTCGTGGTGCCAACTTAGTTTGTAGAGAAATTCAGTAGCTTGGTCTAAGAAGTAAGGAGAACAGACAAGATAAAATTAAATTGGAAGGAAGGAAGGGGAAAGCAGAAAGGCAGGGAGGTTAACCAGAAAGGCGTCCCGTTGGCTACCGTAAATTGGGGGAATGGGAAGGGGGAATAGAAAGATGGGAGAGAGAGAATAAAGGGGAATAACGAAAAATACGTTGTAGGACAAGTCCAACTGTCAAAGGCGTTCGCGCGAACCAGTCGTCTTCAGAAAGCGCAAAAGTGCTTTTAGTGCCTTGTGACCCGACGAGCGATATCACCGGTGTCGCAAACGTACGAGACTATCTGGTTTCTTCGTCTAAAGCTTATGTTTGTTTCCTTTCAACAACATCGAATTCAATTAAATTCGTTTTATTCAGGCAAATCATCGCCTAGTTTGAAAGGACTAAAGGCAGATTACCTCTGCCTGACTAGGGCCCCTCCCGCGATACGTTTGCTCAAATGCAGTGGTACATAAAAATAGTGTGACGCCGTTTGTCACATCCATTTTTTCCCGCTTGTCAGACTCTTTCAAACGACGTTGCGCGTGCCATGAGCAGCGATGTGATTGTTTCGTACAAAACATCCACCATGAATAAAAGAACAGAAACGCAATGTGCACATGTAGCAGGAAAACCTACCAAGACCAGATAAATCGCAGTTTCTTCTTTCTTTATCGCTGCCTTTTTTGCTTACACGCGCCCCTGGTTACCCACGCGGCCCTCCCTCTGCTCTCTTTTATCGCAGAGATGGGACTCGCGTTTTGGTCCCCTTTCTATGAAAATTATGGCTTCCTGCGTTCAATACCATTAGGGTTCCATGACGGCGACAACAGTTCTGGGGAGCATGACGACCTGTTGACATACATGCGTGCTTTTTATAGAAATTCCGTTCCATTTCTTCCCAATTCTTACAAGTACGCACCTATCCAAACTCTGCGAGCGAAGCAAGCGATTCTTTCAATATGTTTTCTTGTGTATACTCTCCAAATTAACAATGAGGACGGAAAATTTCAGAATGTAACGGAAATGAATGTTTCCTGTGTTTTCTACAACAACGATAGATGTAGATATGTAATCAAATTGTGTGCCTCCAAAAAATAGGTTCAAACAGGTTCCAACAAATAGGTTTATTACCAGTTTTCGGTCCACCGCGTTTTATTCTAAATCATTTGACGTAATTTCGCTTCCAGTGTAAAAATTACTATGGTTGCACTCATTTATTCTTCAGATTTTGAGGGGTGCACTGCTTTATGTCATCTGGCTTCTTTTTTTAACCTCAAAATGATGTGTTTGTGACAAGTAACGATGTTTACGTAGTTTCAGAGAGTGTTATACCTTCGTCAAGCGACAATGTCATGCCCATGTGGCGGTGAGCTAAGGAAATGTTTTCGTGCTCCTAACAGCAGCAAGCAGGATGGGAAAGAAACATTCTGCGTGTTTGTCGCACAGAAATATTCCCAGCTTCACAAAAACTTATTATGAGGGCTTACTTCAGCGCACACAAAAAGACACGGACACATGGAAGAATACACGCAAGCGCTGACTCACAACTCAGTTTATTAAACAGGAATTTTACATATAGCGCTTGTGCGTAATCTTCCCTCCGCCCGTGTTTCTTTTTTCTTTGTGCGCGCTGAAGTAAGCCATCATGGTGAATTCGTACCAACTTCGCCCAATTTGCAATCCTTTCACAAAAACTCTCCGTAATCCATCAATTCTTTTCCGGACTCAAAAGCATGTGACATATCTCGGCACCCATGCACTTTGGGTCACCATAGCTTTGTCATAAAATAGTGCCCACTACGTCAAAGGAGCCGGCATCGAGACTGAGACGAAGCGCCTAAAAAACGCAGACAGAAAAATGGTTCGCGCCCCACGGGACTTCAACGCGCCCAAGATCACGCAACAGCTGGCCGAAGTCTAGACGGCGAGTTTCTAGAATGTACTAGCAAGCCGTAGGATGCGATGCTGAGTCACCGGAACGCAGCTGGCGAGCGCGTAACACGTACGGAGAGACAGAGAGAGAGAGCGGGGCAGAGAGTTAGCGCCGACGCTCGCCACGACGTGTGAGCGAGAAAGAGATGCCGCCCAAGTGCGGAAGCTGCCAGTCTAATCAAGAATGTTCCCTCAGCTTTCTGCGCGCTTAGATCACGTGGCTCGCGCGGAATCTTCGAGAAGGACTGCCGAAGGGGTCGACCATAGGTTGTGAGCCGCAGTCTTAGTCGTACGACTCAGAAAGAAGTAACGACGCTGCTCCGCGAGCCAACCGACGCGCCCGGCCTGCAAGCTTCATGTTGACAAGACACTTCCAGTGACTGGTGAATAGGGCCCTCTTTGTTTTATATTTTGTTGTAGTGCTTGAGCTTCTACATTTGTGGTTGGTTTTGTGTAATGTTGTAACTCATCTGTGTTTGTATTATGAAGAGCCGTGTTTGTGCACGCTTTTGTATAACTGCCTGATTGAGAATATGTTTGTTTTGTTTAATCACCATTGGCTGTGACTTGGTCTTTGAACCAATGCTGGCGTTTTGGTAGTGCACCGAAGGGACCTAAAATTTAATTGTCCAAGCTTTCATCGGATCATTTTTCAGGAACTGATACATAGGTTCTTGGAATTTATTCGGCGATTGCGTCCCATATCTCACTACTCGGGATCCGTGACAAGCTTCTGTTACATTTCCCCGTGTTTTAACCGCGTGCGTTTTAGTTGCGGCAAGTTTTACACGGAGGCCTCACTGACTGGTTTTAGCTATAATTGGTATATTTATTCGGAATTGGCCATATTTCACTGCTACAAATAGTATTATGGTAGAAAAAAACAGCAATCAACACTACTAGTTTTAGCGCGTGTCTTACTAGCGGTTTACATTAATATGCAATTTGTTAGTCGTGTTAACTAAAAAGTTAATGACATCTGTAACATTACAGTACCACGAGCCCTAAGGTGGATACTGCATTCAGTTGGCGATTCCATATAAATGTTGGCCATCTAGAGGGCCTGCCCGGAAACAGCCGATCGAGGGTCAGGCAACACGTTGGAACATTACGAGGCAACACGACGTCGTACTGTACAGGCAACATATCTCATTACCGCGTGCTGAAGGAACAGCTGTATATTTCGCCAATCGATGCCATGCGACCGCGAGGCAACGCGGAAATGATAAAAAGTCAAGAAAAAATACAGCTGCGGCGCAACAACAAA
Organism: Hyalomma asiaticum; assembly: GCA_013339685.2. Classification (NCBI taxonomy): domain Eukaryota; kingdom Metazoa; phylum Arthropoda; class Arachnida; order Ixodida; family Ixodidae; genus Hyalomma; species Hyalomma asiaticum. The sequence continues at coordinate 59,729,259 of CM023482.1, forward strand.
GTGCGTCATTTATATCTGCGCGAGCCGTTATTGACGCTAGAATTTAGAGGCAGAAATATTCTTTTTAACTAACTCTTCGGCGCATTCAACAGAGTAGTGAAGCTGTAGGTATGATGCGTACACGCGCGTAATACATGTATGAGGAAAACACGTTAGCACTCAAAACGACACGTTGGCAGGTGATCTCTTTGCCAGAAACATAAGGAGCAACCGCAAATAGCGTTTGCTGTAGGTTTTGGGGCGTACGGAGCTATGTACACACTGCCACTACTTAGCTTTCTAACGCTGTGCGCGTAATTGAATTTAGTGCAGATAAATTCAAAACCAAGAAACGCATCTCTCTGAGAGGCCTGCTACACACAAAGGCTAGCTTGTCTCAATCTCCGGCTTTCTTGGCAGGTTCATGCTTTTTAAAACATATCCGAAGCAGCGCACTGGATAGGCTGGGACGTCTGCGCGCAAAGCGCAAATATGTTTCCGTCCTTCCACCCCTCAAATCGTTCAGACCAATCTGGTATGAGGTTGTTAATATATATAGTGTACCCCAGAAACGGCCGCACACAACTAAGCGAAGTACTAGCGGTGACCAGGTGTATTGTAGCCATCATAGTTAATTTGTGCAGTGCTGCTAGATGAAGCAGTGTATCCTGAAGCCCTAATACCACCAAGAATTATCATCATAGTCATCATCATCAGCCGCTTAACGCCTGCTGCACGGCAAAGGCCTCTTCCATAGATCTGCAATTATCGGCGCCTGAGTTACCTCTGGCCATGTTGTGCCCGCAAAGTTCTTCATCTTTTCTACCCAGCTAAACTTCCAGCGCCCGCTGCCACGCTTGCCTTCTCTAAGGGTCAACTCTGTTATCCTTAATTTCCAGAGGCTGTCAATTGCTTTCGCGTTACATGCCCTCCGCAAGCCCATTTCCTCTACGTGATTACTTCTAGACTGTCTTTAACGTGTGGCTCCCTGACCCACTCCGCGTTTTTTCTTTTCCTTCAAAGTTGCACATCATTTTCCTTCCCATTGCTCGCTGCTTCCTTCTCAATTTAAGCTGAGCCCCTTTTCGTGAGCCTCCAAAATTCTGCCCAGTAGGTAAGTACCGGTAAGATGCAGCTGTTGTACACTTTCCTCTTCAGGGACAACGTAAGCGCTCTTTCGTTATGTGAGAATGCCCGCCGAATGCACTGCGCCGCGTTCTTACCCTCCTAATTGTCTCCTCTCCTCGTCATGGTTTGCATCAAGTGTCACCACCTGGCCAAAGCGGATACATTTATTTACCACTTCCAGCAACTCGCAACCTGATCTCAAACTGCTACCCCCCCGCTCTTCCAAGGCTAGTGCATATTTCTTGTCTTCCACATATAAATCTTCAGGACCACATGCCTACTTTGTCTGTCTAGTTCTATAATAATGCTTTCATTAAGCCGGATAAGAGATACCAATTGAAGGCGGTACAGGGCTACGCGCCTAAATCCTGCCATAACAACCATGTAGTTCGATGCTTCTGTAAAGAGAAAGAATGTGCCATAGCAAAAGTAAAGGCGCAGGCTGCAATAGTAACGGGAGACTTGAAAGCTTGAGACAAGGCAGTTGGAAGCTATGGCGTGGAGTTTAGGAACAACAGAGCAGTCTTATTAATAGGTAGAGTTTGCAGACCTAATAACCTCCGCATTGGGAACACCTTCTCCCAAAAACTCGAGAGTCGGAGGGGGACGTGCAAAAGCCCGAGAATGCGATCATACTCAAGGCTTCATACTATGCGATCACCCCAGCGTAGCGCAGGATGTGGAAGTGCTAGGGAAGATGTGATGTAGCTACCACGGCATGGTACGATCGCGAGCTACGCTTGGCTTGAGAACGGACCACAATATGCGAGTACAAAAGAAGCCGATCAATGAGTCAGCAATAAGACGGAAAGCTGGGGAATTCAGAATCACCCCGCAGAAGCGATATTCCGTTCAAGGTGAGGAAACGGACCTTAGTGTTCGAAAGTGAACCAAAATCTTACGCGAATTGTCACGGAGTGTGGAATAGAAGCAGGAGGTGGAATAGAACCGGAGCTGCGTTAATGACCTACTGAGCGAGCGTGTAAATAGTACTGAAAAAAAAAACTGATGGTGCGCATTTTCTGCGCTAATTTAAACCTAATTATGTGTGCCGAAACACGGGCTACTTAAATCTGTTGGAGAAACAAGGATCACACGGAAAGGGAACTTCTAGAGGTATTTCTTGCAATGAAGAAGGTGCTGCATGTGATAGTGAGACTTATTATGCTGAGCTTCTCCGAATTGTGCTTCTTTAGATAGATACGTTTCGTGACAACATGTTAGACACTGGGTGCAGCTGCTCTTATATTACCTTAGCGTTGTTCAGCTTGAAGAAATACCCATGCAAGGGCACCAGTCAGAACAGGAGTGCTGCTCACATCACTGCGGAGAAATAGGTCAAGAGATAGGGCATCATTCTGCATAGAAGCCGTCGACTAGGAACGATCATGCCCAGGAGAATTTCTGGACATCACTGCAACCTCAGATGCAACAGAGTCATAAATACGCCTTATTCTGCCTATACTATCAACGAAATAAATGCAGAAATTAGAATAAATGACCAGAACTACACGGAACCTAACCGACCAACCACCAAGAGAATCTCGAAAAGCGGCTGCCGATTGGCTGCTCCTTCCAGACCGCGTAGGTTTATGCCAACCGCAAGGACAGCCCGTGTAGGTTGTTCGCTGCGTCATCGTCTTCCCTGGCCAAAGGAAGCAAGGCAGCTTGTATACACTTAGGGGCCCTAGCAATTAAGAGCGTGATCTTGAACGTATATAGCAAGGTAGAACAGCGCTAAAATCAAACAATCTCACCGCAAGCATACTGCGAGATTTCTCGATGATCAGACCAGTAATGTATAGACACCACGGGAGCAGTGTTCAAAACCATAGTACAGAGAGCAAATGAAGAGACCCCGAGGTAGAGATAGAGAAATGCGAACCGCGTAATGCGAGTAAGAGACCGCGAAACCAACGAACGTTATCACCCTTCCTGCCCGTCCTATAAAAGACGAGGGACGAGAACGAAACTGCAGTAAAACGACAGACAGCAGTCCACACAAAGGGAGATCCACAGAGCGTCATTGGACGTGGAGGCAGGGGAATTGAGTGGAGCCCCATTTGACCTCGTGTCTTACGGACAGACATGGAGCCCGCCTTCCGATTTCCCCTGTCATTAGGACGTCCAGCTACCTCTAGCGTCCTTCATCAGGGCTGAGAAAGGGAGGTCTATGAAGTGGGGCTAGAGAAAAGCACCGTTGATGTTGGTTCCGCAGGAAGGCGCAGCTTCATATCGCTTTCTGGGGCCCTCGATTAATAACTAGATAAGAGTGACAAATTGCAGTCACCGCTTCCTTTTAACGAGCGGCTGCGCTTGGTCTGCACCCTATCGTCACCGGCTCTGACCATCCTTCCCTCCCACTCATTTCCAAACATGACGAAAATCTAGATTGTCACCCCTTTGGTGCCTGGCGCTTCACGGTGCGACTGCGTGTTTGAAACCGTGTCACTGAGTGCTGCTCTTGCAACAGGATAGCTGTGGGCATCGCGTGCCACTGCTCCGCAACATGGAGGATGCTTGCTATAGTTTCTGAGTCTATTAGGGGCCATTTTTCTAGCGCGGCCAGTAGAAAAAAAAATGAGCAGGGACCACCCAGCCTTGGTGGCGTTAAATGACGCGTATTCGTTTTTTAGTTGCAGTACTACTCAGAAGAATAGTTATAGCAGGCGGAACACCAGTATGCTGAAATTATTATATTTCGACTTCAATATGGAGAAACCAATTGTACACTTTAGTATAAAAATTGCATTGCTGAAAAAAGGCAAAAAGAGACACAAAGTAACCCAGCAACAATAGAAAAGGAAATTACGTCTCTCGTATATTACGAGAGACGTAATTTCCTTTTTTTTATGCCATGACGAGTGAAACAACTGTGAACAACGCAAAACATGGAAGAAAAAAGAAACCACATCTACAATTGCGCCGAAGCGGAGAAGTACATCAGTAAATGAGCGTACCACTACTCCAAGTGCATATGAAAACACTGACACATTTGTTGTTTTGTGGGGTTTAACGTCCCAAAACCAGCTCTGATTATGAAAGACGCCGTAGTGGAAGGCTCCGGAAATTTTGACCACCTGGGGATGTTTAACGGGCACTGACATCGCACAGCACACGGGCCTCAACATTTCGCCTCCATCGAAATGCAGCCGCCGCAGCCGGGATTCGGTCCCGCGACCTTCAGTTCAGCAGCCGAATAGCATAGCCACTAGACCACCGTGACAGAGCTTGACACATTTGTCATGTTTCATATAGAGTGTAAAAGTCAATGTGAAAGCACTAACGTGTTATAACGTGATTATGCATCCGTAATTCAGGCCGAAAGATATATTTTTAGCCACAGCAACCTTTGGTGATCGCAGGATCCCACTGTGAGATTGATAAAATAAAACCAGCTACACGACTGTGAAATCTGAGTAAACAATGGAGCTGGTCGAACGAGTTCTCTCACCTTTCTTCTAGGCTTCTTTCTTTCATGTTTATTTATTTAATTCTTTCTACTTATTTTTCTTAATTTTGCCACCTTGCTCTCTTTCTTATTCTCCTTCTATACTGCCCTTCCCCAATCTCACCCTCACTTCTCCTTACCAACCATTGCTATACTGTATTGTTCGTGGCTACGCTGTGTTTTACCTTCTCACCTCCTGCTCACCTTCAATTTCTTTTCACCTTCTATTTCCTCCTCCCTTCCCTCCTCCACACGTCTATGCTATGGGCTGCGCTATATGTACACAAGGCTAAGCCATAAGGTACCAGCTCCCCTCCTTCCTTTGCTGCTCCCCTCATTTGCTTTCCCACTATCTTGCCATACCATGTTATGCATGGCTATGCCTGGAGCGGTTTGGCACATGCCTGCTTTCGGCAGTAAATACCAGCGAAGGACTCGCTGGTACGCACCGCTTTTTTCGCTGTGTTGGGTAGCTGCGCGCGACATTTTGCCAGCATTTATTTGCTCCGCTGTACTTTTGTTCTACGTAATGTGTTTAAAAAGAGATGTCTCGCTGTACTTTTGTTCTAGTCATTGTGTTTAAAAAGATATATCTTTTGTGCGTGATAATTTCCGAGAATTTAGTGATATTTAATAAGGCCGTTCTAGCACCGATCTAGTTGTTTCCTGTAATATTATAACTTGTTTAGATCGCATTGTATTTCTTGACGCTGTATTTATTTTGTTCACCGGGTTAGTCCTTATTCATCTAATGCTCCCAGGTTCCCGTAAACTATAAGCCTCCCCCCCCCCCTTCCTGCCAGTTCCTTATTTGGGGATTTTCCTGCTGTAGTATTGACTGTATAATGTCGTCCCCAGAAGAAAACGTGAAGTTCAACAAGTAGTGCTCAAAGAATCATTAGGAACGCACGTTTTCCGCTAATAGGATCTTCTCTAGAAAGCACACTGCGCAAGCCGCAACGTGGAATATTTCCGCGGTGTCAAACATCCAGAAAAAAATAGAGAGAGATAATGTTCGTAGCCTGGTTGGATGTCGAATGTGGGATAGTTCCAACATTTACACGCATAAAAGAAGGCAGAAATAAGCAGACACACACTAAGTCACGGTCGAGGTTTATTTATATGGCATGCGAGTTGCCGAAGAGCATCGCATCAATATCGAAACTTTGTATATATTCACACTCAGCTCAACAGAAGAGGTACGAGAACTCCACAAGGCCACTCATTTCTTTCCGGCAATTTTGGGCTTACTTCATATTTCCCGGTTTCCTAACAAGAAGAGGTGGACAAAATGCCAGTGTTTATTACAGTACATTCAATGGCAAAGGAAGACGCTCTGTCTCTCGAAAACCGCGATATATTAGTGAGTTATCGAGATAAGCTAGAGAGCTCTCAATTCAGAATGATTGAAGACAGAGACACGAACCCAATGTGCACTCCTCATTTTTGACACATCGAGAAATAGTAAGCCGCCTGCACTCGCTTTTTTAGAATTTGTCAGAAAAGCGGTTTCTTAGCATTGCGAGCAAGCAGAGAAAACCACATGCTTTGTCATTTTTATCTATGAATGGCGGCGCGCCAGAGTCTGTGATTTGTGTCACTGCTACAATCGCCCTTTCGGGAAACAAGTCACAGGGCTGCACACCAAACCACGCGTTTCTGATTCACATTGCGGCCCAAAACATCAAACCAAATTTATCTACTCGAGTTCAGAGTAACCACATATCTCCAGCCCATTCACGCCCCCTGGGAGTATTTCACGCCCCCCTCCCTCCCCACCTAAATGTCTACCTGCTTTCGCTTGAGAAATAAATGGCACTGCAGAAAAGGTATACAAGTGCGCATCAGTATTTATTATTCCGGCACCAGTGACGACAGTTTTCTTCACTGAACAATTCACCACAATTGAAGAACCTATATAGAGCGCGATAATGCATAGAAGGAATTAGCAATCAGCCTGTCGAAGGAAGAGAAAAAAAGCCGTCTTTACTAGTCCTATCGTGCATGCGTTGGTACCCTCGCATTACCGCCAGCTGAAGTGGAAGGAGGTCTCAGTGTCCGCGCCCCTTTTGCATTCGAGTGTCGAGCGTGTTTCTCGTAGGGCCGTAATAGCGGGTGTGCACGGAAATTGCACTTCCCGTTTGAGAAGACGGGACCACTAATCGTCGCTGTAGTTTGACCCAAGAGGAAATGACCGGTTACATTGTCCGCCTTTTAGAAGCGCAAACTCGCCAATGCAGTCTAAACGGTCTGAAAAATAAAAGAATAATTTGTAACCTAGCGCTCACTTTGCATTTTACGTTATCCAGAAGATTCATGCGGGGTTAATCACAGTTTTAACAGAGGAACTCTGTATCTCGACACGCTGCGCGGAAGCGTTCGATATAATGTGGTGAAGGCATTCCTGCGAACGCACTTCTTCGATTACCTCCAATTCTTCGGAGCCGAGGGTTCGATCCCCCAACTGCGGTTGCAGTTACATACAGATGGAGGGAAAGAAAGAGAAAGAGAGAGAAAGAAATAGTGGGACAGTGAAAGGAAGACACGTACCACAGCAACACCTGCCGCAACTGTACTTTGCCCCGCCTATCGTACATACTTATTTACATGACCGCGTAACAGCTAGTTACGTGGTCGTAACTACGTAAGATGACGCAACTAGTCCTGATCGAAACCATGTAATATCACGTAGCAGCCGGTCACGTGACGTGTTCCTCACAAGAGCACATAAAATCACGTAACATCTGTTCACGTGAAGTGAGCCTGCAAACAATGCAAAGTCATGTAAGGAGTCATGCGATGTGTCACGGCCGCATCCACTTAAAATCGCATTAGATACGTGATCACGTGGTTCTGATAAGGCCACGTGGTTTCTAGGTTAATCTAAGCCCATTAGACGTGTCTAGGCTGAACACTAGCGTTGTCAGTGCACGCTACAGAACCCCAGGTGGTCAAAATTCCCAGAGCCCTCCACTACGGCTTTTCTCTCCTTTCTGTCTCTTTCACTGCCTTTCGACTACCCACAAGGACGCTTAGTCGTGCTCCCCATATGGGTTGCAGAAATTAGCGTCTTTTCCTCAACTAAACCACAAACATCTCTTCCGCTAATTCCCTCCGCCCAGTACTACAGTGGCAAAACTGCGGCTGGTCGGCGCACATGTTGCATGTGCAAGCAGAAGAACAAAACAAAGACAGTCTGAACCGATTGGTCTGTTGCACAATGTCTCGCAAAGCTTTCCGTTGGCGGCTTCGTGCCACGAGAGCATGTGTCCTCTCGTGGCGCCCAAGCAGTTCCTAGAATGGCCGCAGTGGTGTAGTGGTTACAGTACTGTGTTGCCACCCAGAAAACGCGGGTTCGATCCCGGCCGCGGCGGTCGCATTTTCAATGGAGGCGAAAATGCCAGAGGCCCGTGTACTGTGCGTTGTCAGTGCACGTTAAAGAACACCAGGCGGTGTAAATTTCCGGAGTCCTCCACTACGGCCTTTCTCTCCTATCTTTTCACACCCCTTCCCTCCACCCCCACGGACGCTTAGCCGGGCTTCCTACATGGGCTGCAGCAACTAGCGTTCTTTCCTAACCGAACCACAATCATCAATCATCCTAGAATAGCATAAGCATGCATAGGAAATGGGTGGGACGGCGTCTAGCCGAGGCCACGCGTTCCGCTTCTGCCACCGTTTCTGGCTCGATGGGAACGTCTTTACGCTGAGCTGGGTGCGAAATCTGAAGAAGCTTTCGCTGGGGCTCGCAGTGCTTTGCGTGGCGTTTCTCGAAGCCTCGGACCACGACGAAATGCTGGTGTGACGGAGACAAACCCTGACCAACAAAGTGCCAATCATATTTATTGACTGTGGTTCGGTTAGAGAAAGGACGCTAAATTCTGCAGCCCTTGTAGGGAGCCCGCCTAAGCGTCCGAAGGGGTAGGAGAAACAGAGCGAAAGAGATAAAAAAATTGACGGCAGATCCACGAGGTGAATGATGATGAGATTGGGCGAAGCTCCTGGAAGTAATCATCGGTTAAACCGTGAAATTTCTTCCGTTAATTCGCCTGATAAAAATGACGTGAAACGATTGATTAAATGTTTTATCAAACTTTTATTGCTGGTTTCCGTTGTCCTTTCATTATGACCGCTTTGTGGTCGGTGAAATGTAAGCTAAGTGGTTCTTGCACTGGTTGCAGATGAAAGTTGGCAAACACATACCTGTATCTTGCACTGGTTGCAGATGAAAGTTGGCAACTACAAACCTGTGTCGCGATATGGTTTTGATTATAAAGCCATTGCTTTACCTGGCGTCTTTCGTTAAGCAGCTGGCGTCTTTCCGTTTTGCTTTAGAAACATCTGGCGTCTTTCGTTAAGCAGCTGGCGTCTTTTCGTTTTGCTTTAGAAACATCTGGCGTCTTTTCGTTTTGCTTTTAGAAAACATCTGGCGTCTTTCGTTGGTTTATTTCATCAATCAACGGCGTTTTGAACAAAATTTTTATTGTTTAATCACGCACAGGAGAAATCTCACCAGGCACTACCTTGGAGGTAAACAATGGCTGCTACTGGGAATGAGAGACAGCAGAAGTCGGCTTTTAACACTTCTACTAACGTTTCCTACTGGAACATGCCAATGGCTGCTAATGGGGAATGAGAGACAGAAGAATTCGGCTTTTAGTTAACGCGCACGCTGCGAATTTTTTTTATTGTTCAACAACGCACAGGAGAAATCTCCCACCGGCACCACCTTGGAGGTCAAAGCGTAAGACTGGTTACGCACTACGACTACGACGACGAGGGACGAACGGGTGCCGCTTTAAGGAGCTTCGCCCCTAAAAGGAGAGAAAAGCCGTAACGGAGGGCTTCGGAAACCTTGACCACCTGGGGTCTGCACTAACAGCGCACTGTACACGACCCCGTGGCATTTACGTCTCCATCAGAAATGTGACTGTCGCGACCGGGCTAATCATACGCGCGGCTTCGCTAGCCTTGCGCCACAAGTGGCAACAACGCAATTTTTTTTTCTTCGCCGAGAATGACACCAGACACATCAGTGTTTTGTATTTTCCTCTTACGGCGGCTATTTTCGACGTTTATTAATCATGACTTATCCTTCTTGTTGTTTCTTTGAAACGTCCGTATTGTCCTCACGTACGTAACTGGAATACATTAGAAACAACTTAATGAGCAAACAGACAATGAAGCCTAGAAAAGCATAGGGGAAGTTACTTGTGGTATTGTAATTGTGGAGAAAGTAGAAAGGAATTAAAGTGGACGAAAAGACAAACCTGCCTTCGGTGGAACCCGAACCCACGACCTTCGGATGTCGCGTCCGATGCTCTACCAACTGAGCTACAAAGGCGGTCGTCCCCCCGTCCACTTTATTGTGTATTTATGTACGTATTATCCTGGGAGTACTAGGCAGCGCCACTCGTGGCCAAGGCGGCGTGTGTAGAACACACTTTCTTGCCAGGAGGCGTCACGTACAACGTGACTTAGATGAGATGGCTGCTGCCCAATAAGCCCTCGCATGCTACCTAAGGCACCAAGTCTGCCGCAACGAGGCCCAAGCTATGAAATAACGAAAGGGAAGGGGTCAAGGGCTCGTTTTTTATTTGTTAGAAACAACTTAATGAGCAAACAGACAATGAAGCCTAGAAAAGCATAGGGGAAGTTACTTGTGGTATTGTAATTGTGGAGAAAGTAGAAAGGAATTAAAGTGGACGAAAAGACAAACCTGCCTTCGGTGGGACCCTAACCAACGACCTTCGGATGTCGCGTCCGATCCTCTACCAACTGAGCTACAAAGGTGGTCGTCCCCCCGTCCACTTTATTGTGTATTTATGTACGTATTATCCTGGGAGTGTTAGGCAGCGCCACTCGTGGCCAAGGCGGCGTGTGTAGAACACACTTTCTTGCCAGGAGGCGTCACGTAGAACGTGACGCCTCCTTTCTCCACAATTACAATACCACAAGCAACTTCCCCTATGCTTTTCTAGCCTTCATTGTCTGTTTGCTCATTAAGTTGTTTCTAACAAATAAAGAACGAGCCCTTGACCCCTTCCCTTTGGAATACATTAGGGAATTGTAGTTTGGCCGTAGACATCTTCACGTTTGCGGGCACCAGTTTGCCGTAAAAGTGTACGTGACCAGGAGCGCTGGTAGCGACACCTCATGATGCGAAGCCTAACCAGAGACACAGAAAACAGTTATTACTTTGGCTGGCGCGTTTTGCTGGGCAGCTAGTGTAAAGCATAGGTAGAGAGGTAGTAATTTGCGCACAGTACTCTCACTGTTTTTAAATTCGAAGCATTTCTTAGCGAACTTCGGCGAAATTAAGCGTATCTATCTATCTATCTATCTATCTATCTATCTATCTATCTATCTATCTATCTATCTATCTATCTATCTATCTATCTGCGACTTTGTGCTCTCCTGGCCGTTTCGTTAATGGGATGTATGCTAAAATTGGTATGGCACAACAAGACTGCATGACGAACATAAATGACACGTCACAACACAAAAACCATGACACGCCCATTCACGCCCCCGGTGAGTATTTCACGCCCCTCTCCCTCCCCACCTAAATGTCTACCTGCTTTCGCTTGAGAAATAAATGGCACTGCAGAAAAGGTATACAAGTGCGCATCAGTATTTATTATTCCGGCACCGGTGACGACAGTTATCTTCACTGAACAATTAACTACAGTTTAAGAACCTATATAGAGCGCGATAGTGCGTAGAAGGAATTGGCAATCAGCCTGTCGAAGGAAGAGAAAAAAAAGCCGTCTTTACTAGTCCTATCATGCATGCGTTGGTACCCCAGCATTACCGCCAGCTGAAGTGGAAGGAGGTCTCAGTGTCCGCGCCCCTTTTGCATTCGAGTGTCGAGCGTGCTTCTCGTAGGGCCGTAATAGCGGGTGTTCACGGAAATTGCACTTCCCGTTTGAGAAGACGGGAGCACTAATCGTCGCTGTAGTTTGACCCAAGAGGAAATGACCGGTTACATTGTCCGCCTTTTAGAAGCGCAAACTCGCCAATGCACTCTAAACGGTCTGAAAAATAAAAGAATAATCTGTAACCTAGCGCTCACTTTGCATTCTACGTTATCCAGAAGATTCATTCGGGGTTAATCACAGTTTTAACAGAGGAAATCTGTATCTCGACACGCTGCCCGGAAGCGTTCGAAATAATGTGGTGAAGGCATTCCTGCGAACGCACTTCTTCGATTACCTCCAATTCTTCGGAGCCGAGGGTTCGATCCCCCAACTGCGGTTGCAGTTACATACAGATGGAGGGAAAGAAAGAGAAAGAGAGAGAAAGAAATAGTGGGACAGTGAAAGAAAGACACGTACCACAGCAACACTTGCCGCAGCTGTACTTTGCCCCGCCTACCGTACATACTTATTTACATGACCGCGTAACAGCTAGTCATGTGGTCCAAACTACGTAAGATGACACAACAACTAGTCCTGATCGAAACCATGTAAAATCACGGTAGCAGCTGGTCACGTGACGTGTTCCTGACAAGAGCACATAAACTCACGTAACATCTGTTCACGTGAAATGAGCCTGCAAACAATGCAAAGTCACGTAAGGAGTCATGCGATGCTGTCACGGCCGCATCCACCTAAAATCGCATTAGTTACGTGATCACGTGGTCCTGCTAAAGCCACGTGGTTTCTAGGTTAATCTAAGCCCATTAGACGTGTCTAGGCCGAACACTAGCGTTGTCAGTGCACGCTACAGAACCCCAGGTGGTCAAAATTCCCAGAGCCCTCCACTACGGCTTTTCTCTCCTTTCTGTCTCTTTCATTGCCTTTCCACTACCCACAAGGACGCTTAGTCATGCTCCCTATATAGGCTGCAGAAATTAGCGTCTTTTCCTCAACTAAACCACGAACATCTCTTCCGCTAATTCCTTCCGCCCAGTACTACAGTGGCAACACTGCGGCTGGTCGGCGCACATGTTGCATGTGCAAGCAGAAGAAGAAAACAAAGACAGTCTGCACCGATTGGTCTGTTGCACAATGCCTCGCAAAGCTTTCCGTTGGAGCATAGCTTCGTGCCACGAGAGCATGTGTCCTCTCGTGGCGCCCAAGCAGTTCCTAGAATGGCCGCAGTGGTGTAGTGGTTACAGTACTCCGTTGCCACCCAAAAAAATGCGGGTTCGAATCCCGGCTGCGGCGGTCCGCATTTTCAATGGAGGCGAAAATGCCAGAGGCCCGTGTACTGTGCTTTGTCAATGCACGTTAAAGAACCCCAGGTGGTGTAAATATCCGGAGCCCTCCACTACGGCCTTTCTCTCCTCTCTTTTTCACACCCCTTCCCTCCACCCCCACGGACGCTTAGCCGGGCTTCCTACATGGGCCGCAGCAACTAGCATTCTTTCCTAACCGAACCACAATCATCAATCATCCTAGAATAGCACAGGCATGCATAGGAAATGGGTGGGACGGCGTCTAGCCGAGCCACGCGTGCCGCTTCTGCCACCGTTTCTGGTTCGATGGGAACGTCCTTATGCTGTGCTGGGTGCGAAATCTGAAGAAGCATTCGCTGGGGCTCGCAGTGCTTTGCGAGGCGTTTCCCGAAGCCTCGGACCACGACGAAATGCTGGTGTGCCGGAGACAAACCCGGACCAACAAAGTGCCAATCATATTGATTGACTGTGGTTCGGTTAGGGAAAGGACGCTAAATTCTGCAGCGCGTGTAGGTAGCCCGGCTAAGCGTCCGAAGGGGTAGGAGAAAGGGAGTGAAAGAGATACAAAGGAGAGAAATGCCGTAACGGAGTGCTTCGGAGACCTTGAACACCTAGGGTCTGCACTAACAGCGCACTGTACACGGCCCCGTGGCATTTACGTCTCCATCAGAAATGTGACTGTCGCGGCCGGGTCAATCATATACGCGGCTTCGCTAGCCTTGCGCCACTAGTGGCAACATCACAAAGTTTTTTTCTTCGCCTAGAATGATACCAGACACATCTGTGTTTTGTATTTTCCTCTTACGGCAGCTATTTTCGAAGTTTATTCATCATGACTTATCCTTCTTGTTGTTTCTTTGTAACGTCCGTATTGTCCTCAGGTACGTAGCTGGAATACATTAGGGAATTGTAGTTTGGCCGTAGACATCTTCACGTTTACGGGTACCCGTTTGCCGTAAAAGTGTACGTGACCAGGAGCGCTGGTAGCGACACCTGATGATGCGAAGCCTAACTAGAGACACAGAAAACTGTTATTACTTTGGCTGGCGCGTTTTGCCTGGGCAGCTAGTGTAAAGCATAGGTCGTGAGATAATAATTTCCGCACAGTACTCTCACTGTTTTTAAATTCGAAGCATTTCTTAGCGAACTGCGGCGACGTTGAGCGTATCTATCTATCTATCTATCTATCTATCTATCTATCTATCTATCTATCTATCTATCTATCTATCTATCTATCTATCTATCTATCCGCCTGCGACTTTGTGCTCTCCTGGCCGTTTCGTTAATGGGATGTATACGAAAATTGGCATGGCACAACATGACTGCATGACGAATGCAAGCGACAAGTCATAATATGAAAATCATGACATGCATATCATGAGCGACATGATTTACGTGCCACAGTCTTGGTGCTCTCCTAGCCTTTGCTTTAATGGGATGTATGCTAAAATTGGTATGGCACAACAAGACTGCATGACGAACATAAATGACACGTCACAACATAAAAATCATGACATGCATGTCATGAGCGGCATGATTTACGTGCCACGGTCTTGGTGCTCTAGCGGCCGTTTCGTTAACTTTGTGCGTGCCAAAATCGGTGTAGCGAGACAGCAATGCAGATCCATTTTACGTTCCTTATGCTTGCTTCACATTTCCTTGATTCCCACTGCACGTGGGATCTGCCTTTTCTTTAATGAGAACGCTGATGTGGCTGAAGAAATAATGGAATGCAGAGTAGTTAAAAAAGTGCCGCTAGATGTCGCTAGGTGTTTGTTTCTGCCGTAAACTCCTCCGGTAGACCGGCATCCGTAAACATAAAGAAGTCTACGGACGAACTAAAATTCTCTAGTAATATAAGTGTGATCTCTATTTACTACCCAACCGAAGAGTCCCATCATAGCAGGTGCGTAGACTTCGTTTAGTCATTTTTATGATTACTTTTTTTCATACCGTCTGTCTTTCATAGAAACTATGTCTGACAACGACCATGTTACAATTCTCATCGCACTTTTCTGACGTCCGGGCCCTCGCCTGGAATGGAAAAAGGAATATAGTTTTTCTATTGCGCTACCTTTGCTCGTAGAGTGGACGTATGGAAAATGATATTCTGTTCTCGTCTGCGTCGCAAGGCGTTCACTGGCTGTGACATCTAGAATAGAACGGAATTGAACCGGTCATAGCGTGGCCAGAAGCTTCCCGCTGAGCCGCAATTTTCTATCCGCTACGTTGAGCGTATAAGAAAGAAGTCTGGCAGCCAGCTTTGACAGTTTTAAAGAAAACTGCCCCTCATTCCGTACCATAGAGCTTGGCTGCAGGGAGAGCGAGGAAACGAAATGAGGCTGAAATATTTTTTCCACGTTGGCTTCGACTACGACTACGTCCTCTGTCACCGCCAAGATGAAACTACGAAGTAGCGAGCGCTTCGAAAACGAAGATATATCGGTCATTGCCCAGCGTGTTCTTGCTGAACACCAAGAACGTGTTTATTTCTTTATCTACTCATTGAAAACACCAGATACAGCCTTACTTTCTTCGTTCCTTCCTTGCTTTCTCACTTTCATTCTTTCCTTCTTGCTAAGACTTACACTCATGGCGTATTTTACCAGCGCTGGTCGTGATTCCCTTAATTTACTCATTTAAAATACAATGGGCTGTATTAGCCAAGTACTAATCCGACGGTAGTAATGTAAGCTCAGTACATCAAAGTGATACCGTGGAGTACAACGAACGGACCTGTGCTGATAGCTCCCCCCCACCACTACCCCATCTTGAAAGAAAAGTTGTTTTCGAGCATCCTAGACTTTTACGAGACAAACGTTTAATAACAATAAAAATAAAACATCTGGGTGCATACTCTTTGCACATTTTGCAATAACGAAAGCTTCTGCGTGCGCATATTCCCAAGATGTGGTCGGCTTTCTTGATGTCACCTGGAAGGTTGGGTAGACACAGTAATATTTGTAAGTTGAGGAGAAAAAGAAATCGTGCAGATCCTGCGCATTGTGGACATAGGTTTCATGCGAAGCAGTTAGGGAGAAAGTTGAGTATGACGATTTGTTTGGCATTCAGGCAATTGTGACGAGTAGGAGCAAAATCTTTGAGTGAATCGCATCAGTGTCCACTCACGATTATGCTAAACGCGGGCTAACCAACAATGTAAACAGCAACGTGGTGACTGAATCATAGCTCATGGTATGACTAATGTTTGCACTCACGTTAGTCGAAAGCACAGACGTCTGTTTGCTGAAGGAAAATGCAGTAAGTAGGGCGCGTTGATGCGCTATCCCAAGCTTAACAAAGTCACAAGAGCATACCGTATGGTAGCAGAAGATATATATTGCCTGCACAGTGCTCATAACACGTCAGAAACGCAATTCACGTTACTCCAGGAACATTAATACCGATTCTCATGCAATAGATTTCTTGATAGAATTTTTTCAATAGTTCTAACAGTGTGAGCGAGGAGCCGCAGTAGCCTAATGGTAGCGTGCTTGCCTGGCACCTCGAGGGCCCGTGTTCGATACCTCCCAACTGCTTGGAAAGTTTCATGTGTGTCTGTGTACTTGCTATGTCTAAATACGGGCATCTTAAACGACTGCCTTATAAAGCAGAGCTATTTAAGCCGGCCACTCATGCATATTCACTCATGTAGGTTCGTCATACACGTATACCCGACCTCGCAAATATATTTGGAAGGTAGAGTATAATTGTCTATTCTATATTAATTCAGGTCCATATCAACGACAGCTCCTCTGAAATTGACGAAAGAATCACGGTACAACTTTTCATCGATGATTATCCGTTTTACGAAGAAATTAATAGCCTGGAAGATCAGTGTCTGCTCAGTGAAGCAGTTAGGATAGTAGAGAAATGGTGCGTCAAATGGAAAATGAAAATAAGAGAATAAAGCTGTTGTATTGCTCGTAACGAATAAAGTAAACCATATATTTGACTTTAATTATACAGTGAAGTCTTCTGTACTTTCTATGGTTGACGTGCTGAAATACTTGGGCGTAAATATATCCATGAATTTATGCTGGTCTTATCGTGTCACACAAGTCTGCCGAACTGCGAAAAGGCAGCTTTGGTTCTTGCGACGGAAATTGCATTTAGCCTCAGAGTCCGTAAAAGTAGCAGCTTATTTAACCTGTGTTCGTCCCACACTGCAGTATGCCTGCATAATCTGGGAGCCTTATCAGGCAGGGTTAATCAAGAGACTGGAAAGAGTTCAATGTCGAGCAGCAAGATTTATTTTATCGCTATGCTCTCGTACAGATTATTGTTGAATTCCAATGGCGGAGTCGGAGCAGCCGACTGACTCCGCGAGCGAGTACTCGACTCTGGCGTAGAGCAAATCCTCCAAATCCGCGATTGGAACGGAACCCGCGCTGCTGGAGCAAGGCGCAAGCTGCGAATTACCCACGATACCTTGCGCGTGGTCTCTTATACAGAACATCCTCTCAAATTCCCGCTCGTGAGCGTAAGATTCAGCGTCACTGTCAGTGTTCGAGGAATCACTCGTGCGGGAACTTGAGCTTTCCGACTCGGAGCTGTCGCTATCGAGTAGCAGAAGCAATACCGCACGCTTCGCCGAGGCACCCGAGCAGCCCATGCCGTCCGCCATTACCACGACTGGCGAATCGCGACCGGCGGCGCCGCCGCGCCCCCAAGCAGGCAAGCGTGTTAAAGGAAATGCGTCACGCAGAGTTCCGGTCCACTCCGCCGATTTTGGCGGAGCAGCTTTTCCTGCTCCACGGAGCAACTCCCGCTCTGAATCCCCTCCGGCTCTCTCATTGGAACTCTCGACTCCCGTCCTCACTCTGTCATTGGAACACACTTGCTCCGAAAGGAGCAGAAAAACTTGCTCCGACTCCGCCATTGGAATTCAACATCTGTCTCCGAAGTGCTCAGTTTACTGAACTTGCCCACGCTCGTTGAACGCAGGCGCATCCCAAAGTTAGTTATTTTAACTTCTCACTAAAAACAAATCGAACACGAATAATGACCAGTAGTTGATGGTACGGCAAGGCAGAATATTACGAAGCGAAGATGGTTCTTTCAAAGTACCTCCGATGCACATTAGCAGTTAAGCGTTTTATTTCATCCCAAGAACCATTAAAGAGAGGAATAGATTACCGCTACTAAGGCATTCGTACATTGCCCCCGGAACGCGCCGTCACGACGCCGCCACGGCCCTAACTTCCTCGGTTGTCAAGGAGCGAACACTACCGAAGTATTGAATACCGGCGCTAATTAGCACGACAATCTGCTTCGCTCTATCTATCGTTCCTAGATGGCTGTACCACCGCAGCTAACCTAAGCGAACCAGTAGTGCAGTATAAGGGAGGCGATGTTAACTTAAGAGCAATTTTGCTCGTTAAACACCATTGTTTACTGTACCAAGCACCTTTGCTTTAACCGGACGACAGTGAAATGCAACTTCTAAAGCTCTGTAGTGAAAATATAAGGGCTCATCTCTTCCGTGTATGAGCGATCTCGCGGTGTTGTATCGGTAGAGCATCCAGCACCTTTCGTCAAATCCAGGTTGAAGGTGGGTTCGGATCCGCCCGGGTGGAACTTTTTCAGTGTGAATACGTTCATTTTTTTCAAAGATCCTGTTTCGTTACAGGAAGAACGCCACCGATTTCTCGGTGGACCTCGGCATAAAATACTTCCGTGTTAAATATCTGGCTGATCCCTTTGCCGGAGGAATTGCTATAACACGAAAGTTAAATGTGCCTTCGCATTAGCTGTTTATTGTTTATTACACATTGAGATGAACGTGCCATCCGTGTTTCACAGGTAGGGCACCGTTTGACGTGGACGAACCCACGTTTACGCGTGGCCTCCATAACTTCCATGACGAGCGCCTTCTGGTAGCTGAAGTAGTTTACGTAATAACTGGGCACCGTCGACAGTAAATACCGCGCGACAAATGCATGAATCTTGTTTATTTGCACCATATTATGCCGTCAACATCGTTGCCGTATTCGGGCTCCTAACGCAGCAGTTTCTTTGTTACCATCATGCTCAAAGAATAGTCGGTGGGGAGACGCCACCCACGATGAAAGGTGGCCGGTGCTCCACCATTACGCTGTATGCGCTCACGATCTAAGCGGGATAAACGCGCCTTATAGTCCTCGTTGTCTCGCTTTATTCGTCGATGTGGCCATCCGGCTCCGCGCGCGGGCATCGAGGCGAAATTTGGAACGCACCCAGAATAATGTCGCGAATCAGAATACGTGAAGTGAAGTATTAGCTTCACTTCGCCTCTTTTGATTGTGTCGCCATCCAGGAGAGGCGCTTCACTTCGCCTCTCCTAAACGGCGGCACTGTTCTAGCCAATACGCGCCTCGATTCCCGCGCGCAGAGCCGGACGAGAGAATCAATCAAGGGAGATAACAAGGAATATAAGGCACGTTCGTACATGGAGCACCAGCGTCGATAGGTCTCTTTTCCCGTATGGCGCTGCCATACTGCAATCAGGCTGCCCGTGGAATAAATCAGGATGCCGAAGCAACTCAAGGAGATCAAGGAATTCCTGTTGACGGCGAGGCGGAAAGATGCCAAGTCGGTGAAGATAGAGATGAACCCCTACAATGTGACCAAGTTCAAGGTCCGTTGCAGCAAATACCTCTACACAATCGTCGTCACTGAGAAGGAAGGCAGAGAAGCTCAAGCAGTCCTTGCCCCCAGGTCTCCAGGTGAAAGAGCTCAAGTAAATAAATGAATTGCTAAAAAAAAAAGTCGATAGCGTAGAGGTAGAGCACCGGCCACCTCTCATCGTGGAGCGAGAGGTTGTGGGTTTGATTCTCAGCTCATCGACGGAAGGTTTTCTGCGAATTTTTTGTTGTTCTTACATGTAAATTTTTCTCGATCACATCCGCTACGGAAGTGGCGTGCGGGGTCGTGGTGGACCCCGGCAAAAAACACTTTCGTGTTAAAAAAGCACAGCTATTACCTATGCACCGTTATCTGTGTTCTACAATGTGAGCAATGGGGGGGGTAAAAAAATTGGTGAAGCTTGCAATAGTGGTGCAGGGATAGCGAAGAAGCGGAGCTGATGGACACTTGGCTGGTCTGGGTTTGTCTCCGGCAGATCCACATTTTGTCTTGGTCCGAGGCTTGGGGAAAAGCCTCGCAAAACACTGTAAGGCCTGGCGAACACTGCGCGTCAGATGTAGATGTACATGATAAATCGACGCTTACTCTCTTTGTCTTTTCTTTTTTCTACTTGCACGTCCTACACTTGGTCCCGTCAGCCGCAGGTTTGCCAGTGGGGCTGAGGTCATGTGCGCAAGAGAAGAAAGAAGCGCGCGTGTGAACGCTGCACGATACACATTTGTATTGCATAGAAGTACACGCACACTCTTGGGACCTGATTATTAATTACTGGTACTTTTCTGGCACTGCGAAATAATTAATAGAGCCTGAAATGCTTCGCATTTAAAAATATCTTCAGTGAGTTTTTTCTTTGGCACCCATACGGGGAGCACGTTACGATTGATTGAAGTCGCAAGTATGGCGATGTGTTTCTTAGAAATTGCTAATCCGTAACATTGATGAATATGTTCTCTTCAGTTATATTCTCCACCGTTCATCCTGAGGAACCGCGAAGTTCATGAAATTTCAATAACCCTGCAATTGATGCTTTCGAACACAGCAGTCGCAATCGACGGTACACCACAACCACGCGGAAACGTCGAAGCACTTCCTGTACAGACTGAATTCACAAGAAGTTCGCGGCATGCGCACGGCGAATGTGAATTACAACTTTTCGACCTCGTGGCAATTGCAAACGCTCAAGAGTGCATCTTCATCGCCGCACTCTGAGGGGAATGATTGAATGGAGGTACGATTGATATTTAAAGGGACAGATAGCTGAGTGAGTTCATAATGTTTCATAATGCAAAGAAAAGGCGTGGAAGACACAAGGGAAGAGGTCGTTCGTATTACCCACTCCTCTTCCCTTGAGTCCATGTCTTACGTGCACTTTCTTTGCATTACGAATGATTGAGGTCGCGTGTACGGCGATGCGTTTATTAGAAAATCGCTAATCGATAACAGGAACACGAACGTTCGTCCACCAAAACAACGCTTAAGGAACAACGCATAAGGAACAACGCATAAGGCGGATAAATATGTTTGTAGTTACTGAATAAAGGTGTTTGAACTTTCCTTGAGCCACGGGTAACAAAAGAAAATGAAAAACCGTAGTAAAGAGCCTATGGCAAACAACGTAGCACTGGCTTCTCTTGTGGATCGATTACGACTGGGCACTCAACGGCAGCACCCTTATCGACGAGCTGCCGTAGTAGAGATGTCAAACGAAGAAACATTAGCCGGATCATCCATCACAATCTTCCTGCGCCTTCCCGTGCGGACAGCGCCGTCGTGTCTTGCGAGCGCTGTGCCGGGCACGATGCTGCTATCCTGTATCCCGTTTAGCTAGAGCACACGCAAGGGCTACTGTTTTTCGTTTCAAGACTTTTCAGAAGAAAGGACACATTTTGGGGCAATGTAGCAGGAACAGTGAGATACAGGATTCCCAACATCATTTTCCTGCATTACTGCGTGCACTGAAAGGTCAATAGGAAGTATGGGCTTCTCGTAACCGCTATCGCTCAACAAAAGAAAAAAAAAAGACATGCATGTCAGTTTGCACCTTGCTCAGTAGTGATTGTGGCACCCGCCCCTGACTCTCACCACATTGATGGACACTTTGTGCTGTTATGAGCCACGGCTCTTATATGTCTTATATGGCGGGAGGGGAGTTTCAGGACATTATATGTCCTCATCCGTTTGCATTCACATTATATGTTGAGATTATACAGGGTGATTGAGTTAACTTGCGCCAGCTTGTAAAAAAATCCGCCTGCGCCTGACGTTGCTGCAGCCACCCACTATGATTTACTGTCGTCGCATTCACCTCAGACTATATTACTCGAGGAATTCAGCTGGATAATTAAGATTGGTTAATTAACGACCTCCGACATCGCTGCTCTAAAAGCGGCGTCTTCAATGGCCAAGTTGTTCAACGTGTTAACTAATGGCTAGCAAACGTATGCTTAAAATAGTTTGTGCAGTGGTTTCAATTTTGCGTGGTTTTAATAAAGTGCGCGACACTTGAGAAAGTACCGCGTGACCACAATCGTCAATCATCAGCGCCGCGGCTGTGCAAGGCTTCGCCGAGCGGCACCGCTGGTGCCTGCCGCGTGGAGTCTCGCCACGGCTGCGGACGCAGCAAAGACTTCACCGCGCCTGTCCTCGTAATAAAAGCTCCGTGTCGCCGGCGCGGCGACAGAATGCCCCGCTTCTCCGCGCCGAGCCCATCGGCGACAGAGCTCGTGAGTCATCCAGGCCAAGCCCGAGCAATGCGTCAGTGAATCGCCAACGAAACGTCGGCGAAGCGCAGAATCGGAGTTACGAGTCCATAAAAATGACAAAAACCGTTTGTATATGCAGAGGCGTTGCCAGAAAGAACCGATTCCGCAAGTCGCAACAGCGAACTGGTGCGAAAGCGATCACTGGTATTCAAAAATTAAAACACTCTACATGCTTTAATGTCTCAGTGTTCTTCACGCTGGTTTTGATGCCGCGCAAGAATACTTCAAACACTTAACCCAGCCGAGATAAAGCCAGATGGGACCATCAACTTCGCTATTAACCTTCACAGTCAGAGGCTGTGAAGGTTAACGTTGTTTTACAAAGACGCTACTCACTCCCATGTCTCACAAGCGTGGAACCTCGCAACCATGAAATCTGAAAGTACGCGGATTGCTTGAAAACCTTGCATGATGCGGGAGACATCGCGCGCACACATTCGTAGTCAGAAGTATAGGCTGTGAAGGTTAGCAAGACAAGCCACGACAAGACAACATGTGCCTGTGTCTGTGTGAAACATCAGCTGCTCTGGGCACACTCCGCCTCGCTGGGCGTCCACCTTTACACAATACAAAGGCGAATGAGTTTGTTAAGTAATACTTCAGAGAAGCTTGCTTATTGTTTCTCCATTTAAGTATTGTTACTAGGATTCTCTTAGTTCGACGAAAGATTACCATTTTAATTAACGTGCAAATTCTTCATGAAAAGGAGCATAAATGTTCTATTACAAATCCGTCTTCCTTCGTGTCTCGTGCTTCCTGGCAAAACACAAGATTAATATCATCTCAAGACAATATAACAACATATGTGTCATCTAAAATGCTAGCACTAGGTCCTATCAGAAATGCATAATTAAAAATCCACGCGACCCCGCCACGGATTTCTTAAAGGGCAGCTGAAATGATTTCCAAAAAAAGATCGATTTAAAAGCACGGCTTTGTACTTTGGAACACACTGAACAAAAAAATTGATATGAAAATTAACACAGCTTGATGAAAAATGTGTTATGAGCGCGATTGTCGTTCGGTTGAGCAAAGGCCGCTAAATTCTGCAGCCCATGTAGGGAGCACGGTTAAGCGTCCGTGGGGGTAGGGGAAAGGGAGTGATAGAGACAGAGAGGAGAGAAAAGCCGTAGTGGAGGGCTCCGAAAATTTCGGCCACCTGGGGTTCTTTAACGTGCACTGACAAGGCACAATACACGGGCCTCTGGCATTTTCGCCTCCATAGAAAATGCGACCGCCGCGGCCGGGGTCGAACCCGCGTTTTTTGGGTGGCAGCCGAGCACCGTAACCACTATACCACCGTAGCGGTTGTTTTTCGAGTGGAAACCCAGCGCCGAACGACTTGAAATAGTGTAGGCGTGTTGCGAATAGATTTCATGCGGGTGTAGCGACATTCAATGTGGCTCACCACGCCAACGCTCGCTTCGCTTACGCGTTCTCTCTTCATCGGGGGCCCTGCGAAACCTAACTGCGCATATTAACGGCCATATATATATATATATATATATATATTTATATATATATATTTCAACGGAAGGAATAGGAGATCCTATTCATCCTAACTGTTACGGATGAAGGATGTTTATTTACAAATGACGGTCAGCGGCGATGAGGGATCGCCAAGGTAGATAGCCACGGAGATGGTGCAATGGCGCAATCCACTTCGTCGTCCTCTTCTTCATCTACCATCTCCTATTCCTTCCGTTACAATATATATATATATATATATATATATATATATATATATATATATATATACAGCCTCCCAGTCTCTCGGCTATCTGCGCAGAAATTTGCGCAACGCTCCTTCTAACGTACGCGCATTATCATATCTAACTTATGTTCGCCCACAATTAGAGTATGCATCATCCACATGGTCACCACATCAAGACTACCTTATCCGTATGTTAGAAGCCGTCCAGAATAGGGCCGCGAGATTCATTGCTGGTAACTACGACTATCATTCAAGTATCACCCTAATAAAACAAGACCGTGCACTCATGTCACTGGATCAACGACGCGTCATTGCCCTTTTATGTTTATTTCATAGGTACATCTATAGCAACAAATTCCACTGTTTGCCGCTTCATCTTCCTCTGCGCACATCTCGACGCATACACAACGCACGTAGTTTCATGCGCATTCATGGTCACACACAGGCATTTAACTCATCACCATTACCTCGAGCCATAGCACATTGGAACGGCCTTCCAGAGCACATTGTCTCCATCTCTAATCGTGAAACTTTTCGTAATAACCTGATTTAGTTGCGTTATACTATTGTATAACTTTGTTGGACCTTGCTGTTTGCTACATTTGTATTCTTTTCCCTTGTTCTTTGTTCTTGTGCGTTGCGTTTTACTATTGTATAACTTGGTTGCACATTGCTGTTTATCATTTGTATTTCTTTCCTTGTTCTTTACTTGTGGCCTGTATTTTTTTTTTTGCAATGTATATACTGCTGCCCCCCATACGCAATGCCCTTTAATGGGCCTGTAAGGCATATTGAATAAATAAATAAAAATATATATCTACCCACGATCAATGCGATAACAAAAAAAAATTGGGGGACCCTTAAGCTTCGCCTTTAAGAGTTGAACGCGATAGCGAAATCCGGCCCCTAGTGTGCACTTCAACCACTCAGTGCATACTTATTAATGTGTGTTGTTACACACACACGCACAGACACTAGACGCACACACAAACACGCGCGCGCGGCGTATCTATAGTAATGGTAGAGGTTTTCGCTCTATTTAACAACACTTTCATATCAACTTCATGAAAATTTTGTACAGTGATGTGGTCACATGGTCCTGTATTCTGAACTGCGCGTAGGCGTGACACTTTTATTCGTAAATGGTCACATTCTCTCGTCCTTCGTGCGTTAACTATCTGGCAGCTGTTCGATTTGTTCTTCTGGAGACCTGTTCCGGCCAACTGCAACAAACATCGCCTTATGGTCGGTGAAATGGCAACTGCAGTACTTCGCTTCTTTAATGGTGTCGTGAGAATGAAATGCTGTTGTTGTTATGTGGGGTTTAAGGTCCCAAAACCAGCTCTGATTACGAGAGACGCCGTAGTGGAGGGCTCCGGAAATTTTGACCACCTGGGGTTCTTTAACGTGCACTGACATCGCACAGCACACGGGCGTCAACATTTCGCCTCCATCGAAATGCAGCCGCCGCAGCCGGCATTTGATCCCGCGACACTCGGATCAGCAGCCGAGTACCATAGCCACTAGACCACCATGGCGGGCTAAAAAAGTGGATGCAGAGCATCCGACTAGACCGCATAAAGGCTCTGCTGTAGTCGCATGGCCTCCGAGATGGCGGGTGCGCTCGCCGTCTCGGAGGCCATGGTAGTCGAGACATTGCTTGATATGTCTTCCGGTAGATGGACATAGTTGTCCATTTTTGGAGCTGTTATTTTTCGCTCACGGCCGATTTTTTTTTTCTCTCACAAGACACGCGTGGAGACGCCGACACCGACGGCGGTGTTTCTGCGGAACGAGCTCTCTAACGCTATTGCGTTAAGAAGCGCTATATGTTACGCTCGTGTTAATCGCAAACACTTTGACCGCGGTGTACTTATCGCTTTCTCTCAGCGGACGTGTCAGCGGCGGCGGATTTTCATTTTTCCCTGGCGAGGATTCGAAGTCTTCCCAGCTTATACCGGCTTGCTGGATATAGGCGGAGCCTGCGTGCTTCCCACTCATTCGAACGCTCCGTGCAAGGTGTGCTTAATTGGCGTGTATTCATAACGTCCAAACACTCGCTCTCACGCTCTCACAAGACAGGGCGGCCGCGGGAACGTACGTGTGTTCAGCCAGAGGATTAAGTTCCTACTACCTATTAAAGGAGAGAGTAAGAAAGAGAGATTCCTTTTGTTCATTGTGTATTTCACCGCTGATGGTTTGAAAGGAATACTCAGCACAACGGCTGAAGCGCCCAGGAAATCCATGTCACAGCATTAAAAAGTTCGGCAATCCCTATTCTTATGTGTAGAGAACGCGAAAGCGTTTCTTTTGGCTAGATTGGTTTTGCGAAGGGGTGCTGCAAACTGGTGTTGCCAAGTTGTTTTATAAAGAATGACGCAATGTTGAAGGCCGCACTGTGTTTATTTACATGATTTGGCGCCATCCAAATGGTGTCGACACTTCACATGTCCTCTTCTATTTCTTTGTCCAGACGGTATATGCAGATATGCGTGACGCAGGTCTCGGGCATATCGACGCTCTGAATTCTAATCCTGCATATCGAAGTAGTAGGACCGCCGTGGCGTTGTGGGTGGTGTCATTAGACAGTCACTAATGGCGTCACCCTCGTATCGTTCCGGTGATGGCGTACTTGCGGTGGGCAACATAGACACTACCATAGGCTTGTGACCTGAGTAGTAGGTAGAGACATACAACACATCTCGCACGATATATTGGTCGCTGTTGAATGCGAGATCAATGCACGTACACCTCGACGTCGTCATGGACTCAGCGGGCGTCTTCAATTCGACATTGAACTCGGCACGCATGGCGGGGGGGGGGGGGGGGGGAACGATGGGCTAGCTGGCTCTTTCGCGCGCCTAGTGGCTACGCAACTTGGCGCGCGCTTTCGCCAACCCAGCGAGGAAACGCGGCGTTGACTGGGTGGCACGCCGCTACAGGTACGCCTTCAATGATAAATTCACATTAACTGAGAAATTCAAATTCACTGAGCTGCAGCGGAGCGAAGTGTGCACCGATTGCCGCTGAGGCGAGTGTTCGCGCCTGCATCACCTGCGGTAGGAGAGGTCACGTGCTTTCCGGGCACGGCTTTTGCGGACGCTCTTTGCGGACGGCAGCCGGGGCGCGCTATCGCCCGCCTAGCCAAGAAACGCTTTCGCGTTAAAGATTAGGAAAACAAGGGAAAAGCATGCGTACATTCACTGAGAAATTACTAAGGGGCTAGTAGCAATCCCAAAAACCACTACCTTAATTGTTAGTATGTGACGGTAGCAAGGGTGCAGGTAACCCTCCCTGTGAAAATGTTCCTTGAAAGTAGTAATTAGATTCGGAGTAGTATTCACAACATTGTTAATACCGTGACTAACACTAGCAAACGACAATTTAGAAACTATACATTTATGTCTATTTTGTTCGCATGTGGTGTTTCAAATTGCCATGCCATGCCACTTGTATTACGAAAGCAAAGTAAAAAAAGCAAGTCGAGCGGTATTGCATCGCTTAAATTCAGTAATTAACACTTGGTAATCAATTCGTGCAAATGAATACACAGCGCCACGACATGCTCAAGTAACAAATACATACGTACGTACGGAGAATATCAAGTCTTCTACGCGACATATAGTTTTGCAGCAACGTCTCCAACTATACATTGCCCTAGTTTAAGGTAGCACGCGTTGTACCGGTGAGCAGCCGTGACTTCAGAGAAGTAATGCATATTTGGACCCGTATTCTCATGCCTTACTCTGCAAACATCCGTGACATTACGTGGCACAAAGTTGTTATTCAAACACACTGAACTAATTGTATTTGCGACATGCTACTATGTTCATAATTCAGGTGAAGCCATTTACGAAACATCGGGCACAGTAACGCACCGAACGGTTCGAATGCTGCTGCTGTGCTACGTTTTGAAAGACATCGCCTCGGCCGCCGGTGCTCGTATACAGCCACAAACGACGCGAGCGAAGGGGCGGCATGCTGGCGCTAATGCTTCTTTCAGGCAGAATTGTCAATGCACCACATTTTCTTCAAAGCAGAAGCCGGAAGCAGAGTCCAGACGCTGAGCATTTGGGCAGAATGCTATGCGATGGACGCCCAAAGCCTACAGCAAAGCTGGCGCGGGGTGACGTCACGCGATAATGACGTCACCTTCCCGGCTCACCTTGCGAGCCGGGTTGGGCGGAGCTTCGCTTCGATTTTAATTCTCTATTATGACGCTACTACTTGCATTATACATTAAGAAAATTGTTAACTGCGGTTTCAAACGTGCCCGCGTCCGATAAACGTCAGCTTTTAGAAATAAAAAACCACTTCCGCTTCCCGTTAACATGTACCGTGCCGCTTGTATGCCGGAGTCAAAACAGTACAACCAGACCGAAGGCATGGACACAATTACAGCACACCGAGCAAATGAAAGGCAGATAAAAGAGGAAGCTCGCTGAATGGCATCTGCACATTAAGGAGCCAGTGCCCACGGTGCACGCATTCCACGCGCTCGCTGGACGGAGCGGTCAGCAGCGAGATGCACGCGAACCGTTACCACAGGAAGCCCACGCCACTGGAGCTGCGGTGCTACAGGGCGATTCACTACGGTGCGCGTCATGTTTGACTGGAATTTCCCTCTTTGTGTGTTCTTTCATTCCAGACTCGGGTCTGGTATGCTTGTATTATGCGCCGTCCCACATCAGCTGTCAGGCCGGGCGGATCGGAAAAGACATCCGCGAAAGTACTCGCGTCGTTGGAATGTGTCTGGTTTTGTTCCGAATGCTTGTCTTTGGCTGTACATGAGGCCGAATATATCTGCTCACAACGGTCTCCCCTGCCTCCCCTCTCTCTCTCTCTCTTTGCCTTTACCTCAGTACCATCAGTGACTTATCTGCTGCGCACTGTGTGCAGGCTGGCGTTCCCTACAAAGCGAACATTCCTGATCGTTTCCTCGCGTCCATGACGTTCATCTACAGGGTCGGAATTTGCGCTCCCGAAAGGCTTTGTATTCGAAGACCTGCCGAATTGTATGTGCTTAGATGTTTCATACATTGCTCATTTATCGGGCTACACTCCTAGTCCATTCCTATACCGTTGTGCGGAAGTTGCTTTGTAGATATTTAAAAAAAGTTTCATTCAGGCATGTAAAGCAAAAGAAGAGGAAAGGAAAATACGTTCGCAACACTGACTCATTAAGTGAATTCCAATCCTGAAATTTCCGTAACGTATCCATTGTTTACGGAAATTGGTTCGGGTGACAAATAGCCCTTGAATAAACAGAGCGAACTGTTTTTGACTGTGGTTGTATAACAGATTCGCGAATATAATAGACGTAATTGAGTAAACAGGTAATGACTTTCAGATTTTCCTGCATAAACGAAGAGAAAATCATATAATAAAGCAACCAACCACAGACCGCATACAGCAGAAAGCGTAAAAAATACGTATGATAATATTGTAAAAGTTTAAAAGCAAAATAACCAAATTGCAATAAGTCTTCTGTCCGAGAATGAAAGATGTGAACCGGCACATAGTTACCCGGGAAACTCACACTGTTGTGCACAGAAGCGTTCTTATTGGCCACAGGGAAGCAGTAGGCTTCCAGAGCAGCGACCCGCACCGCTCGCAGTTGCCTTTACAAGCGTCAAGATATCTGTCGATTTCCAGCGAGTTGCACACGTTATATGTTAAGTACATGTGATGCCTGTAACATCTATAGATGAGGAACTCGTCTCACATTTGGAAATTGCGGAAAACAAAACAAAACGACCACAAAGCAGGACAAGTTGGCTTACACGGAGCCGTATTAACGCGAGTGTAATAGCCACAGCTTCTGCGCAAATCCAGAGGACATCACTCCTGTAAAACTACGAACACCCCTTCAAAGGTGCTCAGAGACAACAAAGGGGCATTGGCGCTTCCGTCTCTGAAGTAAATTATTTCAAGCTAAGATTATTCCTGTTGTAACAGCGCCAGTCACTTGCTGGAAGCACATCGAATTTTGCGCACTATATCTCAGCTGAAATAAAGTAGAAAAATTCCATGGGAGGAGTTATCAACTCCTTCCCGGGCGTTTTTGCTGGTAACTACGTCACATTTATGGAAGAAACTTGCGCCCGCAGCTCCCACACCTTGAACATAAAGCCTTTATTTGCTCGCACTAACACATTCAAATTTAATTTTTTCCCACGTACAATAGACGTTTCGAATGCTCTGCCAGGCGGTATTCGTTCACTAGCATTAAAACATTTCACTGATGCCGCTATTGACCACTTCGAAATTATGAAATGTTCTTATTTCCAGTATGTAAAGTGCTGGTTTCTGAGACATTGCTGTAATGTACTTCAGTTGTGTTTTTTTTTTTCTGTTGTATTAGTTCTGTATAACTTACCCACTCCTGCTATAGCCCGGCACTAGGAATTAAGTATATAAATAAATAAATAAATAAATAAATAAATAAATAAATAAATAAATAAATAAATAAATAAATAAATAAATAAGGGCGCAAATCAAGGAGACGTGGCTTTGGCGATGCTATATAAATTTTCACCGAATGTTTGCAGGAAGTCTTTAGAACAGTGATTGGGTGTGATTGGGTATAGGTTAGCATATAAGTTAACGGAGAATACCTCACCAACCCCATATTTGTTGATAGCATTGTGTCGCTAATTACCTCAAGGGACGAATTGCAAAGTATAATTAGTGAAAGTGTAGAGGAAAAGTGTAACGCTGGGCCTGAAAACTAATATGCCCTGACAGCCGAAGTTAATAATAAATAGTTTCAGAAAAACACCGCAGTTCGAAATCAGCAGTGAGGGGACGGTGTACTGGTCACCGAAGGTATCTGCCTTAGGCACATAGTGACCCCAGGTTCGAACCATAAAAGAGTTAACCAGAGGAATAATAAGTACGTAGAATGCACTTGGCAGTCGCTCTCAGATAAGGACTGAGAGCTTACCGCTGTCGCTAAAGAGGAAGGTGTATAACAGATGCACTGTGCC
This sequence comes from Hyalomma asiaticum, assembly GCA_013339685.2. Classification (NCBI taxonomy): domain Eukaryota; kingdom Metazoa; phylum Arthropoda; class Arachnida; order Ixodida; family Ixodidae; genus Hyalomma; species Hyalomma asiaticum. The sequence continues at coordinate 59,760,091 of CM023482.1, forward strand.
TGTGCTTAATTCGGGCAGAAACTTGGAGGCTTACGAAGATAGTTACAATTAGGCTGAGGATGCACAACAAGAAGCGAAGATGAACTCAGAAGCGTAACGTTAACGCACAAGGAGACACCAGAATATTTCAATGCCAATGGCACCATAGTAGGAATCAAGAAGAAATGGACGCGGGCGGGGTACGTAATGCGAAAGCAAGGTAACCGTTGGTAATTAACGATAAGAGACTGGACTGCTAGAACTGGAATGCGTGGCTGGGTGTTGTAGATAAGTTGGTTTGGTAGATAAGGTCAAGAAGTTTTGGGGTGAAACGTGGACGCAGTTAACGCGCGACCAGATTATTTGGAGAACTATGGAAGAGTCCTCTGCCCTGCAGTAGGCGTAGGAAGGTAGATGACAGCGATGATGACAATGATGATAATTATAGTGAAGATGATTTGCAATTATAAAGATGATTTTACGCATAGTGATTGCATGTGCATGGGGTGGCTTAGGAAATTTTTTATACGGTAGATGGAAGATGCGGTTACTGAGAAACGGCTTGTACTTGGTTAATGTTCATATGCACGCCGTGGTTTAGCAGACTAATATGCATTATTTTCGCTCATACGACACAGTCGGACTGGTAATGACAGTATACAGGGAAAATGCCAATCATAGCACAGGGTCACGTCGCCCGGAGCCAGTCATAGTACAGCATCTCATTTACAACTATGCCACAGCTATTCCAAAGCAATGGTTTAGCAGCGGAGCTAATCCTCAAGCTCATTCTCAGCTAATCGTCAAAGCTCTGTCGTGCTAGTTTTAACAGCGTGCTAGTTTTAACAGCCCGCCGTAATTTGTCAGGCAGCATGCGATTCTACGTGACATTGATTTATCTGATTTTGGTGGAAAGCTCTCGCGTGACATTGCGTTAGGTGATGTTGGCGGAAACATGTCACGTGACATTTCGTTGCGTGATTTTGGCGGAAACATGCCACGTGCCATGGCGTTACGTGATTCGGGATAAGAACATGTCACACGAAGTTTCGTTACGTGTTTCGCGGGAACATTTGACGGTGACATTGCGTTGCGTGGTTTTGGGGGAACATGTCGCGTGAAATTGCGTTGTGTGATTTTGGCGGAAACATGTCACGTGACATTGCGTGACGTAATTTTGGTGACCACGTGGCTTGTTCCTGCCAAAATCACGTGACAAAATGTCACTTGACATGCCCCTATCGAAATCACATAACACAATGTCACATAGCATATTCCTCTCAAAATATCATATGACTACCAAGTGACCTGTTTCAGTAAACTATTGGCCAGCTTCGCCTTGATCTGGCCTTGCGTGAACTAACGGCAGCTGCGTACTTTTTACGGAGTACTAAGCATGACCAGCAGTTCGTGCTCATGCCATTTGACCTATGCACACAGCATAGCATTTGAACGAAGCCAGAGCTCGGCATAGCAGGCCTCTAGAAATAGCTTCATATCTAATGAAGAATGATGGCAGCCTCAGGCTTGGCCATTGAAGGCCGTCTTAGCCGCTGGTTACTTCTGTCAAACGAGCCCATAGCGCTTTTGTGAAGAGTCTTCGCTTTATGAATCGTAAAAGATAAAAATTAGGAGTCGTGCTTTATTGTGAACACCCATCAGGCTCTTCTTCGTCCTCTGCACATCATCATCATCAAATGCGCTTTTTCCGCGTTGTTGCTTGTGGCTTTTCATCTGAAGTTGCATGTGTTCCTTTGGCGCGGTCCGTCCGCCGTATCCTCAAGGCTTCACAAAGTTTCATTGTAACTACAGCTTTATAGGGCCAACATAACGTTCGAAAAGTTGCCTTCTGTTTCTTCGGGCACGCATGATATTGGTAGCTGTACTTCGGATGATATCGTACCCTGTAGTTAGCATAACATTGGTAATGTTTGCGCGTAACTTCACTTCTGAAGCTTTTGCCAACTTACGATCGCCCTAGGCTGACGAGGTGGTTTTCAACAATGTCTACTTGACAAAAATTAGAATCTGTTTCTGAAAATGCGAAGTTATTATTTTGGTCGTCCTGAAACACGTGTTTCAATCGCCCAAAAAACCTTCTCATTGAAGATATCTCGTTAATTCTTTTTCTCGACCTCCTCCATAGAAAACTGAGGAGCATAGTAGTAAATCAAGCCAAAAGAAGGCGTTCAAAGTACACCTGGCGGGGCTTTGTTCGCTGCCGAAAATTTGCAGTTCTTTAAAAAACGTTCGTGTGCACTACTTCCCAAGGCAGTCACTTGTCAGCTAATGGTCGGCCAGGACATGAGAAAAAGGATGATTAATTATCCCAGCGGCTGCAAGTGCGGTCAAATGGAGTATCTACTCTCCGGGGTCTTAACTACTGAAGAACCCTGCGAATTCTACCGCGAAAGACGCCAGCTTAACACTAGGGACGTGTAGCACGAACTGGACGAAACCCCGCGTCGAAAGCACCGCTGTTGTTCTTCTTCCGCTAAGCAATTTGTCATTTGCTTCTTCCGTTTACAAATATAGCAGCGGCGGCCTTTCTAGCCCGTACTAGTCAACGTAGAGCACACCATGGGGGCCGCAGCCAATGTCTCCTTTACAACGTTGAGGCTAATGACACGGAAGTGTTTGCGGCTTAGAACGGCCCTCCTGTGTCTGGCAGTCATCAGTCAGTGGTGGGTGGCCCGGACCGTTTTTCAGCTTGACTGAGCCCTGGCCTGTTCTTTCTGTCGATCACATAGGCAGAAGATGGAATATTTCTGCTGCGTTCGCGTACCGTTCTCGTGAATACGCTGCTTCAGTTGAAGAAAATGTGGACTTACGGTGTTTGAATGCCCTTTACAGGATATTGCATGCAGTACAAATGCAACGTAAGGACATAGCGCGTCCAACTCAAGGATGTGCGTGCTTCTCCGAAAGAAACTTCTCGATTTCTTGCCCTGAATTCTATAAAAGCACAAAGAGAATAAGAAAAAACAGTGTATATCGTTGGATTTAGTTTCCAAGCACATAGCTCAGGCGTGGATGGTGTACGTGCGTTAAAAGTTCATAGGTATTTTTAAAGGGATATTTTTAAATTCTACCGGACAGCCAATGCTAGTCATATTTCCTTCTTCCTATTCGAGCAATCCGTTTTCTCAAAAGAACCACGAGTGCAATATAGATTGCCGAAGTAATGGGCGGAGGATCTAAAATAGCCCGCGGCAGTCAAGTTTGATACTGCTTCATGCGAAGTGTGTATAATAAGCAGAACCCGTCACCAACATAAAAATGAGAAAGGTAAGACGGGAACGCTGACGAGATTTCTCTGGACTTGCTACGCCAAACTATCGGAAAGGCAGTTAGGAAGAAAAACAATAGGAAAAAAAGAAAATAAACACGTGAAATGTGAGGACACGTAACAGTGTTCATTTTCCGTAATGACATGTGCGCGCAGTGACATAGCTCTTATTCGCATTTCACGCTTCTTAAGTAACAATACAATATATACATTATGGACAAGAAGATATTCTTAGGTGATTTATTATATTATTCAGTCAACTAATTCACTTGTTTAAAGCAAGAAAACTATGTGATGAACGGCGTAAACTTCCCTTGTAGTTATCGTAAGAGGTCTAAGTGTCATGAAGGAACACTTATATTTGCCTTTAAAAAACTTGCGTATGATATCTGTGCCCTTCGAGCCAAGGAAACAGTTCTTGCCGTCTATAAGAAGGTACGTTTGTAAATTTTCGCGTTAATTTTTGGGTGGCTTGTAAGCGCTGACATTGAGCTATTATAATTGAACACAGTGCATTGCTCACAAACACGCACCACAGCGTGGTGTGATGGCCGAGCGCGGCACTGAGTATAATGGCGCAAAGGTGCAATATGAAGAGTGTACAATAATTGTACTGGCTATAATGCCTTCATAATAGGGAATTTTACTGTGCAGAACACTATTAAGCGATACCAGCTAGCTATGAGAACGTTTCTGCATGTAGGACACGCTACAAAACATAAATTACGTAGGCAGAAAGGTAGTTAGTTTCAATGTAGAAACTGTGGAACTTCTACAAGAAGCTAACACTGTTAAGATATTGTTAGTAAGCCACAACAACGTTGAAACAATATCAGAACTGATATTGCTTCAGCATTATTGCCTTAAATATACAAAATACAAGTGAAGCAGGCAATATTGAAGGCTGCGTTTTTATGCGCTCACACATTCATTCACCGTTGTTTTTAAACGTTACGAGTACATGTAAGCAGTTTGGAAATACAAAAACCACCTCGGCCATTTCATTTTTTTGTGCTAGGCCAACGTCCCTTCTTTTACTATGCAGCGATTGCTATTGACACCAAGGTAATCCTCTCATACTTGCAGTAAGGCACGTCTGCGAGGCGTGACAGCTTCCTAGCACCTATAGAGTTAAGGCGTCTCAACTAGAGTATCGACAAACGACCCTTCAGGAGCCAGTTCAGCCTGCGCAAAAGACATTGCTTGGTTCGGCAGCACTTTGTCGTCTGAAAATGTTCTTAAGGATTATCGATTAAACCTCTTTACAGTGCCAGTAAAAACAAGTTTCTGCATTGTGAGCCTTGTAGGAAGGGTCGAAATCTGCTTTCAGTGGCTGTGTGTTGTGTATGGCGCCCTTACTACAAAAAAAAAAAAAAAAGACGCGTTCAAGCAGGGAGAGTACATCGTACAGTACGGCGCCTGATGAAGCTATTGTTGACTAACTACTCTTAAACAACACTTCTGCAAAGGAAACAAACAAACACTCGTAGCACAATGCGAAAGAGTCGATTTTTAACGGATATCCATATCAGCTAAAAAGTATGGCGTTTGCATGAATGCGTGATACTTTCAAAATTTATTAAGACTTACTGTACAGATCGCAGCAGATTAATTAACGTGACAGGGATAATGAGGTCAACTACAAAGTAAATTTCTGCTGATTGCGTTGTTGGGTATGATGTTTTCTTGAATGAAATAATTTGATCTCATTGTTGAAAAGTGTCTTTGAAAGCCACGTGTCATTATAGGCTTCCGTAACTACGAAAAAAAAAAAACTCAAGGCATTATTATACCCCTGCCAGCATTAGGCTTATGGCAGCGTGGCCGTGTCTTGGCCTGACTCATAACCGTTAACATTATACGCAGTACTGCAAATGCATTCAATGCAAGCTGTGCTCGGAGAGAGTTTAATTCAAGAAACTGTCATCGTCCATTGCTTTTTTGTGGTCACCACTGATCTTCACTTCGTAGAAACATAACCCAAACTGACAGGTACGCGGTGGGTGAAAGGGAATGCCTTCATATAACAGTTGCGAAGTGTAGAACTGTCAGCTCGTTTACGCTTCTAATTTTGGAACGTTAGCTCTGTGTGTTTCGGAAGAACAGTACCGAAGTGGACGACGTCGCTTGTCACTCGAGTTGACAAATTGGTTGAAGCACGTCCCGTACACTCACGAGACATGCGTTCGTAAAAACAGGATTTCGTACCAGTGAAGCAACTCTCTGTGAAGTTAGTATTTAGCATAGCACGTACAGCGAATGGGAAATATGCTGCGAGAACTATGAGACTCTCATCTCGCCTGTGAATCTGAGAAGTAAACTTCGTTATTTCCTGCTATGCGGACACCCTCCCGCTCTTCTTGAACCGATGTGACGAGACCCAAACTTTAGAAGAAATTCCTTTAAACGTGGTTGAGCACAAGCGGGATCCCCATGAAATCCATATGTGCTGGCGAAACAGATGGTGCCCGATTCACCACGCTCATGCGATGAAAAATGTCGCGGATTAAAACCACTAAATTGCGCTCTAAGCTACAGTCCCTCCGTTATTGGTAAATTGTGCGAGGATGTGACAACGGGAACGGCATAAGAAGGTGAATCTAAATCACGAATATTTAGATTGCAAATTCTCTGCAGTAATGAATAATTAGCGCAGTCGATGTTTACCGAAACTTCCACAATGGAACCTAGCACCCTGGATTATTTATTTTATGCCGTCGCAAATGGATAACTAAAGAGGAGCACGGTCAAATAGGCTACCCTGTACCTAACTTAAGTACCCACCTATGCTACCAGTATGTCTGTCAAGCAAAAACCACAATATGAAAGGCGGTCCCACGCCTGTCAAATCCCAGCTAATAGCGTAGCTGGCAAGCAAACATTACCACCTACCAAGCACAGAGTGAATTTTTTTTGTTAACCTTCGTATTTTTTTTTTCACTTTCCTTACTTTCTTTGTCTCTTTCTACATCTTATTTCTTTGCCATTTTTATTCTTGTTTTCTTTTTCTTGTTTGACTCTCTCCACCTTTCCATCCACTTCACCTACACATCCCATGGCTTGCCCTGTCACATTTTCCTTTCTTTCCTTTTCTTCCTTATATTAGTCACCTTCGCACTTCCCTTTCCCACCCCATTGCTAAGCTATACTGTGCAAGGCTATTCAATGCTTTACCCTCTTCTCACCTTCACATCACTCGTCCTCGGCTTTATGTCCCACCCCGTTGTCATTCTGTACTATGTATGGCTATGATATGTCAAGAGCTGCTCGCATCATACCCGCTTTCAGTGGGGCATACCCTACCAGTTTTTTAACGACGCACGGAGAAGCCTCTAGCTTAAACAGTTAACCTGCAAAGAGAAACGAGCACAAAGTATCCAAACTAGCAGCATAAGCGCAAGGGAAGATGGAATCCGTGAACAGACTTGTCAAAGACGACGAAGAATTGGGAATAGTCGCTGGAGCGAACGTTTCGACGAGTCCACTTGTCCAAACGTTGGCTGCAGCGATATTGCCCGTTCTTCATTGTTTTTAACTATCTGTCCATCGATTCAAGTGTGAAGTATATGATATACAAACCCGTGACCACCCTTTCCGCTGCGCACGAATTGTGTATCGGTTTTAGAGTATAACTGTAGTTCTTGTCGTAGTGTGACATTGTGACTGGCTACGCCCAAATCCTATTCTAGTGCCTCAGACGAGTGAATAAATAACATGCACATAATTCGATAAATGATGCATTGCCACGATTTCTAGTGTGCTCGGAATTTAAGAAATTGACTTGACGTTGTTCTTTTAACCCGAAAATGCTACAGATGGCGCCCGCTTGTTTAATCAAGTAGGCTTGCGCCTTTTATTTTTACGCACATCTCAAAGGGCGTTAATTGAATCGGCCCTTCTTCTGGAAGAATAAAAAAAGCAAGTCAGCGCTCGTGTCGTCTACTACTTCTCTTCGGTCCTTGTTTGTGCGCGCTGTTCCACCATGACAGGATAAAAAACCCTACAAGTACTGTCGCCGCCGCCAGCCAAGGAGAAAACAAACTCGCATAGACGCATCACTGAAGCTTCGGGAGCAATGACTCATCTCTCTCTCTCTCTCTTTCTTACTTTTCTTTTTTTGTGAGAGATAGGTATCTCATACAGCCGTACTATTCGCCAGAAGAGTCCTGGCGCCGATTGAGTAATATTTTCTTTCTTGAGGATTAGTCGTGTAGGAGCTGTCAGGATAGGTGGGATAAGTCACACCTCTTAGAATGGACCGAAGTCAACGACCTCAATATGGGAGCAGCCAAATCATTGCTGCTTCTGTACCTTGCGCCGAAGGGCGATTTCACAACACAGATACAATCTTCGAAGTGTTAGCGTTACCTGATTTATCTCCTCTAGTTCGTCAAGGCCTGTTTCACTGACATATATTGTATGCAAGATGATGGAACATCTGATTTTCACCGCAATCGTCAACCACATCGCAGACAAGAATATCCTAATAAGGAAACAGCGTGGGTTGCGTAAGGACTTGTGCTGAACTACACAGCTTGTGGAATTCTATCCTGATTTATGGTGGAAGACTGATGCTGATGGCTAAATTGATTGCTTATTTTTCGATCTTCGAAAAACATTCGGCACTGTTACCCACTCACTTCTTGTTTACAGACTTAAGCAGCTAGACATAACCAATAATGTTACAAAATGAATCCAGAATTCCTTGTTAGAGCGCAGCCAAGCTGTTGTAGTTTATGATAAAAATACGTGTTACGTAAGTGTCACCGCCGGAGTCTCACATGGTTCTGAATTGAACCATATATTATTTTTGTGGTGTTGATGATATGAATTTAGGTATTGCGTGATCCTTACGTCCATGTGTGAAACTTATGCTGCAACGTGGCTTGAACCATCGAGGGGAAGTTGGGCCCTCCTCCCGTGTACTGACAAACCTTCAGCCCAATTTCCTCGGTATGCAGCATTCGCTGTGCACTGGAATAATGTTTTTTGATTTTGATTTGATTTATTTGCAGGTAATTGAGTAGTGTACCAAAATATTTATCTATTTACTTATGTCAGGCAACACATAGAGATACAAGTTACATGGGGGATCGGCGTAAAGGTACAGAAAGCTTGACAAAGCACCGATGCTCCGCTTACAAAGGCATAAATAACAAAGGCATAATAATACAAAGGCATAAATTACAAAGGCATAAATAACAAAGGCATAAATAACACATGTATCAGCGCCCCTTCGCTGGCTTTATCCGAACTTCAGATGTCTTTTCTTAATCGAGTGAACCTTATATGAATCTTTCCTCTGTGATTTCGCGATTATTTGTCTCATCTCAGCGATTTGTCCGGGTGTTCTTTGTATGCTTGCGCGAGAGTATATATTCGATGCAATTTGCAAATAAAGCTCAGTTCAAAGTTAGCGCTTTGTCCTCTTGTGGTCTGCTTGGCCGTTTCTCGTGTTCCACAATGCGCTATACCAGTCCAAGTACGAGTCATACACAAACGTTCCTTGAGTAAAGAAAAGAATAACATACATCGCAGAAAAAAAATATAAGTGTGATGCAGTTAGGTGCAGAACATAAGTACATTCAGGTACGGAAAAAATTAAACGAACGCCTTGCACACAGTTATTGTATCAATGAGAAGAAACAAGTACAGAACGCTTGAGTTGCATAAAGTGGTAGGAGAAATTTAGTTTTGGGACATTATTTTGGACATCTTGTGATTAAGACGCGAGAGCATTTCACAGAGACATAAGGAAATACATGACTGTTGCGAACAATGGAACAGTTGTTGGAATGATAAAAAGTGCATTTATATGTACTTCCTTTAGAGCGAAGCAATAAGAGGACACAGAACATGCGCTCAGATTTAACGGAACTGATTCTGTCCAAGTGCACGCTATGACGAGCTGATGTGCGTGTTATGAGCGCGGTTCATTAAAGTATTCCTGCGGAATTGAGCAAGGTTGGACAGGATCATGCCAGGGGATAGTAGAACATGGGTTTTGTTTATTACATTGCTATGATGGCGCTTAACACACACCAGAAGCGCAGGTGACGTTACAAAAGCCGCGTCATCACAAGTGAAGGTGCAATATTTTCTTAGTTACTAATGTGCCGAGTGAGAGGAGCCGCCGCAGCCTACCGGTAGCATGCTTGCGTACACCCTACCGCGTGGTAGGTTGCCTTTGGAGATCACGGGCGTATTCTTACATCTGAATTTCAGTCTCAAGGAAGGCATACCGAGAAAAGGTATGCCTTCCTTGGTTGTAGTGTATTCCAATGGTATGTGAAATCTCTGTTAGTTGGTAGTTGATTGACATATGCCGTAAGACTCAAACACCTGTGCCGCACACCTGTGTACCAAATCAGCCGATAACTAAGTGTGTAACCACAAGTGACTGCAGTATCGTTAATCGTCGCGTACATGACAAGTATGTCATCTTAGTGTTGTAAATATTAAACATTCATGCTCGTCATGCATTTATATCCTACGATCGAAATTTCCCCGTACACCAGGTAAAGGATACGAGCCAGAGAGCTTCAAGATGTAGGCGGCTAGATAGATAGATAGATAGATAGATAGATAGATAGATAGATAGATAGATAGATAGATAGATAGATAGATAGATAGATAGATAGATAGATAGATAGATTCCAAGTGACGAGTTCACCCAGAAATGCTGCGCATTTATTATGCCTGCATATACGCCGCGATTAACAATGACGGGACCGCATGCGGCTCTTGCCCGTAGAGCTCGGCCAGGGCCATGTAGGTATGCGACTCGGGTGTTTGAATTTTAACAGTCCAGCCTTTTTGAATTAAGTACCAACCCGACGGGACATTGAAGCTTTCCTGAGAGCATGTTTACCGTGCATTAGACAAAAGAAATGGATACACCACTCGTACAGATTGCTATCGCAATGCGAACATTATCAGCACAGATAAGAAGACAAACATGGTGTAATGACTGAAAGTAGCTTACCAAAGGTTGGCAAGCGAACTGGGGCTGCCGAGGTAGAAATCAAACACGCTGCCACTCGCCCATGGCTTTTATTCCTATAAGTATAAATACCAATTGCGTCAGCGGTTGTGGAACTTGTGGTGATGTGCTGTCTAGCTTGAGTTGCGGCGCCAACGGTTGTAATGCGTGGTAAGCGTTCTTCTGGACAAGTATAAATACAGGCATATATTCTACTATAATTTAGCATGCTTTTGTACAGCTTCGTTCGACCGAATGACGTTACGTCGTATCATGATCTAGCCTTCAGTCACTGTAATGCCGTCGGCGTGCCCTCAAGCCCACGTTAGTCATAACACTAGCCAGCTTGCACGATTCCTTTGCGCGTGCTCGTGAAATATGGCTCAACTCCGAATGATTCACCACAAACAAATTGTTCGTTGCCTGCTTCACATGCCAGCGATTCTTACGATCCGTGAGATCTCCGTGAGATCTCACCATCTCGCATATTTTTTATAGAGTGGGCTTTCATTTCATTGATCGATTTCTGATGTTTTACGTCCTAAAACCAGCTATGATTACGAGAGATGCTGTATAGTGGAGGTCTTTAGAAATTTGAACATCTGAGGTTCTTTAAGCTGCGCTGACATTGGACAGTATACGGGCCCCAGCATTTTACCTTCATTGAAATGCAGCCACCGCGACCGGGATTTCATCCCGCGAACTTCGGATGAGCAGCCGAGTGCCATTGCCACCGAACCATCGTGGCTGGGCTGAGCTTTCATTCCACTCTCACGAAATCTTGCCACAAAGTCTTCATAGAAGGCGTCCTTATTTACGTCTGTGTCTACTACGGGTAGAACACGTTCCTATCGCCGCGTTTGCCCCGCCACGGTGGTCTAGTGGCTACGGTACTCGGCTGCTGATCCGAGGGTCGCGGGATCGAATCCCGGCTGTGGCGGCTGCATTTCTATGGAGGCGAAATGTTGAGGCCCGTGTGCTGTGCGATGTCAGTGCACGTTAAAGAACCCCAGGTGGTCGAAATTTCCGGAGCCCTCCACTACGGCGTCTCTCATATTCAGAGCTGGTTTTGGGGCGTTAAACCCCACAAAACAACAACAATCGCCGCGTTTTGATCGGTGTATAGCAACATTTGGTGTAGTCAAAATTCATGCACATATCGCAGCAGATGTGCAAGATTACCGACAGTAGATGCAAACATAGTGTGAAAAATGACGGTGTCATGCAGGTTCGCCATGCCTATGAAAGAAACAAGGGCTATCAATGGGTGTCGACTAGCGTGAACGTGTTTCTGGTTGCTTTAGTGGCGTTATCGGTGGACGTATTCAGAGTCGCATGGAAGGAAATGTAACCCTAACGAACAAGTGAAGGCGACAGCGAAATGGCGGCAAAAAAAAAAATGAACTACACCGCTCGCGCAAGCGCCAAAATAGAAACCTACTAGCAAAGCCCGCCAAGAGCGCAAACGATTAGGAACACTCCTTTTGTGGTTTATATACATTTAGTGTGCCATCCGGAATGAACCACGAGCTGCGGGGGGCGTGTAGTTTTTGTCGACTGGAAGGCCAAACCAACGTCGGAGACGATAAGGTTAGGACAATCAAGGGAGCAACCAAGGCCGAGCGCCGCCGCTCGTTATGGGGATGCCGGGGAGTAATTTGTCAGTCCTATCTCTCTCTAAATCGGCAGCCCGCGGTATCCATAGCAGTGCTTGCCCCCGACATCGGTGCCATATCGCTGCACACAGAAATGGCGGATGCCATTATGACAGGGAGCCATCAAGACGCAATGCTGAAATCGTAACTGCAAGAAATGAGTGCATGGACTACAGTCTCTTGTTTTATAGCGTCTAGAGTGGTTTGGAACTGGGTGAACATCACCTGTTGTTCTAAAGTGCTCTGGTTTTTCGCTTATTTCTTTTCCTCCTTTGATATCAGGCCGAGATTACACAATGAGCGCGTTACATCTCCGCTTCCTTGCAAAGGTTTATATTCCCTTCAATTACACTGCCGCGGTGGTCTAGTGGTTATGGCACTCGACAGCGGACCCTAAGTTTTCGGGGGCCCCATTTTGCTGTTGGCGAAATGCTAGAGGCCCGTGCAGTGTGCAGTGTTGGCGCTCGTTCAAGAACCAAAAATGGTCGAAATTTCCGAAGACCTCTACTGCGGCGCCTTTCATAATGATATCGCGTTGCCAGGACGTAAAAACACAAAAATTAATAACTTCCCCTCAGTGCGTGGCTGAAGCATCATGTCACTAATTTTACAGCTCATCTAGCCTTGCAAGATCCCAACGAACAATGGGTCTTAATTCAATGCTAATTTGCGTTTGTTTTTCAGATCCGTGACAGTTGCAAGTTCAGTTAGCACTGTGCATTCACACTGTATTGTCCGCCTGGAAGACCGTCGTGAAAAATTCTAAGCCACATTTTTTTGAATACGGGAGCTTCAAGGTTAGTTGGCATCGTTAGACTTAACATGGTTCTGGATCCACCTATATCAATCGGGATATGAACGAAAGGAAAGAAAAAGGGGCCCACTTGTGCAGAATATCCTCGTTCAGGCGGGAAGGGATGTTGGTAAGGGCTTATAGAACTTTTTAGCGCGAAGAAACAGATGAAAGAAACAACACAGGGCTCGGCGCAGTGGTTATGGTTATGGCCTTTTTTCTCGTGCGCGCTTATTCGCGTTAAAAGATTTATGCTTTCAAACCAACTAGCCCACCAACGGATGGTAAGGGCCTCTTTACGCTCAAACCGCCTTACTCCGTTTTTGTTTTCGGTGGTCGCCCCATCAAGGGTAGGGAGAGGGGGTGAAATTGATTTCAGGCGAGGAGAAAATGCCATTTGTGCCGCCTTGCCTCACTATAGCCCCTGTCGGCCGGCCATGGCGGAGCGGCGCTCGGCGGCAGGGCGCCATTAGGGTGAGCAGGCACTTATAACGCCCATGGATGAATTACAAAGCCCTGCAATGGCTTTATAATTCATGTCGTTCATATTTATATGCAGAATCGAGAATTATGTTCTGAAATCAATGATAGGATATTATGATGTCTTTTTAGAAAAAGTGGCCGCGCTTATTATTATGGCTTTTCATCGGTTTAGAAGCCAGTGTCGTCAATAGTTTTAATTTCCTCTCATGCAATACATGTTTCAAGATGAAAGCATTGGCGTATGTCATGCGAATGTGACGTCGAAAAAAAAATGGTGGATGAAAACTATGTTGCCATAAATATCGTAGAAATACATCGTGCAAGAAGTCGTGAATCAACGTCTCACTGACTTGGTGCATACGAAAATTGGCAAGCAGGGGCATAAACACACGACAAACATGAGTAACAGATCATGAAATCAACAGACAGAAAGCAGAACCTTACTTAATGAGATAGAGAAATCTTAATCATTTACTTGTATGATGTACGGCACGACTAACAGTAATTTTAGGCCATACCAGCATTAATTTGGCACCTGCCAGTATGAGCCAGGCATGCGCAGGTATGAGCCACACGTGATTGAATTTTGACCATAAGGGCTTATGCTAAGTTATAATCACGTGACATTCGACTTCGAAATGTCCCGGGTTCTGTTACCACAGCATTAAATGCGAAGCATTTCTTGGCGAACATGAGCCAATTTGAGCGTACGTGGCCGCTTATGTCTCGGTATGCTCTTGGTCGTCTCGTTCACGTGGTACACTCCAGTATTTGACCGACAGGGTAGACTTGTATAAAGAACACGAATGCTTATATTTACACCACTAAGTTAATATACCCGTCGTGTAAGTCACGATTATAGATAGTACAATCACATACGGCTCATAGCTCATACCCGTAGTGCTGTGCCCATGGTATTTCGTTATGCGCCACGGGTGTTTGAATTTTATACAGCCTATATAAATGAAGGACAAACTAAGATACAGATTTAACATCATTAGAGCAAAACAAGGGTGGTGTACTCTTTGTGAGACCTAGCAATCATAGTTTTTGTGCAACGCCAGTAGCGCTTCGAAAGTGTGTTAAGCGCTATCATAGCGATGTGATAAGCGACACATAACTTGAACTACGAATCCGAGCGCTTTTGTCAACTTTGCTCGATCCCGTAGAAAACTCGAACGCACGACGTTTATGATACGTCTTTTAGCGCACAGCACAGGCGTCAGTGCTCTGAACCGACGCGACGGCCAAAGTTATGTCGTACTCATACCAGGGGAGTGAAACTTCCTATACCATCCATGGAACGCGATATTCGCTCGCAGCGCCGGACGAACGCCTGGTGTTTGGGGGCGGTACTAAAACATGGCGGCGCATTACAGACACGCACTGGGGGACGCCATCTTGATGAGGACTCCGGATCGGAGTGGTCGGGGCGGGGGGGGGGGGGATTTAGCGCCAAATTGAGCGCGCGAGCGCGTGACCTTCTTTCTATTGCGCAACCCGCCACATGATCAAAACGGCAATCGTTGCCTTCTGATTGATGAAGGTTTGCCCATCCACCTACTTTTGCACCACTTATGCTAAGTAAAACTGTTTTTGTTTACGTGTGCACATAAATTAGACAAGAATAAAGAGCTGAGTTCGTTTGAATGTTTTATTACACAGCTACTGCTGCAACCGCATCCTGATATGCCGTGCAAGCTTAGAAAAACAAAACGAGCAACATGCAGATCGTACCTTTCGTCCGCCGGGATCCGAAAAAAATTTATGCCGGTGTGGCGTGAAGAATTTCGACACCACTCGGCACAGCACGAGTTGTGATGAGGGCGCGAATCCACTCACGCGTGTGTTTTGCTGAATCTTGCAAGGGTTTCGCTAAAACAAACTTTATGGTGGTAAAAGCGGTCTTTGGGACACCGTAGGCCGTAGCACATGGGCGCGCGACAAGATACGCCCCTTTTCGCCGTGAGAGATAGGACGACTGCGCAATTCCCGTTGTCCACTCCGGGTGGCGCTCGTATTTTTGCAATCTCGAACTGCAATCTTTAAGTTCACTTGCCGCATTAAAAACTCCGGAGTTAATAAGTAACCTGGTAATAAATATAAAATGGAACAGCGTTCATTTATATTCGTAGGTAGTACAGCCCCAAACGTTAGGATCGCTGCGGTCACGGGACAGAAAAACCGCGAAGTTTCATCCCCCGGCTCATACTATGAGCCATATTTTGCCGTCGTGCTGCTGTTGATGCTGCTGGTTAGCCCACGGTACTCAGGGGCTTAGCACAAAGCCCTTTATCGTAGTCGTAACCCTTGGTTGAATGCCAACTGATACTCATAATTTCATAAACCAATATGCTTATGAGATACGCTTATGAGAATTTGGACCGCGTATCGCGGTTGTTTCATTGAGTGCCAAGCTATTCGCCACAGGCAAAGTGCTCGCTTGCTGCTTCACATTAGGCCAATTCTCACAATACATGGGATCTGCAGATATTTCTTTCTTTTTAGGGGCGAAGCTCCTTATGCCGTGGGTCTGTCCATCCTCCGTTTGTAGTAGCCACCTCTAGTTCGTGAAGTGCTCACTAGATGGCGTGATGGCGCTCCGGTGCTCGCTTCATTCGGATGTATGGCAACGCGTAGTATGGGAGTCCGTCCGTCCGTCAGTGTGTCTGTCTGTCTGTCCGTCTGTCCGTCCGTCCGTCCGTCCGAGCGCTGCGGTGCTGCTTAGCTAGTACGTGAATTGATCAATAGATGGCGCGGAGGCGCTCGCTGCGTGCTCTAGTGTGATAGGAGAGTGCTAGATGGCGACACAGAGTGTTTGTCACGTTTTGGATGATGTACTGGGCAAGATTCACGGAAGATTCACGGTTTTTACCGATGAAACTCCGGAGCTTCGCCCACTCATCATCATTCGCTCCGTGGATATGCGTGGAATTTTTTTTGTGTGTGTGTGCACCTTTACGTGTCTTCAGGCAAGGACGCCGAGGAACGCCGCGTGGCGCATTTCGAAAAGAACATGCTTTGAAAGTTGCATTCCCTTTGACATCATAATTATTGCCTCGCATAAAGACTTTAAAGAAGCAATTATTCTTTTGTGTTAGGAAAAATAAAAGATTATACGTTGTGATTCTCATGACGATGACCAACTCTGAATTTATTTTGCTCTTTCGTTGTTGAAACAGCAGAGTCTTTCTACTCTCAGAGTGAAATAGAGAACACGAAAAAAGTTCGTTTGACTCCACTATTTGATGTATCAACCAGATTTTGCCGGAATAAGTGCGCCACCGTGAGGGCGGCTGTTCGAACCTTCCAATTACTGTGATATCCGTGGCAGCCACTTCGAATCGACCCCCAGTCACTCTGATTAATGGATGTCGTTGGGCGCCTTCGATCACGGTGTTGATATCAGGCTCAGCGCCTCAGTCCGATTGCACACTCTTCAAGCAAGCGGAGAAAAATGTGCACCGTCACCCGCGGGGAACATTAATCTGCGGTCATCGACCATGCCACTCCGTGAGTTACAGGTCGGAGCTTTTTAGAAGCACAGTAACTATTCCGAGCGTTTTTGTTGGGGCTTGCACAAGCTAAGAAAAGACGGCAAATATTTGTAAATGCAAAGGATTCGCATAGGAACCATTTGCATTTACGATCACAATTTACAATCCTCATCATAATCATTTACCTCAAATGTAAAGGATTATGATCGAGAGGTCATACGAAAACAAAACGAAGGCAGAAGTATGGCGTTCAAACAAAGGATTTTTCCCTTTATTACTGCCTATGACTACAGCGGGGATAAACAAAGCGTAAGGATAATAACAAAATACAGAAGAGAGGGGCGGTTTGAATCATTGTTCTGAACGTCGAAGACAAGGGAATAAAGTGCACTTAACGCTGAGAGAGTCCATTTGCTGAAGCATTAGCGCCAGTTTTGCTTCCAGCCTGTTTAAAATATACATTTCTTACGCAAGAATGTTAGAACCATTTCCCTTTGGAAGCTGCGAGTTACGGAACGTTCAACAGCGTTAAACGCATTCTTATGTAAGCGTGTGTGAAAGAAACTAGTGTATCTTGAACTATTGGCGCAAGGCTTGCGAAGCAGCAAATCTGATGGGCTCTTGGCCGGTCCGGTTAGTGGTCGTCGTCGTCGTCATAATTATCATAACCATAATCTTCTTTTTCTTCTTCTTCACAACGCCATGGTTAAGAGGCACGGCAACGCCAGATGTTGCAGCAGTTGGGGTGTCTCTGGTTGCCATAATTACGGCGTGGCTGGCGTTTAGTGATACGGACGCACAATTAAGAGTGGCTTCTTTGCTGATAAAAAGCCTCATTGCTGCAGATTATTTGAGAGAATTACAGCTGCTATATTTGGTAGTCATACCATGCAGTTGCGGGCTAATCAATGAAAGGAAGATGTCGCAGCATCACAAAGAACTAATTATTATATACTAGTCAGGGCAGGCTAAACCTGACTAAGTGGTGGCTGATGTCGATGACAGTTGATTGGCTAAGACAGATGCTAATTAGACCAAATATAATTAATCGTGGCTTGTCTTGCCAAAAGGGTAAATGTAGGCGGCAAGTCTTGGCTTTTAAAGCCTTTTCATTGTCGCGAGGAGGTTAAGCTGCACCCGATTCATTGAAGGGGGATGTATGATAACACTGAGGTGAAAGGTAGAAATTTTTACCTGGTAATAGTTACGAGCATCAGTCACAAAAATTAAAATGCTTATTGCTACGTCGCTGCTTTTATGCATCGTGTGTTTATGGTGTTTAATTTAGGTGAGTGACAGATCCCATTTACATTTGTTGATAAGAAATTGGCACGTGGTAAGTGACAGTCAAAATTAGCCTCACTAGTTACCCTAAGGCTGGCTGGTATAGGTAGCCGTCATGAAGCTTTTTTGGCTACTTCAGGACTGTGATATGCACACGAATCTCCTCATGAGCGCAGTATAGCTGTGTTGTGTGAATGGTACAGAACATAGCGAACCTCACGAGGGATATTTTTGTTTTATTTTTTATTTAGTACACACTGCAGACCACATTGTGGTCCTTGCACGACGGGCATCAACTGCGGTAAGAGCGAAGAAAACGAAAATTGCGATTAATTCAGAGCCAGTTTGGCTGCGATGGTGAATATCTTTGAATAGATAGTAGCGTTGTGGCGTCGTTTGCTTGGGGAACTCAAGAAAACGTTTTCGGGTCTTTTTAGCACTCGATATGAACAACACGACATATGTAGTGCGCATTCGCTGAGAATAATTTGTGCTTTAAGGTAATAGCTGACTAAGTTTTATTGTTTGAATCCCAGTTTGCGAACAATTACTAAACATTAGTGTTTCTCCCCTCTTTCTTGCGTTGTACACCATCTATAAAACATTTCCGAATTCCTGCCGAAATTAACAAAACAACTCGATTACGCTTACGAACATATAAATATCGCATTATAGATTACTTGCGTAGGCGAAGTGAAAAGCGCTGAACTTTGTCATTAACTATCCCCAGATTTCGATTACCAACTCTACACAACATTACTTTGAGCTATAGCACAGTGTACCATACAAGGACGGCAAGCTACGGGCAAGGAGGAGTCACGGAGCAATGAAAACATCGTCGAAGAGGAAAGGAAATGTCGCCAGAGCGGACAATTTGGCATATCGATTTGTCTTTGTCAGAGTAGTCGATCGCAGCACACTTCCTTCCCTAACTAAGCCACTGCCAGTAATCGAAGTCTATAGGCTCTAGCAATGGTTACTTTTAAGGCCTTTCTTATTACTATGTAAAGAAGTTACATTTACTCCATTAACATTACCTAGTCACTGCACATATGTATGGGCCATACCTTCCTTAATCTTCTGTGAGGTTGGCAGATAATAACATTGTTACGAAGCATTCCTGCTCGGCGAAAGGGCGCCATGCTACACGTGAAAGCGTGCACAGAAAAGTGAGAAAGACGACGACTGGGGAACCGCTCGTGTTGTTGCTGTTCGTCCATCTTGGCTGCAACGGCTGTTCCTTGTATACGCACAATCTGTAAATATATTTATTCATCGTTCTTGCTAGTGAGCGCTCTCTTCCTGCACGTGGCATTTTGGTGGAAGTGCCGGGCAGAACACGATATAACGGAGCTCCGCAGCGGCAGGCGTTTGGCTTGTTCCACGATGGCGGACGCGGGGCAGGCTCCCACTGCCCCGGCTACATCAATGGTTGTCCTTACGCACCCGAAGGACCCAGGCACGTTCTGTGGGACCGACAATGTGGACATCGAAGACTGGTTGCCGTTGTACGAACGTGCAAGTAAGAGTAATCGCTGGGATGAGACGATTATGTTGGCAAACATTTTGTTCTACTTGCGAGGCACTGCAAAGGTGTGGTTTGAGAACCACGAAGACGAAATCAGCAGCTGGGACGCATGCAAGGAAATGATGCGTGCCCTATTCGGCAAGTCAGCCAGTAGAAAGACAGCAGCCAAGAAGGAACTGGCATCCCGCGCGCAAACATCGACGGAGTCGTACCTGTCTTATATACAGGACGTGCTGGCCCTGTGCCGCAGGGCGGACGATGACATGGCGGAGTCCGAGAAAGTGGGCCATCTTTTAAAAGGCATAGCAGATGATGCTTTCAATCTGCTAATATGCAAAGACTGTGACACTGTTGATAGCATCATCCAGGAGTGTAAACGTTTCGAGGCCGCTAAAAGTCGACGTGTTGGCAATACATTCACTGGTCTTCCCAACACGGCAGCAACATGGTCGTGTGATGACCCACCTGCACCACAAGCGGCTCCATTAACCGCCGAACACGTGACCAAGATCGTCCGACGTGAAATCGACGCTATGTCGCCTGCTCCCATGTGCTCCCGTGTCTGCGATTCAAGCACGCAGATGATACCGCTAGTTCATGCAATCGTCCGCCAGGAACTTTCGAATGTTGGCCTGGACTCTGTTTGCGCAGCAGTTCCTTCCCGACCCATCGATCGCCGTTTTCCTCTTTCGTACGCCCAAGGCCAGACGTTCCTGCCGCCTCGCCGCAATCCAGCCGAGTGGAGAACAGCTGATGACCGGCCCATCTGCTTCAACTGCCGCCGTATTGGACACGTCGCCCGCTACTGCAACAACAGATGGCCTGGGAATCGGGCGTTCTACGGGCAGAACCGTCGTCCTGAGGTAGATCACGGCCGATTTCAACCGTACCGTGAGCCACCTCAGACCAGCAGTGACGAGGCTTCATCCATGCCGTATCGCCGTTCCCCATCCCCGCGTGGTCCTGAGCCCCGCTCGACGCTCTCCCGCCGCCCGTCGTCTCGCTCGCCCCAGTTCCGCCGCCCGACATCACCGATGGGTCGCCTGCCCCGGGAAAACTAGGTGGTGCAGCTCCCGGAGGTGATGCTGCATCGACGACTTCCCAGCCAAATCCTCTGACCACACTGCAGGCTAGACGCAACCTCATAGACGTAAAAATAGACGACGAACTTGTTGTTGCTCTCGTGGATACTGGAGCCCATATATCAGTCATGCATTCTGAACTGCGCCGCCGCCTTAAGAAGGTTCTCACGCCGCCCACGGTACCACTTATCCGCGTCGCCGACGGTAAGACGTTTCCCGTGCTCGGGATGTGCTCTGCGCGAATAAGCATTGCCGACCGCTCTACGACCGTACTACTTGCTGTGCTGGAACAATGCTCTCACGAACTTATTCTCGGCATGGACTTTCTAACCGCTCACTCTGCCCTTATAGACTGTGGGACCGGCTTACTTCAGCTTGACCGGCCGTGTTATGATGACACTACAGCCATACGTCAACCGCGCTTGTGTTCCGTGGATCATCTCCGTCTAGCTCCGCAAGCCATGACGTATGTGAGCTTGGCGTCCTCTCCTGCTCTACCCGACGGTGATTACATCCTGACTCCGGTCGTTGACGTTCCATTGGCCAGAAATGTGGCGGTTCCTCATGCAGTTCTGACAGTTACAAACAACCGAGTATCTCTGCCTCTATTGAACTTCAGCTGGTCAATCCAAATTATTCCACACGGCATGACTCTGGGCACAGTCACTTCTATTGACCAGTATGCCATTTCTGCATTGATCGCCGACGCTTGTTTGCCATCTGTTTCGTCCGCCTCCTCGCGCAGTCCCGACGGTGACCACATTGACAAGATGATCGCACCTGACCTCCACCCAGCACAGATAGCCGACATACGGCGCATATTGCAGTCCTACCGCGACATCTTTGACTTGGACGACCGCCCTTTGGGTCAGACATCTCTTGTCACTCATTCAATCAGTACTGGAGATGCCAGCCCAATTAGACGAAGACCTTATCGCGTGTCCCACGCTGAACGACAAGTGATTCAGCGTGAAGTCGACAAAATGCTCACGAAAGGCGTCATAGAGCATTCCAGTAGCCCATGGGCGTCGCCGGTCGAAGAAGAAGGACGGCAGTTGGCGCTTCTGTGTAGATTACCGGCACTTGAACAAAGTTACGCGTAAGGACGTCTACCCCTTGCCGCGGATTGACGACGCTCTTGACTGCTTACATGGATCCGCCTACTTCTCCTCCATCGATCTGAGGTCAGGTTACTGGCAAATTTCGGTCGACGATACGGACCGTGAAAAGACTGCATTTGTAACCCCCGACGGACTATTCCAGTTTAAGGTAATGCCGTTCGGATTATGCAATGCCCCAGCGACGTTTGAAAGAATGATGGACTCGCTTCTGCGTGGATACAAATGGTCAACATGCCTCTGCTATCTGGATGACGTAATTGCCTTCTCGCCGACATTTGAGAGCCACCTTACCCGCCTATCAGCAGTTCTTGAAGTCTTCAGACGAGCAGGCCTTCAGCTCAACTCCTCTAAGTGCCGCTTTGGCCGCCGAGAAATTACTGTGCTTGGCCACCTTGTAAACGCTCAAGGTGTGCGACCTGACACCGACAAAGTACGCGTCGTCCAGCATTTCCCCGTACCAAAGTCTACCAAAGATGTTCGAAGCTTTGTTGGCCTCTGTTCGTATTTCCGCCGCTTCGTCAGGAACTTCGCCGACATTGCCCGTCCCCTCACGCAACTTCTGAAGAAGGACATCTCATTTTCTTGGGGACCTGAACAGGATGATGCGTTTCGCGCGCTCATCAAATTGCTTACCTCACCACCCGTCATAGCCCACTTTGATCCCTCGGCTCCCACAGAAGTTCGCACCGACGCCAGCGGCCATGGCATCGGCGCTGTTCTCGCCCAGGTGCAGCACGGTCAAAATCGTGTAATCGCTTATGCCAGCCGCCTCCTCTCCTCATCAGAACGCAAGTTTTCGATCACCGAGCGCGAATGCCTCGCCTTAGTGTGGGCGATCGGAAAATTCAGACCGTATTTGTTTGGGCGTACCTTTTCGGTCATTACGGACCACCATGCGCTATGCTGGTTGTCCTCCCTAAAAGATCCTACTGGCCGACTTGGTCGCTGGGCCTTGAAGCTGCAAGAATACAGCTTTGACGTCACTTACAAGTCTGGCCGCATGCACCAGGATGCAGACTGCCTATCTCGTCATCCCGTGGATTCCCCAGACGCGGAAGCGCATGATTCCGACACGTGTGTCCTGTCCATATCAGGCTTCGCCGACTTACGCAGCGAACAACTCGCCGATGCCCGTTTGCGGTCAATAATACATCGCCTGCGCTCTCACCACCCTGGTATGTTACGAAGCATTCCTGCTCGGCGAAAGGGCGCCATGCTACACGTGAAAGCGTGCACAGAAAAGTGAGAAAGACGACGACTGGGGAACCGCTCGTGTTGTTGCTGTTCGTCCATCTTGGCTGCAACGGCTGTTCCTTGTATACGCACAATCTGTAAATATATTTATTCATCGTTCTTGCTAGTGAGCGCTCTCTTCCTGCACGTGGCAATATGCACAAGGATTGCTTTGTAAAACAATGAACAATTTTATTATCCCCTAAGGTAGATTCCGTTAGGCGTAACCCGTAATTTACCCGAAAAGGTAACTTTTGCTAGAAAAATGTTTCGTTGAGCAAAAGCATCCGAAGAGGCAAATAAGAGCATCTTATGCTGGCAGGGCGTATTTCCAACGTGTCAGTCACATTCTGGTAGAGTTTCAAAGCGGGTTGTTTATGTAAATAGAAAGAACTTCATAAAGCAAGTGCTCAAGATAGGTTACCGTGAAACTGGGCGTTGATCCTGCAATGCCACGAAACCCTACAATTCGTTTTGAATAGTTCTTATACCGGGTTTACGCCTGTATATTTTTTTCCCTTCTGTCTATAGAACTGAAGAAGGAGCAGTAGTAGGACGAGCTAAGCGCACACACGCTTTTCTGTGCGGCCGCCGAGTGAATGGTATCAACACATAGTACCGAAATTAAGATTCCAGTGATATCCTCTGCTCGACGGGCGCTGATCTCTTAAAACTTTCAAGAGCACTTAAGGTACCTGAATTTGACCCATTGCAGTAGATTAGCAAATAGGGTGGTGGCTTGTGAAGCTGAAGATCATGCGACCGAATCCCGGCAACGTTGGCCGCACTTGGGGGCTAAATACAAAAACACGCCCTTACGCTTACAGTTATTATATTTAAGTCCACGTCCAGGAAACCCAGGCGGTCAAAATTACTCCGGCGCCCCTGACTGCGGGACGTGCCTGATAACCATACCTTGGTTTTTTTTCCCTAAAACCAACTCGACCATTAAAGTTTCTTGGCGAAAATTTTGCTCCAGCGTCAGCACTTGCTTTGATTTCCTGGACACCAAGTCGGTTGCAGTAATCGCGCATACTGAACCATATTTTATCGCTCTGAGCTTCCGCGTTTTGAGCTTACAACTTCAGGGTGCATGAAGGTATCGCGCAAGGCACTATATACACATAGGAAAAAAAAAGAAGCACACATAGGAAAGCTTGCACTAGTGGCACAAGGCTAGCGGTGCACAGGCGCTCATGGGCACCTGGCTAGTCTGGGTTTGTGGGAGCGCTCCCATCTCTCAGGGAGTCGGATGCGCTCGAATAAAGTGCCACGAACAGCTGTGGTTATCGTATGCATGGTAATAGGCCGGACAAAAGACTGCTTCCATCCGGATGCAACACAAACATCGCACCGCACATGGGACACTAATACGCACCAAGGAAATGCCTGATGAAAAAATATACACCTCGGTAAAGAAAAGAGAAGAGCATTCTCATCTAGGATCCTGAGAGCTGCAGTCGATGAAAGGCGTAAGCGACATGAGTTCTCTAAATTAGGAAGTCATACTCCCTAGCATTTTGGACGTGATGACTTCGCCCACGTGTGGGCAGCTAAATTTTGAAGAACGCGTGCGTAGTGGAATAGCACATGGTCCAGTGCTCTTGAAACTGATTATGGCGATTGCGATGGTTGACTTGGTGTCGCTTATAAATACGCGGTAATGTACTCCAGCGAGGCACCGCGTGGGGACTCCAGTGGGTCACGCAGTGAGCAGTCGTCAGGGGACCTGCGCGGCCCCCTGACTACGACTTCGTCATACAAATGCAATGAATGAAGCTTTCCTCCGTTACATTGTGAAGGATAGAAATTAAGGCAGCACCCATTTTTCGTGTCCATCCAGCTAGGCGAATGAAATTATCTTACGGCATATCTATATTGGCTTGCGGGCTGTCCTGCACCGCAGTTGACGGTAGGAATTTTCAATTAGGAATTCGCAGGCATACCACTCTTGATTTTAAGCAAGAATTGCGGGTCTTTATAGTGTGTACTGCCTCAGAAAGACAAATGAACGTACTACGTAAAGGAAAAAACACACTTTTCAGACATTAAAATGATCGCTATTCGAAATAACCTAAAGCAAGGAGAGCTTGTTGGACAATTGATGGAATATATATAGCCATAATTTGCATCGATATAGTTGTCTTTCTTGTAGGAAAAACAAGAGTGCAAGACGTGCTTAGTCGCATATTATTAACGAAAAGCTTCGATAATTCAGGAGACAGGGCTGAGGAGAAAACTGTCTGGTGAGTCGTGACATGTTTTTTTCTATGATGAATGACGGAAGTACTGCGCATCATGATATTGTTGACGTTCAGGAAGCACGAATTTATCTCATTAAGAACACTTTCTTGTAGAGGCTCCGTTACTTGTCGTCCTAAACTCAGGAAGAAACAGTCGACGTAAATTGGAAAGAATAGCGAAAGAAACCGAATGAGCGAAGAAAAGACACGAATATACTTCGCGTACTTTTTTATTCTCAGTATACACATGACCGCACGGAATTCACATTTGAGCGGGCTTTGGAGGCCTTATTCTCTAACTCTGAGAAGCGATAATAACCGAAGGCATTCAGAACAGGACATCATACTGAGAACCACGCCGTTAAACGCACAGACGTAGAGTTTTGTTTCTCCGATACCTACTTCATGAAATGTTTTTGCGTTGTGCATGTAATTCGGAGAGTTCGGCAAGTAGGCTTAACAAGGAGGATCCGACTAAATGGAAGAAACGGTGCACATCAGGTAAGATTGGTAAGTTGTGTTGAGACTGCATCTAGTCGACGACATATATAGTGCAGCAGTGTGTTCGTGCCCCTCGGTGAATTTAACCTGCTTAAAAGCTCGATGCCTAAACCGGTTCTAAGTGTTTAATAACAATTATTGCCTATTGCAAAAGAGCTTTGTTTATGTCGTTTCGTCGTGTTTCCATCTTTCGAAAAGGACTTACGGAAGATTGTGAACACACTGTTCCTGGGCGTAGATGTGTCACCATGCAAGTAAACTCTAACACAGGGCTGCAGCACGATTTAAAATACCAAAATGTATGAATAGAACATTCGGGTGGAAGGAGCTGATGAAAAATGAGGGTTTTGCAATCAGGTTATAAACATTGCATTGCTTCGAGTCATTTAGGTTTTGGGAGACCTGCGACATGCCGTTTTGCGAGCAGGCCTGCCGTTTTATTTCTGCAACGTTTAGAAAATGCCATCGTAATGAGATGTAGGGTTCGACTGGAGTATTTTCTGTACGCGGTCCTAATTAAAAAGTCAGAATTTTTCATGATCCCTTCCTTGACATTTTTTAGTGGAATATTTGCCTGCTTCAATATTTTTTACTTCAGAAAACTGTCGACACAGTGACCGCAAATAATACCAGCTCCGTAATACATCCTGTGCCCTTCATTAGGAGCAGCATACGTCTTAAGGAGACCCCTAGAGAGCTTCCGCCCGAGGGATTACAGAGTCTCCAATCTTCTTTCGCCTTATTCAGAGCTCTCAAAAAGGACCTCGACCTATACAGACGAGACTGTTTCGTTTGTTTTTCTTTTATTTTTTGTGATACGAGAGTCGAAACCCGTTCAGGGACTATTATAGACATTGCGGCTGAAATGCACGGCGGTCGCTTTTGGAATATTGAATTTTAAATCGCACCGGAAGACTGAAAGATGCAAAGAGATCTTGTAAAATACTTACAACAACGTTCGCCACAGGGAAATAAACCACTTGATGGACGTAGATGTAGCAATTTAGGCACGTTGGGAGAACTTCATAGTACAAGTGGCGCACACACACAAATACAAAGAGCTTACTCGTGTCCACCTGTTCCTTGTTTGCCTCTGTGTGTTTGCGCTGTTTCCATTGTGAAGTTTTACCACAGCTACGAGTACGTCAGCAGCTTAACCCATGCTAATCTATTCTAAGGGATACTGCGCAACAATGGCAAACATCAAAAGAAAGGTAAGTACAGGATAGGAAGAGGTATTTCGCTTTTCTTTCGTAGCACGTAATTCTTCACAGTGCTTTAACAGCGCACCTAATTTTGCATTCAGCGGAACTTAGAGGAATAAATGCAAAACCGAGAATGACACACTCGTGTTTACGACGCACGTGCGTTAAAACGCACTGGTCTTCTGCAAAGGCCGCGGTTCTCCGCCGAGCTCTGAATCGATTCCCTGTGGAAACGAGGAGCACTATATTCTCCGTATTCATACTCGCAGGGAACGCATGCACACAGGCACGCACACACGAAAACACGGATTGGTTCAACACAGTGCTACTGACACAGGGCTAAGAAATAAGGAACACACACACAGGGAATAGTGTGCACCTTATTTACTGTTTTATTTATTTATTTATTTATTTATTTATTTATTTATTTATTTATTTATTTATTTATTTATTTTTACTGCATCCCCGAAAGGCTGTCGCAGGAGGGGGAGGCAAAATACGTGGAAAAGAGTAACAAAGAGCGCTGAACAACAATGACTAGTAATACACAATTAAAATTCATCGGATGGTAAATATGTTGCGTAACTATTCGGGGCACTCCGATGTTAAGCAAAAGGAAAAGAAGAAGACTGTATTTAAACGCATCAGTACGGTGGTCGGAAATGGCATACTCAACTCATTGTAAGGTCTGGTGGTGGTAGTTCTAGTGGCTGCGATGCGTTTGCTAAGTCGGGGGAATGGCGGGGAGTTCTTTAGCCTGTATAAAAAAGAACAAGAAACTTCGGAGACTGAACGTGATGATAGAAGAGGGACTATGTGATGATCAGGAAGATCAGAACATGGTGAAAAATATTTGCCAAAGCCAAGATAAATGAGTCTCCTGGAGAGGTTCAATTTTCGTGATATCCAAGATTCACGTTGATTTTGTGATTTTGTGTTGCGTTGATAGGATATTTTGTATGGCTTGTTCGACAAAATAATATTCAAGTGTTGTACGGACAGGCGTCGTATAAGTGAGGAATCGTGCGCTAAGTGGGACTGAACGTAATGTGCGCTGTAAGAAGCCTGACCTTCTGAGCGCATCCTTGCACATCACTTCGATGTGATGCGACCAAGATAAATCGCGAGTGAATAGAAGGCCTAGATATTCATTCCTAGATGACAGAACTAAATAACATTTTCTTGAGGGGAGCGATTAAACGAATAGGTAAACAGACAACGCAAAGAACGCTTTGTAAATTCGATACAAATTTTCGGAAGTCTATTCGCATTTACAAGGCGTCACCCCTTAACTGAAATAATGTAAGTGGAGCCTTTATGATGATATGATATTAAAGAATTTTAATCGTATTGTACAAAACCCAGTACTCAGCGTACATGCTGCTTTTAAGAGCATTATTGTTTGGAAGATCATCTACGAAAATCCCAAAGAGAAGCAACAAGCAGACCTAATGTTCAACTATAAGGCACGTCAGGCGTTGCACTGCAAGCGTTGAAATGACAAGACCCAAAGAGTACGTACCGAGATTGATTGGATAGAAAAGTAAAAATCAAGTTAAGTAACACTTGGTTGTTAAGACTGACAGTGGTCTTATTCGACACTCTGGAGATTAACACAGCATCGAAAGCTTTTCAAAAATCTTTAAATGCTACGTGAATTTGATCACCTGTATCGAATACCTAAATTCTTTCATCGGGAAAATCACTGAGCTGGGCTGTGATCTCCAATCCGCGTAAGAAACCGTTTTGAGCATCAGAAAGAAACATTATTGGACTCCGAAAATTAGATCATATGTTTGTAAATCATGAGTTCGAATATTGAGTTCGAATATCAGTTCGAATATCACGAACGTAAATGACAGGTCATAACATGGAAATCGTGACATGCATGTCATGAGCGACATGATTTACATGCCACGGTCTTGGTGCTCTCTTGGCCGTTTCGTTGGTGGGATGTATAGGAAAATTGGTATGCAACAACATGACTGCATGACGAACATAAATGACAGGTCATAACATGAAAAGCATGAAATGCATGTCATGGGCGGCATGATTTACATGCCACGCGTTTCGTTAATCGCATGTATACAAAAATTGCTATGGCACAACACGACAGCATGATGAACGTAAATGACAGGTCATAACATTAGAATCATGACACGCGTGTCATGAGCAGCATGGTTTACATGCCATACTCTAGGCGCTCTTGCGGCCGTTTCGTTAATTGGATATATACGAAAATTGCTATGGCACAACACGACTACATGACTATCATAAATGACAGGTCATAACATGAAAATCGTGACATGCATGTCATGAGCGACATGATTTACATGCGACAGACTTGGTGCTCTCCTGGCCGTTTCGTTAGTGGGATGGAAGCGAAAATAGGTATTCCACAACATGACTGCATGATCGAAGATCAATGACAGGTCTGAACATGAAAATCATGACATGCGTGTCATGAGCGACATGATTTACGTGCCACGCGTTTCGTTAATGGTATGTAATGAAAGTTGGTATGCCGCAACATGACGAACATAAATGACAGGTGATAACATGAAATCATGGCATGCATGTCATGAGCGATATGATTTACATGCCACGGTCTTGGTGCTCTCCTCGGTGTTTCGTTAATGGGATGTATACGAAAATTGGTTTGGCACAACATGACTGCATGACGATCATAAATGGGACGTCATAACATGAAAATCGTGACATGCATGCCATGAGCGGCATGATCTACATGCCACTCGTTTCTTTAATGGAATGTATACCAAAATTGCTATGGCACAACACGACTGCATGACGAACGTAAATGACAGGTCATAACGTTAGAATCATGACATGCGTGTATGAGCGGCATGGTTTACATGCCACAGTCCTGGTGCTCTTGCGGCTGTTTCGTTAACTTCATATGTACCAAACTCGGTTTAGCGAGACAACAATGCAAATCCATTTTACGATCCTGATGCGTGCTTCGCATTTCCTTGATTCCCACTGCACGTGCGATCTGCCAATTTTTTTAACATTAAAAGACGCGTGATCCACAACGTAACAGGAAGAATAAGAATTTAGAAGTATCATTATCGTGAGAAATACCATTCGCTTCAAGCTGGCTATAGGAAGCACTTGAAGTTTCCTATAGCCAGCTTTAAGCGATTATACGAATATTATCAGTATGGCCCATATTGTGGTAAGTACAAAACATATCGGATTTTTGGCACAGGAAAAGAAATGGATTCAAAGGCTGCTTTATTATCTCGTATGCCATCTACAACAACCCATTTATAACCACAGTCGCGGACCCTAGCGCAGAGAAAAACAAAACCAGAAATTACCGCGTCTCTTGTTACATCACTCATGATTTGCTTTAAGCCGAAAATCAGCGAAAAATTCAATGTTTTCTTGTAGATTTTGTAGCTGTGACATAGCGGAAATAACCGCCACTGTTTATCGGAAACAAGAAAATCACTCATGCGTATCAGATTCAGCGAATGAGGTGCTACTTCTTGGATGTATGCACTGTAGGAAACAGAACGGCCTGTGATCAGGATAGGTGGTTGGTAAAAGACGCCCACAACAACACCCAATGAAACCGAACGCTCTCTAATCAGTTTAGGTGGGTGGCAAAAGGCACCCACAACAGTACTCAATGTCCCAAATAATATTTACACCAAACAGACTCGGTCTGAGATGGAGCACCAAGAACAGAGAGCTTTAACTCAGGGTGTAAATATGAAGTAGCCACACCTCCTCTGTCTTTGTTCTACCAGTTCTGATGACAGTAAAGGCTGGTAGCAATACTTCTGCGTTACAAATTTAACTATGAAACCACGTTTCCACGGCTTCAATGATCACGAGGAAATAACAAATCTAATGACAAGAAATGGGGAAACTTGACTAAACTTCTGGTGTTAATGTTTGATATTCGGATATTGTCGACGACGTCACGGGGACTTCATCGAAAACTGGAAGCAGTAGCTAAGGAAAACGCTCTGTTGTTACGACTACGAGAGTGCGCAATCGTCGTAGTCGGCGCGTCCCGGTTGTAGCGCACGCTACACATGAAGAAGCACATGTTCTACACTATACGCGCACGGAGGAGTGGCTCGTGCGGTATAGATTTTAGTTGCATACCATCGCTTTCTTCTCATATAACGTAGGCTGTCTGAATAGTCAGATATGCGTTGACTGGAATCCTTCAGATTAGACGCATTTTTCAGAATTTGGCCTTTACGGCGAAAATCTACAAGTTTCAAACCAATGGGGCGGGTACGGCCTGTGCCGCGTCTAGCGATATTGTGTTACATTTCGTTCTGCGGGTACTCCATGAGAGACGTTTCCGTCAAAAATTTTCCAAAGGCTTTGGCTAATACCCCATTATCATCATCCGGACATGCGGAAAATCGTAGCAGAGTCCAAGTGTTACAGCACTGTCTGCTTTCCAGTTCGTCATGTCGAACTATGAGTTTATCAGCGTCTCATTAAGAGAACAAAGTTGCCTTTTAGTTCAGCCGGCTCTTTCCCGGTGTAAGTGCGCGTGTTCTTTTTTTCTCTAAATTTCTTACGACTGCCAATGTTATCTACTGGTGTAGAGGTTTCTCTAGATTGCCAATACCTCTTTCGCACTAAGATGCCGCAACCGCTTCCTGTGCAACATCTAACCGTATAAAGCGCCTCGCGACTACACTATCGCCTCATCTATAACGATGCTTTTCTAAAGCCGTAACAAACGCATGTCGGCTACACACTTTAACCTCTATCTACGGTGAAAAGTTCTTGTTTGTTTCTGCGAAGTACTGTATAAATCTACGCACATATATTCAGCACGGAGTTGCGTTGGAGCAGCCCATGACCGCTCAGCAAGGCGGTTATAGTTTCGCAATATGTGGTGCTTTCAACATGAGCTCTAAACGTCGCAAGAGGACCGCCCCAGCCTCCAACAATTTCCAAGGAACGTCGTCGACGAAAACCGAATATTCTAGAAGGTCTCGCGCTGACGTAGGCAATATGTTTCGTCTTCGGCTACCCTTTACGCTCCATTGCATATGCTAACCAAGGGCCACACTCGCACACTTCAGAAATGCGTAAGAATCGTTGCGAGATCTGCTCTCTGCGACCTTTCCGTTTACGACTAGTACGAGGACTGCTATTTCGCGCAAAACAAAACGAGAGAGGAAGACACGTAACCCGAAGTCAAGCGTAAAAGAATGAAGGAGGAGTTGAGAGCCGTGGAAGGCGTGCCCCATCATAGGTGGAGCAGAGCGTCTGCCTCGCACGTTACGTAACGGCAATATACGGCAAGGCGCGCCGTATCCCATAAATAACTGTGTGAAATTCCGGCCCCAAGAACGTCACCAGCACCACAAGAGCTCAGTAGGGGGATGGCCTTGAGTGCCCTTTCGGGTGTCGTTATCTGGACACACAAGGCGGCCGACGACTGGTACGATGACCGTCTGTATGGCTTTCTTCATTCCAGCCAACTCTAGCATTTGTTTCTTTTTTTGTATTTCCCAGATTCGCCCTCGTCCCTTTTATGAATGAGATTGGAGCATTTTAAATGAAGTCGTCGAATACCCGGGTTAAATCCTCAAAGCGCTATGCAAGGAAGGCAAAACTGACCGCATGGTTAAATGAGTGGGCAATATTTCAAAGTGTTCCATGCGGCGAATACGCACAGGATTTACTTGTGCTTGCCAGTAAAGGAAAAATTGCGGTATATAGTGGTGTTTTCACGGTACATTGTTTTTCTCTGCCTTTGCCCTGTTCGCGATTAGTCAAGCTTGTTTGAATCTTGAAATATGGGTTATCGATAATACCATTGTGGTTATTTGATTTCCACACTGTCTCGCACGAACCTATTCTTTTCGAGCCTATTGAAGCAACCACAAATATTTCAGGTGCTTATCCCAATTCCCCAAATTCTGCCTATTACCGCGCATAGACGCTGTCACTCACGTGCTTCGTCTTGTTTCATCTCGCCGAGCCGCATCGCAAAGCTACGTTATATGTTGCCGAAAAGCGATACATACTCTATTCAACTTACAATATTTCGCGTTCCGAACGCTCGGTCTTTTATATATAAGGGTCAAGTACACAATATAATCCAAGGCGAACAATTGAATCAGAAGTGTCATATATTTACATATTTTCTACCTGCCTAAGTAGTTCTGGCGCACCGAGAACGAATTGGAGAAAATGTTCCTGGAGACTGGAACTAATGACTTGAATGACGTCTCTTCTACACGCGACAACACAATAAAATAGTCAATATGGAGAACGAAATAATGTTCGAGACCGAAATAAGCGCGCAAAAAGCGTGAAATGCAAAGCTCTTGGGGGCGCGTAGGGTGCCTAGCGAACGATCTGGGACCTCGGCAGTTATTGGCACCTAGGTACACTGTGGTTTCGTCGTAGATGAGTGAGGTTTATTACACGTGGCGTATCGTATCAGATTTTTTGATCACAGGAACAAACGCGAACATCATAAATAGTGTTAGAGACTGACGACAAAAAAAAATTAAGAAGAGAGAGCCATTTCCAGCATACCACGGGGTTACAAGTTCGATGAATAACGTGATCGCTGCGCAGGAAGGATTTGGTTTGCTTTCGAACAGGGCTTTGTCGTGAGTGATCCTATTAGCGAACGTGCTCTGCGAAATCCTGGAGCAGATTTGAAAGTGAGATTGGCGTTCTGAATCTACCTACCAACCAGGAATTCAATCTAGTTTTCGTGTCGAGAAAGAAGAAAATAAATTGAGCTTAGATATAAGAGGGGTCTAAAAAATAATGGAATGGAAACGTTACGGCGTTCGAGACACAGATCTTGCCTTAGGGCGAAAAAACGCGATTCCTCTTTTCACTGTGGCCTCCGTAACTTCTGTGACGTGGGCCAGATAAGAGGTACCTCGACTAGCTGCGCTTTCACTGTCCGGATTATTTAAAGCTTTCATTTGAACCTACTGCTGCATATATTTTGTTCACTGTGAACTTCGGTTTCTCTTCTCCTTTACGTGAACATTTGAAATTAGCAGAGAGCGCGGTGGCGATAACAGACGCATCAAGAAGATATTATTCCGAGGAGAGAGCACAGCCGCCATAGCGAAACTTCCATAGGTAGCGAAGATGGTACGTAATTTTTAGAAGTCGTATGCCCACTTAGCTTCAGCAACGCCGAATTAATTTCAATACACATTGAAATAGACGCAAAACAATTTATGAAATAAGCGCACATGTCCCACGAGCGTCATCTCAGTAGTACAAAAGTTATTCACGATGGATATAGCGCGTAGGTAAAGATATGCACGATTAGGTGAATAATTTGCGTTACGTCAGTTCTGACACTGTCCGTTAACCACATTTGCACGTGATAGCGCAAACACTGCTGGGCCAAATAAAGGTCGAGTCTTTACGCGTACCCAACGAATCACTCCATCACGAGAAGGAGTCCATGCTTAAATACTTCATTTAAAAGCAAGCGCAAAACAGCCCCAAGGGAAACAACTCTTCACGCCAGGTTTACTCGTGCCTACTTTTGTCGGGCACATCATACTTTTCTCTTCAATGTGCGTGTGACCGCAGTAAATACATGAAACCGAACAACTCAATCTTGCAATTGCAAACCGTTTCCCGAAACATCTGTCGTGCTCGCATTTCGAAAGTCTCCCCACCTAACTCCGGTTGCTTCGTTTGGTTCGAATGTTTCATGCAGTTTTTCTTTTTTGCCCGTCAGACCGCAACGGAGGAATAGATTCCATAGGAAATAGGACCTTCACTTCAACGTTTATACTGTTTTCTACCCAGACGTCGGCCCCATGCCCGCGAGATGGGTGTTGTATAGATGGATTTGTCACGGGCATGAGCTCGGCGCAAACGCGCACAATGTGTGTGCGGATTTTCCATGGCATTGAAGCACAAAACTAGCGCAGTCTAAGCGCTGCCAGTAATGGATGGAACAGAAGATCGGAAAATACAAACTGAAACCGGCAGCCCTATGTCACAGGCAAACCTTGAATGTGGTGGAATACTCTGAACGAAAAACGCGAAAGCGGACGGAAGCAGGTTTGTTCCTCGATTCGCTGCAGCGAATGAAGACAATTTCCTTTTTCGTGCACAGCAAGGATCCGTTTCTTTTCTTCTTATAGATTGTGCATTAAAGGAGCCTCTTTCTTGCTCACTCGCTATATTTACTTACCGGTCCGTGACACCGCATCTTTTTGATGGCGCAAAAAAATAAATTGAGGCAATTGCACGAAATCTTAACGATAGAACAGAGGCTGTGCAGCGAAAATTTCAGTCTCCGTGGATATGCGTACTGAGATCGCATAAAATTCTTCAAGTGAAATTTGACCCCCACATCTATTTCAATACCTCCATAGGAAGACGTCGTAGGCATCACCTAACATTCGAACTGTATTTCTGCCCTAACAATGTGTTTATCTTTACGTGCTTCCCACGAGCAAAGCGTGAGTGGAATATTTACGCCAGATGGTGGTCGATGCAACCCACTGTCGATAAATTTGTTGAGCTTCCCCGCCACTCTGGTGTCAGCATCCAGCAGGTGACGCTCTCTTGTGTTATTGCCATTGCTTTTTCATCTCAGGTTTATCGAAAATCTGTTTTTTGAACAATTGGCGATGCCATTCAATTTTTCTTGTCATGGGAATGTCTGTTTTTTTTGCCGATGTTTTTTGTGTAAATGCGGAATATTTTGAGAAGCGAACAAGTTATTTTTATAAAGAGGGGACTAGTGTTTTTACCAATTACGTTAAACACGTATATGACATAATCGTTAAGTGATCATTTGTTCTTCATTTGTATGAACGTGTGCACTTAATACAAACTCGTGTAAAAATCCCTGACGTGATTAAGAGTGTTGTGAAATAAATAAAAAATATATTAAAAGATTGTGGGCAGCTTGCGTTACCTACGGGCGCAGGGCTATGTCACAGCGGAGCTGGTGGCCTTCCGCCTCTTCTTTTACCCGTTCTCACCTTAACTTCCTTCCCCCACCTCCTTGCTATAACGCACTGTGCATGGATATGCTATGCTTTGCCCTCGCCCCTTTTCATTTCATTTTCTTAACTGCTACACTACCCCTCTTCACCCACACCTCCCCTTCTCACCCCTTTGTTATACCTTACTCTGGCGCTGTGGCCGTACCCTGCTCCTTTATCTCCTACTCAACCTCACATTCCTCCTCTCCACCTTAAATTTCAACTCCACCCCCACCCCTATACAAGGGTGGGAGTGGCTATACTATTACTATAGAGGGCTATACTATGCTTTATTCTCCGCTCTCCTTCGTTCTATTCTGATCAGGCTCACTTCCCTTTCTCAATTTCTTGGTGCACCATAGTATAGAGAGATGCGCTTGGCTATTCACCAAATATAGGGGCTTTTTTCGGAAGCAGAGTCACCTGCTGGCGTTGCTCTTTAGTGAAACACATGCCGTTATGAGGCGGCCTGGGTTGGATTCCTTCGATGGAACCCGGCTAGAGTTCTCCCGACGTTAGCATTAAGAACTTGAAGGAATCGTAAAGTATGTTGTATCTAAGGCGTTCTGATCTGCTGACGCGAAATGTTTACTAGTTGCGAAGAAGAATTTTTTTCAGCGTTAGCAGAGAGGACAGTGACGCTTCGTTCCCGAAGCCCTTTGATGCATGCCCGCTATGCCGACGTTTCTGCGGACGACATCGAACACGCGCGTCGGACGACATCGGACGACGTCGCATGACATTTTACCTCGTGCTAGAAGAGTTTCGCTGTGAAAAGCCGGGAGCATCATCGCACGGGCTATTTAGGCAACGCTTTTAAAGAAACAAAACAAAGGAAAACAAAGTGTTTTATATAAGGTTTGTTCATTCCGTTGTGTATGATGACGCATTTCTTGGTTGTTTTTGAATTTTAATGTTAGCTTTCGAATGAGCAGCAACAGTGCTAAAGCCTACTTGTTGATGAGGCGCCTGATCTAATTGCCGCAGAAATACTTTACGAGCGTCGATTTCCGAACTGCAGTAAAAAAGCTTCTATTCGAAAAAAAAAAGTGTATAGAATCACTGTGAACGTACCTTTTAATATACAAGTGAAGTCTGTACTGCTCAGACTGTGTCGGTCTAGTAGTAGTCGGCGCAGTTACAGAAAAGCCGGTTGCGCTGAAAAAAGTGGAACCCCTGGCGCAGTCTGTGAAGCGGCTGAAGAAACTAACGAATTCGTGTAAAAAAAAAAAGAAAGCCCTGGGCTCATATACGTGGCCGAGAACACTGATGCACTAGAATATAAGAAATTTAGCACCGCTTCTGCTGTCTGAACACGAGATTCTGGCTTTTGATGGAAAGTGTCTTAAGCGCGAGGCTGCATAGAAACGCCGGGGAGACGTGGCTGTGTCGATATAGGCACGAGTGCCTTGAATTTTTGATAACTGTGTCCGTATATCAAATTTTTCGAATACCCCCTAATTGAATTCGAATATATAACTTCAAATGAAGAATCAATTGTCGAATGTCATGTGACAAGTTTATTATCAGTGACCATATTGTATCAAACAGTTAATTATGTTTAAAATGTACTGACGGGGAACTGTCTACGCGAAATATACTATCACTAGCAACACACAATCTAGACTAGATTGCGGTATTATGAGCATGTTGGTAAAATATCGCAGAATTAGGCAAGCGTTTACAAGCACATAAGTCTGTCATGAAGGTCACGTGGCCACAAGGTCACACGGTGAGGCCGCCTCGATACATCCCGGAGAGATTCCGGAGGAAGTTTCTGATGCGGGCGGCAGAACAGCACGTTTTGGCTCTTATAGGCGTGAAGCACACCAGCATGCGTACATCAATGCCAACGGTGCCGCCCAGCGCATAGTTGATCCCTGTTGTGACCATGCACGCTGGCAGCGACAAGCCATACGTAGTGGAACGCTCGTCGTTGGCCGCCATGAAGCCTGTGTGCACTGACGAGGGTTAACCGCATAGCTGTTGTGGCCTGGGCACCTCGCGTAAGTGCGGAACACCAGTCATATCTGGCAACGTCACTGCAGCGCACATTGAAATTTTGAGAAAATTCGAGTTATCCCGATAATGAGAAAATTTTGAATACCTCCTCTTCGAAATGAATACGAATATTCACCAAGTAAAATTTCTGGAGCATTCCAAGCATTCGAATTTTCACCCACGCCTTAGCGTCGACGAACGTGCTTAGGACTTTGGAAAGGCATTAATGAAGCAACCCTGGGAAACGAAAAAAGGAACACAGAAAGAAGGTAAGGAAAGGAGGACTAAGAAAGAAAGGATGGATGGGCGAAAACAAAGAACAAGTGAGGGAATGAACGAGCGGAAGAAAGAAGGAAAGAAAGAAAGAGAGAAGGAAAGAAAGCAAGCAAGAAGGAAAGGAACACGGAAAGATAGAAATAATGAAAAGAAAAGAAAGAAAAGTAGTAGGTCAGGGAATTACACACGGAGTTTTGTATTCCTCCATTTTCTCGTCAGGGGTAGGGCCGCTGATTTTTCATCTGTCAGAAACTAGTTTCATAAGCAGGGAGCTATGCTCAAGAAATAGCGAAAAGCACACTAATCAGATATGCACATAGAAAAAAGAAACCACAAATGTTACAACTGACCTCCAAGTAGCGGTCATATTTTAAAAATATTAAACCACATTCTGGTGGATATATGGCCGACATTTCAGCATTAAAGGCCATGCTCTGATACCTTTAGGCGAGCCTCCCTTCTAGATAGACAAAGAGAATGGTAGCGCACGCACCTCCACTTACGTCAGAGGCAGCACTTTGGAACAGGAACATATACGACTGGTCTAGAGTGGTGCCCGGCCAGATTGCCGTTGAACCTCACCGACAATTGTAAGTGGCTGGTCCTTAACGTAGCAATGTGAAAGGAGTCGGGGTGGGGGAGTTTACGATGGCAAGGCAAAACTCTTGTACCCACTTCACTATTCTTAAAAGGAAAGCTGTTTAGGGCCATCGCAAGAGCGCCGTGTTGTAAAAGCGACAAAAAATAGAAAATGTGGGCTTCAATCCATGCTGTGCCCAACTTGGGAATGAATCCCTCTTCATAGACGCGTGGTACTAGGTCGGATAACTTTTTGGTGATAGCCCAAACAACCATATAACTTCCAGTGATGAACAAAAAGTGCCAATTGGGAGACTTGAAGGGCCATTTACGGGAAATAATTCTGTGCGAGACATTTCGTAATCCATTTGAGTAGAAGATTACAGAGGCACGCTTGAGTGATGTATTACACGACAATGTACACAAACGTTCACTTGAGAACAAGACCATCCGCAAGGTATTGGCAGTGAGGGCGGTAAACGTAGCGCATACCACTATAGGCAAGCATTTATTTTAGCTGAGCCAGTTCTGTGCTGGAGGTGCACATGTTCAAAGTACATACCGCATCACATTGGCAATTGATTTGATCGTTGTGTGAAAGATACAACTACGTCGAATTATCATGTACTTGCTGGAATTTGCAGAGACTGGCGTAGGCAGCAATAAAAATCATACACTTCAGTAAAAATTTTGTTCCATATATTCATACGTGCCTTTCAATGCTTCCGCAAATATCTTATGCGATTCCCTTTCAGTTAAAAGATAAGCCAAACAATACTTAAGTTTGCGCGACTGCCATTAAGGATTTTAGATTCGAGTAAAGATTAAGGCATTTCTTAGAAAGGGACACGCTCATCTTTCGACCGACAACTAATACTGCAGGCAGAAAAAGAATACGGGAAGTTATTTACTGTGTCCATATGAGCCTGGACAGTACACGCAATAAAAGATGACGAAAACAGACTTCCACTGGGTGGAACGAACCAAGGCCATCTACGCGAGGAACTGTGGTTTCGGCTTCTGCAGGCGGCAAGTTGTGACTTGCTTTCTTTATCTAAATCCTGGTCTCAGTTTAGGCGCTGACTTTTAGATTGGCCTGAAGAAAATCGCCGAACATTTGTGAA
Source organism: Hyalomma asiaticum (assembly GCA_013339685.2). Lineage (NCBI taxonomy): Eukaryota > Metazoa > Arthropoda > Arachnida > Ixodida > Ixodidae > Hyalomma > Hyalomma asiaticum. Next base: position 59,799,945 of record CM023482.1, read on the forward strand.
TTCGCAAAGTGTTTTGAGTTTCTGTACACAGCAACACAAAAAGGAAAAGGAACGCCGCTCACGCCCAAATGACCTGAACGATGCTAGAGTGAATGTGCGTCCAGTAGGACGCAGGTGTCACTTCGCATAAAACCACTCGGCAGTTCTAGATCAATACTCCTAATGCACCGAAAGTGCCTGGCATATCCCACCGTTTATGAAGCAGAGACGAATTAAGAGAGATATGCTGAAGACATACCATTGCCAACTGCCGCCGTCTCGAGTATTATTACCCTGAGGACGTCTCTAAGAGACAAAGCAAAACAAATACAAATACAAATGCTCACTTAACTGGAGCAATTCGGCACGAGAAAGAGGCGCTAGATTAATTATAATTGTCCTGAGGCCCACGCACAACTATAACACAAACACGCCCTCCCCCTTTTCCAGCGGACCCAAGAACCACTCCCGTAAATCTACCGCGCCGTAGTACAGCCCCGTTCATTACCGCATGGCAAGTGGCTTAGCAGGCCATCCTACGTTCGTGGAAACGGTGGGGAAACGGTGGTTTAGCCCAAGTAGTGGGGAAATCCCTCGACGCTCCCAAAGCATGACTGAATGCGCTAATCAGCCGAGTGGGCGCCCCATGTGTTTGCGATAGATATCGCGAATGCCTCCCGCTCCTCGAGAGGGCGAAGTGAAGCTGCCTTATACAGATCCAGTGGGTCAACAGAAAAGCCTGCAGACAAGCTAATCCTGTTGGGTTATCGCATGGGGACACTATCAGATGTCCAGTCGTGCGTAAAGTATGACAGGTTATTCCTTACTGCCATTGCTGTTCCTAAGAGTATCAACTGTCGTTTCTCATCGCCTGGCTTCGTCTGGCGTTCTCCGCTGTGGAGGCCTAAATGTGTCTTGCATAGTTGACACATAGTAGCCAGAGCTTATCAGATCTTACTTAACCAACTGCTGCTGCTAGGACTTTCCCGTCATGAGCTAACAGTATAGAGCACACGTGATAATGCTTACTTATAGTGGTATATCAACAAAGTGAGACAGCTCAACGTGGTAGGTAAAATCTGTGCTATCACTCAATGAGTTCGGAGTCACTACGGTAACATACAATCCAGATTTATTTCCAGAAAATACAAAGTTCTAGTGGAGTGGATGGCATATAGGCTAAAAGCTGTTTGAAGAACGGCTTGGCTGTGCCACTGGTCCGTTACAAGGCGTAGACTGGGGCACACAAAAAAGTAATACGTTCAGAGACTCAAATATACATGATCTACATATATATGGAAAGGAAATACCATTGAAAAAAGAATACATTTCAGGGGATATCATTATATTACGAATTACTATATCATGGCGAGCAGTCTTCGATGGTATCTGCAGATAAAGACAATGGACGGCTCTGCATGAGTTTTGGTTGTCTCAAGAAAGGGAGAAATTAAACGGCCCCACCTCTGAGCCATTCACTTTGACAACTATGATATCTATTGCGTGATCGTGTTAGTGTGCATTTTATAAACAATAAACTTTATGAAAAGTTGATATTAATAATTTTTATTATAACTTAAGCAGGTGAATTTCAGATGTGAAAGGAAGGTTTATGAAAATAATTATCGCCAATATACGTTATCCTAACTGCTGTATTTAGCAGACTATAGAGAAATGATGCATTGGATGCATTATATCTCCATCTTTTACTGCATTGTCACCACGCGACCTGCTTCGCCTACTATATACAACATTCCGTACAGCTAAAGACTAAAAAATAAAATAAAAAGAAACTTACCACCTGCATAATGGGTAATAACTTCCGTTTACGCATAGTTTCTTCAAAGCTCGAACTTTCTTCGCAGTAGTCGGCTCCGTGAACACGCATGAGCACTTATTTCATGTTTAGGGGATTTGCGCTTCGGCAGCCGAGTCTTTTCGCCGTATAGGAGGTCATCGAGGGCGTATTTTTTAGTATAAAAGCTGCGACGACTGAGGCAGTGGAAGCATCGGGCGATGCTGCGAAATGCAGTTGTCGAAGTTTAGCCTTGGCAAAAAATTTTTGTGAGTTCCCAGGTCGCTTCAACTGTTTGGTCTGTTTTTTTTATGTGCACACATGGTGGTCAGTGGTCTCGGATCGTTGTCTTGGACGTAGCCAGTGGTCTCGGACGTCAGTGGTCTCGTACGTAGCCTTGGAACTTAGTCTTCTGTTTTCGAATGTAGCCGCAGGACACATTACATTGTCCTAAATAGTGCCACCTTTAGAGAGCGGATAGAACAGCTCAGTCATGTCGTACAAGAGATATTTGTGGTGTGAGAAGTGGTGGCGAGAGAGAGATTCCCGCGAGTCTTAAAGCGGCCAGAAGAAAAGGGGAGGATGTCGTACTGATGTTGACGTAGCACCAGTCATGTGGTCTCCACTTTGCCTCATTGCCCTTGAAATCTCATCTTTGACTTGCAGTGGTTGGTTAGTCCAAAAGCTGCACTTAGGCTTCAAAGGCAAGCTCTTGAGGAAAGATACCATAGCTTTCTTGAGGAAAGTTATCATAGTACCCCACGATCCCATGAACAAGAAAGGATACAGCCTGACGTTGTAAAAAGTACGGATGCGTAAATTCCATGTCTGCGCCCTTAACACAGACCCACTGCTGTCTGACGTAAGGTCGTCTTGGTCGACCCTGTTAAGTTTCGCTGAATGGCTAAGCTATTGGCACACAATATCTGGGTGTCCAATCTTCCCGCAGCGACGTATGCGTTGGCGTGCCTTGTATGCATGACCCTTAGCAAGATGGTCCTTTGCTCCACAACGATAGCGAGCTAGAAGTTGCGAGGTACCTTGTATTGGATTCTGGCATGCACACATTTTATTATGGTCATCACATTCATTTGCTTGTTTGGATGTGCAGTTGGAAACGCTTCCTTATTTTAACGTGGCAAACAGAGGCATAACAGCGAAACTCGTTAGCTTGGCTCACTACTGGTTCGTAATGGTTTGCAAGTGCGAGAGCTGTGAGAGCGTCATTGAGGAGCCTCTAAAAAAATTGGCAGATCCCACGTGCAGTGGGAATCAAGGAAATGCGAAGCACGCATCAGGAACGTCAAATGTATTTGCATTGTTATCTCGCTATACCGAGTTTGGTACACATGAAGTTAACGAAAGAGCACCGTGACTGTGGTACGTAAACCATGCCCCTCACACACGCATGCTATGATTCTCACGTTATGGCTGTCATTTACGTTCGTCATAGGAGTCATGTTGTGCCATAGCAATTTTGGTATACATCCCTTTAACGAAACGCGTGGCATGTAGATCATGCCGCCTGATGACATGCATGTCATGATTTTGATGTTATGACCTATCATTTATGATCGTCATGCAGTCTCTTGTGCCATAGGAATTTTGGTATGCATCGCATTAACGAAACGGCAGTATAGCGCCAGGGCCGTGGCAGGTAAACCGTGCCGCTCATGACATGCATGTAATGATATTCATGTTATGACCTGTCATTTATGATAGTCATGCAGCCGTGTTGTGCCATAACAATATCGGTATACATCCCATTAACTAAACGCATGGCATATAAATCATGTCGCCCATGACATGCACATAATGATTTTCATGTTATGACCTATCATTTACGTTGGTCATGTAGTCATGTTGTGGAATGCCAATTTTCGTACACACCGCATTAAGAAACGCGTGGCATGTAAATCATTTCGCTCATGACATGCATGTCATGATTTTCATGTTATGACCTGTCATTTATATTCATAATGCAGTCATGTTGTGGAATATCCATTTTCGTATACATTGCATTAACGAAACGGCCAGGAGAGCACCAAGACTATGGCATGTAAATCATGTCGCTGATGACATGCATATCATGATTTTCATGTTATGACCTGTCATTTACGTTGGTCATGCAGCCATGTTGTGACATGCCAATTTTCGTATATGTCCCATTAATGAAACGCGTGGCATGTAAATCATGTCGCTCATGAGACGCATGTCACAATTTTCATGGTACGACCTGCCGTTTATGTTCGCCATACAGTCATGTTGTGGCATACCAATTTTCGTATACATCCAATTAACGAAACGGTCAGGAGGGCACTAGGACCATGGCATGTAAATCATGCCGCCCATGACATGTATATCACGATTTTCATGCTATGACCTGCCAGTTATGTTCGTCAGGAAGTCATGTTGTGCCATAACACTTTGCGCATACATCCCATTAGCGAAACGGCCAGGAGAGCACCAAGACCGTGGCATGTAAATCACGCCGCTCATGACATGCATATCATGATTTTGATGTTATGGCCTGTCATTTATGTTCGTCATGCAGTCATGTTGTGGCATACCAATTTTCGTAATCATCCCATTAGCGCGTAGGCGGTTAGATAGATAGATAGATAGATAGATAGATAGATAGATAGATAGATAGATAGATAGATAGATAGATAGATAGATAGATAGATAGATAGATAGATAGATAGATAGATAGATAGATAGGCTCAAAGTCGCCGAAGTTCACTAAAAAATGCTTCGCATTTAATAGCAATAACGCAAATGATTTTCTTTGTACTTTTTCAAATAATCTAGTCACGTAGCACCTGACAAGTAACGCTTCCAAAATTGCAGTCTTCAATGAGGATCCGTAAAGCAGCCAAGTATATTTCCGGCGTCTCACGGCTGCCAGGCGACTGAACCGCTGTCAAGCCACGATGATGTTGACGGAAGGCTTCAAATGTCCAGAAAGTAGAGAGATTGCGGAGTTCTTCTCTCAGAGAGGCATGGAGGTATTGACGGCAGTATTCATGACTGGCGAGTCCGCCGGATTTAGTGCAGAGAAAATTCATCGCCCCTCCGTGCCACCATAGGCGTGCAGAATCGTATTGCGGAGTCCGGCCGACAGCTTAGAAGCTCCTGAAGCCACCATGGGCGTTTAGAAGGCATGCTTGCATTGGACCCGACGAAACTGCTAAATGATCAGGTTAAGGCAGAAAAGGCAGTGGTGATTGTAAACCCGGAACGCTCATTGCGATGGTCTGGTAGGATCTTATAGGAGCTGATAGAAGTCGGTAGCAAACTTGCATGAGCTGAAGCGTACTATCCTGGTCGGTATTACGTTTTATTTAGCAGGCTATAGAGAAACGATGCGTTCGTTGTTGTAGTTGTTCATTGTTGTAGTTGTTGTTGTTGTAGTCTTTACTCTGGCACATGCCCGCCCTGGGGGATTGGCCAAGATGAGAAAAGTATAAATGGCTACCTGCGAAGTACTGCGACATGTCATTCAGAATAGAATAATCTGAAGGAATTTAATAGTAAAGAGTGCGATTTCATTAACAGAATCTCCCTGAATTAATTACAAATTTTGCAACAGTTCAGCATACTTTGATGCATCAACTTCATCCTCCATCATTGCACCCACACGACCTGCTCCTTCTTCCTCTATATAGGTACAACACTAACGGCTAAATCTTGAGAAATCGATTATTTTCGTGATTTCCGAGATTGGACTATATTAACTATAGGCATGTTTTCGAGAACTATAAAACTGCAGAATTAAGGGATTTCGGTGATGGAGGCAATTTTTTCTGGAACATTTTGCCAGAGAAAAGAGGGACAAGCACGGTGGGCCACGATACTATGTGTGCTAACGTCGTTGTCTTCTATTTTTACGGGACTGGGGGCTATGGGCAGCGCGAGGTCGTGCAGGAGGGGAAGCTAATTATTGCGCTTAATTCAGAATAAAAAGTCGCAGACGGTGCAGCTAAATTTTTAACAGCGGATTAGTTTGATAGTTTAAGTAACTAAAGGATCTTACGTGCCAAAACTACCTATGATTGTGTGGCGAGCCCTGTATGGACGGCTCCGGTTTGAAAACGATCAACTGGGGTTCCTCAACGTGCTCCTAAATCTAAGTGCGCGGATATTTTTCTTCGTTTTTTTTTTTTTTGCATGTCGCCCCAGCGAAATAAAGCGGCCCTGGGTAGGATTGAACCCGCGGCTCGAGCTCAACGAACAACCTAGCAGCTAAGCTACCAATGCGGTTTGCAGGATCGTTTAGGCTGGCAAGAAAGAGAGAGAGAGAAAGAGGGGGGAGGGAGAGGTTTTGATTACTAGGTTACGTCGGTAATTTCTCATGGTATCAAATTCAAGCTGACTTTTAGTATTATTCGAGCTTTATGTACGTCCCCGAATATCATCTACGTTTTACCAAAAGCATAGACGGAGTGTTACGCCCTTGTAGCACGTGAAGAACCCCGAAGGCGAAACGTCGATTGGTCGTCATATGTAGGCTTTATTGGCACCAGGGCCAAGCCTGTCCGAAGAGCGCTTGGTTAATCGTGATGCGTGAAAATGAGATAAGCATTTAAGAGGTGCACACGAGACTTCGCTGTTAATGAACCTGAAAACACTTCAAGGAATGTAATACGGCGCAAAAATGGCCTAAAGGCAAATCGCTACATACAAGCGTTAAATTTATATTGTATATAATTACGACAGTGACACGCCGAATGGTATCTGATTTTGCAATGTACTAAGTGTGATAATGATGCTAGAAACCAGAGTGCTGAATTACCCAAATGCCTCCTAGAGGCCTATGAGGCCGAGGGCCGGGATGCAGGATCTTTCCTTTATAAAAATACCGCAGCGGCATCCTGTGCCGGAAGGTTGTACTATATGTCACCCGGAAATGTGTCGTAAAAGCTATGTACATCTTTTAAGAATAGCGAAGGTGATTCACCTTTAAGAATAGGTTCATCCCTTAGGAAAATGCAATAATAACAAAACAAAATATTAGAAGTTATAACGCTTGTGTAAGTTGTGTGCTGCTTTAGAAGTGTCGTTGCTTAAATGAGCATGCTCATTTAACCAGAGTCTGTCAAATCAACAACAAAGCAAGTTACCAAATCCACTCTAGGACTACATATTATCTCTAAAGCTTATATATTATAAGGCGTTCAAAGAGATCAATATATATATATATATATATAGTGCCACCTTTAGAGGTAGGATAGAGCAGTTCAGCGATGTGGTAAAGTGGGTTGTGTAGGGAGATCTCCGCGATTCTAAAAGAAAACGAACAGAACACAAGGGGAGGACGTGGTGCAGACGTTGACATAGAGCCGGCGGCTATGCTCTCCGCTCTTCTTCCAGGTCATAAAACATTCCCTTCCCAAAGAAAACAAAGTGCGTTTTCTCGTGATGGCCGCGTCCTAGCTTTAGAGGAAGTCCACTGCGAAAACAATGAAACTGCCAGAAGAGAAACTCTGCCAAAATCTTTATGTCAGTTCCCTCGCGGGGACGCTGTGGCCAATGCAGTTTTAGTGAGCTCAGCGCGTCTTTCATATTATACGCTACGGGGTAAACATCGCCATTCGCCTAAAAGAAAACCAGTGCGAATACCTTGACACCTTCCACTACCCCGGCTGCACAATAAAGACGTGGAGCTAAGGACGTGCCCTGTATGCCCACGACTATGGCAGCCCCACCGGGGTGTTGCTTGACGTTTTTAATATTTGGACGTCTGACCGGTGTTTTCGCTATTTTGACAGCAGTATCAACCTTCACAAGAGCATCATGACCAGAATATATGTTGTGTAGATGCTGACAACGTTTCGGGAGTACCCATTTTTGATTTCGCTTCTTATATTCTGGTCCACACAGTCACTTCAACGAGGCAACGTGACTCTACTTCAGTGCACCAGCCTAAAAACGACGTCCATGCTTCCGTGAGAAGTTGTACGTTTTGTGAAAATAATATGCAGGGAAAGTTCCTTCGGCGCGTTTTCATATCAATAACGGACGGTCTCTTTTGAGCTTTCAGTCTTTTCCTTTACATATCTTCAATAGCCACAGACGTGGCGGTTGACATTTTGCTCCATTCTTTTCCATCTGTCTACTCGGAAAAATGTGTTCGAAAGCGCCAGTCAGTTTCTCATAGCTTCACCGCGAGGAGAACCGCCAGTGTCTTCTTGGTGTGTGTGTGTGTGTGTGTGTGTGTGTGTGCGTGTGCGTGTGCGTGTGTGTGTGTGTGTGTGTGTGTGTGTGTGTGTGTGTTTTGCTACGATGCGATTTCTCCCCGCCAAGAAGAAGTGCTACACTATGCAGCACTGTCCTTGAGATTTAGCCGATCCAACTTTCCCGTCGTATGGTAGTAACACTGACTTCCTGGCACCCCGTGATTTAATTTACTCTTTCCTCTTCGGTACAGTTTTCTCGCGAAGCGTTTCTCGGCGCTGCCAAGCTGACCAACAGCTTCAAGTTATTGAGCTTTGAGGTGCCATAGTTCTTCGTGCTGCATTCCACGCGCATGCAGGGAACACTATTCACGCGTAAGAAGGTTAGGAAAAGGAACCACTCATGTTTCCACATGTGTCTTGATGGTATTCTTCGCCGCCGTCATAAAAAGGTTGTTTAGGGTTAAGCCTCAACCGTTGAAAATGGAAGATCAGGTCTGCGGGGCTTTGATATCAGGCGGAAATGACAGCTGAATAGGAACATTCTATCAGCCATCACGCATGTACACATAAACGTATGTGTAAGAATAAATCTTACAGTCTCAAATAAGAACAAAGCAAAGGCTGGAAGTCCTTCTGCACAACTTAATGTAGGGTTTTTTTTTTCGCTTGTTGTGGCTGTAGCGGTATTTTTATACATAACGTGTTTTCTATTGGACCGGAAGAGCAGTGTAAGCCAGGTTCATACCCTTTAATGATGAGTTTAATGATGAGTTTAATGATGAGATCAGCGGCAGGGCATGTGCATAGGATCATGCGTTGCTCCCTTGCTGTGTAATATATTTATAGCCGCCATAGACCGCTCACTTAGTCGCGAGCTTGCTGATCACGGGGTTCTTAAGGCCTTCCGATATGTAGATGATTTTTTAATTGTTATTTCTAAGCACATAACCATGACACACGCTGATTTGGTGAGCAGGATTTTAACCAGCTTTAGACAATGTGGTAAAGGTTTAGTGTTCACGCACGAAATCCCGTCCAACGGATCACTGCAGTTTTTAGATATTAACCTGTCTTTTAGTTCGCATCACGTCTATTGGTGATATGCTCCAAAAGCGCAGAAAGAGCTGTTGCCTTTTGAGTCGGCGCATTAGAAGATAGTTAAGAGGGCAATTGCAAGCTCGTGTCTGGACTCGGCTCTTAACAAATCATGCCCGCATGCCATGCATGATAGCTTCAATAATAAAGTCAAGAGGTTGCTTTCTGCATGTTTCCCCACTACGATCGTCACGGCTGTGGCTGAGAAACTTTTCGGTAAGATAAGAAAAGAAAAGCGTGGAAGCAACACAGAGCGTATAGATAAGAAGAAGGTCACAGTTGCGCCATATATGCACAAAGTTGCTCATAACATAAAGAAAGTGGCAGACAGGCATGGTGTACAAATTGTTTTTTCCGCGGCAGAAAAGCTCGCCGGCTTATGCCCAAGGGTTTGCAGGAAAGGTCAGCCGCGAAGCGGCTGCGGAAAAAAGCATGCGGAATCATTCCGAAAATGCGCCACAGAAGTGGTGTACCAAATCCCGCTCACGTGCGGACGTTCCTACGTGGGCCAAACAGGGCACTGCGAAAACGAACGCATAGCGGAGCGTGCTGCTTCGATCACGAGGAGAGAAGGAGCGAATTTCTCCGCGCATTGTACCTCTTGTAGGGGGTGTGAGCCCTTATTCGAACAAGTAAAATTTTAGGCAGAAGCAGGGAGAGAGTAGCGCGCGAGCTGCTGGAAGCCATTCATATTAAGGATGCTGGCGATAACTGCGTCAGGGACACATCTGTAGCCATATATAGAGGAGAAAGCGATTTTCTGCACAGCTTTTTGACGTATTGTGATTCCTCCTGTCTTCCCTTCTCCTCTCTTCCCTCTCGTGTTGTCTGGTACATGCATATATATGCAATGACCGAATCAATAAAACCAGTTGATAGTTTGCGCTCTTTCCGTTTACTCTACCTGTTGTTTCCTGTGTTCGTCCGTTGAATGCGCAACGATACCCAACAGATCGGAGATGGTAGTTCCTTACAAAGAGAGTATCAAACTTTACAAGAACCCGGGGCAGACCTGAACCCAGCCATGTCTCCAATGGCGCTGTCGACGTCATCGGTACGCAGAGCGCTGTTCACAGCAGCTTGGACGAAAGCAATGTCCCAAATGAAAAGCGTACTGACTAAAAATGCGGCTGCGAAAAATTGCCTTCTCGTCCCTGTCGTAGTTTTCAAAGTTCTACCGACGTCCTTTTTTTTATATTATCTTCTTCCTGGTCGCTGATGTGAGCGCTCTGTTTAAATCTGTAATGTGTTTAAACTGTAAACTGTTTACATCTATTTAAATATGTAAATTTCCAGCCCGCAAGTAAAGCGACAGGCTTCGGCAGCACTTGGAACTCCATCACGAAGACAGCGATGTTCCGTTTCTCCTTTTTGTACCTTGTTTGCAACGGCACTGAAAAAGCCCCACCACGGTGTTCTAATGACTGTGGCACTCGGATGCTGACCTAAAGGACGCATGATGGAATCCCAGCCGCGGCTGCTACATTTCCATAGAGACGAAGTAGTGAGGCGCTTGTATTGAGCGGCATCAGTGCACGTCAAAGAGCCCCAGGTGGTAAAAATTTTCGGAACCTTCTAGTATGGCGTCTCTCATAATCATATCGTGGGTTTTGGACGTTAAAACTAAGGAATTACTATTACAGTCACAACAGCCCAGCGAACTTCACCGTCCACCGTTTATTTTCACTTGCTGTCGTTGTTCGACGTAGGTACACTGTCCTCTTCCATTTTACGCGTTCCATTGAAGTTTCAGCTGCATTTCGGTGCGTCTACACGTGTATTCATTCTGATCCACCATGTGTTGCATCATCGTTGGAAGGCTCCTTCCTTACTGGTAGTCCTTGAGGATGCTGACTCCTTTGACTACAGGATTAGCTCATGAAAGATTTGTCACGCTTATTGTAAGCAGCGTGACCGTAACACGCATAAGCAATACGCAAGGAAATGTCAGATGACGAGTGATGCGAGCAATACTTCATGTTTACTTGCGTTTAAAAGTTAGCTGAAGAGCTTAGGGAGTGTACTAAAAGCTTCAACTATAGACCTTTCGTGTGCATTTATTGCTCAAGTTTAGAGGTCAGTTTATTAGTTACCGAGCTAACGACGTGTGTTAAACAATGGAGCTCAGTACGAGTATAGAACCGAGCAGAATGCACATCCTGCGGAACGATTATTCAGCTTCCCTGTGGTTATGGGACTCGCGATGTATTTATTCAATAGAGTATACGATATGTGGTGGCCACAGGAAGCCTCACCTGGGGCCAGCTTAGCCTTTCAAAAATACAGATGTCACTCCGTCTTATAATAATATGGCTGTCATCCTAACGAATATTCGCCGCTAGGATGGAAGTTACAGAAGCCGTTCTTCAAGACAGTTTCTCGGACATTGTAACTCATACCGAGTCATGCCGTCCTTCAGACATTCAAGGGAATGGACTCCTCGACAACCGTGCATGTTTAGTGCCTACAGAGCCGACATCGCTGGCCGAAAAGGTGTCACTGTCATCGTTCTCGTTAAAGCAACATTAGATTCACGTTTAGTGGCCGTGAGTTGTAGGCTTGAACTAATGTGTGCGTTAACCTTTTACAGCTTAAGCTGTTATGAGATCACAACAAGGGCCGTTTTTGCGCCGTAGTTGTCCGCCGCCGCCTCCGGTGTCCGTAACCGCTATCGTGCAAACTTGAGAAAAAATAACGAGCACCGAGGAGGATTCAAACCACGTCATGTGCGTGGCAGGCGAGCACTCTACCACTGAGCCACGCCTGTGCTTGAAAAATCTTGGCTGAAAGACATGAACAGGAATAACGTCTGCCGAGGAATCGCATTAACAAATATAATGTTACGTGGCAGAATAATAATGCGCCACTACACGTCGGAGAAAGTAGATTGGATAACGAGTTCGAGGAATCGTTTGACAGAACTAAGGGCTGCATGGTTTGTAGCTCTGAACCCATTACAGATGCATCAGCACCATCATCATTATGAAACAATCTTCTTCAGCACTTCCGTCATCATTATTACGAAGCACTGCCCTTTGAAGTAGTTTTGTTGTATCGTGCCACGCATCACGCGGCAGGCGACGTACGTGCCACGCCAGCAACCTGACTTGGCTCTTCGATACACCGGATGGCGCCTCCTCGTCAGGTCCGGGCCGCTGCTGAAGAAGCGAATCGCAGAGGTACGAGCACGGCTGCAGCAAGGCAACGTAGGGCACAACAGACAGCTGTGCAGAGAGAATCCGAAACCGCAGCTCGTCATCGAAGCCTGGCCGAGAGTTCGGTTCGTTCTTGGGAAAACGACGTCAAGAGAATCTCTAAGATGTGCACTTATACAGATTTGCGCGCTACAGTACCGCCGTAATTATTGCGTAGTGGGTACTTCCCTACTTGGCGAAATGAAAAGAGTTATGGCGCAGGGGGCACCTACCACCTATACTTGCACTGGTTTCCCCAAGCGTTTAATATGGCCGCTAAGAAGGTCGCCCCTCCAGCTTACGTTGTCACTGTCCTGCGGTTCCGCGTAGACCTGGCTCTTTTTTCTTCAGTTTTGCAGAATAATACTTACTGCGTGCTTGTCGAATAGAATCCGATTGTTTTTTTGTTTTTTATGCTTCTTTGGTGAGTTGTATTCCATCCTCTCATAGCTGCAGTCCCCAGGGCTCTGCCATCGGGTCATTTTTATTATCCGTCTTCATTAACTACCTTCCTTAGTGCTTTTTCGCCATGAATTCGCATATATCCGGACGATTGCGTACTTTACCGTCGAATCGCTTGTAAAATTGACCAGACATTCCTGCAGAATGACTTCAGCTATATATAGAAACCCGTTGCACTGTCAGGAAATGAAGCTGAATGTGTCCCAATGTAATAGTATGACGGTTTCGTTAGTGTGATCCATTCTAAATTATTCATATTCTTTAAGCTCCACATACCTTTATTGTTGAGATAAGGTGACACCACCCACAAGCGTAAAAATTACGATGTTTCGAGGCCTGCTCGGCCCTTCGAAACATGGAAATTTTTACGTTTGTGATTCGTGTCACCTTATGTCAACTATCATTACCCTGACCAACCAGAGATATTTATGTCAAATGTTCACGTTTAAATCCAGAAACCGTGTACGTGTAGAGTCGTACCGGTATTCAGGTGTCAATATCATAAACTAAACTAGTTAGAACACACCACGAAACTAGTACATCAGACACATCCAAAACACTTGGCTTCATTAAACGTTACCAAGTTCATGCGAAACTCACCTACCAGATATACATTAGGCCATTATGTCTTCCAGAACTCTGCATGACGATCAGCCACAGAATTCCAAATCATGACGCCGGTAATGGCTCAACCTGAAAGGCCAGGAGCCAAGATACCAAAGCGGACAATAAGTTCGTTCACCTGGTGATTTGTTCAAGTAGAGCGGGTTCGGGGAACAATTCGAGCAGATTATGCACCGCAGTGGAAACCTCACCGCTAGGGAGAAGTTCAACTACCTGCGACAATGCTAGAAAGGAGATATGGCGACATCAATAGCGAGGCTGGCTGCTACCGTAGCGTGCTCCCTGGACGCATTAGATCTATTGAAGAGGCGATTCGAGGATACGAAGCGGTTAGAACAGTACTTTGCAATGCATAGAAGCATAACGGCCGTGCGTTCTTGCCATGAAACAACGAAGCTTCGAAAGTTGTATCACCAAGTGATCATCAACACGTGACTAATGGAAGCCCCTGGTTTTGGCAAGTCATCACTTTCGTCGGTGCTGTGCGGCGTACTACTGAGAGCGCTGCGAAATGACATCGTGATAAATTAGCACCCGTGTTGTGCTGCACAAGCTTCAAGTTCAAGTTCAACAGAGGACAACGCCCAGCATGCGACGAAACCGGATCGACTGCTCAAGTTCTTTTGCATCGAACTGGAGAGCCTCGAAAAGAGCGTCTTTGGTCACCTCGGCAGATACGGCGAGGCTGCTAATCCCAAGAATGAGAGTAGTGACATTTTCAGTAGCGCTACAACGGCATCAGCACTTCATTGCCAAACACCTAAGTTGCCAACGCATAAGAGCTGCAATTCCTGCAAGTCGACACCGCCCTTGACGGGGTGCTCTATCGCTGACCTTCCTCTATCAGAGAAAAACAGAAAGGTTTCCGCCGACATGCGGTGCTCCCGATCCACTGTTAAAGGCCACCGCGCAAGAGATTGCGCGCGCAGGATTATGTGCTCCTGATGCAGAGGCCGTCAAGCATCAGTATGTGCGACCCAGATAAGATCCGTCGAAAGAAAGGTGACAAGGTTAACTTAGAGAAGACTGACAAAAATTCAGAACTGGGTGAACCATCAGCGGTTGCTCGTCAAGAGTACGGAAACTTGAGTAACGATCCGGCATCAGGGGGTATCTCTGCAGATCACATGGCTGGGCTTCCTCAGGCGGTGTCTAAGCTCTCGGGAAAGAAGGCCCGCACGGAGGCTGCCTTCCAGGCTGGACGTAAGCGACATATCGAGGAGCGGAAGACTGCACTGTGTCGAGTGAAAATCCAAGGATTCGCGGGTGAGCAAGTCAATTCGCTGCACGCCAAGATATCCGAGATGCGATGGCAGTTGCGCGAGGAGATCGCTCGAAAGCAGGAGCAGAGTGATCATGCCGCCATGCCCAGGTGGCTTCAACGCCGAGTTTCCGAGGAAAGAAATCTTCGTGAGATTTTGGAAGATAGGCTTGAGGCAGCCGTGAGGAAAGCTTCTCGGACAGACTTAGCGAAGGAGGATGACCTAAATGTGGAAAAGCTGATTGAAGACTTGGAAGACGCGCTAGAGCGTCATTTTCGGTTGGAGAAAAAGCTCGAACAGAGTTACGTCCTGCTGACCAAACTGCAGAAAAACCTCATCGAAATGAGCGTGTACAAGAGCCAGAGTTGGATCATGGAAAGAGACATGGAGGAGATGTTTTGCCTGGGAGGAAGGCAGCAAGATCTGTTCCAGGAAATGGAAACGTACGATCGGTTTTGTACGCAAGACCATGTGGCTATCCAGGAAGAACGTCGCCCTCATTTCACCCATGGGAATCGAGCTTTAGCAAGTGCTGCAGGTATCAGCGAACACATTGAAGAACTGTCTTTCGAGGAGAGCAGCCTGCCCGTGAAGGTTTTGTTAGACCAATTAGGCAAGAAGCACATGTTGCAGAAGGAGTTGAAGCCGCGCATAAAAGGGCATGTTGACTTGATTGCCTACTTCCAGGAGCTGGCAGAAAAGGAACTCCTTTGATGGAATGCCAAGTGGCGAGAGAAGTTACGTCAACTGAAGGATGTTTGAACGATGGAAGGCTCACTATGAGGGCAGCAAGAGCAAGATCAAGACTAGTAGAATGCGCTGTCATTTGTGGCAACTCGCAAGAGTAATCGAACCATACGGAGAAGATGGATATGCTCGCTTTTGCAAGATCAAGCGACAGGACAGCCTTGCGATGACAAGGGTCATTGAGAGGCTGTATCCGCTCAAACTACACTACAGGCCTGACATCTTTTGTCGGCCATGAATTTGTTGAATTTCCCCCTTTTCACCTGTGAGAAGAAGAACTTTCAGCGAGAGCGTGGGCGCGTTCGACCGGCAGAACGAGAACGAGGAACCATTCGAACATTCTGAGCTCAGGTGGATCTGAATAAATGTCCGTCTGAGCTTCAAGTCGCAGTCAGCTTTTCTCCTCGCCGCATATTTTATACAACTACTTGCTTGTCTGTTACCTCAACGATTGGGCATGGTTGCAGGAGTCCGGTTAATTCGCGGCCCATTATCTAGTGCCATAAGATTTTTCATGCTAAAGAAGACATGCCCTTAATCACTACTCATTACTGTACCAAGAACAGCGAGGTACGAAATAAATATATAGAATATTTTTACATTATCATTAGAACAAAGCACATTACCTGTAACATTACGTAGGTCCGAAAATGGGCTGAATTTTCATGTTAACAAGAATAAAATGTAACATATTTTGGTGCAGAAATCTTATCATGCGTGTTTCCGTATTGGGAAATTCTTCATAAAAGAGGGCGTGAATATTCTTTCGAAGGAAGACCTTTGAGTTGTTTCAATTTCTGCTGTTTCTGAGATTTGGCCCTTCTGGATTTTTTTTTGCGAAATGAATACTTCATTTATTCAAATATTTTCAATTTTATCGCTCAGGACGCGTTTGCGAGATTGCACAGAAATACTTTCAGGTTGACTGACTGAGTTACACCGGGAAAAAGGCCTCCAATATCAGGGTCAGCCGAAAGAAAGCACTCCAAAATCAAACATGGTGATTTTGCCAAAACGCGCTGTAGAAGACACAAATACATCTTCTCAGAGGCCAAAAGTGCAACTGGTGTACGACTACTGAAAGACTTGTAGCGGATATAAATGGTTAATTTCGGGTATATGCCTTGAAATTTTAATATTTATAACATGCAGAAGTGCTCTTTTCCACCTATAGTGAAATATGAATTTGTTTCGAAGAATGCTTGGAAATTTCCCAGAAAGAATGTTTATTCCAAGCTGAGGAGACACTTGCCCACATCAAATAAAGCTTTCGCTAAAAGCAAAATAATTGGGACACTTCTCAGTCTGTCCTGATCCGAACACAGCCAGCGTTCAAAAACCGCTGAGGCCTTGGAGTGAACGTTGAGGAACATGCTATAGTTGTTGTACAGAAGTACAAGAAACGGTATCGATGGGGTTAGGTAGAGGTCACGGAGAGGTCGGGTGGCAACGGAATACTATTGTCAGTCAGACAGCGCAAGAACAATAGTCAATAAGAAAAAGAAAAAAAAACAATAGAGGAAGGAAAAACGGCAGTGAAAAAATGCGTGCATTGTAGCGGCAGAACATACAAGCGGAAAAGGTATGTTGCAGTTCAAAGGCCTGAGGAAATAGGGATGGCTGAACGAGCACACGATACACACTAGAACTTTTTGATCGCTCGGTTCCGCTCGGAGTGCTTGGCTGCTTTCTTTCGCACTCTAGGCTAGCCTTAGGTGGCATTGTTGCATGGTCATCGCTTTGCGAGCTTCTATTTGGCGGCGTCCCAAGAGGCCAGAGATTTCTTTCAGAACAAGGGAAAATAAAAACGTTTCCCTTGTAGCGTATTGATAAAATAAAATAGCAGAAAGTTGACAGTATCTATCACCGTTTCACCTTTTCTTCTGTTCGAGGCTGTTTCCGAAAAGGAACTTGTAAAAAGCATTGATGGGAGGCTTCCCAGCATTTGGAAGGAAGTGTTCATGCGATCAACGTCTGTTTTGTTCTATGTGTAACACACACTGCATAGCACACACACACACACACACACACACACACACACACACACACACACACACACACACGCACGCACGCACACACACACACACTGACACATAAACAACGATGTAAAACTGGAAACAACGCGAGAGACTTGGTTAACTTAAGGTGCGTAGGCGCACCTAAAGTTATGGTTCACATAACATAAGGTGCGCCTACGTGTTTGCGCATGTGGACAACTTGCTGTATACAGAACCAGCCTTATTCGCGAATTTTACGATTTCACCAGACTTGTAGGCCGAGATGCTTCTAATGGTACATTCCATGACGTCTCTAACAATCTGACTGCGAATAATTGTAATACGACTACATCGCGTTTGCTTTGCTAACCAGCAAGTGTAAAAAAATTAACGTTGGACGCCAGCACATATACGACGGACGGTATACTCGTAGATCAGCGACAGCCATGACAAAAAACTGTTACATAAGGGGTTTTGCTAGAAGAATCTGCGGACAATCGTTGAAATGGGCATATGAATAGCTAAAGGGACATGCCAGGGGCCACTTGCACCCACCAATGAAAAGCCTTGCCTTTTCTATCGAAATGGGATAATAGGCTGCCGAGCTTTGATGACTATGCTCTTAAGTGTAAATTCGCTTCGTACATCGTTTCGATTTGTTCTGGGCGCTATTTCATGGTGAAGAAACTGTCATTCATGACTGACGGTTGAATTTACTTCAGCTGCATATTTTATTTAGTTTATCTAACAATACCTCACAGGCAATAAATGAGTACCGGGAATAAAAATAGTTTCTGATACGCAATGAACAGACCGCATACAAAAAAGCGGCAGAGTACATGATTCCGAAGCAACAAGTAAAAAAAAGTCCATTCTTTACAATCAGTACAGGGATAGTGCGTTAAAATCAGACGTGGCTGGTTGTAAAACTTCCGTAAGAAAACCGTGTTTTCCAGAGGATAATCAGTAATGTGTAAAGTTTAGCAGAAAAATAAACGTTTCGCAGGCAAGAATGGGTATGACTCA
The DNA here is from genome assembly GCA_013339685.2 of Hyalomma asiaticum. Lineage (NCBI taxonomy): Eukaryota > Metazoa > Arthropoda > Arachnida > Ixodida > Ixodidae > Hyalomma > Hyalomma asiaticum. Next base: position 59,818,305 of record CM023482.1, read on the forward strand.
GCTACGCGCCAATGACAATGTGACACGCTTTAGGAAGCTAAAATAGGCAACGCAAAATCATATAACACTCTTGCGCAGTGCTTCGTCAACACGTACAGATATTCCAGATCAACGTTACTTTTCAGTGTAAAAGTGAGGACTTATGAAGTACCGGGGTTGAGCCAAAGGAGAATGAATATGATGACGCATAACTTATGCAGGTAGGGCCAGCAAATGTAGCTTTCGAGTCCGTCAAACATTTAAATGCTCTAAAGAAGGTCGTAATAACCTGTGTGAAGTGCTAGCGCAAGCATTATTAGGAATATCAAAAGTGAAACATTTTCAGTAGTGCTGGCACAGCTCTTGAAGTTCCAGTTGCAGCATCTGTCGCTGCACATTTGGTTCGTTTCTTTAAAAAAAGGGTCATTGAAATAAACTGACTTGATTACTTCTTTGCTGCAGACGTGAAACCCGGTTTCTGCTTGCTTGCTGGCTTTTAAAAGACAAAAGGAAATGAAGCAATGAGATACCAAATTATGTTACGGCCGCTATATTCAAATATATTCTTCTCACACCTGCCGGCAGATATTCAGAGCAGGAGAAAAACAATGAAAAGAAGCCGCCTATGTAATTCTTGTAAACACCAAGGAATCCGTAAAGGCTATGCATTGTCCTATCAAGGGCTCAGCGTATGCATGCCTAAGGAGGAATGGAAATTTAACAATGGTCATGATGCCATTGTACATGCAGCGCTACAGCTACCATGATATTGTCAGTTCAACCAATACGAACATCAAGTGGGAAATCTGTCAATACTACACGAACAATAAGTGACACTGGGTTTCGGGCGGCAGAAAAGGACATCAAAATATCTTGCGGAAGTGCTTGCTAGGTTAGAAAAGCTGCACACAGCACCCGCGGGTAACGGCATCCGGAGACGGCGTTATCAGTGCTAAAGTATACAAAGGATTTTATATGTAAGGAACCTGCGGCACTACACATAAAGTCTCAAGTCCTGAAATCCCCCAGTAAGCTGGAAAAAATTCAATATAATATAATACGAAAACATAAGACAAAGGAGACTCGAAAAATTAGGACTGATCAGTACACGCTCGGCAACACCACAAATTATTTTCTAAAGAAACATCAAATAGGGCACGAAAACACTGGGCTTTAACCAGTCTAGAGAACGAGCTCGCTTCGGGAAAGGATACTTCACAATAGATCAGAGTCATGCAATCAACTCGGCAATCTAGAGAGTGCAACAAACCTCCCTATGTGCCTTTTATGGACTAAGAGAAAGCATTCGGTTCAATAAATAACAGCAATTCCGGAGGCATTACGGCGGCATGGAGTTCCTGAAAAACATGTGGAAACAACAGCTATCATACACAAAGAATCCACAGGTATTCTTATTCTTCACGGAAAGAATGAAGAAATCGCGATCAAGAAAGACATCACACTATAGGAGACACCATCACTCCAATGTTGTTAGCTACATGCCTAGAACAAGTATTTAAACGGCTAGATTGAGAAGAAAAGTGAATGGATATCGCGCACAATATCCTAACAATCTCAGGTTCGCAGATGACGTTGTACTTTTTAGAAATGGTGGCGACATGATATAAATGATTATCGAAGACTTCATCCGGAAATGTATATAGTGTGGATTGGAAGTGGAATTCAAAATTAAAAACAAGTGTTTATAATGCGTACAAAACTATATTAATCGAGGACAACCACTAAGATCAGAATTCACCAACTAGGATTAAGGTCGCAGAAGAGTAAAAGTGCATACGGAAGACATTTTGTGGTTATGACCACATAATATAAGGGAGGCGATGTTAATTTAAATGTAATTTAGCTTCTTAAGCACGATAGCGTCTGGTTAAAGCAAAGGTGTACTAAACACCTTTACTTTAACCAGACGCCAATTAAATGCAACTTCTAAAGGCAATAGTGAAGACATAAGGCCAAGGTGTTCCCTGTATGAGAGATGTTCCGGTGTTTCGGTAGAGCAGCCAGATCCTTTCGTCAAATCCCCGTCAGGGTGGGTTCGAGTCCGCCTGGATGGAACTTCTTCAGACTGAATGCAAGTTCATTTTTTCGAAGATCCACTTTCGTTACAGGAAGTACGTCACTGATTTTTTGGTGGACCTCGGCGTAAAACACTTTCGTGTTAAAATTTTGGGAATCCTCCCAAGGATGAGGGGAACCTCAAGGAACGAGGCATATAATAAACTGAATGTTTGGACAAGGCGCACGTTCTCTTCGCCCGGAGGTGGGTGACCTCCTTTTTCCTTACGGATGGCAGGTGCTGCCCTGATGAAGATTGTCCTTTTCACGAAATGTTCAGGGGAGATACCCCTATTGATGGACGATTTGATATTAGATACGTGTCAATTGGACCGGATAACGGCGAGTATGAATGTATATTAAAACGAAGTCATTGTTGTACCTTCCCGTATACTAGGAACGAAAGATAAAGACAAGATAGATAAAGTACCCTCTGTAAGAACAAGCTAGATGTTTGCAGCCCTCCTCCCCCAAGCAGTCGTAGGCCTTCACCTGCATAAGGCTTACTCATGGGGACACCTTTGATGCACAAGAACAGGAAAGACGCAGCATGGCTCCTCAAGTGTAGGCCGCCATCGTTCGTTCCTAACATAGGTAACACTACATGTCTCTTTGAGTCACGCCCATACAGATACTTTTATTTATGTAGCTCTCTCCTCTATTTCAGCTGCAATATATTCTGCCGCGGATATTTCTCTTTGGCCTTCCTCAACACGTCTATATACGTTCTTCCGCTTCTTGTAAGGACGTTGCTAGTATTTGCACCCAATGCCAGAGCACCGTTTTTTGGTGTAGACCATGTACGTGATTTACACAAGCGTTCCGTGTTATGTTTGCGCCGGCTTATTCTCTTTGCTCACCACTACGTCTCAGAGAGAACTTGGTCGGTTCCTTTCCGGTACTAGGGTTTTCAGTGCAGTTGCTTGCTTACGCTTATTTTCGGGGCCTTCGCTTTCATTTTTTGAAGCCTATTTTCTGCGTACATGATGGCACGAAATATTTTCTCTACGATACGAAGAGACGCGTAGAGCTGCCCTTAATGGCGTGTTTGTCCCGGTGCACCCTGTGGTGTGAGCTTGCCAGTCCAAGATAATTTTCCCTTGCTTCCTCATATTTTTCATCGTTGTATTTGTTGTGTACCTTGCAACCTTCCTACACCTCCTTTTAGACTGCTTCCCCTAAGCGTTCAAAGCGCAGTTCGCCAATATCGCTCTCTGAGGAGGAATGCAATTACGCCGTTTCATTCGGCTCCCTCTCAAACACCGCAGGAAGAGAAGGTGTGCTCTGATCCTTTATACCAAGTGCATTAGTTTGATTAGAGTAGAATGAGACATTTAGATTCTCAGCAGGATATCAAGGTCCCTTAGTGATTTATGTGGCCATGAGAAATCCGCAACATGTCGTCCATTGCCACTGTTTTACTGAAGAGTGGTGTAAAGTGGCAAGGAGCCATTGGCACAGTTACAATGGCGGAGGAGAAATGACGAGCTCGAAAATGTTCCAGGCTCCTTTGAATGCTTTTCGCGCCAGTGAGTGCGCACCCGATCAGCCCTTGTCAGCCGTTTTTTTTTTACAAACACGAACCGCAGTGTAATTGTCATTGAAGAATTGGGGCCCCATGCAATCTCCTCCACGGCATTATATGTGCGCAGCAAGCTTTCGAGCTTTTCACTTTTGTACGGAACACTCGTTTTATGATCAATGTTCGCTTGGTAAGATGAACTAGCAGAGAAGGTGTTAGGACTAACAGCAAACCAACGGTCAAGGGCAAGTCCGGCGATTTTGCAGTATCCACTGATATCAACGAAATTTTCAATATATGTTTCCATCGGTATTATAATTATATATACCAAGCAGTTGGAATTCTTTTACTTTTCGTGACAATGAATTAAAAAGAATTAGGGATTGCCACGCAAGCGACCCTGTTTTCATGACGTCATTTCCTTCAACGCTCGCTACCTGAGCAAAACGGTGACTTCAACGCCGAAGTCGTCGCTGTCAAGTTCAGAAAAGCTGTCGTCGCTCAATATATCATCAGATGAAATCTCCGCTGTATCATTTCAGGCACCAGATCCATATTTCTGATGGTGGGGAGGCTGTGACATCATCGCACACGCAGTGTGAACCACCTATCCGTTTCGGTTTTGGTTTGAACACATCGTTCATTCGGTTATTAAAATTACTGGCGAGGTTCTGAGGATGTTGAACCAGCCTGCCGGCTACAGGACTATCCTTGTCATTTTAGAACAACAGTATCAGAATGCGGCGAAAAAACAGCCCGAGTTCCCTTAAAGGTCACTGTTCGCCAGACGAGATATAGGAAAATGGCCGTTTGACCAACATGAGAGCACCACAGGAAGACGTAAGAGCAGTATGGAAGCCGCTATACATAAGCGACGACTATTCCAATTTTCTAAACTAATAGCCTCTAAATCACAAAGGAAATCAAAGCTAATCAGTTGATAATGGGTGCTGGAGAAGGATTAACATCCCGCAGAAATATTGCGAGGTAAGAAGACGAGTTACAAAAGAAGCTCGACAATCCCTAAGCATAATCTTATGAGATGAGAACGGGAAAGCGTTTATTTTGGCTAGATTGTTGTTGCGGAGGGTACTGCAAACTGGTGTTGCCAAGTTGTGTTATAAAGAATGAGGCCGTGTTCTCGTTGTTTACATGATTTTATGTCACCGAATTGGTGTCGACACTTCACATGTCCTCTTCTATTTCGTCGTCCAGGCAGTATATGCAGATATGCCCAAGGCAGGTCGCGGGCATATCGAAGTAGTGCGATCGCGGCGGCGTTGTGGTTGACGTCATCCTCTTCTCGTTCCGGTGGCGGCGTACTTAGGCCGGAGTACATAGACACTACAATGGACATGTGTTGCGAGACATACACATACCACTCCCCTACGCACAATGTATGAGTCTTTCGTGAATGCGAGATCGATGCACGTACATCTCGACGTCGTGATGGCTCCAGTGGGTGTCTTCAATTCGAGATAGAACACGGCACGCATGGCGGCGAGGAACGATGGGCTAGCTGGCGCGTTGGCGCGTAGAGTGTTGATACGTGACGCCGCGCAGCTGGGCGCGCGCTTTCGCCAACCTAGCGAAGAAACGCGGTGACGCGGCCGTACGCCGCTGCAGGTAGCTCCAGTGGAGCGTGGCGCGTGTCGACTGCCGCTGCAGCGAGTGTTGGCGCCGGCGTCACTTCCGATGGGAGAAGTCACGCACTTTCCGGTCACGGCTTTTGCGGATACATTTTGCGGACGGCAGTTGGGCGTGCGCTCTCGCCAACCTAGCCAAGAAACGCTTCCGCGTTAAAAACTCTAGCAGCGCTGCCCTATGAAGTTAGCCCGGATAGTGAACGTCACGCAGCTTCACTGAACTCTCCGCCTATAAATAAGCAGTGACGTCGGAGCCCAATAGGCAAATGTTGAATGGTGTACAACGCGACAGAGGCACGACCAGGCAGCATATCGCATGCAGCAAAAACAATTGCGATGCAGTGCGACTGGCGATAGAGTGGCGGTAAGTACAAAGTTGCATCATGTGAAGAAATATAAGCTAATTCACAGTTCTCGAAAGTAAAACTCGAACACAATTTGCCCTTCCAGACATGCCGAGATCGCACAAGAACCCTGAGATGTTCAAGTTTCGCTGCCAGGACTACCATGGGCACTGCTATTTTTGACGTAGCATACAAATACACGACGAAGGGCGATCTCCTCTCGCCAAAGGGCGAGACGTGACGGGTTTTAGTGGTTGGTTGCCTATGTTGGTTTCCTTAGTTCCTACCGGTTTGCTTCTGTTCAGACGAAGGTGGACATAAATTGTCTGCTCTCTAAGGTGTTAGAAACAAGTTAATGAGCAGACGGACCATAAAGCCTAGGAAAGCATAGGGGAAGTTACTTGTGGTATTTTAACACAATTTGCCCTTCCAGACATGCCGAGATCGCACAAGAACCCTGAGACCTTCAAGTTTCGCTGCCAGGACTACCATGGGCACTGCTATTTTTGACATAGCTTACAAATACACGACGAAGGGCGATCTCCTCTCGCCAAAGGGCGAGACGTGACGGGTTTTAGTGGTTGGTTGCCTATGTTGGTTTCCTTAGTTCCTACCGGTTTGCTTCTGTTCAGACGAAGGTGGACATAAATTGTCTGCTCTCTAAGGTGTTAGAAACAAGTTAATGAGCAAACGGACAATGAAGCCTAGGAAAGCATAGGGGAAGTTACTTGTGGTATTTTAATTGTGGAGAAAGTAGAAAGGAATTAAAGTGGACGAAAAGACAAACCTGCCTTCGGTGGGACCCGAACCCACGACCTTCGGATGTCGCGTCCGATGCTCTACCAACTGAGCTACGAAGCTTAGCTGTGATGGCTACTGCCATCTGCTAAGTCTGCTACTGCCATCTGCTAAGATGGCTACTGCCATCTGTGATGGCTACTGCTACTGCCATCTGCTACTGCCATCTGCTGCCTACATGACTACTGCCATCTGCTACTGCCATCTGTGATGGCTACTGCCATCTGCTAAGATGGCTACTGCCATCTGCTAAGCCATCTCAGCTAAGTTCACGTTCCACGTGACGCCTCCTGGCAAGAAAGTGCGTTCCACGCACGCCGCCTTGGCCATGAGTGGCGCTGCCTAACACTCCCAGGATAATATGTACATAAACACACAATAAAGTGGACGGGGGGACGGCCGCCTGCGTAGCTCAGTTGGTAGAGCATCGGACGCGATATCCGAAGGTCGTGGGTTCGGGTCCCACCGAAGGCAGGTTTGTCTTTTCGTCCACTTTAATTCCTTTCTACTTTCTCCACAATTAAAATACCACAAGTAACTTCCCCTATGCTTTCCTAGGCTTCATTGTCCGTTTGCTCATTAACTTGTTTCTAACAAATAAAGAACGAGCCCTTGACCCCTTCCCTTTCGTTATTTCATAGCGTGGGCCTCGTTGCGGCAGACTTGGTGCCTTAGGTAGCATGCGAGGGCTTATTGGGCAGCAGCCATCTCAGCTAAGTTCACGTTCCACGTGACGCCTCCTGGCAAGAAAGTGCGTTCCACGCACGCCGCCTTGGCCATGAGTGGCGCTGCCTAACACTCCCAGGATAATATGTACATAAATACACAATAAAGTGGACGGGGGGACGGCCGCCTTCGTAGCTCAGTTGGTAGAGCATCGGACGCGACATCCGAAGGTCGTGGGTTCGGGTCCCACCGAAGGCAGGTTTGTCTTTTCGTCCACTTTAATTGCTTTCTACTTTCTCCACAATTAAAATACCACAAGTAACTTCCCCTATGCTTTCCTAGGCTTCATTGTCCGTTTGCTCATTAACTTGTTTCTAACAAATAAAGAACGAGCCCTTGACCCCTTCCCTTTCGTTACTGCTCTCTAAGGTGGCAGATGGGGCCAGTCGGTCTTAAATGGGACAGAAATGCGTCCTTAAGCAAGTTTGGCATTGGGCATGCCCTACATATGTGTGAGACACGGTCTGCTGGCATTGAAAGAGACTATTTTCTTTCTGCGCCTGAATCGACCTTCCAGCCGGGACATCATTATATTATCACGGTGCAACAAGCTGGAGCAAAAAGGGGGAGGCGGCGACGTAGTGAGTGCTTTCATAACGGCCCGAAATTCAGGCTGTACCGGTACTACCATTTAATTAATAGGCTTCCTTCGCTCTTAACCTTATGTATCTGTCTGTTCCAGTATCTACACGATGTACAATGTTCATTATCGCCAGGAATGAGCACACGTCGTATGTGCAAGGTCGGCTAAGCGCTTTTTCGCACACATAAGCAGCGGCGCCCGCTGCTATAAGGATTTCACTTCGATTTGTTCTGCCACCGTGTTCACTTCGTGGATAGCCTTCAAATAACGATTAATCTAATTTCATACTCTTAGTCCTAATCGGAGCACTCTCATCTTGAAAATAATGATTACTTATCATCAGCGAGCTCGCAGTCCTGCATCCCGAAACCTCAATTTCGAAATGTAGTGTCGTCTGTAAGCAAAAATTGTGCACCTTGAAATTAGTTCGAGGAATCATTTGAAAGAACACAGGGGTGCATGCTTCATAGCTCTGCACCCGTTACAGAGACATCAGCATCATCATTATGAAGCAATCTTCTTCGACTGTTCCGTCATCATCATTACGAAGCGCTGCCCTTTGAAGGAGTTTTGTCGTACCGTGCCATGCGTCACGGGGCAGGCGACGTGCGCAGCCCCGACAGCAACCTGACTTGGCTCTTCGATATACCTGATGGCGCCGCCTCGTAAGGTGCGGACCGCTGCTGAAGAAGCGAATCGCAGAGTTACGTGCGCGGCTGCAGCAAGGCAACGGCGGGCACAACAGACAGCTGTGCAACTCGCTGTCGACGCTGGGCAGAGTATGGGTCGTTCTCGGGAAAACGACGCCAAGAGACTCTGTAAGATATGCAGTTATACAGATTTGCACGTTACACTACCACAGTAAATATGGCGTAGTGGGTACTTCCCTACACTCTAAGCCAAAATCGAGCGAATTGGGAGTAACGGCTGCCATTCGTCTCCACAACGTCCACTTAGTCCTCAAAGAAATCAACTGTAGGCCAGTGGTGCCGTGTGCAAACTGAGAGAGAGCAACAGTTGCACCGCGAGGAGCAAGCGGTTGCACCCACGGAGACTTTCCGCTAGCGAGCGCCGCCGCCAAAGAACGGCCAACGGCCAGCATGCGCGTAAGCAAATAGTACGCGGAAAAAACATGCTCTTAGCAGTTTATTTTAGTGTAAACGGTCGTGAACACTGCGGTGTAAAAGAAGTGGTGCCGTTTATGTGCCACTAGAACAAAAAAACAACAAATCTATCCATGCAGGAATTTTCGCTCCCGCCCATGTTGTATCAATGCGCGACGTGCCGGTTCTCTCGTCACATGTGCTGCAGTGAAAAGTTAGGCCTCGCTGGCCCGCGACGATGTTGGTGCACTGTGGATGTGTTCTTGTTTTCTTGCTTTTGGTGTAGTGGCAACTATTAGTTATGGCGTTCTTTGTCATATCTCCACGTCGTGTTTACCGTGATTCGTTGTTGGAATGAAGTGCTGCGCCATCGGAATGCTACGAGCTGAATGGGACCTCGCCTGAAAGGTGCGTGTAAACAAAGCATTACTTGCTTCCTGTTATTTCGCTTGCATGCTTTTCAGACGTCATGTTAACCGCACATTTGTTACCTGCATTCTCATCTTCCCAACGAAACGTGCGTGTGTAATCGCAACTCCTGCTGTAGAGCATTCCTAATTCTGCTTTACCAGAAAAGCTTAACGGGTTGCTCGAGTCGGCATGGCATGCGTAGCCTCGATGGGGGCCAAGCGTTCGCCGAAGCTAGTGCAGCTTGCAAGCCACCCTTTCGCGGTACTGAATTTATACGAGTTGTCTATGCCAAAATATTGCAGCCTTCCAAAAAAGAAAAGCAAAAGCGTGTATGTCGCATCCTTCTTTCTACTTCCAAGTCTCTTTATAACCGCTTGTACAGGGATTTCGAAGTACACGAGCAATTCGGTGAGATACGATGCTGTTGCATACTGGAAGTCTAGCTTTAAGTTTTCATCTGCCTTTTCATTTAGCAATAGTAGATTTGTGTTTCTATATACTGCGTTTCTTTATTAGATTATTTGAATTTTTTGTATTGTAGCGTTCTTGTTTTATTCCGGTATGTGTTTTGCATTATTTTTTACTGTTCATACTGCTGCTAATCCTTGTATTATTTATCGGTAACCTTCACCGAGGGTCCCGTTGCAGTCATTGTACCTTGGGACCCTAGTCTGTATAATTATGCGTTGTAATTAACCTGTTATGTCGCAAGAAAACTGATTGATCGGTTAATTGAAATTTAGTGCCAATAGCCCAGGTATCGTTCGCACCAGCGAGCTGGTATTCCGAGTTCTGAATTTGGTTATGTATAATTTTGAAGTTGCGCTCTTAGTTGTTTATGAATTATATAAACTTTTATAACGTTCATGGCGTGGTGTTCATTATTACAGGCGTTCTAAAGCCTTTTGCATACCAAAATTGAGTGTTTCAGCAAAATGATGCCAGCGAGACATGCTACCCGCATGCAATCTTCAGTTATAAATAAGCGGGCGGACAAACGTGTTACTGTCAAAGTTTGCAACGTTAGGCTCTACAGCCAATTTCTTAAAGTTCATAAGCACATTTATATTATTCAATTTAATTTTCCCAGGTTCCCTGAAAATGTTTTTCCTGTGTCTAATAGATTCGATATGATGTAGCAACAATTCTTCGAACACTGCTGCCGCAAGTAATTAGTATTTCTCGAATGATTTTTTTGCAGAACACAAGGACTCCTAGTATTGCGCCATCCTAAAGACGTCGTCACCATATGGAAGATCTGGCTTTATCCTCAGCATCACTCAGTGAAGATACCGAACATTCTTAAGGCGGCTGGACAGCATCCGTTTGGATACAGTACCATCCTATTGAAATCCTTCACTCGTTCCCATTGTTTCCCATTGTCACTCGTTCCCATATTCCGTTGGACTGAGCATTCGACACTGACTTTTCACCGAAGATGCCGAAGACATTTGACTCGATACGCCGCATGGTTGGTGTTAGCAGTGGTGTGCGGTCAACTGCACTAGTGCGTGTGGCGATCATGCTACATAATGTAAAGAAAAAAGTAATAAACTGTTCCTTTGTTTACATTTTGTCCATTATATTGTTTTCATTTTGTCCATATCACTCGCTTGGGCAACTCACGTACAGTGCCTATCCCGCAAAAGCACGTTTGAGATAAATACTCGACCTCTTAAGAAAAACTGCATATAAGGAAGACGGAAGAAGTCGCTCCTGGGGGGGCTCCTGGGGATGAACTGATAAGCAGCTTCATTTCAATGGAGTAACTGCGAAGCCCAACATTTAGTCCGCAGAAAGCAACTAACGGGTAACATTTAATCCCTTGGGAGCAATTGTGGAGACGAACATTTCATCCCCCAGAGAGTAACCGGAGGGACTAAATGTTCATGAAGAGATTAACTGCTAGGAGACTAACCGTTCGTCCCCTTACCGTTGATCCCCAAAGAGAGGAATGGTTGTGGCAACACATTTAGTCCCTAAAAGGACTAACCCCTATGCCCCATTTGGTCCTTCTTGGCTTAGAGTGTACTTGGCGAAATGATCCGAGTTATGGCGCGGGGGATATCTACCATCTCTACTTGCACTACTTTCCTCAAGCGTTTGAAGTGGCCTCTAAGAAGGCCGCTCGTCCTGCTTACGCTGTCATTGTTCGTGGTTCCGCGCAGGCCTGGTTCCTTTTTTTAAATACGAAGCATTTCTTCGCATTTCCTTGATTCCCACTGCACATGGGATCTGCCAATTTTTTGTTGTCCTTTCCATCCACCATCTTCGATGTTAGAAACGTGTACATGGTGTCGACTGCAGTGGTGTGAACATGTAATAAACTACACAGTCTGTCTCATTTAGGACACCACCGCATATTACTGAATAACCAACCATTGTCTGAGCTGTTCTATTACAAAAGCTAAGACTGCGTTTTTATTAAATGCGAAGCATTTCTTAGCGAACTTCGGCGACTTTGAGAGTATCTATCTATCTATCTATCTATCTATCTATCTATCTATCTATCTATCTATCTATCTATCTATCTATCTATCTATCTATCTATCTATCTATCTATCTATCTATCTATCTATCAATCTATCTATCTATCTATCTAGCCACCCACGATTTTGTGCTCTCCTGGCCCTTCCGCTAACGGGACGTTTACGAAAATTGGTATGCCACAACATGACTGCCTGTCGAACATAAATGATAGGTCATAACATGAAAATCACGATACGCATATCATGAGCGGCATGATTTACACGATCAGGTCTTTGTGCTCTCCTGGCCGTTTCGCTAACGGGATGTATGCGAAAATTGTTGTGGCACAACATGACTTCCTGACGAATATAAATGGCAGGTCATAACATGAAAACCATGATATGCATGTCGTGAGCGGCATGATTTATATGCCACAGTCTCAGTGCTCTCCTGGGCGTTTCGTTAATGGGATGTATACGGAATTGGTATGCCATAATATCGCTGCATGACGAACATAACTCACGGATCGTAACATGAATAGCATGATATCCATGTCATGATCGGCATGATTTATATGTCACGGTCTTGGTGCTCTCCTGGCCGTTTGGTTAATGCGATGTGTATGAAAACTGGTATGCCACAACATGACTGGATGACAACATACATCACAGGTCATAACATGAAAATTGTGACATGCATGTCTTCATGTCATGAGAGACGTGATTTACATGCCACGGGTTTGGTTAACAAGATGTATACGAAAATTGGCGTGCCACAATGTGACTACATGACGAGCATAAATGACAGGTCATAACATGAAAATCATGCCATGCATGTCATGAGCGACATGATTTACATGCCACGGTCTTGGTGCTCTCCTGGCAGTTTCCTTAATGGGATGTATACGAAAACTGGTATGCCACGACATGACTGCATGACGAACATAAATGACACGCTATGACATGAAAATCATTACATGCATGTCATGAGCGGCATGATCTACATGCCACGCGTTTCGTTAATGGGATGTATACCAAAATTGCTATGGCACAACACAACTGCATGAACAACGCAAATGACAGGTCATAACTTCAGCATCATGGCATGCGTGTATGAGGGGTATGGTTTACATGCCACAGTCATGGTGCTCTTGCGGCCGTTTCGTTAAATTCATATGTACCAAACTCGGTATAGCGAGGCAACAATGCAAATCCATTTTAAGTTCCTGATGCGTGCGTCGCATTTCCTTGATTCCCACTGCACGTGGGATCTGCCAATTTTTTTGCTCTGCCTTTGTGCTCCCCAGGAACTTGTGTAGAGAGAATACGAAGATATCCTGAAGCATTCTTATAACTGTTCTCTCAAAACTAATGTCCATCAACTAGCCCAATAATACCTTCTGATATCGTTGAAGAAAGTTAATGTGTTGCTTGGCAGGTTCTATGGTTCCACGAAAATCCGTGCAGGCAGTACACTCACAAAGCGAAAATGACCGACGTTACAGTATTGCCATGAAAGCATGGATCGTGGTCAGTGCGAATGCTGTACACTTGTCCGCCAATTATGTATATATATATATATATATTGAAACGGAACAGAATAAACGGTGGAATTATTTACAGCGTTTGTATTCAGACCAACCAAGCTGGGAGTCACACCACGCTCACCCAAGATACATCATCGTCTTCTTTCTTGGGTGTCTCTCACATCCCTCTAACCGTACACCCCACTGCAGGTCAGCGTCATTAATCGCCACGTAACAATATTATTCATTTTTATTGAGGTTAAGCGCTTCTCGGCATTTGATGATATGAATCAAACAAATAAGATAGATCTGTCCCAAGTAAGTCGGTCAGCGCTGACAGCTTAGGGCTTGACAGGCTGCGTCAGCACCATAGGAACGTCACTTCAGGAGAAGCGTTGAACTTCGCATCACAAAACGGGAGGTGCGGTTGTCATCCGCTGTTAAGGACAGCAGATGTGGCAGGCCGAAGAGCTGCTAGATTAGAACGAGAGATTGTAGAAGTCGCTCCGATAAGTAGCTGTGAGCCCGGCATGCGCGTTAGCGTTCCCTGAATTTCCCTGTTGCACAAAAAATGCGTTTTCTACGTAGCCACATTCAAGCTGTCATGCTCACGGTAGTTTGTTGCGCATATTTCATTAGTCATTCCCGCACTACACATGGTCTGTTATGATCAAGTCGGCCATCATCTGATTTAGTCGGTGCATATTTTTGATAGCACGTGCTTTTTTGGTGTGAAGATCCATTGGCTTGTTTTTTTTTTTGTTATTGTTGTTGCTCTGAATTCAGCTTCGCTTGCGCATGCCCATGTTGTCTTGCTGCGACGATATATTTACAATAAATAAACAAACGTTGAGTTAGCGCCCGTGTCGTTCGTCTCGCTCTCTTCTCCTACGCTTTGCGCTTCACCCTCCTCGTATGCAATACAAACTGGCCAAAAACCTACTGTACTAAACTTCTATATTAGACGTCCGACACCGATACCGCACCACAGTAGAAAAAAAAAAGCATTCAGAAATTGTGAACCTGGACTGCGTTTCTTCATATTTACATGTACCGCTTACTATACGGAGGTTTTATCTACCATGCTGTACAATAATGGTGCATAAGCATGGTGCTTTTTAGAGTATTATATGTAAACTAGGCGTATGTTTGGTGGCGTCTACAACAGTAACTTGTTTTCCTCCTTGCAATAAAGGCTTGTCCAAAAAAATGTGCAGCACTCGGCCATATATTTACGGCATTTTTTATATTTTTATGCGTGAGATGATCCTCGTATGTGCAAGCGTTAGATGTGTCATTGTATATTTTCGCTCAGTGCCATCATCGAAGGGTAATGCACGAGTGATAAGGCCTTAGTCAAGCAGACAGTGATCTGCCGTCAGCCTTGCCATAGTAGACAGTTTTGTACCTCCCTGTCTGGAACGTTATATAGAAATAAAATAAATAGAATAAATAAAATAATTTTTTCAGGAGGTTTACCAGCCGCCGTTGAGTGGGTTTTCGTGTTACACGTGATGATACAGGATCTACAAACTTCCACAAAGTGCATTCCCTGTGTGAACGTGTGCGAATCCGATGTGTACTGTTACTAGTGCACAACTGATGTGTTCCGTAAGCATGTCGAATGAGCGACATAACAGCAAGGTGATGTCCTTCGTGCGTATGATTTTGTCAGCATGAGCAGTTCCTCTTTGTGCTGACGAGCTTTGCTTGGATGAGTTTGCCACTAGCATCATGGAGTGCCCCAAAATGCGTATAGAATACTTTCTAAAAAAGTATAAGCATATTTTGCCAACCCAGTTAGAATGATAAATGTTGGAGGACGCTTAAAAGGGAACTTCGTAGGCTTTTTCGCTGCATTCTGATGTCCATGTTTCTAAATGGAATTGATAGTTCTGTAGCAGGCAGAGTGGTACAGTTTGCTGAGAAACTCACCAGTAATTTTGAATACCCGAATAAATAATGTGTTCAGAATGAAACCGAAATAAATAGACGCTTCTTGCAGCGTACGCAGTGACGTAACAAGCGTTCCTGCCATCAAAAATATGGAGCTGGCGCCATAAAAATAAAAGTGGTGATGTTATCCTACAATGTGATGAGCAATTACAGCTTTTCTGAAATTGACACCAACGGTTTGAGCGCTGAAGTTTCAGCGTTTGCTCTTGACCACCCTTCTGCTCACGGACCGTATCATTGGAGGTAATGACGTCAAAAACACAGGGTGGGCCCTGTGAGAATTCACTAAATATTTTAATATTCATTTGAAGGAAAGCTAATCGACTTTCACATTAGCTTTAAGTCGCCAAAGACGCGAAGCACAGGGAGTACACAGGACAGAGCTCCACTAACAGCTGTTTTATTTTGCGTGAAAACGCTTACATATGTATCGCCGTCAATATCGGCCCAGAAGACATGCTAACATCTAACAAGCTCACATGAATACATGCCAACTATCTCAGCAAAATGTTCTCTTAACTGAATGACTTGGAAACTGTCTGGCTTGGCACATATCAATAAAGTGCCGACGAGAGCATATATAGAAACTTTCATTAAAATCCGTTGAAGATGAAAAAAATTGCCGTGGTTGCCCTGTAGCGTCGCCTTCAAGACTGAACTCCGGTATTATTGGGCCCAGTTTTCGACGCCTCCTCGTAACATAATTTTGTTTTCTCGCACATTAAAATTACAGCATGACTATCATGTGTTTATATATTATTCAAGTCAGAGCTTAGCATTTTTCTGGCAGATTTACTTTCAGAAATTTAATTTGTTTACTAACGCATCTGTGGCACGGCGGAGGGCTCGCATGGTCGGGTGCTTCAGGAAATGGCGGTAGCTAGAGATGTTTATTCCTGCTGCAGACGGCTACGCCGACACCAACGCCTAGACCGACGCCGCCACTTACTCTGGCATTCGATTTCCTGCGGCTTGAGATCCTTAACTTCATCGAGTTCAAATTATGTGCTTTCTTACGGTAGTCAATACAACTTATTCAGACGGTGTAGCGGGATACGCTGATCTTCGGAAATACAGAGTTTTCCTGATGACTGTTCATTTCCTAAATTTCAGATTAAGGATGCGCATAATAATTCGTTTGTGATGTTGCAAAGATTATGGGCTGGTTTGGCACCTCTATAATGCCTGAAGGCGAAAGTCCGGAGTACATTTTGTACAGCATTAGTGTAAGTATTAAGGCATGTTTTCGTAACATACATTCTGGGGCATGATCTCACGAAGTTTAATAACGCTCAATGATAGTCTACACGAGTTTGGCATTCAGGTTACCATTCTCAACAAGATAGGCGAAAACGAGTGCCTTTTTAATGCATTTCCAAATATGCACAAGGCTTCTGTTTCATGTCAAATGACTGTCTTGCATGTCGCAAGTCCGGATACCCATGGAAGAGGTAAGCGGATACGTGGTAAACATTATTGGTCAGGTCGTCATTCCACATGAATATGAACCACATCTTGCGTAGAACATCTAACTAGTTTGAATTACTAACTGATTATTTGTTGAGCAGTTATTTCTCCAAAACATTATAAGGCAGCGGAAAAGTATGTTTCCGTAGAATTTTCTTGTGCTTGATATTGAAAGATAGGAATAACGTAGGACAATATATAGAGACGTGCTCGGAAAATTTGCCTCTATAATACTAAGAATATGCGACAAATCCTTCTTGATAAGAACTCTTCATTTAAGCCTTCTTCTTCCGACAAATGGGAATTCCGCGGTACAAATAGATAAATAGACAGGGAAATGTAAAACAATTTGTCTTTATTGTTGATGTAACGCACGTAAGTCAAATGTATTGGCTCGCGCATCGATATTTCTGTCGAGAATTAGTTGTGTTCCTCAAAAGCGCAGCAAATTATGCTTTAGGAGCCATTTCAATGGTAAATACTAAAGTAGAGTAACATGGCATTCAGTGCCAACATATTGAATGGTGCAAGTTATCCATGATCGGACGGGTTCATTAAGCGATAATAGCGAAAGACTCCAATACTGTTTCGCGAAACAATGCAGAAGCGATACAGAGTACATAATCTAGACTCGAGTGAGACCGACTGTACATTGCGAGCAATGCCAGGAAACATCTCCGTTCAATACACTTCCACTCCGGCATAGCTTGCACAGCGCTCATGCGGAGCCCATTATTCGTGAAACATGAGAGGCCGGCAGTTAATGCCTAGCCGTTTTGTATTAGAATGCTTGTCAGCAGATGAAACGACAGAGACAAAGCGCTGTGTACTAACAGTGTACCCGGAAGCTAGTCTGAGCGCTTCATTACGGAAAGTGCAGTACCATGTTTTCCATTACTGAATACATTTGAGCGAGCGGCGGCGCGTCGAACGTCACGACGATTCTCGTCGTAGATCCGCGAGTAGCAACAAATAGGCCCCGTGGCAAGCTTTCTTGTTGCGATTACCAATGCTCATTAACTTTCGACGTTGTGTGTTTTTCTCTATTCAGAATGACCATATTCAGCAGGCACTACGATTGAAGAAGACTAGCTCGTAAACTTCACACGTACGCGTGTGGACACAGGCGCATAACACCTTTTCCTAGATATGGCTGTTCCCATGGGCCGGCACGGGCGCACACAAGGTGACATGTGAAGTGCAGCGCAACGCTTTCGGTACTGGTTTCGTAATGCTGTCCACGTTGAAAGCACACCACCCGATACAGAATGGCTTTGTACGTTGATGCCCGGGCCATGAAAGCTGCAACGGCGTGTTATAATATAACCAAGAGAAAGAAACATTGTGCAGGTTCCTGTATTTTGGTCCAGCAATCACGTATACACTGCCTCATTATGCGACGCCGGTGATTTCGTGCCCGTCACTGCAGAAAAGGTGAAACCAGCAGAAATCGTATTCAAGCTTTTAGACATCGATGTTTTTTTCCTTTGTAATTGTCAACGTCCCGATATTTCATTTAAATCAGCCTAAATAAGCTAACGTGAAAAAAATTCATTTTTTGTCTAACATATACCGCTTAAATCAAATGCCATTGTGCATATAATGTCCGTAGTCAGAGAATCCTTAATTGGTTAACTAGCATATTCTGTGTAATAGCAAGTTTCCTTAGGAGTCCTTTCCTACACTGGTCACTTCAAATTTCGCCTATCACAGATGTCCTCTCACAGATAGTTCACGTCCAGGACACATTGTTGAGCAGTAAGCCACCGTTCGCTGAGTGTCGCGGTTGAAACGAAACAAAGAAACCTTGTTGTCACTATGCCCACTTCATCATTTTGCGACAGCTGAGCCGACTGTTGAAGGATAGTTTTTCTAAACGCACAGCTGTTTCTGTTTGTCAGCGTTTTTATATTGTGGCGAGCATAATAAACACACATGTAAAATAAACACAAAATATTCCTTCATCCGAGAGCCACTGCCTCCGATGCTGCTATTCTGCTTCTTCAGCCTCCTCGTCTTCTCCTGTCCTACCCGCAGCCCGTGCTCCAAATGCTGTTCCTTATGCACCGTAACAATATAGCATAAAGAACTGGCGGCGTACTAGTATTCGAATTTTCAAATACACATATTTTTAATTGTATCCACTGCTCTTAACTTCAATTTCCGCGTCATATTTACTATCAGAGGTTACGGGGCGAAAATGGACGACGCCTAAGCTTTCGCCTAAAGAGCGATACGTGATAAGACGAGCACCATCTGCATCCACGCCTCCTCTACAAAGGTGGCACTTCGCGGGCGCGCTTTTGTTGGCATGGTAAAAATGCTGGAAAATGGGCTGCAGTTTCCCCATAACAGAAATTGGCTTCCTCGTGTATTCAAATTACTATCAAAGCAGTCATGAGTGTATATTACAGGTAAGTCGTAGTTAGCAATTTTTCTGACAGATTTTACTTTGAGAAGTTCATTGTTGTTTCACTAAAGCATTTGCGCCGTGGCGGAGGGTCTGGCTGTCGGAGTGGTCCGCGGTAATTTTTAAATGCGAAGCATTTCTTGGCGAACTTGAGCAACTTTGACCTCATCTATCTATCTATCTATCTATCTATCTATCTATCTATCTATCTATCTATCTATCTATCTATCTATCTATCTATCTATCTATCTATCTATCTATCTATCTATCTATCTATCTATCCGCCTACATATCTGTGCTCTCCCACCCATCCCGCTTACCTTATATTCATCAAAACTTGGATTGACCTTTAGATCTCTACATGAAATACTCACGTGCGTGACGAATGACCATACCGCAACCACGTATGACTCATACCCGTATAGTGCTGGGCCCATGTAATTCGGGGATGCGCCAGAGGTGTTTAAGTTTTATACAGCCTGTGTCTATCTTGAACCAAGTAAAACACACATTTAACATATCATCCGACCGCACTCAAAAACAACAAAGTCATACCGAGTGTCGTAGCTTCGAAATGTAATATACACATAACACAGAGACACACACGAACACAGTGTAACTTTCCAAGGCAATCTACCATGCGGTAAGCGGGTATCGAACCCAGGCCTCCGAGGTGCCAAGCAAACACGCTACCAGTACGCTACGACAGCTCCTCTCACGCTGTATAGTAAACAAACCTAATGCACCAGTACTCCTGACTAAGGCGCCTGTGTGACGTCACCTGTGCTTCGTAGCACCATAATAAAGGATACATATCTCATCCTAGCACTCTGTATGCTTTTGTCCAATTTTGCTCGATACCTTAGGAAGAGTTCAACGAAGCACACTCATAATATCAGCATCACCGTGCCGTCGCGTGCATTTCTGTTCGGTGAAAGAGACGTCTGTGCTGTTCAGTAACGTCAGTTCCAACGTTACGTCGCTATGACCTACAATTCAGTCACCACGGTGCTGTCTGTCAAGTTTCTCAGTTAGGCCACGGATGTTAGGCGTACACCGGCTCGTGATCTTTGCACAGAGCCGTTCATTCTATTTGTAATACTTCGCTGAATGCCACACGACTTCCCATAGGCAACTTCCTCGCCGACTGCTTCGCGTGACAACGATTCCCTTAGAGCGTGGGATGGGCAGATTGCTTTTACGTCAAGGACACCAGCAGCTACGTCGCACACGGACGCCGTAGTTTCTGCAACGAAATCTTTTTAACGCTGTCGCATTAACGACATACGAAATATGTTCTCTCTCTGTCTTGACAACGAACGCCCCGCCCATACTGTACTATGCTTCATATTGTACTATGCTGTGTCGGAGTTGACGTAAAATTTAATACGCAGAATGATTGACTATGTTAATGGTCATGTTTTTGTACTTACGAGATTTCGTCGGTATGACGGTGATGTCTATGGCGTTGAGGACGCAGAAACTTAGTTGTAAGGTAAGCATGGGCAGCAGTATGAAAAGCTTGCTCGTACTTTACACCCTGCTCCTAATACAGCATCGAACACGCCGAACCATACAATGTGCCACACGCATACGCGGTTGTAGTTTTGCGTTCTTTAAAAGTAAAATTAGAGGCGCTTCTTTCACTTGCACCTATGACATCATTGGGAGGAGGAGAGCGTCTAGCGTGCCATCCCGAAATGTTATTGGGGTTACTCAACCCAGAAAATTTTACCTCCCCTGTTTTTTTATTGGCTTGTATTTGCAATGAGGTGAGAGCGCCTTCTTTGCGATACTTTATGTTTAATTGCATCAAGAAAGGTGTACAAGCTGAAGGTATAGCAATGCCTGTCAAGGGCCTCTAGAGAAATTCATGTTCATGGCTGTACAATCGGCAAGACTGCTCAGGATTTCCCATACAAAACATTAGTGGTGACATATGTGCAACTTATAATGCCTGTATTCGGCACCGTGCAGAAAAAAGTAGAAACTTAAAAGAAACCCGTGTAACCATGCCTGAGCGTCCATGATTTCTCGGTGGTCTTGCGGTTACATGCGATGCCTCTATCTGTTTACGTTCTGAGTAGACGCGTTTGAACGTAAATAGCTCTACGGTATGTTGGCGCAAACAAATGTGTAACCTAAGTGTCAGCAAGTTATACTTGCTGACACTTAGGTGTCTCCCTCTGGCGAGTTGTTTTCCTCGGGAATCACTTTGTGGTAGTGTACTAGTCGTGCAATAAACTTGACTTTGCCATGTTTTTGGCGGTGTTTTACAGCACGCGCTGTAGTATACACCTAAAAAATGATTTGCCACCATGCAAATGTTTTTTTTCTAGGCCCTCAAAGTTCATCTGGCATTGCGTGAATGCAGCTTGTCATAGCATGAAAGTTAATGTTCAGTCACAAGGGCAGCACTCACGCATGCCTAGGCCGTAGAAGGCGGGTGTACGTCCTATAAAGCTTCATGAGCGTTTATCGCGATAAAAATGACAAGCATGGGACGTTATTGATGTCACGACGTGTAAGTCAGATGAGATATACACTCAACCTCTGCCGCGCTGGTTTTAGTGAACACAAGGGAAACCAAACAGCCTTTTCTGGCTTCATTCGACTTTTTGGTGCCATCCGTCTTGACCCAGGCACCGGTGACTTCTCGTTTCAATACGGCATTTAATGTTTTGCACCTTCACAACTGTATCAGTTTCGTTTCATGATCGCCTGTTCGTTAGTGAGGACCTCATCTTCTTTGGCTCCAAGGAAGGAGCTTTTTTTTATCATGCATATTACTTTGCCATGCATTATTACAGAGGGCAATATTTTCTGATGTGTTGCACAAACCTGAACAAACATAGATGGCCTTGCGTTCAGTTACGCCTGTGACGGGACGATTCTTTTCATGTGCAGACTAGGTTTGTGAAAATGTGGAACTCGTTTTTATGTACGAACGGCCGAGCGATTAACATACAACAATGACTGACATTAAAGAGGCTGTTGTTTTGGAACGTAAAAGCCCAGAAATCACCAAATCATTAACCCTCTCATTTAAGAACTTGTGGTTCCTTGGGTAAAGGAAAATAGTGCAGTTATTGATGACAAGTGATTGCCAGCCTCAATACTCCTTGATCCGAGAAATAGAGGAAACATGCAAATATTTTTTTTTGCGTCGGCGGCAGGTGCAATGTCATGATTTCCATGATAAAAACGCACGTGAAGTTGTCATTTTGTAAAAAGGCACGTGAAAGGGCACGTGAAATTGTCAACGAAGGATAATTGCTTTTTGTTTGAAACGACAAAAATTTATCAGAGAAGGGACATCGAAACATCCCACCCTAAATATCATTCAAGTGCATCAGGCCTGAAGCCAAATTTACGACAGCGCTCACAGATGTTCAGTGCTTTTCAAAGAACAAGAGCACGTGGGCATGTATACCTGAACAAAGAGGATTGTGAAAACACAACACCGCAGCATCGCTCAACCGATACGTCTGCATTAAATGTGACAAATTCAGGCAGGAGCACTTCTTGAAGCGCACTCCTGGTGCCGTAGGAAGTTGGATTTGCGAGTAAACCTGTTTCTCACGCAGACATAGGTAACGGCTCAGAGAGCAGGGGACATCTCGACGGTCCGTGGCCTATGGTAGGAAAGGGGGCAAAGAGGAGGTGTATGAGAGTATAGGAATGGAAGGCTAAGCTTTTCCACATTCTTAGCGGGACAAGATCCTGCAAGGCAGCATGCGTTCTATATTTGCTCTACAGTACTGACAACAGAGAGACTAGCACAGGGGAACGAGCAGCATGGCATGCAGGACGGAGACAGTGTATGCCGGAGAGATGGGGCCCGGAAGTGCAGACACTACATGCGACTGGAAGAACAGCGCTCGTTGACGAGTTGGTGCTCCGGCGTGTGTTCATTTATTTTCCAAATTCTCGTCCAAGTCATTAACTCGGTAAGCATTTATTTTTCTCGCCTGTGTGTGCGCTTGGCTTTCTTCCTTTCGATGCGGCTTCGTACTATCCCGTCAAAATTTCATGTCCAGTGGTCTAGTGCTTGGATATCATGTACGCCCTTTAAACTCTCCCTATATCACTGGACGTGAATGTTAGATACCTCCAGTGGTAGGATGCGCTATTTTCCTTTGGGGTGACCGTCACAGCATACAATATACCTATAAGAACTGAGCGTCAGTAAACTCTTCTGATCGATGATACACTGATGCTAATCGCGTTAGACAGCGCGACACGCTTGCGATTATGATGTTTGCTGCGTACCATGAATTCACGTAATCACTTTTCAGGACGTTATAAGACGCGCAAGAGGAATGAAATTATTTGAATTGTAATTACGCTAGCTATATTAAGGTATGTGTGTTCATGTGTTCATTAAGTAGTCTTAATTGCACGAAGCTTAGACCGAATGTCAGCATAATGTCACGAATCCAGATGCTTATTTCCTTTAGGATTGGAAACGCATCGTATATACTGCTGTATCTGTTAACGCAACTCTGCCGAAAGGAGAAATTTTATATCTGATGGAACCTGGGACAGCCGATGAGGTTTAAGGCTTGGAAAAGCTTGACAGAAAATAGTATCACGCAATCTATATAAGTCTCGACACCTGTGTTTCCCATTGAAGGCAAGTTCATCAGGCTATTTCAACCAAAGTAAAGCAGTACCACAGTTCTCCTAAAAAAAAGAAGAAAACGCTAGATTTCGAACTCTGTAAGTGAAAATTTTTTTATTTATTTTATTGTTTATTTACAGTATACTGCGGTCACGAAGGACCATGCAGGTGGGAAAATGCATAGGTGCCAATTTACATGCAGAAAAGGGGAAGCAAAGCAAACGTACTAATGTATCTAGAAGCACAAAAGAAACCAGCGCAACCTGTCTTCATAACAATATTATAGCTGCGGTATGTGAATTAAGGTTATGCTGGAATTTATAGCGACATCATCAAGGGGGACGTGACATCAGCACAGTTGGGAAGACGGCGCTATCCTGCCTTGTCAAATGCGATATTAGGCTTCAATGAAAGCAGGGCAGCGAAGGCATTGCTTAATAGCTACGCCGCTCGTTGACGGGCACTACAGATGTTCCTAAGGAACGGCGGTGCGGTCGTCCTTGCGCAAGCGAGGAGTCAAATGGCAGCACCTGCCGAAACCAAGCAATGCCATTTGTGAGGGCTCCTTAGCTGTCTCTCTGTATGGCCGCAACATCGCGCCTGTTCTTTGAGTCCTTAATCGTTGCAAATACCTTGAGAAACTTTCGGCTCAAGAGGAATTCAGTAATAGCGGTCTGCGTGAAGATTACCATGAGAATGCAGTTGTTCCTGACGTTGCTTGCCCAGCGCGCACCACTATGCTGAATGTTTCAAATTCCCACCGCTCAAGTTAGTCTTTCATCTTATATCGGAAATAAATATTACATTGCACAGATGTTCTTTAACGCGGCAGCCTTTCACACTTGAAAAGGCCCATGGGGTACACGCGAAGACCCCTTGTACATAGGGTGGCGCGCAATTTTCACGGCAAAATGCTCTTGTATTTGTCATGCAGTTCGGAGGTATCTATCTGACCGAAATTCGCTGCGTTGGCATATAGATAATCAAAACACAACCTTCCCACGACTGAAACATCCATGGATGTACTGCTGAGAGATCAGTAGATACAAACTACACCTTGTGTTGTTATTTACAATCGGCTGTCTCCACCGCCATACGTGACAAATGCATTCGCAATTCGGCCATCGATAACAACAGAGAAGACAAGAAATCCACAGAAGAGAAAGGTCAGTCCAGAACAAGAAACAGAAGCACACAAAGAACATTAGCTAAGTATTCACCAGATCTTCATTGCAAAATACACTGATTCAGTGGACCGTATCCAGGGCTGCGTTTGGCTGGTAGCAGTCTTCCCCCTTTCTTTTTTTTTGTGCTCCCACGTTTTATTCTTTTTCATTCAAATCCCGTTATTCTCAGTGGTCCGGGCGGGGGCCTTCTATATAGATATTACAGTTCTTATTCATTTTTTTTCATTATTCTTTGCGCCCAAACCTAACGTAACGTAACCACACAGACCTGAGCGCGACTCTCTGGCGCCTCGTAATTGCCTGTGGTTCTGGCAGTGAACTGTCCTTTGTGTGCAATCGCGAAAACGAGGACATTAGCCTCCCATGTTCATAAGCGCGACTTGACTTGAAGCCGATACTTGCCCTCAGCAAGTGCGGCTAGGCAAGCGCACGGCTTGGACGTATTCAAGTTTTCCAAGGCGTTTAACTGCTCGCGTTGTTTCGTCAAGACGGAGCCCGAGGACTGCGCAGGGTGGCCGGGCATAGGATTACGGAAGTAGTTCACTTCTAATACAGGCTTACAAAGCTCGAACGTAAAACATAATTTGAAATTTATGTTTATTGGCCCACGTGTGAAGGCACATGTACTTGGAATGCGTCATTATTGCTTAGTCGACGCCAGCCAAGGCAAGAACCGCTGCCGCGATCCAAGACGAGTCATTGCGCTTTTTATTTCGTTATCTGCGTCATCTCCCTGTTATGACAAGTTCCCGTCCTGTTGTCAACCTGCCGCGTGTTTTCCACGGTACCCAATCAACCATCAAATACACTTGCACTGAGACCGGCGCCTTGGCTCACTGAGACCGGCGCCTTGGCTCACTGAAAAGTCAGAAATATTTGCTGATTGATCTAGTGGCTATGTACAAGCACATTTTGTAGTGCACAAATACGGGCGTTGCCTGAACCAAACAAAAAAAAAGAGAGACATGGCACGATGTCACAAAGGAATACAACAGCACCACGGAGTTACATTAATTCCAAACAGCGCAAAAATACCCCGGAACAACATAATGCAGAAATGCAAAGAGGAAAGAGGAGAACGAAAACGGAAAGTCCACAGAACAGGTGAGTGCCTCCCGCTCGTGCCATATGAGCTTGTGCACACTAAGACCGACGTCGCGAAGCGCTCAGAATTTCACAGCAGGCCACCCATTTTACAGGTGCTCGGCGGCAGAGTTCCGATCGCGATCGAGCCCTATCCGGATAGAGTTTCTCGGTCGCCACTAGCGCAGCTGCTCATGTTGTGTGAAGTGGCGAATCGGGCTAGAGAAATTCCACACACACACAAAGCTCTCTACCACGGTCGAAAGTAGGCCATGGGACATCAGCGTCAAATCAGATGAGCCAGCCGAGTGTCTAGATTACAAGCTGCGCGATCATCCTTTGTAAGGAGTTGCTCTCGGAATTTGCACCTTTAGGGCCTGGCACTGTTTGTAAAAATTAGTATCGGACTTATTCTGCAGGTAGCAATGCACAAACAGATTCAAGTAATGCGGTATGTGCGGCACGTTACCCCAACAATGCTGTCCTCGTGGTTCCTTTCGCGCACGCGCCCGTTCTTGGCCTTAGCAGAAGCACGCCAGTGTCTCTGATGCAGTCAGTATTCACCATTCCGGGACGCAGACGTAGCTAGAATGTTTATATAACACAATCATTCTACATTTAATATGAACCCTTAATCAGATTTTTGAGCCAACATTAAAATAACGTAAACTATACATTTTGACAGAATTACCCGCCTCTGATCGGGTACTTGATTATAGCATATTCTGTTCCAATTTTAGGAGATATGCTTCGGGTTGCACTTGGCCGGGGAAAAGCGAGAGGTGGGGAGACAAGGCAACCAGTTTTTCCTCGTCGAGGCAAACGGACGTGAGCAGGGAGGACGCGTCCTTTGTCCAGCAATGCGGACGAGCAGGGAGGGGATGAGCCGGTGCTGAAGCTAGTGAAACGGAAACGATTAGGCTATGGCGTTTCTTTCGTGTTCTTTTTGTGGTGTCACCAAGCAATGTAACTGTACAGAGGGCATGTTACCTACGATGCAGTTTTGCATCGTAAGCTGTTATGAGGTCACAACAAGGGCCGTTCTTGCGCCGTAGTTGTGCGCCTCCGCCGGTGTCCGTAACCGCTATCGCGCAAATTTTAGAAAACATAACCAGGACCGAGGAGGATTCAAACCACGCCCTCTGCCTGGATTCGAAGCCACATCCTCTGCGTGACAGTCCAGCATTCTACCACTGAGCCACGCCTGTGCTTGAAAAATCTTCGCTAAAAGACCTAAACAGCTATAACGCCTGCCGAGGAACCGCATTAACAAATGTAATGTTACGTGGCAGGATAATAATACCCCACTACCCGTCGGGGAAAGTGGATTGCATAACGAGTTCGCGGAATCATTTGAAAGAATACGAGGCGTGCATGGTTTGTAGCTCTGAGCCCATTACAGAGGCATCATCAACATCGTCATTATGAAACAATCTTCAACATTACCGTCATCATTATTACGAACCGCTACCTTTTGGAGCAGTTTTGTCGTGTCGTGCCATGCATCACGCGGCAGGCGACGTGCGAAGCCGGGCCAGCAATCTTACCTGGCTCTTCGATATACCTGATGGCGCCTTCTCGCAAGGTGCGGACCGCTGCTGAATCGCAAGCTACGCGCGCGCCTGCAGCAAGCAACGTGGGGCACAACAGACAGCTGCGCAGGGAGAAGCCCCAAACCGCAGCTCGGCGTCGACGCAGGGCCGAGATTTCGGCTCGTTCTCGAGAAACCGACGCCAAGAGGCTCTCTAAGATGTAAAGTTACACAGGTTTGCATGTTACAATACGAGAGTAATTATTGCGTAGTGGGTATTTCCCTACTTGGCGAAATTATAATAGTCATCGCGCAAGGGATACCTATCACCTCTACTTGCACTAGTTTCCTCAAGTGTTTAAAATGGCCTCTAAGAAGGTCGCTCCTCCAGCTTACGCTGTCACTGTCCGCTGTCACTGTCCACTCAGGCCTGGCTCTTTTTTATTGCTTCCTGGAGATGTCATGGTTCACGGGCTAGTCTTCTTGCCACCACGGCTTCTTTCTACATTCATTCTGCTTAAGTAACCCACCATGCAATTTAATTTTCCTGTAGACAGTTGTTTGAGAGCGCAAGTCAAGCTTGATGTCACCTCAACTACTTTTGCATTACTACATTTTAGGAGGTGGACCACCTTCTGCCGATGGATCTAGTGCCTGGTCGTGTTGGGGAGCGGCAACATGCGTGAAAACCAGCATTCTCAACACCGACTACAGTGATGGAACGACATATCTTGCATCAATAGCAAGTAAGCCAGTCGTGCGCCTTCTTCGGCCGATGGTGATGGGAGATGAAGACGCTCTTTACGACTGCACTGCCACTGTACGACACAATGCCTATTTTGATGCTTTACAAAATGCGCACTTACTGTACTCACATCAATGCACCGCTTCTTAATTACAGCAAATCCTGTGCACCACGCTAATGATTCAGACTATACTGCAATAATAAAACAGGTTGTACCCAGCGTAGCCAAGTACTACTCCGAGTGGGATCATGGCTCAGCGCCCGTGGCCTTGGAGGAAATGGGATGAAAGAGTATTAAGAAAAAGAACGCTGTCTTGAAGGGCTTCTAAAATTTTGACAGCCTGGGTGTGACGACTGGGGAATTTATTTTTGTAAGGAGAAACTGCATCGAACACCGAAGAAGAAATACTGACAGTTGTAGGCGGCGGCGCCACTCGAGAAGGGAGCACGAAGAGCTGGTTGCAAGCGTGAGGAAGGGAGAGACGGAAGCTGGCGGCGAAGAGGCCTGGTCGTCTACTGGTGCGTTGTGACACCCGCTCTTACGGCTTCTTCGGGCCTCCTGGTGATGGCGAACGGCTACCCGGTCCATTAGGGCTTCAAGTGCGCCTGTAGCCTAATCCTGGTCTCTTTGGCAAGCTGCCAGCAGTTCCTTCGTCTACTTGCTCTTTTTCCTGAGGCTGCAGGTGGAACTTGCAGACGAGTGGTACCGTTATCCTCGCGTGTTCGGCCGCCAGCCCATGAAATACGTGTGGGCATTGTCGGGATTGCACGGCAGTCATCTCCGAGGCAACCGACATAGGACACTACGACGAAAACATACGTGAGTCGGACAACGTCGTCTGTGGCGCGCAGATCCAGATAGCGCAACCAGTTACCGTGTCACTTGGAGACCGTGTCGAGGTTCCTAGCTGCATAGAAGGGTCCTAATATTATCGTCTCTATATTGGCAAGTGGGGTTGTTTTGGTTTGTTTAAGGGGAAGGCCGTTATCACTGTTCTGTGACACGCGCGCTTGTTTTGGTTGTTTGCGGGAACGCCGTTAATACTTTGTTTCGTGCGGCGCATGCCGCGTTTATCTTGCATGTCGCTTCGGGAACCGTGTCGACCGTTCTTGACACTTTGCATTCCCCTGACGCGCACATTCGACTGTCTTAAAGAATTTCAGAGATAGTGCGAGAACGCGTCGTGTATAAAAGCCGACGCATCTCGCCGCTTGTCAGTTTTTCCCTCCACCGACGACTCTTCACGCTGCTGTCGTCTTGAAGTGCGATTTGCTTTGCCTTGCTGGGCACAGTTTCGCCCAGCAAACAGTTGGACTGACACCATCTTGAATTCTGGTGCGTGCTTCAGCGTCAAAACCACCATGGCAATATGTTGTACATAAATTTCTTCTCAGTAAGTACGCCTCTTTGTAATGTTCTGTGAGCACCTGAGTCCACGAACCATCACACTTGGGTTATTTAACGTGCACTGACATCGCACAGTAAACGAGCTTCTAGATTTACGCAGCCACCAAAAGTGCAACTGCCGTGACCGTAATCGAACCCGCGTACTTTGGCTTCGCAGCTGAGCAGGTTAACCAGAAAACAACCGGGCAAACACGACAAACTCTTTTTGCTTCTGGCGCCTCGTGATGTATGTGTGCCGGCCGGATACGACTGAACATACCCTTATGTGGCAGCGAAAGTTCATCCAGAAAGGGGAGGGCTTACAATTGTCCTAGAAGGCACATTTTTCTGAAATGGGTGAGAGAGACGCTCTTCCTGCCCCTGACATGTATCACAGGATCTTTGACGGGCTGCACCGGACATTCTTCAGACTGGTTGATAGGTTCACTCTGTGAAAGCTGCGTACGAGGAAACTGAACCAGCCATTCTTTCATGTGTTCGAAAGTGCACTCATGAGAGGGAGACTCTCGAAGCACAATACAATGCTTTGAAAGTGGGTTTAAAATGCACTTTAAAATGTGATACACGCAAAAAAAAAATAATTATCCGCTGTTAGCCAAATTCCTGAGCCCGTCGCCGCGGTAATTTCAACCGACAAGTGTTGTTTTTCGTTAAATGAAAACTTATTCATATTGAGTCTTATAGTCCAATACTGTTGTGTGTGCTTCTATATTTTCTCTTTGAATAATTCATTTGCAATGACGTGATCGCGTAGACATACTATGGCAAGCTCTGGTGTAAAACGGCACGCTTCTAATACAAATATGGTGAACGGAGCGTATTGCGTGAGTATTATATAATTGAAAGCGCTTTGTTAGCTTTATCTGAAGCACAGAATAAATTAGTTTTTTGTAAAGAATGCTACATGCCTTGAAAGTTTAATGTGGCAGTTCTAGACTCCATTGTTCGAGTGAAGTGTTGTCAGTTGGAAAATCAAAGCTGACCACACGTAACAGTGAGTTTGAAGATTTCTTGCTTCGTCTTTAAAGTGGAAGCGTAAGCTACACAATATTAACGCCCATGTTCCATGCTGTACCAATCAAATCTCCCTAGCTGTTTACCTTCTAAGTTTCCTGGCATTGCCATAAGCATCGCTCTAATTCATTGACGCGGCCCATCACTCTCGTGGCGAAAGCAAAAATGAAATCCTTTTCCGTTTCTGCACTTATTGTGCAAGTGGCGACCGTGCCTGTGCTCACATACATCGAAAGACTTTCACTCGCTATTGTTTGAGCAGGCGCCAGAGTTTCTTCTCACGACATAATGCTTTCTCAAACATTGCTGATACGCGACGATACTGCCTCTTCGGATCCCCTAAGCCTAAGCCTCACACAGACAGGCTGAAAAGGCGATATGTTCGGAAGCATCTGAAGGAAAGAACCGAGGATTTGGAGCCGAATTTCTGCAACGTCTTCTTGCGGCTCTTCCTCGCGTGTGTATCCGCGAGTTGGAAGTAAACAGCCGTCTCACTGTCTCTTTTATTATTTTTTTTTAGTTTTTTACGCTGAACTGGGACCGAAAACCGACAGTGTTTCCAGCACGCTTCCAACAAGGGAGAGGAGAAAGAAATAAGGAGAATGTAAATATTCTGCGTTTGTGACTTTTGTTCATGATCGCTTTAACACAGTAAAAAAAAAGCAATAAGAATGCTGATTTACGTGCTGATGTTTTTTATATTTACGTAGCGCAATAAAATACTCCTGTATTCTAGGCCACGTGTAAAGTGTAGACAATACAAAAGGAATAGAAGCATCGAAACTAGAACGCGTATAATTCGAAGTGTATGCGCTAGCGGTTCTTTCTCTGAACGGTCAGCAGTTAATTCTTCAAACAAATTTGCGATCTTCGTGGTGCACCCCTTCCGCTTTGAGTAGTGTCGTGGGCATCAGTGGTTAAATTTTTGCAATGTAAATTCGAAAGTGAACATTAAGGACACACATTGCATCTTGTGTGTTTCTTTCCTACTGTCCCCGTCTTCTCACGCTTCTTTAAAATCTAAAAAAAAAAAAAAACATCAGACACCATCGGGAGGGAACGCTACCGGTCGCGTGCGACATAGAATTGTAAGCAATAAATTCGTGTTTTACGGTGACGTAAGGAAAACAGAATGTGCACTTCTTGATTTCTGGTTCCCACCCATACAGGCCGGGATGTTAACCAGAAAGCATTCGCTTGGCTACCCTGCACTGCAGGATGACAAAAAGGAATGGAAAGATGAAACTGTCTAGAAGGGAAGAAAAAGAAGGAAGATAATGGCAGACAATGCGTTGACGCGCATGTCACCTCACTGTTACACAGTTAAAGACGTTCACGCAAGCCCGCCGTCCTCTAGAAAGAATACAGCGATTTCACTGACTTGTGAGCCAACGAGCGATGGAGACGATGTTCTAGTAGCATCTGTAGTGAAAGCGGCCAATTTTCCAGTCGTCGTAACGGCTGGGTGTTTCACACACTATTATACGTGAAACCGAGGGCAGTCAATAGTTAGCGGTCAATGGTTTCGTCGGTCCCGCAGAAGTCCCATGGAGCATTGTCGGTTACTCCAGTTATTGCGAGAATGTGTTCGTGAAAGCAACTTCTAACCAGAGGGGATCAACAAGTGAAGCTTCACTTCGAGGTAGTCCAGATGCAAAGCGGAGTTGGAGGTATGGGTTAAGTTCAAATAGTCTTTGACTCGTATGTGCTATGCTTGATGATATTTACTACGTGAGGGAGGGACTGCGTAAGCGTCCCTGCGGCGGCAGTCCTCGACAGCGCAATGGGAACGCATTGCGCTTCTTGGTTTGCTGTGGCAACAGCAGTATCTGCAGGATCTTTGCCACAAATTCCGAAATGAGTTGGAAGCCAGTGAAAAAAAATTGGTTGATCTCTGTGTCAGAGGAATCGGTATTTCAAGAAAGTGGAACTTATCTTCGCGAAGGCCTTCAATGCATAGGCACCCGTCTGGTGAATAGAGACGCAGGAGGTGAGTACCCTAGATACATAAACTCGCTGCATGTGGGCATCAGCATATCGAACGATCCAAATTTCTCCGGAGACACTGCATTGCACGCGCCAAAGCCCTGCGCCAAGGCCTACACACACTTGCAAGGAAGCAGGAGCGTCTGGAGGCGGTGAAATCTTGCAAGCGAAACCACACGCGCGTCCAGGGGATCGCCTTTTGAACACAGACCGCCGCTGCAAAAGGCGCATCATTTGCTGAGCCACGGCCGTCTTCGCGTTCCTGGAGCAGAAAGCGTCGCAACACAACTGGCTTCCGTTACCCCCCACAATACAAATTATGTATGCAGTGCCAAGCAAGGCTCTGTCCGGATGCCGAAAACCTTCACTACGACAGACGCCCTTAGACTAGCGAAGCGCCGAGAGCCGGTGCGCATTAGCACAACAATCTGCTTCACTCGATTGTTCCTGTATGGCGGTACCGCCGCTGTCAACGGCGAATGCAGTGAGAGGTAGACGATATTAATTAAAGAATAATTCTGCTTGCTAAACACTTTCCTTTCAACAAACATCATTTAGAAACAAATCTTGAGGCGGTATGGGGAAGACATGAGTCCCGTTTGTTCCCTGCATCTCCAAATTGTCGGTTGTATGATCAGCAAACCTTCCAGCTCTTATCGTAGCATCCCAGGCATAGCATCCCACGTGGCGCTTTTTTTGTTGAAAGGTTGTTCGATTTTTCAGCGATCCACTTCCAGTAGGAAGTACGTCGGTAAGTTCTTGGTAGACCCCGGCATAAAAGACTTGTGGGTTAAACAACCTCGTGACCATCTTCAGTGATGTCATGGTGAAAGTTCACGATGTTGTATCTGATTTGTTCGTGAGTCTACGCCTTAGAAATGGATGTATGAAGGGTAATGCAGCTTTTGAGTATGGAAAGACAACTGATTTCATCGGTCTATCGACGTGAATGAGTGCTATAGTGCCTGATGTACAGCCGTGAGTTCGGCCACCGTGGATGTGGTGGCATATGATGTATTGACTTGCGGTGCAGTTCGCCGCCTTTGGTGTGGCTATCGCACAGACAGAACTGGATGACATAATCGAACCATCAATACAGACATGCACGCGGTTACTGTACTCTTCGTACTGTACGAGTTGCCTAAGTTGCCTCACTGCAGGGGTTGGCCCTATAACTGTAAATTGTATACGTGGACGGCCTAGATGTCACGGAGGCCACACTGACTTGGTCGCAGGCAGGCGTCTCGGTGTGAATAACGAACGGTGTGCACTGATTATTTATTTGGGGGGTGTTGCGTCTCAAAGCCAGATATGGTCATGAGAGACGCCATAGTGGAGGGCTCTGAAAATTTCGACAAATCGGGGCTCTTTAACCTACACTGCCATCGCAAAGTACACGGGCCTGAACATTTTGCCTCCATCGAAATACTACCGCTGTAGCCCGGATTCGATACCGCGATCCTCGGATCAGCAGCCGAGCGCCACAGCCCCTTGACCACGGTGGCGGGGGCGCACTGATAGTAATGCTAAATGTTGTGGGAAGTCTTTCAACAGCGAGGCTTGTCAGGCAATAAGACGACATTCTAGCAGATTAAGCGAGGTATGTGTGCATCGTTTCAAAGGCAACGTCCATTGTAATTGAGCGGACCTGTGCAATGTCCATTATTTCAGGCCTTAACGCCCTGAATGGTAACCCAAGATATCTTAATCGCTTTGGCGCTTGGGCTTGAATTTCGTGACAGGCAGGCTATTCTTGCGGGTATGGATATTGCGCGTAGCCTGTACTGCAGGAATCCAGCGAATAACACCCTGTATAGCTTTAGCATGGCGTGTATGTTTACTACCCCGTTGTTGCGTACAAGCATCTCAACTAGTGATAAATAGCAGTCAGTAGTTCTTTTTCGACATAGTTCACATGGCGAGTCCTGCAATAGGTCTCTATTGAATATGACTACCAAGAACCTGTGGCTTCTGTTGCGTAAAATAAGTTGTGCGTTAGTTGATACGCTGTAGTCAGGCATAGGCTTCCTGTGAGTGCCACCACAGCACGATTTCAACGTTAAATTTTTAGCCATTATTTGCGACGGTAGCATGTTGCCGTTGTGGCTGCCTTTTAAAACTAGCACGAAGCTAAAGCCATGTCACAGCTGAAGCTTAAATACAGACGTCAGCGTTGATGGAAAGTCTTACGATGCTTGGCAGGAGGGCGACTAGTCCAATGAGGCTTAAATTGAAAACTGTCAGGCATGGCACGCTGCTTTGAGGGACCTCGCGTCTTCCGTAACACTCATGTGCCGCACTGCTTTTTGTGGCCACGTAGAAAGATTTCATGTGTAGGTAGCTGTATGCCCACGTATATATATATATATATATATATATATATATATATATATATATATATATATATATATATATGATCACGGCATTGGTAACACCATCAGAAACCGGGGCCATGTTTCTTTGAAAGCTCTGAGCTCCGCCACCGTGACCGCCGTGTCTAAGTTTGGGTTAGGTGGGCGGATGTATGTCGCCCAGCTACGCTTCCCGCTGTCTAGGTGCTGACACTGCCGATATAAATAGTTTGAAGCTCTTCGAGAACTTGGTCGGCGCTCGCGATGTACTCCGCCGCTAAGTTCTTTGGCGAGTTACTTGTTTCCGTTCTCGTGCTAGTAGGATCGATCATTGGACGTAAGAAAGCCCAGAGTTTTTTTGGTTCATAAAGCGCGCTTTAATGAGTCACAGAACGTTCGCTAATTGTTTTTGTTTGAACTCTGCCGCATAGGCGTTGGCTTCATTAGATAAGGGGCACTTCGCTGCTTCAGTGAACGGTTAAGCTTTTGACGCCTCCAATGCTAAGGCCCTGTCGGGCTTCCCACAAGTGCGCCAGATGGTTGTCCACCGCCGGTATGTGCGCTGTAGTTTGGTAAGTGTTGTATCACTTGGCATGAGTTTCTGAAATGTATTCTCCTCACTCTTGCTTTGTGGCGGGTGTGCTCAGTATGTGCTCGTGTGCCCCGCGGTACTTATTCCAGTCGTTCAATTTTGCCTTCCCCAGCGGTCGCCTACCTTAGACGACCGCTGTACAATAGAATAGACAACATAACCATATATATAACCATACAACAATATATATAACCTTAGACGACCGCTGTACAATATCTGTACAATATGATGGACACTTCGAACTGTTTCAGCGGGGCTGTTCTATTGCACTTACCGCAGGTTGATGGTAAAGATGTGGGGTGGTCTCTTCCGTGGCGCTATTCCTTCTGAGGGTGGTATACCCGGAGGAGTAATTAGTTCTGAATTATACTGCTGTGCTGCTCCCAAAGCATGGGCCCTTTAGGATGATAGATTTTACAGCGCCATATAGCGATCCCGCCCGGTTACGGTGGTAGTGACCAGGTGTATCAACGCGCCAAATTCTGCTGAACGCGCTTGAGGTGCGCTGTATTCATTGCAGACCACTACTATGGACGCCCCTTTTTTGCGTGTCATATTGTGAGCGTTTGTGCGGCAATTTCTCGAGTGTAGTGTGGGGATCATATGTAAATGCCAGGTCCTTCTTCACCATCAGTGCCAGTCTGGTATCTCCTGTGCCGATTATAGTGGATATGCTGTGAATGGCTTTGAGCCCTTACCGGCTTCCTGTTAGCAGACCGCATCAGGAGACATGAGCGTCGCCTGCCTGTATTGTGATGAGGGTCGCGTTTGTTTTTTAGACAGCGACTATTGCAAGACCACAATGTAAGATTCTCTTGAGACAGAGGAATATTAGCCATGGTTAGGGAAATTGCTGTTGCAGACAGATCCTTTTGTATCTGATGACACTAGAACTTTCGTTGCCATGGGTAGGAATCGCTTGTGAGGTTTTGTAATGGAAGTGGAATGGGGGGGAGGGGGGGGAGGATCCGTTAGCGACAACTCCTGGTTGAAAAACTCAAGTTTCAATGCGAGCCGTAGATGGATGATGGTAGCGAAGCTGAAACAGCCTCTTAAGAAATAGCCTTCAACGGGATGTTCTTACTTCCCGCTGCCACATTGCCCTAGCTGCGGTGATTGTGTTCCTAGCGGCGGATTAGGAGGCGTGGCTGCGCATTAAAGTCGAGTGCTCACTTGCGGATTTAGTCGCCAGCTCCGCGTCGGCCATTATAATTGAAGATATGTGTAAACTATATTTTGGGATGCTGTAAATTCACCCTCACTTACACTCTTAAATTAGTGAAGTGCCATTGTTTTGCTTGCTTTAAATATTCAAAAGGTGTCCCTGTGTACTCGTCCAGTCAGATTACACAGTCTTCAGCTACAATGTGTTCCGTAGCCTATTGGTCTACAGCGAAGCTACGTATATCTTAGACATTCGGTCTGTCCGTAAGCAGAAAACCCTCCCGATGCCAGTGTGGACCTGGGATATGTGGGCATGAGTGATGTGATTAAATGATAAACAACTTTGATCCCTATGCCGAATATATTCGCATGACGCTCGAGCGCCTAATGATCCGGGCACAAAACCATAGGTCCACGTGTCAACCACCAACAATCTTGGCTTTCGCGATAATATTGCTACGGTTGGAGGTCAGCTTAGGTTTATTTACAGGGGAGCGCTAGGTTGCTGGCACAGCCGAGGAAAGATGGCGTCCACCAGCTACAGAAGCTACCGTCATCGTCGTCTTCCAGCCCTTGCCAGGCTCATACTTTGACTGCCCGGCTAATGCCGTAGCTATATTAAGAACAGCGATAAATCAGGCTAGAATTACTTTAACCAAGTGTTACAGACACGCTTGATCTAAAGTGCC
This sequence comes from Hyalomma asiaticum, assembly GCA_013339685.2. Taxonomy (NCBI): domain Eukaryota; kingdom Metazoa; phylum Arthropoda; class Arachnida; order Ixodida; family Ixodidae; genus Hyalomma; species Hyalomma asiaticum. The sequence goes on from CM023482.1 coordinate 59,855,694, forward strand.
ACACTATCTAATTCTTTATAAGTTCCAATGTGAGTGGCGTTACCGTTGTCATGACGACATCTACGTGATGACGCCCCCACTTGGCCACATGACCTTCAATAGCGTTCGTGCAGTTATCGTGCTGAATTCACTTTCTCCGGCCGCAATGCGGAGGCTGCATGCAGTGCGCGCACTCGAGGAGCATTTTCTTTATAGAATAAAATGAGGACCATCGATGAAAAATATATTTGTGGGTGCATGTGCCTGTGTATGTGTGTTGCCATCTCGTCAGAATGAGAACGGCGGCCGTACTTTCCATTACAGTCTTGTGGCGCCTCTATATCGTTTACTACACTGCTTCAGTGGTCATCCGCCCACAGAGTGGAATGGAGCGTAATTTATTTGGCCACACGTGAGCTCGAAGGCTATTTGCAGTTCATCTCCACCAGCAAAAAAAAAAAACCTGATCAAGTCGAAGAGGGGGAAGACAAAGTGTATAAATGTGAGGAAGAAATACTGAACTTGCTAGGCGATCTCAACGTTCACTAATGAATAGCACTAGCCATAGAGTTTTGTGCACCTTGCATCGACTCAGGTGAACTTTTCGTTGTCTGAAATAGACTTCAGATTTCTATCTGCTTCAGCAAGAAGTTCCTGCGGTCTCCATTAAGAACCTTCGTTTTTCTTCAATGGTTGCAAATATTGGGATGTTTCGAATATTCGTCGAATGTTTCTATTTCGAGATTGCTATTCGATTCCAGAGTGATGTATTAGAAATTTTCGTTTATACGAGGAGGTTCTGATCTTCCTGTAGATTCGATACTCATCCACTAATCTTCGCAAAAATGAATTATCTTCCGCATCTACGAAAACTGTCGAGACTGGCAATGCCTCTGCAGGTAAACCTCGGGGGCACACGTCTGTGTCATAGTGGCCATTTACAAGCATGATAGTGCACACGACCGGTCGCCAACACGCGCTATCATAATGACGATCTCGACCTACCTGCTCAGCAGCATCCGTAGAGCTCATATAATCATGCTGATGTACTGCATGCGTTTAGCAAGCAATAAAAGCGTGCTGCCCAACCATACGCTGCCGCATTCTTGTGCACGGTCTCCTCGTCATTCATTTCATTGCCGTTACTAGGTGGAATAAGTTATATTTCTTCGTAGCCTTTATTATGTACTATCGCGAGCGTGCGTGCTGTGATTTTGACCAAATCAGCTAAAATATGACAAGCAAGTCTAGACGTTGTGCCTGATAGGTACATATTTCTGCAGTGACAGTTCAATAGTGCGTTTTCTTAAAGGCGTTCTGACATGAAATGCTTTATTTATCTTTTCATTTGCTGCAAACCTTTCTTATCGCTACAGCAAGCACGACACACATTCAGCAATTCATGCATTCCCCATAAACTATTTATTGTCGCAATAATTAGGCAAACGATTTCGGTTGAGGTTTATGAGCACCGCTTTGGACAGTGACGTCCCTACATAAAATCTGGTCCAGAAATTTGTGACGCACACACTTTCCCGTCATCTGCTCTCTCGCGCACGTGCTGAACCTGCGCCAACATAATAGAGGGTAGTGGGGGCCGCCTCTCCTGGAGCCGCTTTCTTTTCTTGTCTTCCTGCCTTCGCCTGTTCGCCAGGCGCCCACATGAAGAATAAAAATCAGCACCATCAACATACCTACCAAGTTTGGAGATACGGAATCCGGGAAATTAACTCAACAGAGGAGGTTGGGGGGGGGGGGGGGGCGCTGTTGCGATAGCAATTACATGGACACTGTCAGCGGGCTTTTGCAGTCGCCGTTGTACTCTACAAAGTCCAAATCGAAACCTCCGCTTGCGGTCACTCATCACATGTTTTACGCACAAGTAAAAGCACGCTAGCACGCGTTTGAAGCAGAGAAGAAACTAACCGGCCGTCTCCGTCGCACTAAGGGCACATGCGATAACATTGTTCCGCGTGAGAGGCCTGTCATCACCTTCACGCGAGGCCGAGTGCGATTTCGTTGCTCCTACTAGGCAGACTGTGTTTTGGCGCTAGTGTAGCATCTCGAGAACGTGCAGTCAACTTTACCCATGTGGCCAGAGAAACTTAAGAAGAATACGGACAAACTGGACGCGAATAGAAACGGCACACAACTGAATTTCTGGGCGATTTTCCTGTTACCCGTACAACCGGGAGAAATGGTCAAAATTCGGAAGTATTCCGGGTCATACGAGAGACTTGGCAGGTATGCGTCAAGGGTCGCACAGTGTTGCAGGCTAGAACTCATTGCGTGCTGCTCCAACGGGGTTAAACGTTACTAATTCATTCGATGCACTTCCAACACAGTGACGTCGGTGTCAGCAGCACTGGCGATGGATATCGATTGCGAGATTGGACATTTATACATTCTTTGAGAGTTATTAAAATATTCTATGCGTTTGCTGCGCCCAAGACTTCGTGTTGAGTGTCCTAACATAGGGAGGAAGCCTACAGTGCGTTTTAAAGACGACAGTCTTTCTTGGGATACTTAAACGCAGAAATTTCGGTCTGTCTGTCTCTGTGTGTATCTGTCCTGCTTTTCTGTCTGTAATGGCGGAAGTTTAACCCCTTCCTCAACGACCACCCATCTTGAACTGGTAGCTGCGTTCATACTTGTGAACACAGTCGACGAAAAAGCAAATATTACGCATACCTGAGGCGCAACATCAATACGTAAGTATTAGTGGTGTGTTCCTTTAGTAGAAAATACATACATGCGTAATTCTAAAGACCCTAGTGCTTGTTAGGATGCGCTAAAAATGCGACGCTATGAACAAAAAAGCGGACGTTTCCTACGCTTCGGTAAAACGACACGGTGCTGCCACCTACCAGTAGCTCTGTGTACTACGCAAGCTTCTTGCGTTTCCCGATATCATGGCCAGATGGTGTCCATATCTCACGCAGCACTGCCTCCATTTCATCAATGCCAGCCGCACGCGGCCGATTCAACATAGACGGGGCGCTGTCTGAGGCAAGGCAAAACATAAATGGCCGTTTGATGATATAGAACACACTCTACAACACATGCCCAGACAACGCAAGGAAAAGACCGACGAGCAGATTGCAGCGGAGAAGCGCCGGCGTGCCGATGCCCGTCGTCTCGAGCGTGCCCAGTAAACGTCAGAGCAACGAGCCCAGCGGCTAGCGAAAGATCGTGAATCGAGGCGCGCCCGGAGGCAACAGGAAAAAGACGAGGTGCGCAATGTGCAAATTGTCACTGACCGAGAGGCTAAGCGAGCGTACCCGGCGGCTGAACAGACGCCCGAAGCTCGTGCCGAACCGCGGATGAACCGGGACTCATGTAGTACGGCCGGTAGAAGACTATCGTCTTTCGACGACATTTGCAGCGAAGTACGGAGATACGCGGCCATTTTTTATTGCCCGAAAATTTGTCACTTGAGCGCATTTAACATAGAGATTGCATAAATAAATTGTTGTTATTGAAGACCCGTCTGTCCTTTTATATTCGTAATCACCTTGGCTATAAAACCTGGTTGTTGATATTTGCGTCGTGCTCTAAGAATTTGATAGCAGGACATTCCTAATGGTTCTTCATATGCTTTCCATGTATTTCACAAATAACCAGAAAAACACACATCTGCCTCGTACCTACATTATTTAAGGGGTTACAAACCACGCGTTATTTCGTAGTTCTTTTTACCTCCATAATTTGTTTCATTCCCATTAATTACCCCGGCGGTTAGATGGTCTTATAAAGGTACGCTCCCATACCAAATCTAGTTCATGCAGCTCGAAAATTGGTGCCTTGCGGATGATTTTGATTTCGCTAGATTTTTTATTTCCCTCCATTTCATTTGCGTCTTTATGTTGTAGCCCTTTATAAAATGCCTAATTATTGCCTCCCCACAGAAAGATCTCACCAGTTGCATGCACTTTTCCTTACACTGTAGAATACGGATAAATCGACGCGTGGGGATATCTGTCAGACACCCAAGGGAGTTTAAGGGCTCAGAACGACACGCGACCGTGACCGGCTCCAAGTACTTTGCTGCAGCAAGAAATACTTTCCACAGATGTGCTTTTGGAAAGCCACGTATGAAAACGCTGTGTATACAACTTTGCGAGACGGCCAATTAACGTGCTGCGGGGGGATAAAATATTGAATAGACAGAAGCAGACTCATAAAATAATTAACGTCGTCGGCAGACGCTCTTCCAGGTCGTGGTTAAGGAGCGAGATGAAAAAAGTATGTCTCATACATGTCCAAAAGAAGAAAAAGTGATATGGGTGCAATATTACCCTTGGGGTGTCTAGATGGGAAAAAAATATGTGAGACTTTAAACAACGCTATAAAGGCTTCCACGCAGTCGCTGCAGGGGCAAGTCATGAACACGGCACGCACTGTCCCGCCTAATTTGGCCCGCACCGCCTAATTAAACCCTGGGGAAAACACCATTTCGACGTCGTCAACGCGCTGTGCAGCAACTCAACTGGAAGGGGGTCCGAAATTGAAAGTGGGAATTCCATGTACCGGAGAGAACGAAAGAATGAGAAAAGAAATGAAGGAAGGATTGAAAGCCGTATTCGAGTAGAACAAACCAGATGCTCTATTCACCCTGCTACTGCACATTTCCGGCACAGACACTGCAGTGAGTCTGCGAACTCCAACGATTCGTGTGCAGTACGCAGCGTGTCAGCTGCCTATTCATGCAAGTTCACTATGCCACAGGACTGGAACTTAATTCATGCACTTTATAAAGCTTGGGTCTTCTTTGGCTGCGGAAGATGAAGCAAGCTAGCCTTGGTCTCTCATTCCTTAGGTTTCCATAGGTTCCTTGACGAATACAAACCACATTCATTTTGCTAACAAGAAAACTTCGTGCAGCTTAAAGCTTTCGGGAATTGCGACAGAATGACAGCGTCATCCTCCGCTGTTAAACTGGGGAATTCTCTTCCCCATCCTATGAAAATGTCAGAAAGCACTTAATAATCATTTTACAAGTATATAATTATTACATGAGTTCTATATTGCATATTTTCTGTTGTTTTGGTACTCTTTTTTCTATTATATTTCCTAATTATATTATATTAGAATGATGCATTGTTTATTACTCGTGGTGGTCTCCACATTATATTTTCACTGTTTGAATTTGTATTTGCCAATTATCATGTCATTACAAAACAGTTTTGTGTACTTATACACTTGTCTTTTTATATCTCTCTCAATGTAGCGCTGTTTTTTTTAGTAATTATCTGCCGTGCCCCTTCTTTTGTTGGTGTGGATATTTGTATTTATTTGTTCGTATCGTATGTTGTATCTAATGGATCATTTACAAAGAGTCCCGGTACGCTCTCTTCACCCTCGCACCCTGAACATCTTATTCAGGATTTATTGCAAGTAAAAAACGCTTGTAAAATTTAGCTATGTTAGTGTATTTGCGCCAGCCTTTTATGGTTCCAGTTGTCTATTTGTGGTTCTTGTTTCTGAGACATTCCCGTATTTCTACCTAATACAACTTCTAATCCAGTTACACCCAATGAAATCCCTCGGACGGCATAGCTATGGCCTTTCTATATGACAGACCCACCATTCAGAAGTCGGTGCACGAACCAAAGAAAGAAAAAAATTATATGTCCCTTCATGCAGGTCAAGGAAAGGCAAGACTATACGATATCTCTGAATATCCGCTAGCTCTTATCTATCAGCGATAAAGCTGGCGAAGTGTGTAGGTTCTCTAAATTTATTTATTTATTTATTTATTTATTTTGTAGAATACTGCAGGCAGTTGCCCATGCAGGAGAGGGTGAAAAAACACGGAAACGAACAAAAGGAAATATACATGCTATCACAATTTTCTAACAGGGGTGAAGTACACGGTAATGAATTCCACTCTTTAATTGTGCGCGGAAAGAATGAACTTTTGTAGAGCGTGGTTCTTGCAAATAGAGGCTTAATGTGATGACTGTGTTTGTGTCACGAGGCCCGACCGGTATCTTTCTCAATGTTCCATTTAGCGGCGTTGGCGTTAGCACATGGGACATTGCGTTTTGCTAGGCGTACTGTGTAATTATGCCCACTCTGGCATCTTGCAACTTCAGCACGGGGGCCTCAATCACGTGTAGCTTATACCCACTTGTCAAAAGTGGTTTTGAGCTATGAAGTTCAAACGCGCCATTTGAGCGTTATTTCTAGCACAAATGAACGAATAATAATAATAAATATAATAATAATTATAATAATAATAGTAGTAGTAGCGGTTTAACGTGCAAACATACAATACAAATATGAGACACGCCTTACAGGAATGCTGCGGAAATTTCGACCACCTGTTGAGAGGTTTTGCATAGAAACAAATTTTCTACTTCTCAATCATAGTACGAACTCCGTGTGAAATAAATAGTACACAAAATGGTAACCTTGGTGAAGAGTATCGATATTTCTTGAACACCTGGCTGACGCAATATCTTTATCATTTTATGTCAACATCTGTCTTTGCTATGCATATTAGTCAACTATCTTGGTGAGTTAGCGTGGCCTCTGTATCTTAGACTAGGGCAGTTCGATAAGGCATATTCAGGGCACATGCCGGAACCGTCTCTAATGTTAAGCACAATAATGTTATTATTGAAGGGCTGTTCATGAAGTTTCACTGGTATAGAAAGCGGTTGCGAATAAAGTAGCGTTTATAGTGTTAGATGATTTTCATCAAATCAAAGGACGACAGAGTCCGACTCTGAGAAAGCTCAAGACTTGAGGATTAAGGGATACCATGTTCATTCAAATGTGGGTAATGCCCAGGAAATGTTCTGGCATGAATGCTCTCTTGCCTCTAAAAAAAATTAACAAATAAATTTCTCTCCCGAGGTGAGATTGTCAAATCACAAAAAACAAGATCATTTGCGCTCTTTTTCACAATTGCACCAATGTTTGACAACAGCATCTTCAATTGCGGGCGATGCATTATCTGGAAATTTTCACTCCTCTGTCCCGGTGTTTAAACAGAACCTGTATAAACACCAATCAAAATCAACTATACGTTTTTCTAGGGCGTTGCACAGTGCAATGCGAGCTGCACTGGCAGCAACCGGCTTTTCATGCCCGCCTGAGGAAAGGGAAGACGCGTTAATGCCTGTTGAGTTTTAAAAGAGAAAGCATATGCCTCAGTTTTTCTCTAGAGAAGAGTAGTATAGAAACTAGTCTCTATTTCTCAACTACATGTGGTCCAGGGTGCAGACCAGCCGAAGAGTTTGGAGTTAGTGCGAGTTCTAGGCATCGAAAAACATCCACGTTCTTTACTCATTGGGAACCCACGTATCGCAACCACACAACTCCGAGCGCTCGCATAATTTGAGCAGCGGGAAGCGAGGGGAATTTGAAATTTCTGCAAGGGGTAGTGACTCAGTAGTCTTTGCGCTGCGTTGACCAAGCACGCAACCATATACTGCGAGCTAACTCCACGCATGCCTGACAGAGAAAAGTTGTTGTGTGCTTCATTGGTCTCACTGCGCGAGTCGTGAGAGCTCAGCAGTAATGTTTGTTTCCCTGCGTTTAAAGGCAGTCGAGAGTCACTGTGTTTGAGTTAAGGTCGGGAGCGTTAATTACAAGCGCTCTGAATTTTAGAACACGTGGATCTTAATGTAGTTTTGCGGTTGCGTAGGAGGCGCGACCGTTTGCGTAAACAGCCTGGCTGAACTTTATTCATTATTGCGCGGAACACGTAAACCAAAGATTAGCAGTAACCATTCAGGAAAGTTTGGTTGGGTAACTAGTTTCATATTTAGACATGAGCATTACGGATCATCACGGAAACCCATATTGGACCTATTTTGAAAATTCGGTGCAATGGAGCGCATGCGTGAAAAACTGAGCGTGTGCAGGAGAGGGGTCCAAAACAATGACGAGAATTTGAGACGTTCCGGTTTGGTTTACTGAATTCGATATCCCGGCGCACTTGATATAACGAAATGTTTTGAAACGCAGATTCTTCGCCTGCGAGGTGGTACAGCGCACATAAAGCGCTGTACGCATAATATTCCAAGAACGAAAAAATCTAGAATGAACTTTCTGTCACATCAATTACGCAAAATAGGACCTTTTTAAGTAGTATGCTCACGGCACACCAGCCCGAGGCAGCAGGTACAATGAGCCTTAAAGGTCCCAGACTCTTGATTTCCTCATATGAAGCTTATTCACTGTGAAATTTCGAGGTTAAAATGGTGTTTATGAAATTTGTCATCAGATGCATTTTCTATGAAATCTCACTGTTTACACAATTGACTCCACACGACCCTTGTTGCGACAAATGCCATCATATTCCATGTGTTACTCACAAGTAAATTCGCGCTTATGTATTACTGGTAGTGACTTCGTGTTTTCTTTCTTATGGCTTGTTTCTGGCCGAGCGGGTGGGGTTCATTTTCGTAAAATTTCTATTTTCTATCGTCTATATCGCGCATCTTCTACCTGTTTCGGAGAAATATATTCTTTCACGCTTTTTTCCTTCATTGCAACCCGTGAAAATAAGCTTCGGATGTTATTGGGTACTACTGATCAAGAAGCTGGAGTGTCTCTCACTGTTCGTGCCAATAAAGTACTCGCAGATCACAACTTAAACCTCCTTGTATCCCACGTAAATCGGGAATTACTGTCATCCCTGGCAGTCGGGAACGAGAGACCTGTGACGCATTGCTTGGACTTGAGTTAGGCATTACGAAGTGGAACTACTTCCTCGTGCAACCTGAATAGTTGAGTGTATCACGCAAGCTTACTGCACAAATGAACTGCACTTACATGCCTATACGCTGACTGATCGTGCTGTGTAACATTAGGAGTTGTAATGCAGTAGTGAATTCAGTTTAATTGGAAGTAGCTCCCCGCTTAGTTGCACTGCTATGCAAGCGGATCGTTGTTGTATTCCAGCGGCAGAACAAAGCTAGTCTAAAGCACACTGAGTCAAAGTGACATACGTTTAATGCTTATCACATTTCAAAAAAGTGAAATCTGAACTAATAAATATAATTGATGTTAGTCAAGTAGTACCGCCCTAGGCAATTCAAGGCAATCGTCACCCCAAGTGAATATACATACTTTTTTGACAACCTACACCGTGCATTTTGTGGCAGTCCATCTTTAGAGCGAATTTGTCATTGTAACTTGTGAATGTCTACGTGAAGCATAAAAAAGCGCCCCGTATTACTGCACCTTAACTAACCGAATTTGGGTTCTCATTATTTTAATCTCTATTTTCGCTGCAACTGGCTTCACATAACCCAGTATATGAACAGTCGATAACATGCGGTGCATATGAGCGCACATTCAAAGAGCTGTGTCGTGCGGGTGTTATTCATACGTTATGACAGAGCTATTGGCCATCATCCACATGGCAGACATATGTCACCGGTCAGAGTTATTCAATATTACGAATTTCCAAACTCCCCATAGGCGCCAAGTATAGAACTCTGGACGCGCCATTGGCCAAAATCATGGCGGTCTGCTGGTTGTGACACCATATTTTCAGAGAGAAACAAACTAGGAAATGCCGCTGTCATGCGTTTTGTGTTGCAGAGCAAGCGCCGTCTCATTGCTGCAGCAAGCAATGGTTGCTTTATGCAGATGATGCTGCGCCCACAGAAAACTTGTGTAGTGCATGTATGCCGTATAGAAGTGCATGTGTGCGCTACACACGAGAGGTGCGGCGAACAACTAGCAGCTTAAGAAAATTTAGTAGGATTATACAGTCGCTTCCATTTCTTTCTGCACGATTACAGAAAGCTGATGAGCACACATGAATGAAACACGAAATCGCCTGTTGAGCTGCTGAAGCCGTCGTGAAAGAACATGGGAGCTATTGCAAATGGAGACGACCTTTCGTGAAGTTTTTTTATTCTATATTTTTATGCTTTTCCATGTCAATATTCAGCACTGAGCACGAACTAGAGGAATAAAGTTCATATGGAGTTAAAACACAATTAAAAGGAACGATTGCATACCATTTGCCCTAGCTTCCGATCGAAATGTACACATAACCAGCACGAAGTCAAACCCACTGTAACCTCTGAAGGCTAAATGACAAGCGGTAGGCGAGTCTGAATGGAACCCAGCCCCGTAAAGTGTCAAGCAAATACGCTAGAGCTAGGGCACGGTTGCTTCTTACGCATGGTACATATAGTTGGCACGGTTATTGCCATAGTACTGGTGATGGTTGATTGATTTAAGGAGTTTTAGGTCCCAAAACCACGATATGATTATGAGAGACGACGCAGTGGGAGGCTCCGGAAATTTCGACCACCTAGGGTTCTTTAACGTGCACTGACATTGCACAGAACGCGGGAATCAACATTCCGCCTCCATCGAAATGCAGTCACCGCGCGAGAATCCAATACTGCGACCTTCATTTCTTCAGCCGAGTGCCATAACCACTAGACCAGGGTGGCCGGGCCATTTGTGATGGTACTGATTGCGTAACGCCAATGGCGCCCATGGTGCATGTTAATTTCTATCATAATAGTGTCATAAGCAATACATATGTTCTTAAATCAGTCGGCATGCTGTTGAACTTTGCTTGATCGCGTGGAAATAAAAATTGGCAGATCCCACGTGCAGTGGGAATCAAGGAAATGCGAAGCACGCATAAGGAACGTAAAATGGATTTGCATTGTTGTCTCGCTATACCGAGTTTGGTACATATTAAGTTAACGAAACGGCCGCAAGAGCACCATGACTGTGACATGTAAACCATACCGCTCATACACGTATGTCATGATTCTCACGTTATGACTTGTCATTTACATTCATCATGCAGTCGTGTTGTGCCATAGCAATCTTGGTATACATCCCTTATGGAAACGAGTGGCATGCAGATCATGCCGCTAATGACATGCATGTCACGATTTTCATGTTATGACCTGTCATTTATGATCGTCATGCAGTCATGTTGTGCCAAACCAATTTTCGTATAGGCTCCATGCAGTCGAGTTTTTCCATGTGCGACATCAGCGCCAGAATGCACTGCCTGGCGGAGAGAAGAAGCAAAATTGGGCAGACTGTGACAGGGAAATACGCGAACGCGATGCGCGTCTCCAACTCTATAGCAGCAGCAACCGCCCGTCCCACCTTCTTTCGTTTTATTTCCTTTGAGACGCGCGCTCCAAACCTGCGGCAAACTGTTCGAAAGGGCGACGCCGCGAGCGTTCGTGTGATTCGCAGCAGGCCCGGAAAGCAGCGAAGAAACGCGCGCGTCGCAGTCGCCTCGGTTTCCACCGTGCGCGACTGAGCCGTCCGACGAGAGCTACGTAGCGCCCTCTGGTCAGTAGACGGAGCCATCCCATTAACGAAACGGCAGTATAGCGCTAGGACCATGGCATCTAAATCATGCCACTCATGACACGCGTGTCATGATTCTAAATTATAACCTGTCATTTACGTTCGTCATGCTGTCGTGTTGTGCCCATATCAAATTTTGATTTTCGTAAAATTTCTATTTTCTATCGTCTATATCGCGCATCTTCTACCTGTTTCGGAGAAATATATTCTTTTACGCCTTTTCCCTTCATTGCTACCCGTGAAAATAAGCTTCGGATGTTATTGGGTACTACTGATCAAGAAGCTGGAGTGTCTCTCACTGCTCGTGCCAATAAAGTACTCGCAGATCACAACTTAAACCTCCTTGTATCCCACGTAAAGCGGGAATTACTGTCATCCCTGGCAGTCAGGAACGAGAGACCCTGTGACGCATTGCTTGGACTTGAGTTAGGCATTACGAAGTGGAACTACCTCCTCGTGCAACCTGAATAGTTGAGTGTATCACGTAAGCTTACTGCACAAATGAACTGCACTTGTATGCCTATACGCTGACTGATAGTGCTGTGTAACGTTAGGAGTTGTAATGGAGTAGTGAATTCAGTTTAACTGGAAGTAACTCCCCACTTAGGCGCACTGCTATGCAAGCGGCTCGTTGTTGTATTCCAGCGGCAGAACAAAGCTAGTCTAAAGCACACTGAGTCAAAGTGACATACGTTTAATGCTTATCACATTTTTAAAAAATGAAATCTGAACTAACAAATATCATTGATGTAGTCAATTGCTACCGCCCTAGGCAATGCAAGGCAATCGTCACCCCAAGTGAATATACATACTTTTTTGATAACGTACACCGTGCATTTTGTGGCAGTCCATCTTTAGAGCGAATTTGTCATTGTAACTTGTGAATGTCTACGTGAAGCATAAAAAAGCGCCCCGTATTACTGCACCTTAACTAACCGAATTTGGGTTCTCATTATTTTAATCTCTATTTTCGCTGCAACTGGCTTCACATAACCCAGTATATGAACAGTCGATAACATGCGGTGCATATGAGCGCACATTCAAAGAGCTGTGTCGTGCGGGTGTTATTCATACGTTATGACAGAGCTATTGGCCATCATCCACATGGCAGACATATGTCACCGGTCAGAGTTATTCAATATTACGAATTTCCAAACTCCCCATAGGCGCCAAGTATAGAACTCTGGACGCGCCATTGGCCAAAATCATGGCGGTCTGCTGGTTGTGACACCATATTTTCACAGAGAAACAAACTAGGAAATGCCACTGTCGTGCGTTCCGTGTTTCAGAGCGCAAAAAGTGCCGTCTAATTCATGGAGTAAGCAATGGTTGCTTTATGCAGATAATGCTGCGCCTACAGAAAATTTGTGTAGTGCATGTATGCCGTATAGAAGTGCATGCGTGCTCTACACACGAGAGATGCGGCGAACAACTAGCAGCTTAAGAAAATTTAGTAAGGTTGTACAGCCGCTTCCATTTCTTTCTACACGATTACAGAAAACTGATGAGCTCACATGAATGAAACAGGAAATCGCCTGTTGAGCTGCTGAAGCCTTCGTGAAAGAACATGGGAGCTATTGCAAATGGAGACGACCTTCCGTGAAGTTTTGTTATTCTATATTTTTATGCTTTTCCAGGTCAATATTCAGCACGGAGCACGAACTAGAGGAATAAAGTTCATATGGAGTTAAAACACAATTAAAAGGAACGACTGCGTACCGTTTGCCCTAGCTTCCGATCGAAATGTACACTTAACCAGCACAAAGTCAAACCCACTGTAACCTCTGAAGGCTAAATGCCGAGCGGTAGGCGAGTCTGAATGGAACCCAGGCCCTTAAAGTGTCAAGCAAGTACGCTAGAGCTAGGGCACGGTTGCTTCTTACGCATGGTACATGTAGTTGGCACGGTTATAGCAATAGTACTTGTGATGATTGATTAATTGATTTAAGGAGTTTTAGGTCCCCAAACCACGATATGATTATGAGAGACGACGTAGTGGAAGGCTCCGGAAATTTCGACCACCTGGGGTTCTTTAACATGCACTGACATTGCACAGAACGCGGGAATCAACATTCCGCCTCCATCGAAATGCAGTCACCGCGCCATAATACAATACTGCGACCTTCATTTCTTCAGCCGAGTGCCATAACCACTAGACCAGAGTGGCCGGACCATTTGTGATGGTACTGATTGCGTAACGTCAATGGCGCCTATGGTGCATGTTAATTTCTATCATAACAGTGTGATAAGCAATACATATGTTCTTAAATCAGTCGGCATGCTGTTGAACTTTGCTTGATCGTGTGGAAATAATACAGGAAGCAAGCCCACGATCAAGGCACCGTAGCATGATGTGAGATTCGATAAAACAGGCGCCTGCGAACTAACCTGAGTGCCAACACGGCGTCGTGACAGCAGCTACCATTCTATCAGCATGGTTCTGATGAAGTTCTTGGTTAGCCCACGTTAAACATACTCATAAGTGTGCACTCATGCGTCCTGCCCAAATTGTAACACTTAGCTGAATACCGAAAAATTCGTCAGGCAAGTTTCTTGCTCACTATTACGCATAACAACGATTCTCACAATACGTAGAATCTGCAGAATATTTTTATTCTCCGTGGCCTTGCACCGCATATAAGTAATGAGGAAGCACAGTGGTGACGAAATTATCCTTTCCTTCCTGCAATATCAGGGCTGTTTCAATATATGATATCCCGGAGAGGCAGTGGAACTTACTTGGCATTTAATTCTTGCTGAACGAGTGACGATATATTTAGTTTTTGTTATTAACGGTATAATTCGTCATAACGAAATACATTGCGAATGAATCACAAAATATTTCGCCGTAATGTATTTCTACGTGGTCGAGGAATTTTGGACAAACGAACGCCAAGTGCTTGTAGAAGTATGGCTTATTACACTGCAAAGATCGAACATAATGCACGGGGGATGCGCATTTGAGGTACTAAAAGCACCGTCATCACAATTTCTGCTGCAGTATATTTACCGTGTGCGAGAAGCGACATTAGCCTGAGCTAGCGTACCTCATGGCACCTAGTGGTTCTCGTTTCGACACCCACTCACCGCTTGGTAGGTCGTCTTTGGAGATTGCAGCACGTTCGTGTGTGTGTGCGTGTGCGCGTGCGTATTTCTATCCCTGTCTAGGACAAACGCCTTGTTGTTTTTCAGTTTCTTCGGATGATATCTTAAACGTTTATTTATTTGGCAGGACATCAACATGGGCTGTATAAATTCAAGCACCTGTGGCGCATACCTGAATACCACAGGCCAAGGACTATGTGTCTTAGGCAGACGTTATTGTAGTATTTTTATTCGTGAAGTACGTGATGAGCATGTCATGTTAGTGACTGCAACGATTATTCATTCGTATTTTACATATAAACGTACACTACCGTCAGAATTTTGGTGCATGTCAGGTGAGCGAGACGACCAGGACGTCACCGACAATTTGGAACATAGATAGATAGATAGATAGATAGATAGATAGATAGATAGATAGATAGATAGATAGATAGATAGATAGATAGATAGATAGATAGATAGATAGATGCTGAACTTTTATGAAAAAAATGCTTCGCATTTAGAAAAAATCACGCTAAGCAAGTCTTCCTTTTCGATGGAGGTATGTGTAGAAAAATTACCTCACCAATAAGCAAATAACTACTGAAGCTGTCGCCTTGTGCTTCACATATTGTATTGTAATAGCGTTTGAGCAACTTTCATACTCGACATCAAGAGGCATAAAACTTACGATATTCAACTATACTCACGTACAGGTAAAGAAAAATGTGGTGTGTCCCTGTGAAAGAGGTACCTCCCCCCCTTCCTCTCAAGGCAATGGTGCCGCTCTGTCAACGGGACGTCGTGGCAGACTACCTCCGAGCCGCGATCTAATTTCTCTTCAGCGCGGCACGGAGGCGGTCTGGAGCGACGTCACTTTGACAAAGCGGCACCATTGGCTGGGGGGAGTCCTTTGCGTGCGCACAGCTTTTTTTCTTGACCTGTGCCGGAGTATAGTACTATTATTGCTTGAGTCTTCAGTATACTGGACGAGTGTTTTGAAAATGCTCGGCGTCGTAATTCGTCGACATGAACTCGGGAAAATCCTGAAGGGGCCACGAGAAAACCATGAACATGTTTGTAGGGTGTTGCAGTGTGTATGATAGATTTTACTAAAGTCTATCGTATCCGAACCATAGATCGGTGGGGGGGGGGGGTAGGGGGTAGGGGAGGGTTTACGTAAAATGCGTTGCGGTCTCGCGTACTACTGGCAGCGCCTATCGTATCCGCCCTTGCATTATGCGGCATTTTTCATGCTTGGCTAAATCAAACATCGCTCGTACCGAAGCGGATAGCGTAACTATGGCTGCGAAATTCTGTATGCTTTTAAGACACATGCGCACACAAAAAAGGGCGACTGCCCGACAGCTTCATCAATTACGCTTACAAGTGGCGTTGGCTATATTAAGAAGGAACACTTCAGAGTGTTATTCTTCTCAGGCTTTACGCAGAGCCTCCGTTGACGCAGTGATCTATTTGTTCGATTCCAATTTCTCTATCGTCAGCTGATTAATGTTAGGCGTGGCCTACATTGATGATAGATGGTACTCTGCAGGAGGTCATTGTGTCAAACCTTCTAGCGTACCGGAAATTGAGATAAATGTCGATGCCGTTCTTGGACCCACCATTCATTTTAGGTTATCAGTCTGCAGACGCTGCCGCCATTGTTGGTAAAAAAGAGGTGTCCCAAATTATAGCGTTGTTTTCGCCCAATCTTCATACGACTTAAGCTGGCAAAATATATCTGACTTTTATTCTTGAAGAATTTCCAAACGCTCTTATTTTAACGTGTAATTTCGTGTCTTTATTGTCGAATAGGGCGCCCTGCTACGGATATAGGTACTTGGAAACCAACTATGGTTGGTGCACAGAGCTCGAGCGGCAGCTGCAAGCCTTGGCTACGTGGACTGAGCGAGGGCTCACAAAGCCTGGTCCTTCAGTAAAGTTTATTGCTGTCTCTCTCTCTCTCTCTCTCTCTCAGTGCACTGCGAACGCAACGCACCCTCTCACATTGCAAGTGTTTTCGATGCGATAACCTTAGAACTGCTAGAAAACACTTATAATTTTTCATAGTTCTTCACATATACAGACGTTTTGGGTTGGATTCCTAAAAGCAGAGGGAGGATCCCAAATATGGTCTCATTAGTTGATGGTTTGTAACTTTGCCGCCTAGCTGGCTGTTTTTGCGTGGTCCTTAATATGAAATTATTTCTTTTAAACGTATGTCAAACGTTCCACCTTCAGAACACGCTCATTGGCTGGTTAGCAGAAGACGATAAAGTAGTCGCTTTGCCAATGGATACGAGACATTCTACATTACGCGAAACGACGATGTTTCCAAATTCGATCTATCTCGGCGCAGCACCGCTTATAACGCGATAGCGTTAACGAGCTCGTTTCGCAGAAATTCCATTGTCGGTGTCGGCGTCATTGGTTGTGAGCGGAAAGTCACCATTGTCCGTGAGCGGATATTTGAGGTGGATTCGAATAAAGAAAAAGACCTTCGCACCGAGTGGGCATTGAACGTGGGACCCCTCCCTCTGGAGCACTACGCGCTATGCGCTCGGCTAAATTTTCGAAGCTCTCCATTGGGGGGCTTTTCTCTCCCTTCTCTATCACTCCCTGTGCCCCACCCTTGATTGATTGATTGACTTGATTGATCGTGGTTCGGTTAGTAAAGGACGCTAATTTCTGCAGTCCATGTAGGGAGCACGGCTAAGCGTCCGTGGAGTGGGGGAAAGGGAGTGAAAGAGATAGAGAGGAGAGAAAGGCCGTAGTGGAGGGCTCCGGAAATTTAGACCACCTGGGATTCTTTAATGTGCACTGACAACGCACAGTACACGGGCCTCTCGCATTTTCGCCTGATGGATATAAAACAAGTGCGCCTGCATCAGACGACCTTGAACCTTCGTGCTTATGCACGAATTTTTTTCCCGCCTGCCGATAGCGTCAGTTGTTGGGAAGCAGCGTTTGAGTGGGGTAGCGCACAGTGCTCTCGTGGGTTTTTTGTTGCAAGGACAATGACGAAGCGTCAGGAGCAGCGCTACTGCATCAAATTTCGGCAGAAACGGGGGACAGCCAAGTGGAAACCATTCGGAAGATTCAGATGGCTTTCGGTGACGTTGCTATGCTTCGGTGACGAGCAGCACACAGATTAAGGAGTGGTACAACCAGTTTAAAGCCGGCCGCACATGGGTGGAAAGCGAGCCACGCTCCGGTTGGCCATCAACATGCCGAAATGGCCAAATCATTCCCGAAGTGAACGCTGTGGTGCTGCGGGACTGTCGTGTGACTGTCCGAGAAATTGCGGAAGAGGTGGGCATCAGCACTTTTTCCGCGCATTCCATAGTGACCGAGGGAGAGAGGAGGGGGCCATGAAGAGAGTTGCGGCGAAATTTGTGCCGAAGGCGCTCACAGTGGAGCAAAAGCAAGTTCGTGTTGAAGTCTCACAGGACATGCTGGAATGCATAAACAGTGTCCCCGACTTCATGAACACCGTAATCACTGGTGACGAGTCTTGGGTCCACGGGTACGACGCGGAGACCAAATCCCAGTCACCACAGTGGAAGCATTCCACGTCACCAAGACCAAAGAAGGCCCGCCAAGTGCGCATTAGCGTCAAAGTGATGCTGACTGCTTTCTTTGACTCCCACAGCGTGGTACCCCACGAGTACTCACCACAGGGTAAACAATCACCAAAGAGTACTGCGGGGATGTCCTCCATCGCCTACGTGATGCAGTGCGGAGCAAGAGACCGGAATTGTGGTCAACAAGAAATTGGCGCATTCGTCACGACAATGCTCCTGGACATTCCTCGCACTTGATTCAGACTTCTTTGGTGAAAAACCAGACTCCTGTAGTTTAACAGCCTCCTTACACTCCTGACATGGCCCCCTGCGAATTCTGTTTCCCAGAACCAAGAGGCCATTGAAAGGAGCGCGACAAGAAAGGACATTATGGCTGCAAAGACAGCTGAGCTAAACTCCATTCCGAAAGAGGCCTTCTGGGAATGCTTCCAGCAGTGGCAGCACCGCTGGGAGAAGTGTGTGGCTTTCCAAGGAGACTACTTTGAGGGTGATTAAGTTCCCAACGCTCCAGTTATGCAAGTTTCTTTTTTCTTCGTTCAAAGGTCGGACACTTTTCTAACAGACCTCGTATATGGTGATATCAGTAATTGGGCCGTATTGGGCCGTATGTGGCCGTATTTGCCGAAATCATGGTAGAGGCATATGTGGCAATAAAACCTTACACGAAGAATGTCATGTATGATTCCGGCATGTATTGGGCAAATACGACCACATACGGACACGTGCCATACGTAGCCAGATATGCGTATATGGCCATTGGCCATATATGCACATCTGGCGATATGTGGCACGTGTCCACATGTGGCCGTATTTGCCCGATACATGTCACAGTCATTCATGGCATTCTTTCTGAAGGTCCAGTTATGTTTTTTTTTTGTTCGTTTTCTCCTTGATGTGGATTGAAGTCCCGTCAAGAAGATGATCGACGTCGATGAAGCAGGAGGCAGGTTGGAGGTAATGAACTTGAAGGTATATTGCAGCGAAATATTTACAGTCATATGTACATCTTGCCGAAGCACACTGATGATAACATAGACATCAACAGCGTCTTACTCTTCTACTTAACTTTTCTTAAGTTAGAGCCTAGAACACTGTTACTACATACAACGAACCTAGTCTCACTGTTCGACCACCGAGTGGTTACGGCCCAGACAGAAGTTGCATCGTACGGAGTCTTACTGATCGATCAGTTAAGTGATTACAGCCTAGACTGAAGGGAACGAATCCCGTCCAGTCTTTAGTACCTTGCAGTAACAAAGAAAAAAGGGGAGGTGGCCACTGCTGGTCCGCCTCAACCTTCTGTTATCCAATCTGTTTACCCTCAGATTAAGCCACTCCCTAGTGGGCTGTCCCTAATCTCGACAGCAGCATCTTTGCAGTTTAAACAGGCATTTCGGCATTCTTTCCCATCATGGCTCTCCCTCTCCTTATCCCACGCTCTCAGATATTCTCACAGTCGAAATATCGGTATCGTAGCAGCCCTGCGGCATTCGCGCCATCTCCCACGCTCATCCAGTCGAACCCCCGGTGACTGTCGTAAAGTGGGTTCCGGGAAACGATACGTGTCCTCGCCTTTCCTGCATTCGGACCGTGCATTGTTGCGACTCAACCCTTCGTTCCAGTCGGCGCGCCGAAAGCGCATGCCGCTCTTCCCCGAATCGACCACTGAGAAGACAAGCACGGTCGCGCAGCCGCAACCCCCCGAGCGACTGCGGGGGGGGGGGGGGGGGCATGAGATGTTTGCCCGCCTCATCTTCCCACGCGTTGGCCGATCTTCCTCAAGCCGGGTTCAGCGAAAGAGAAGGGTCTCATACCAGGAACCCCTGGGGGCCAGCGTGGGAGACCAGCCGCTCAATGGAAGCCGTTTGCTTTCCCATTGATAATTGCACAGTCAAAGACCATGCAGAGAGAGAGCCGAGAAAGAAGCTTTGTATAGCGTACAGTGCTACGCCGTCCCTTCTGTGCGATCGCCTTATGAGCGGCAACATAACAGGTCCTTTATGCCCAATTCCTGATATCGCCATGTATGGCATTTTTGTAAGGGTATAGCAAGTTCTGTTTCCCGAGTAGATCAGAGCCTGGAATCCAGCCTGTCTTTGATGGCGAGTCCACTAATTTCTCAAAATGTTTGAGTGCACCACTGTATCTAGACCTCGTCTTGGTCCCCGACGGATAAACGTATCGGCGCGCCGGCCGCTTCGCGAGGGATGATGGCGTCGGCTGGGATGGCCTCCTGGAAGCGTACGGGTCTCGGGAACAACGCCTATACGGACGACAACAATGTCAATTCGCTGAGTAGTGAGGACGGTTCTGAGTACGAATTTTAGTTTGCCCGAAACCCAAAAGCTAAGCGAAGGAACACAGGGTCCTACCTACAGGTAAGCTGCTCTAGACGATTCACTCAGAAAACGACCATCAGTAATCTTATTTTTTACCAAAGCAAGCTACGAGCAGCTTGAGGCGACTTAACAGTTTCTCTCGCGGCTTCTCAAAGCGGTGGAGCCGAATGAAGTAATGGACGTCAGGATAAGCCTTCAAAAATATGCGTTGGCTGTTCATGTAGTACATGAGGCTAGACGCAGTACATCAGCAAGACTTCTAAACTGCACGATATAACAGTCCGCTTATATATGCCGCTAGGCAGCGGTGTCACTACGGAGGTTATCTACAATGTCGACGTGTCTATTCCAGCACTAGTGGGGTCGGCAAGAGATGTCACCTTTGTAGCTCCCGTGTACCGTATGACCTCACCCCGATGTCGGGAATTAATATTCAAGAGAGATAGCCTCTACTCACATGCCAAGGTGAGGCAGAATACGGATCTTTACGACCGTTTATCCCAAGGTCAGTCCGATGCTACGAATATGCGCAATTTAGACACGCGATTGCTATAAGCGAGGGCACAACATTTCGCTCGCGTGTGGCGAACCACATGCTGCAGACTTCTGCGTAGCCCTCACCTGAAGTGTCGCTATTGCCTCGGATCCCACTACGCTTCATCAAAGGCTTAAAATAGAGCAAAGGAAGAAAAGAAGATCCTTAAGCAGACGGTACAAGACTGTTCGTCTTGTTGGGAACCCGTTGCTGCGATTCGAAGGCGATGCTCCAGAAGACGTCCCTGCTCAAGGAACGCCGCTTTCTTGAAGAGGAGTTCTTCACTGGTGGTGACACCTACTTCCTCGCAGCCTGGACCACGTGCGCCTGCTTTTACATATGAAGAATGCACTGGAGAGCATGCACGAAGAAGATTACGTTGCCAAAGAAAATACGTCGTCAAAGCTGCAGCCGGAGCCACGGTCATGCCATATCCACAGCGACTACAAGCGGCTCGGAAGACTTTCGTCGGCGAAAACAGCGTTGTGCTGCGACGGGTTGACCGAGACAAAGGAGAAAATTGTTGCAAAGCTTCGACCTCTTATGGATACCTTAAACACCCTTCTTAAGCAGGCAAGAGACGCAGACAGCTGAAGTAGTTTCAAGAGTGATGGAAACCCCTAACCGAATATTCTATTTTATTTATTTATTTATTTATTTATTTATTTATTTATTTATTTATTTATTTATTTATTTATTTATTTATTATCTATTTATTGCATCCTCGAACTTTACATGAAGGATGGGCGACATAAAAGAGGCGGTATCGATGAAAGTAATTGTTAAGGTACAGCTGAGTCTGCTTCTAAATGGCATTCTTGAAGCGCGAAAAATCGCGGATGACTGCTGCTTCTTCCGGAAAGCATTCCAGTTTCGGGCAGTACGCAAGAACAACGACTGCTGAAATGATGTGGTGTGAGCACGTGGCAAGATCACAGCGTTTGGATGACTTGTGCGATGACCTCGATGGACTGGTTGGATAAGCTGATTGTCATGTGTGGCTGAATGAAAAAATTAGTGGAAGAGACAGAGACGTGCAATACGACGACGAAGAGCGAGGGCAGGAAATTTTAACTGGGATTTCAAAGCGGAGATGCTGGAGTAGCGGGAGTAATCTGAAGCAATGAATCTGGCTGCTCGGTTCTCGACAGACTCCAGAATTTTAATATGGTTAGTTTGGTGGCTTGCCCTGTGAGAAGCCTCCATTGCTCCTGTGAATACCTGATTGCTCGCAGCCCTGTGTTTCCACTGTGCTTCCATTGCAAAGCTTATGCGTTCTCGCTGGAATGCAAGAGAGCTGAAATCCAGCACTCCCAATAGAACAGCGGTGTTGATAGCCAACCATACACTTAAGGGTCCGCATGCAGTGGTGGGCAGCACCCACGTTTGCCTTTTCTCTTGTGGTTAAGCTCCCTGCCTTTCTTTTTGCACCTCCTTTCTTCTTATAGCCGAAATGTCTGGAACATTATACAAACAAGTGATGGAGAATAATTGCACCGTTTCTGTACACGCCACGGTGGCTATGTGGTGACACTAGGCAGTTTCTGTTCACAAGAATAGTCGTAATTCCGAGTCGAAGCTCCTGCATTTCATTGGCCGAGTAGTAGGAGATCTTGCGCCCTTATACTGCACTAAAGAATCTACCATTCCAGTGCTTTAAATTAAGAGAACTTTCTAAAACATGTCAGAGTGGCTTTTGTAGATTGATATTCAGCCAGTTTATGGTAAGTCGGTCATTTACCAATCGGACCAACGGAATAATGAATGAATGAATGAATGAATGAATGAATGAATGAATGAATGAATGAAACATTCGATCAACAATATTGTCTGCTCATACCTGGCAACTGTTCGGGAAAAGGAAAACGCTAGCTGTATCTGCATGTGTATTGCACATATCAAGTTAGCTTTGTTAATGCCGATATCAACAAATTATTCATGGTCACATGCCATATAGTGTTAAACTTTAGCCGACTGCCCGCACTTTCTCTTATGGACACCCGGATGATCTGATTTGGATGCCTCGGTGATGATAATAAGTCCATCGTGTGTTACACGGCAGCATGTTTTGTCAATACGAGGCACGCCCCCATATATTGTGCAGGGCTTCAGAGCAATTTAGACCATTAGATGTTCTTTAACATGGGTCTCAAGCTTAGTAAATTGGTGTTTTTTTTTGCATTTCTCCCCGCCGAAATATGATGTCGCTACCCCGAGCTTCACAAGCCAACCATCTAGCCGCTATACTACCACGGCGGGTGCTAGGATGATGTTTGAATTTTCGTATCTCTTGTGAGTTACCGCATGTTCTCTTTTGGGCGCATGCATCTCAGTTCAGTACCCTGATAGGGGCTCTTGCTTTTGGCTCAAGGTTACTTGGAGGTATCCTACAACGGCACCTAAGCGCATTTCATACTCATACAGAATGACGTTCCGTACAACGGCAGTATATGCGCGATTTTCAGCTAATAACAAGAGCCTTGATGCCCCGTCATGCAACAGAGGGTCCACACGATGCTTCCGATTGCTGAAAGCTTGCAGATCCTTGATGGGAGGCAACGACCTCCATAGCTCCTTATAAAAACTATGAGGGAAGAGGACATGATGAGTTCCCTAGAGTAGTCGGCTTATTTTTCCAATTACTGCTTGATTTCTTTGGACGGCGGTGCTTCGTTTATCAATTTCCCCCACGACGCAGAGCAGTGGTTGCTGAAAAACATTCTAAGAGATTATTGCTTTTTAATTTATTTGTCTGCTTTTCGGGATATCAGTGTGTCTCCAAGGCTTCCCGGCCCACTTGATTATATCGGATCAACTTCCTTAAGCCCCTGCTTCAACGTAGCCACGTCGGAACGGTTCGCTGGAGCGATATAATAAGTTGCCCGCTCGATCAGGCTTCCGCGTACTTGAAAGAAATACCAGGACCTAGGCCGGCGCGCACGGACAGCGGGATATTGGGCAGACTGTGTAGAGAGCCATAGCAGGTACACGTTCACATACCGCTGCCGGGGGCGGTTAGAAATTTTCTCGTCTATGTTCTCTCAAAGCCTCTTCCTTTTTAGGGGCAAAGCTCCTTAGGGTGTGGGCCGTTCCCTCCTCTGCAGTACTATGTATGTAGTAGTATGTATGTAGCCAGATGGAAGAGTGAGAGAGCTCGCGCGCCGGGAGGCTCGCGCTCGCCCTCGGCGCGTGCCTCCCGGCGCGCGAGCTCTCTCACTCTTCCATCTGCTGCCTTGTGTGAGAGAGAGAGAGACGGAGAGAGCGAAAGGCGCGCGTTGACTATGGAAACGCTCTTTCTTCGATGAACGCTCTACCAGCTCGCAAAGAAGGAGAACGCTCCCTCACCCGCGAGAGACAACGTTGACGCAGGCAGCGTCTTCTAGCGAGTTTCTTGATTGAAAAATACCGACTGCTCACGCTGGAGAACCGTTCACCGGCCACCCATATATATATATATATATATATATATATATATATATATATATATGCACTGCATCTTGACTTGCAATGAAGTGCCGGTAGGAGATTTCACTTGTGCGTAAAGGATTCGTAGCGTGCGCGTTAACTGAATTATTCCGGAACTCGGCACGATCTACGATGAACATCCGGAGCTTCGCCCACTCATCATCATTCACTCCGTGGATATGCGCGGATTTTTTTTCACCCATCAAGCAAAAATAAAAAATGTCAAGCCTTTCCTCACATATGCTGTCTTTAAATTTGTTTCTTAAGAAACAACGCGATTCAAGAACAAAACTGCTAAAACCAGACTCCAGTGATAATTCAAAGTATCTTTTCCCTCATTTTCTGGCTCCATCATACGTATCGAGCTCCTCAGTTACTTTACATTTATAATCCTTAGCCATATCCTTGGCCGTGCTGTCATATTTCTGCCAGCGTGTTTAAGTATCTCTATCCCGTGTATGTCATCGATGCGTCGATACCTTTCGGAAACTTAACGTTATTTGCACGATATCTAGCTGTGCGTCAGAAAGTCACCGCCAAATTTGCCGTCTCCCGCAAAACTGTCAGCGGCAGTAGCGTGTGATTGTCATTGGTCAGCAAACTTTAAAGGTGTGCTTCTTTTACCAGCACAATTTCATCGAAATTCGACGGGACTTGATTTCAACAGCTTGGCTGAAACCTCCGCGTTAAGTTCTACTATAGAGACTACAAGCCCCCTGACAGGGTCGCTCTTTCTCTGTTTTCACACAAACAACAAAACAACAATAACTGCATAGTGACGCATACTTTTCAATATATTCTTTGACATTTTATGAGAGTCCGCCTGTGGTACTTACTTTTGTTTTCAAGTATGGGCGCAGAGACGAGCCGAAAGTTTTCCTTTAAGTCTATGCTTTCGGAATCTTTTATGTGTAGACTGAATTTCGAGCCAGAAAAGAAGCTCAGGCGAAGATGGAGGCTTGAAATGATGAACAGATCGCTGAAAGCAATGTAGAACAGGAAATGTCGCAGGAACCAATGTTTCGACAAGTGGACTTGTCTTCGTCAGGACGACGACTGCCTTCTAGAGCGTTCGTTTGAATGTTCCTGAGACTGAATGAGGCTGAACATGATTTCTCATCAAACGGAGAATCTGCACGCCATCGAGAAATCACGGAACACCCTGGTGCAGCTTAGCTATTAATGGTGTTACACCTTTACAGCGATCGTTAGGTGCGTTTTCCCGCAAGACTGTTCTCAATGTAAACCCCATCCCTCATTTTGCGTAGAGCTAGGATGCTTATCCCCAAGCAGCTATATCCATAGTCTTGTCTGTGTGCGAGCTCCACACGAACCCTGCGTTCACAGCTGACGCAGTAAGTAGCGTGACATTTCCTACATCTCTTGTGCGTTCCAGGTGCGCTAATTCAAGATCTAACCATCATTTTTGCGCCAATTTTATGCCAGGTTAACATATTCTGTAGCAGTGCGCGAATATAGTGTCTTTCCAATACCAGTGCAATATGAGCATCTAGCTTCGAATACACTACCTAATTATGAATACCAAAAGACTAACTCGATTTCGGTAACACTATGTTATTTAACATATAATTATGTTAACAGCATACACTAATAAACTATCAACGCAAAATGTATTCCAAACAGGAACACTTTCCTTCTAGGCTATCTTGTCAGATGCCGATGCATTCGCAAACGATATCAGAACAGAGCTATTGATAACTAATACTACGTTTTACCTTTAAGGAATGTTACTTGCTCCACATGGTCCATACCCTGCAATCGATTCTCGCGTGATCTTGCTCAAGGAGGCGAGTGTGAGTGACATGGTTGGCTGTTAGAAGCATGGAGTGCACCGTCGTGGTTCCATGAGCGCCAACAGCGCCGCTGAACACGCAGTTGCAGGTGATAATTACTATTGCGCATGTTGCCGGTGAAAAGTAGAATGTACTGCGGCGTGCTTTACGGTGGCCGCCATCACGTCTCTGTGCACTACCGATTCTTACCTCTTTAGGCATTACCATTCGCGACACTGCGAAAACGCGGAGGATGAGCGACTCTCGGTAAGATGAGTGCATTGCGCCGTCAACAAGTCAGAATTTTGCCATCGCCCCGCCGCGGTGTTCTAGCGGCTGCAGTAGTCGGCCACTGATCCGGGGGCCGCGGGATCGAATCCCTACCGCTGTGGCTGAGTTTCTATGGATCTGTGCGTTGTCAGTGCACGTTAAAGAGCCCCGGGTGGTCAAAATATCCGGAGCCCTCAATTACGGCGTATGCCATAATTATAGGTAAGTTTGTGGCGAAAACTACGTAAGTGGAACTTGCCATGAGAGGCGGGACTCAGTTCTTGCAAGGTTTAAATATAATGAAGGAACAAGAGCAGCGCGTACACATGTGCGAAGAACGTAGTCTCGAGAGTCATCTACATCATTAGTACCGGAAGTACTATGCCGTACGTGAGGCCTTCAGTTACTATTGCGTAGCATCCCATGAAAGACCAGTAAGAGCAGCACAAGCATCCTTTAGAGAGAACGACATAGATGAGATATTGTAAAAGAGTATTTGCTCACGTTGGAACTGCAGTTTGGGAACGGAACACGGAAACGTACAGAACAATTACAAAGGTCAGCTGCGCCTTCTCGCCTGGTATCGCGATCTTAAATTTGTTTTTTTTTTCAATTCAGCTATTTTTTATCACGGATTACATAAGACTAGGTCCTTTATAATAGGACAATGACCTTACCATAAAGAATGTAGTAACTTGCCTTTTGAATGTCGGCAACGACTACGCCTGGCATGAGGATAGCCATTATTTATTTCGTGGAGTGATTTTTATCAGCTTCGTTAGTTACACCAAGACGCTATTGCTTGAAAGTTCATAGATATGTGGCTGAACTATACAGCTAAATAAAGCTAGAAATTAGGATTTGTCGAGCTGTGTTGAATGTTCACTAATCTTTCACGTGTTCTTTCGTACAACTTCGAACAGCCACTTGAAATGTGGATGTTCCTCCTCGTACGAAGTTCTGTGCTGTAGCGGACTGCGTACGTGCACCGTCAATAGTCATACATGGCATTCCAGACATCACTCGCATTTTTGTAATGGCGAGAAAAACCCGCAAGGTATGGTTCTAATACAAGACTCCACACTGCCAGTTAGCGAAAGGAAATGGATCAATAGTGGCTCCTTTGTTCGTTTTACACAACGAAATTATTCCACTGAGACCAAGGGAAGCATAAGTGGAAATGATGTGTTTTTAGCTGCATTGTGGCAATTATGAAATAAAGGGGAAGGACTCACCTGCCACCGGTGGCGACCGAACCAACGACCTTCCGATAACGCACACGATGCTCTACCTATTAAGTTACGGGTGTGGTCATTATCCCGTGCACTTTATTGGGTATTTCCGTATATCTGACCCTGGGAGTACAGCAAATAGTAGAAGTCACGACCGACATTCCCATTAAAGGATGTCGGTATTATCTAGAATTTGCGGTCAGTGGCACGTCATGATAGCCGTACAGATCAATGCATTGCATGATGTCACCACCGAATAGGCTGAAGGAAACTGTGCACACTAATAAAAGTATAGGAAAATAGCGAGCGCAATGGAGACGTCCCGATTGCACGTCAAAACTTTGACAATTTCAAGGTCTGCTAGTCTCCGCTAATGCACCCCATCTATTTCAGATCTTGCGTGACTATTTCCCTGACTATCTCTACGAAGTGTCTCAGAAAGTGGGAGCGATTTGGCGCAACACACATACTCGTCGAGGAAATAATATAGGTCGTTCTTACGTTTTGATAGTGCCCTCGTGAATGAAAGGAACTCCTAGATGACACTTCACAATGTCCCATTTTGCCTTCATCTTAGGAGAATGGCCGTGCAGCGATACTGTCCCTTGTCGTACGGACTACGCAGCAGCGTAATGTCGCTCCCGGTTGTCCAAGCAATTGGCGAACTCATTATGAGTTTGTCCTCGCACTCACCTATTGTTTTTTTTTTGTTGCTGTTATCGTGGTGTCTTAGATCTTTTCGAGGAAGTGCATCATTTCAGAATCACCCCGTCAGCACCGCCACGGGGGACTAAGGGTCATTGCACCCGGCTTCATCCGAGGGTTGCCGCATCAAAGCCGGCCGCAGCTGATGCATTTCGATGGATGTTTGACGTTTAGGCCCGCCTACTGTGGGATGTTAGTGCACTTTTGTCACCGATGCCAAGTTATGAGACACGGGAGGCAACGACCGGATAAGATTCCAAAAACTCACGTATCAGCTCCCTAAAAATGACACCATGAACGTCGACAATTAAGTTTTAGTTCCCTTTGGTGCACTACGAAAACGCCAGCAGTGGTTCAACGACCGAGTCAGAGCCACTGGTGAATACACAAAACGAATATATTTTAATTCAACAGTCAGTTACACGAACGTGCACAAACACGGCTTTTAAAAATACAAACATTGATGTGTTACAGCATAACATGGAACCAACTAACACCGATTGTACAAGCACATGAATTCACCAGGGACACTCGAGGTGTCTCAATAACATGATGCTTGCAGGTCAGTCTCGACAGTGTCTCCGTGTAGCAGCGTCGTGTGTCAGAACATGTCAATGACGATAGATTGCGGATGAAGGCCCCTGCATGATTCTTTAATCGAGTTTGGCCGGCATTCGAGAAGTTACGGCGTGCGTCACGCGGTCTCAGCACGCTCAAAGCTGACGGAAACCTCCAGCCTCAACTGGTACCTTTATCGCGTCTGAGGCCCCTCCTTCTCCGCTAGTCGCGGTTAGCGTCGGCGAGTACTCTGTCTCCTCCTTCTCTCCTCATCTGTGTCGTGGACTCACCAGATGGGATGTGATGACTCACTGGGGCTCTCTAGCAGATTCCACAATACACTAGAATAGCGCCGCGCACGCTTCGCCCAGTCGTTGCGTGCGTTGAGGCTTTCGCAGCGTGCGCCGTTTTATTTTTTCTTCGCTGGGTCGTTCTCGCTACGTTATCAGCGTCGTCCCTAAGTGCTCGTTCACACACCCGTCGATCTTCCCATCGCGTAACTGCTTCCGAACCGATTTTCGTCAGGGGAGAGGATTTCCGAGTAGTTCTCGCCTCTAAAACTGGTTGACGGAAACGTAGAACAATGCTTCACATCGCCGTCAACATCGAAACAGTACAAACCAAAATTTCGGCTGTGTAACACGCGCTAGCGGAGTCAGATCTTCAGTGGAACCATTGCATATAACGAAACTTACATTCTTACTATTCACAGAAGGATCTACATCACTGTTTACCACGCCGACACGGCCACTTCTCGCCATTATGTCATTAAATACGTGCATAAAGGAACGAAAGAGAGAGAGAGACGTCAGAACTTCAAGAATAAAGGAAAAAAATTCGGGCGGCTTGGCATGAGAGGTGCGAAAACTGAGCATACAGCACGACTCATGGCGCTCCTCTCCTGCTTGGCGAGCTCTTCACCCTCACTTTATATACTCTGCAAGTCTATCCTCCTTTATATACTCTGCAAGTCTATATGACCCGCTTCCGTGTTTACGTAATAGCGAGCTGGGAGCTTGAGAGCGAGAGAAGAAAGAAGTGCGTGAGCGAACGCCATTAGTTTCATAGAAGTGCGCAAACACTTTTTTAATGATGATACTGATAGTTTCCTGGTCGCACTACGGCGCTGCGAAAAGCTTACGCACTTACGCTGTTAAAACATGTAGAGCATGTTGTGCAAATCGGCTGAGTTTGCGAGACTTTACACCGGCTACATAAGCAGATACGAAAAATATATTTGCTTCACCTTTTGAAAACCTCGTTTTCGGAAAGGAGCCGACGACCCGTCTAATGGGCGCGGAGGCATCCGAGTACCTGTCGCCTAGTTGGAGCACAACATCCTCGAGGTCTAGGCTCTGAGATTATCGGACTCTAATAGCCGTAGTCTTAAGATAGGGAACATCCGCGCCCTGCGAGGCCGGGGACTTCCCACACGCCGGATGTGTAAATAAATGTTATTTCTCTCTCTCTCGGCAGCGCTCAACTGGCCCTCCATCTAGCATTTACACAGGCTTGCGCATAAACGAAGTAAGGTATAAATGAGTAAAAACTCGCTCGGACTGTCTCGAACAGAGGGATAGAGGGAGGGGCGAAAACAACAGATTGCGCGCAGGTTTACAGCTGGTTTGCTTGCTTGCTATTTTCTCTCTAAATTAGCTTCGCACCAGCGTTTGCTGTTCTCATTTGTGCCTCTAGTTTTCGCGTGTTCTTCAAAACCGTCTAGCACTTCATACATTTGATTATATAGCTTTATAGGAGCACCTATGCAACTTGAATATGCTAGTTGTAATCATCCGCACGTCCCCTTCTCTTCAATTAACTGCCGCCCGTTGCTGCATTTAAGCCCATAGCGACAGGGGAAAGTATGAATCAAGAAATCAGGCGCTCTTCAGCATATAGACCCTGTGTGGCAGATCAGTTTCTACACCTATGGGCAGTTAACATGTGGTATTCTAATATCAAACTAAGCAGCGCAAACGTGGAAGAATAAATCTGGAACCGCTATTTTCTATGCTAGGGATTGAGCAAGAGAAGTCTATATTTAGGTTCCCGCTATTTTAGATATTGTAATTAGCCACGGAAAGCAACTTGATAAGCATGCGGTTAAGGAACGAGAAGATCGAGGAGCGGCTTACATAATGAGCACGTTTTTATGATATGTTAGCGGAAATCAAAAAGAAAGGGGCATGAGCAGGGCATGTACGGACAATAGAACACAATTGATGGTCACTACAGAGCAATGCACTCGATTACAGCGAAAGGTAAGCAAGAAGCGCGGCAGGGCTTGGCGTACAACGCGGTGCGCAGATGACAGAAAATTTGAGGTGATCACGTGAAAATTACGGCAGGACCGGTATAATCAAAGAAATAGATTGTGCATGCCTTCTCCTTGCAGGAGGTGCTGTAGGCACTTATTATTATTATTATTATTATTATTATTATTATTATTATTATTATTATTATTATTATTATTATTATTATTATTATTATTATTATTACACATGAGCGGGTTGACCAGTTGACGAAGCTAGTTTTGGAAAGCATGTGCAACTATATTCCTCCGCACATGCCTAAACAGCGTAATTATTGACACGTGCTTCTGTCTTGGATTGTTTAAGGTGAACGCCGTTATCACTTTCTGTAATGCGCAGCGCAGGCCGCGTTTCTCTTGCATGTCGCTTTGGGAACCGTGTCGATCATTCTTGAAACTTTGCATGCCTACCCCGTCGCCGTGGTCTAGTGGCCACGGTACTCGGCTGCTGATCCGAAAGTCGCGGGATCGAATCCTGGCGGCGGCAGCTGCGTTTCAATGAAGGCGAAAAGTTGAGACCCGTGTGCTGTGCGATGCCAGTGCACGTTAACGAACACCACGCGGTCGAAACTTCCAGAGCTCTCCACTGCGGAGTCTCTCATAATCATAGCTGGTTTTGGGACGTTAAACTCAACACATCAGTCAAACCTTGCATGCTTGATGCGCACATTTGAGTGTATTCTAGAATCTCAGAATTAATGCAAGTACGTGTTATAACGTAGGCATAAAAGCCAACGCATTTCGCCGCTTGCTAATTCTTCCGTCGACCGATGACTGTTCATGCCGCTGTCGTCTTGCAGTGTGCCCCGCCACGGTGGTCTAGTGGTTATGGCACTCGGCTGCTGATCCGAAGGTCGCGGGATCGTATCCCGGCCGCGGCGGCTGCATTTCGATGGAGGCGAAATGTTGACGCCCGTGTGCTGTGCGATGTCAGTGCACGTTAAAGAACACCCCAGGTGGTCGAAATTTCCGGAAACCTCCACTAGGCGTCCCTCATAATCACAGCTGGTTTTGGGACGTTACACCCCACAAATCAATCAATCAATCATCGTCTTCTAGTGTAATTTGCTTTACTTTGCTGGACACAGGTTCGCCGAATAAACAGCTAGAGTTTTGCTGCATGCTTCAGCGTCACGGACACGTGACGTCTGGTCGATGTGCTTCTCTGCCCACGTACCGTACGCCATCGTCCAGCCGTGAGCCAAACCCGAGCCGCCAGAAGGAGAACTCCAACCCGGTCCTTCTAGCTGGCCGGAGGCAGCAAGAACTACAGCCACAATACCCGCCGCTGCAAGACAAGGACAAGAAGACAAAGGGGCTACCACGAAAACAGCACCCACGATGATAGTTGCAGTGTCTCCGACAACCGAGGTTATGGGGCAGCCCAAAGAACAGCCTATATTCCACGCAACAGGCATACGAGGAGCAGGAAAACGGGCTCGGCACCTACGACCGCGTCGCCGCCATCAACAAATGGGACCCTGACGATAAGCTGCGCTACGGATAGTGCTGCCTGGAAGACGCCGCAAGGTCTTGGCTCGAGAACCGAGACTCCGAGCTTGAACATGGGACATCTTTCGCGGCACTTTCCTAGATACATTTGCAAGCGTCGTGTGCAAGGAAAGAGCCGCATAACTGCTTCAGACACGGTTGCAGCTCTCGAATGAAATCTGCACGATCTCTGCGGAAGAAATGACGCAACTTTTTCGCCACACCGACAAGTCTGAGGAGAAGGTTCGCCTGCTCATGCAAAAAGCGAAGCAGGAGCTTTTTGCCCGGCTCATAAGAAAACCACCGAAGACCATCCAAGAGTTCTTCTCCGAGGCCACCGCAATCGAAAACACCCTCGAAATGCGCATCCGAAAGTGTAGTCGGCGCTTGCCAGACTACAGGCAGGTTCAAAGACTCCGCCCGGACGATTTACCTCGCGAACAATAAGGGCTAGTGTTCACGAGGAACCGGGCCGGATGTTCCCGTCGTCTCATCCTCAAATAGCCTTCCTCGAAAACACTCTTCGCGAGGAAGTAAAGCGATCGCTGCAGTTTACCGGCTACTGGCACTGGCAAAACGGATACTGGCAAATTGAAGTAGACGAATGAGACCGAGAGAAGATTGCCTTCATAACACTGACGGGCTGTTCGAGTTTAAGGTCATGCCCTTTGTTCTTTTCTCGGCACCTGCGACGTTCCAACGGGTTATGGGCACAATACTGGCAGGCTTGAAGTTGCAGACTTGCCCCCTCTACTTGGGGGAGGTCGTCGTATGCGCTTCCGCCTTCGACAAACACCTCCGGTGCCTTGAAGCTGTTCTTAACGCAATAAAGGCATCCGGACTTACCTTGAAGATAGAAAAGTGCCGCTTCGCATACGACGAAATCTTGTTTCTGGGCAACGTTATTAGCAAATCTGGTGTACGCCCTCATCCGCCAAAAACAGTGGCAATCACCAACTTTCCTCCGCATCCCATATTAAGGCAGTACGCAGATTTCTAACGTTGTGCACTTGTTACAGGCGATTCATCAAGAACTTTTCGCGGATCGAATTCACGCTCGAAACGCCGCAAGTCGAGGCGTTTGAAGAACTAAAGCGATGCCTAAAACGCCGCCGATACTCGCACGCTTCGACGAAGAAGCCGATACCGAAATCCACACCGACGCAAGCAGCACAGTTTACTGCGCCCTCCTCATGCACAGGGCCGGCGGACTTGAAAGAGTTATCAGTTACGCTAACCGATCGCTCTCGAAGACCGAAGCGAATTATTCCACCACAGAAAAGGAATGCCTTGCCACCATTTGGGCTGCAGCAAAATTCCGCCCCTACCTCTACAGCCGGCCCTTCAAAGTCGTGAGTGACCACCACGCCTTGCGTTGCCTAGCTAACCTGAAATATCATCAGGACGCCTCGCACGATGTAGTACAAGGCTTCAAGAATTGGACATCATCGTCGTCTAGAAAAGTGAGAGAAAGCACTCCTACGCCGACTACTTCTCTCGAGCCCCCGACGAACCACCGCCGCAGAGTGGCCAGGACGATGACTATTTTGGAGGCCATAAGTGCCGACGACTTTGAGGAACGACAACGAGCTGACCCAGAGCTCAAGAGCTCCCCCACAGAGAGGCTACCACTATGCGTTCTTTAGGAAGATGGAAACATTTTTGATTCTCAGTGCTCTCGGCTGCATTGTCGCCAAGTAATATTCGTTCAAACTTTAACTAGAACCATTACAGGTGACATAGTTATCTTAAATACTTCGAAGGACGCTGCAGTCATTGAATTTGATGGCATATTTCGAAAGAATGCTAAACTCTTGCCGAGCATATATTTGAATGGTTTACTAGGGGTTCACATTGGCAACAAAAAAGAACCACAATCATAGCCACAGATGCATCTGTCTGGCGAGAAGGCAGGAGTCAGTATTTATTCAACCACACTAAACTGGTTCTTTTCACTTAAAATGACCGGCTTTACGCGCACCTTCCAGGCTGAGTTACTGGCAATTATATTACCTTTGTGC
This sequence comes from Hyalomma asiaticum, assembly GCA_013339685.2. Taxonomy (NCBI): domain Eukaryota; kingdom Metazoa; phylum Arthropoda; class Arachnida; order Ixodida; family Ixodidae; genus Hyalomma; species Hyalomma asiaticum. Next base: position 59,890,386 of record CM023482.1, read on the forward strand.
ATACTTTAAAGGAGTATTGCCACGAAAATTTTCAGTTGTCGCTTTTTGCATGAAATGAAAGGCCAAGCCCTCCAAAGCCGAGGAAATGTACTGGTAAGCGTGAGCGCGCCGTGAAAATTTATTTACAGCATGCCTTTAAAAGCTGGTTTTGGTTCCTACTGTAGCCTGACGTCACTACACAGTATGCGCATAGTAATGAGCCCCTCGTGTCATACTCCCGCAAAAAATCGTCACGTTTTCGCCCAGTGGTCTCTCGCGCACAGCGCCTGCAGCAAGTGCGAGGTCAACGATGTACACAATTTTATATAGCGACCCCCCAACGCCAACGAATACTTCGGCACAGTGCAAGATGCAACGCACGGCACCCACGGTGGATATCGACGTGGCTCCGGAATCTGCAATAAGCTAAGGTGCCCTCCGAGACCTCCGCGGCATTTCAGGGGCAAAATGCTGGCACCATAGCGAGCTTGCCTTCCGATTATACGCGGGCACACGACGATAGAGGGTAATTCGGCTTCGCTCACTCGCTTCACGGGCACTCTCAACTACGGCGACTGAACGGCGAGTACAGACGACCAAGAGTGACGCGCGAGCGGCCATTTTGCATGTTTTCGCACCTGACGTCATCGCAACTTGCCACACTGCTGCGTGACGTCACCAAAATTTGTACTGTAGCCTGACGTCACACTAGTGTCGTCAGTAGGCACGCCATGTGAAAATTGACTTTGAAGTCAAATTAAAATATCTTATCAGCGTTTCCTGAGCTTAGAATTTGCTCAGAGCTGTCTAAGCATATAGGAGAGTTGTCTTTGTGGGGTTTTACGTCCCAAATATAGGAGAGTTGTATGGTGGAGTAAACTCAGCTTCGAAAATTGATGTCAGTACTCCTTTAATCATATATATCTTCGGTGGTTATACTGACTCTCTGTCTGTATGTACCGCCTTGTCAGAGCCAAAGCCATTGAATTTCGGACGATAATTTAAGAATACATGCCCCAGCATGGGCATCGAGTACTTCTGGTATGGGTGCCAAGAGGGAATTACGTTAAGCGAGGCAGCGAGGACACCGGGCGGCAGCAGCAAGTGAGGGCCCACTTTTCAAGGTTCTGAATGCCTCCTCAATTAACGCTATTGCGAGATTACAAAAGCTTTATCATCGAGACAACCGCACTCAATCTTGTATTATAAATGGCACCGACTTTCGCACCTTCGACTTCCTTGATGGAGCCCTTGATGCGGCGCATGTAATGTCGAAGTTTCATTAACTGAAGTCCGCTGGAGGGTACGACAACTATATTATGACACATGTCTCGTCTTAAAGCTCCTATTGTAATAAACAGGAATCATTACAACAATTTCCACTGAATGTCGTTAATACGTACACAAAAGAAAGATTTCTAGAAATATACATTCGAAACATAGGAGTTTGCACTGACCACATTACCCTCCCTGTAGGCGTCGGCACTGGGTCGCTCTAGTACAGCTGATGCCGTATTTAATTTTTTCGCAGAAACTAAGATAATTCCTGCTGGTATTAGGATTTTCTTTAGAAAAGCTACCATAGTATGAAGTTCATACCGGACTATTTAGACACAATGTGACTCATTTGTGATAAATATATTATAAAGTAGTAAAAATAACGAATGTCTCATATGGTTGGAAAATCTCACGTCAGATTTATTCTTCTTGTCCTTTTCCTCTGTAATTTGGCACATACTTAATGCAGAGGATCGACCAGTACTTGTTTTGACTTAAAGGGCACTTCTATATGTGTCGTTTGGCGAAGTAAAAATGATGAAAATTGTGGTAAAATTCTTTTGGTTTCAATTTGAAATTTCATAACTGCTAAACAAACATTCCTGTGGCTGTACCCTAAAGTGGACCCTCCTAACGAAAAAATAGTCGATTCAGTATTTTGCAGGTCTAGTTGGCGAATAATTGGTTCGAGAATTTTCTTTCGCTGGATTTTGAAGTGGCGACAAGACAAAAAATCCACGCATATCCACGGAGTGAATGATGATGAGTGGCGAAGCTCCGGATGTTCATCGCTAAAAACCGTGAATCTTCCGTGAATCTTGCCCAGTACATCATCAAAGACGTGACAAACACTGTGTGTCGCCATCTAGCGCTCTGCTATCACATTAGAGCACGCAGAGAGCACCTCCGCGCCATCTATTGATCAATTCACGTACTAGCTAAGCAGCACCGCAGCACTCGGACAGACAGACGGACAGACAGACAGACAGACGGACAGACAGACGGACAGACAGGCGGACAGACGGACGGACAGAGAGACAGACTCCCATACTACGCGTTCCCATACATCTGAATGAAGCGAACACCGCAGCGCCATCAGGCCATCTAATGAGCACTTCACAAACTAGAGGTGGCTACTACAAACGGATGGACAGACCCACGGCATAAGGAGCTTCGCCCCTAAAAAGTGTGGAATCGTTTCCTCCTTATTAGAATAGCAGCACAGTTAGGAAGGAACCAGACCGAACCTGCGCAAATAAAAATTTAACGAGGGAATTCAGTAATGTAGCTTTGTGATGGCAACCTCCATCTGCCTTGTGTTGCACAATCCGCAAGGCCATGTGAATAAAAGATACTTGCAGCCTGGAGAAGCCGTCAGTACTGGCTTTGACAATTGTTTTGCAAGTGTAAACTGGCCGCCGTTAAGTGTGCAATTGGTGGTGCGACCCGAATTATAGGTGAATGAAGCGATGCCTTTGCTAAGAAATCCTTGTCCTTCTTCATCTCCTTTCCTTTTCTTTTTCTTCTTTCGTTTTCCTCCTGCAATTCTCCTGCCGCGCGATTCATGGCCGATCCATAGTTGTGGGTTGCGCCAGACTTCGTGGTGAAAAATGAAACAAATCAAAACATCGGCCAGCAACGAGTTTCAATTTTCAGCGCTAGCAAGTAAACGGACATTTTTCTCGGTCGATCGGAACAAAATACAGGCGCCTCTTTTGAGGAGATGTCTCCAAATACGTGGAACAGATACCGAATAATTCCAAAATCACACGCACGGGAAAAATGTTCTCCTTTCGAAAAGTGTTTTTTCGGTGCTTGTGTCTAAGTAAACAGAAAACGGACTATGCTTCTTTTGTGTTTGTGTGTTCTCCTGTGCAAGTTGTCAGTGGAAAAGTTTCTCAAACGAGATGTCGTCAAGGAAGTGTTCCCAAGATGGAAATATCCGGGAGTGGAAAACGGTTCTGCAAGAAATAGATCTGGGCCCTTATTCAGCTCATCGGACAATGCTATAGGGGCGACTAACACAGGAGCGAAAAAAAAAAGATTATGTTTCCGAAGATGAAAATCAAAAGAAGTTTTCGTACATAATTCCTTTTTGTCTATTCAGTCGTCCACGCAGAAACATCGCTGCGAATTGGTGGCCATGCTTTGTCGCTGGCAGGGAGGAGTCTCTAGAAAAATGTCCTCACTGAGAAAAAACATGCATGTATCTTTGCTCACCCAGGAACTGCTCTCGTTGTGGGAGACGCGCTGGCACATAAGGGGTGATTGTGTAAAAATAATAAAATCATACGTTGTAAACCAACGAAAAAAAAGCTTATTTTATGACTATTTGAGTTTGCAGTTTCTTGAGTAGCTACAGTTTTACGTTTGCATAAAGCCTTTCATATATGCGCTCTTTTTCATCGTTCGTTTATATTTGCCCGAGGGTGTACTAAGGCTGACAGCACGTGTTGGTCTTTCTTATGGTGTTAAAAATTATGCAGGTTTTAAACAAGGTAATATTCCTCCACATGATTAGGGTGGCATGGTTATTCTTTCTTGCGGTTGTTGTTGTAATGTTGGAGCTCGCCCCCAGACTTCTTTTTTCTGCTTTTTGCCTGAAATAAACATCAACTTCAACTACTGGTTATGAGGTTTGGGACGAGACTGATCTTTATGTTCAGCTGTTGCCTGCGAGGACCGGCGTACGGCCGCAACGCGTGGGAGAGAACGCCGTAGGACCAGCCCTTTCTCGCCCTCTCCTGAGTTGGCCAGGTGTGCCGCAGGTGAATTGAATCACAAGGATCAAGCGTGTGCGCGGGAGTCGTGACACGTCGTGTTTCGCCACTTCTTGGAAAAGAAAACGATGTGACGCCGGCGACCGCCCCATAGTCTCCACCCCCTCCAGCGCCCTCGGTCTTGGGGCAGGTAAACAAGAGAAAGAACGAAGAGATGCAGGAGCTAGTCTTTGAGGTGAGCAGGTTTGACATGGTCGAGCTAAACGACGTCCTAGCGAAACGACGTCCTCCTTTTCCCGCACACGGATGGTCAAAGTTTTGTAGGAGCGCGATAGCACTTAGAAAGGCCCGTCGTACGCAGGTGTCAGAGGAGCTTTCACAGCGTCCCGTCGCGCGAACGCACATTTGGCCACATTGATGTCTGGGAAGGAGGAAACTTTTTCACTTTGGCAGAGACGTCGTGGGGTGTGCTGCAGGTGCTCCAGGCAGGAATGTAGTCTTCTAATATGTCGTGAAGGTGTCGGCGGAAGGTTGTTGATCGAAGAATGTCGCCGGTAAACGGGTTGTCGAGCCGTATGGCATTTTTGCAGCGCTGAATCCTAGGTGTTTTTTCACCGTGATACGCAGCCCCAGAAGAACGAGAGGGAGCGTCTCCACCCAATGCTTTCAATCAAACTTTGCTATCAAAGACGCATTCAGCGGTCGGTGTAGCCGCTCCAACATTCCATTGCTTGCTGGGTAGTAAGCCGTGGTGTATTGGAGCCACGTTCCAAGAAGCCTTGCTAGCGTGGAGAACAGGTTGCCTTGGAACTACCGGCCACGGTCGGTCGTTTTTCAAACCGGGAAGCCGTGACCACGTGGCCACAAATGCCTGTGCGACGGTTTCGACGAAAAATATGCCCGGAAGTGGCGTTACTTCAGGCCACTGTGAGAAGAGATCGACGCACGTGAGCTGAAGCAGTCGTAGTTCTCTTTCCGAATGCGAGGAGCTGTTGTTCTTGAACAGGAATGTCAGTGGCTTTTAGCCGGTTAAAATGCCAAACGTGCGACCGTCGAAGAAGAAACGGAAATTGTGTACTGAGCAGTATATGGCTGGCTGGCTTCCCTCTTCCGAAAATGCTGTCGTACACATCCGCAGGTTTCAGCCGCTTGGAAACGAACGCTATCCGTTTCCAACTGTGACGTTGTGTTGTAGCACTGCTCCCACTGTAGTCCTTGAAATGTTAATCATGAGTCGTGTTGGAGAGTCGGGAAGCGGGTTCACTAGGAGCGCTGCAGAGGTAGAAGGTACTAGCAGAGGTAAGCTGTGTTTTGGCGTTCTGCACAGCTTTTTCGTGCTCCGCTGACCGCTTAAAAGTCGGGTGCTTTCTTGCTCTCCTGGCGCAACAGGCGAGATAGCGGTTGTAAAGTTTGGACGCAAGATGGAATGAGGTGCCGATGATAGTTGGTGAGCCCGAGAACCTTTCGCAACTAGCTCAAGGAGGGAGGCACGGGAAAGTCCGTGACTCCCTGCACGCACGCTTGATTCCAGCGGCATGATCTCGTGCGGAGTGATGCGGTCTCGAAAAAATCCAGTGCGTCAACACCAAAAATGCACTTTAGTGGCTTCAAAGCAAGCCCGCTCTCGTCAAGACGCTGGAATAGGAGGCACCGATGCTTCTCGTGTTCTTCAGGCGTTTTGCTGGCAACCAAAATTTTGTGTTAGTACAAGAAGGCGAAATGTAATCTGCGAGCAACTTCATGAAGCGCTTGGGATGTTTGTGTTGCGTTGTTAGGGCCGCACGGCATGCGGCAAAATTGAAAGAGGCCGAAAGACGTTTCTACTGCCGCCTTTGGTATGTCGCTAGGCTACGTCGGGATCTCATGATAAGCGGTCATGAGACCGAGCTTGTATAAGATGGTTGTTCCTTCGAGCTGAGCTCTGAAGTCATGAATGTGCCGAAGGGGTACTGGACCAGCGTCATCGCTGAGTCCAAAGCACGAATATCGCCACATTGCAGCCAGTTCCAATACTTGTTCAGGCGCAAAGTGCAGCGTAGAAGACCATTTGCTGGAGGAAGGCCGATTAATGCCGGGATGGTGCATAAGTTCGAACTCACGGCGGGCGACGTCGTGCCTTTGCTCACAAAGCCTGTGTTTTGGCGGCAACGGGTCGGCCTGTGGTGAGGATGCGATGTGTCACTTTGTGCTTGATTGGCAACTCAACGTTCCGTGTTATCGTTAGGTCAGGAAATTCCACCAGAGTTTTCTGAAACTTTGTCTTTCGAAAGTGCAAACGCCAGAGGAAGACAGGTTGGACTTCCAGACTGGAGAGCGAAGTGGTATTGTACTCAAGGTGACGATCACGAACACGGACGTCGACACTGATCTGTCTGAGAAAGTCCGTTCCGAGGACGGCGAAACTGATGCCGGCCACAACGACAAGCCATCTGAGCGTGCGCCGATCGTCATTGATTGCATACTATGCGACGCAATAGCTGCCTTGTTTACGGCAATTAAACTCGAAGTAGACTTGCCGCGTCGACGACTTTCAGCAGTTGCACGGTGGATGGACATTTCGGCTCCGGTGTGGACGAGGGGACGCATGCCGGTAATACCAACCACCACGAAGAAGATGCTGCTAGAGCGGTTGTTCGTGTTGCACTCCGCCGTCAGCGACTGACCAGCAACGTTTTCAGATCACGAACATGTTTGGGTGCAGTGGGTGGCCTGCTCGTGCAAGCGGCGGTGGTACCAACAGCAGACTCGCTCATCTGCCTCGCGTGATGGGCTGCGGAAATGCGAGTTGGGACCCCGGAAGACGAATTTTGCAGGCGCCAAGCTCTGGCCTTTGATATTATTGTCAGACAGTGAGAGCTGTTCGATAGTTGGCGTGTGTTTATCGACTGTGTCCTCCAGGCGACTGAACTGCTCTGGCTCTTGCGGTGTCCATCCTACGGCAATCGATACTTGTGCTGTCGAGGAGCAGTCGGAGGTGCGGACGGAAAATTCAGCCAGACGTTCGAAAGTCATGTTACCCGACGAGGCGAGTATCATGCGCGCTGTCAGACATGTCATACATGTCATCCGAGAAGACGAGTATCAACCGCAGAGGTTGTTGGTGCTGGATGCTTGCTGACCCATTTGATGAAATAGTTGCGACGGGCGCTGGTCACCGAACTCATTGTGCGACAGAAGCTGTTGCAGCCTGCTCTGATCTGACGCCTCAAGCCGCTGGAGCATGGTTCTTTTCGGGTCGTGCCGGTGTCGACTCCGGTGGAGTCGACGCCGGCACAGCGTGAACTCTTTCAGGCGAAACTTAAACATTCCTAGGACTTTCTCAACAGCGGACTCAAGTGCGAAAAGCAAAATCACAACATTATAGCTTCTCTAATAGCTGTTGTCATGTTCTCTGATAGCTTCTCTACATGTCTCCTCTTGCTTCGTTGAGCTTCGTGGAAAACATCAAACTTTCCTAGAGTGCCACATTTGAGCTACCTTCAATGACTAAGTTGCCTTCAATGGTTGCGCAGTGTCGGCGTTTTTTTATTTTTCTTTTTAAATGCGCGCTTAGCTTAGTACTTTGACAATCTGAATTATGTAATCTCATGTGATACACATTATTAAACCATATGAAAGTGCGTAAATTTTTCGTCTATCAGAGTGCAGATATTATCCTCCGTCAGAAAACCAATACATGAATCATTTTTCACCATTTCAGGACACATATTTCTCGTATATTTTCCGCGGGACATTATTACGTAGCGACACGTATCACGAGGCAGCAAAACGAAAATCTCGTAGCGCTTATAATCCAATAAGCACTGATGTTATGGTGGCCATAATGTGGTAAACTGGAACACCCCATGAAAAAACAACACAACTGATAGCCATGGTGGCCGTGGTGTCACTTGAATACGTAAAACACACACACACACACACACACACACACACACACACACAAGAACAACAACAATGCGCATGTGCTTTATGCGAGGAATGCCGCGCATGCACCTATGTGGCTCTGTCCGCTTTGTCGCACGCAAACCGCTGACACCAGTGCAACACCCTCGCTTCATTTCCGCTATTTACTTCGCGTATCAAGCGATCCTGACAGCCCATAAAAGTGCGCCCGCTTTTTTTTTTCAGGGCTAAATGAATGGCAGAGTCAGCTTATCTTCTGCTCTAGCTTCTTGAGAGAATTTTACGTATTCCCGCAGAGAACCGTATTCATATTTATGTTGATATGAGCGTTCTAGCAGAAAAGTGCTGCGTCTGCGAGATAGGGAAACAGCATAAATTGGACAGCTTCAGAGACGGTGACACTCCTGATGGTATGCAACGCGTTCCTAATTATGCATTCACGAGCACTTTGGCGTATGGCGGAGTTTCCATGTTACTTATTTACGCAGGAATGCCTCACATTACCTGCTTAGTGGATTATATCGGGTTTTCCGGCTAGCTAACGCGAGGCCATAACCAACGAGGGCTTCATGGTTAATAGAGCTCTTTAATATATGGATAGGTGTCTTACTAGCTGTAACCGTTCTTCTTTGCTACAATCGAAATTCGTTGCGGGGAAAATGGGCGGGCCAATGTTTCCCTGTTGCTACCCCACATATTTGACTGTAGAAAGTGTGCATTAACACGTACACAATAAATGAATCCTTAACGAACTTCCACCGCCGAATTAAAGAAACCTCAGCGTTCTTCGTCCCGGTATTCTTACGTATCTTCACCATGCTTTGTGACGCTGCAACAGCGCCATTAATACGATGTTATCAACGTATGCGCCCACTAATCCTCTGTTTTACTAAGGGTGCCACTTGTCACAGTTGCCGCACTGCTATGTCGTGCAGTCGCCCGCCCTTATTTTGCCGCTTCCCTGGGCTCTTTGGTGGAATTGACCAACATCGGCTCCTATAAAGAAATCCCACTACGCTTGTGCGTGGTAACACTTGCGTGCAAGTAAAGAGGGAAGTGGTCGTTAGCGCCAGTTTATGGTGTGTGTGTGTGTGTGTGTGTGTGTGTGTGTGTGTGTGTGTGTGTGTGCGTGTGTGCGTGCGTGCGTGCAAACTACTACAAAAAAGCATCAACAGGATGAGCGCTTGCATTCGCTGGCACTGCCCGCTGAAGCAAATGTGAGCGCTCAGTAAAACCCCTTGCATTGTGGGGCTTCAGAATGTGCTGTCTGTAACATATTGTAAATGTCTATAAGGCATAATATTCTTCATCGGTACATTACCATCATCATCATGTCATGGCGCATTCGCGTCATTGCCTGTGAGAGATGATCATTGCACATGGGCTGCTCAAGTTAACTGCCCGCTAAGCTACCCGTTCGAGTAATCGCCGCGCAGCCCAGGATGTCATGATATATAAAAAGTTTTGCTTTCACGTTATAATTAAGCAACGCCAGTTCGGAAATTCCCAACGAGAAGTTATTCAGCCTGTATGTTCGCTTCCGGAGCACCTGTATCACAAAAAGAACAAAAAAAATTGGCAGATCCCAACGTGCAGTGGGAATCAAGGAAATGCGAAGCACGCATCAGGAACGTAAGATGGATTTGCATTGTTGTCTCGCTATACCGAGTTTGGTACATATGAAGTTAACGAAACAGCCGCAAGTGCATCAACACTGTGGCACATTAAACCGTGCCGCTCATACACGTATGTCATGATTCTGATGTTATGGCCTGTCACTTACGTTCGTCATGAAGTCGTGTTGTGCCGTAGCAATTTTGGTATACATCCCAATAACGAAACGCGTGCCATGTAAATCATGCCGCTTATGATATGAATGTCACGATTTTCAAGTTATTACCTGTCATTTTTGATCGTCATGCAGTCTCGTTGTGCCATACAAATTTTCCTATGCATCCCATTAACGAAACGGCAGTATAGCGCCAGGACCGTGGCATGTAAATCACGCTGCTCATGGCACGCATGTCATGATGCCCATGTTATGACCTGTCATTTATGTTCGTCAAGCAGTCATGTTATGGCATGGCAATTTTCGTATACATCCCATTAACGAAACGCGGGGCATGTCAATCATGTCGCTCATGACATTCATGTCGCGATATTCATGTTATGACCTGTTATTTATGTTCGTCATGAAGTCATATAGTAGCATACCAATTTTCGTATCCATCCCATTAACGAAACGGCTAGGAGAGCACCAAGACCATGACATGTAAACATTGTCGCTCATGACATGCATGTCATGATTTTCATGTTATGACCTGTCCTTTATGTTCGTCATGCAGTCATGTTTTCGCATGCCAATTTTCGTATACATCCCATGAACGAAACGGCCATGAGAGCACCAAGACCGTGGCACGTAAATCACGTCGCTCATGACACGCGTGTCATGATTTTCATGTTATGACCTGTCATTTATGTTCTTCATGCAGTCATGCTGTGGCATGGCAATTTTAGCACGCATCCCATTAAGGAAACGCGTGGCAGGTAAATCATGTCGCTCATGACATTCATGTCGCGATTTTCATGTTAAGACCTGTCATTTATGTTCATCATGCAGTCATGTTGTTGTATACGAATTTTCGTATACATCCCCCCTACGAAACGGCCAGGAGAGCACGAAGACCGTGGTATGTAAATCATGCCGCTCATGACATGCATGTCATGCCTTTCATGTTTTGATCTGGTATTTATGTACGTCATGCAGCCAAGTTGTGGCATACCAATTTTCGTATGCATAACATTAACGAAATGGCCAGGACAGCAGCAAGACCGTGCCAAGTAAATCATGCCGCTCATGATATTCATATCAATATTTTCACGCTGTGACCTGTCATTTATGTTCGCCAGGCATCCATGTTGTGCCATACCAATTGTCGTATACATCCCATTAACGAAACGGCCAAGAAAGCACCAAGACCGCGGCATGTAAATCATGCCGCTCATGATATGCATATCACGATGTCACGCTATGACCTGCCATTCGTGTTCGTCAGGCAGTCATGTTGTGCCATACCAATTTCCGCGTACATCCCATTACCGAAACGGCCAGGAGAGTACCGAGACCGTGGCAAGTACATCATGCCGCTCATGATATGCATCTCATGATTTTCACACTATGACCTGCCATTTATGTTCGTGAGGCAGGCATGTTGTGCCACACCAATTTTCGCGTACATCCCATTAGCGAAACGGCCAGGAGAGCACCAAGACCGTGGCATGTAAATCATGCCGCTCATGACATGCATATCATGATTTTCATGCTATGGCCTGCCATTTATGTTCATCATGCAGTCATGTCGCTGTATAACAATTTTCGTATACATAACATTTACGAAACGGCCAGGAGAGCACGAAGACCGGGCATGTAAATCATGCCGCTCATGATATGCATACCATGATTTTCATTTTGTGACCTGCCGTTTATGTTCATCATGCAGTCATGTTGTTGTATACCAATTGTCGTATACATCCCATTTACGAAACGGCCAGGAGAGCACGAAGACCGTGGCATGTAAATCATGCCGCTCATGATATGTATATCACGATTTCACGTTATGACCTGCCATTTATGTTCGTGAGGCAGTCATGTTGTGCCACACCAATTTTAGTATACATCCCATTAACGAAACGGTCAAAAAAGCACCAAGACCGTGGCATGTAAATCATGCCGCTCATGATATGCATATCACGATTTCACGCTGTGACCTGCCATTCGTGTTCGTCAGGCAGTCATGTTGTGCCATACCAATTTTCGCGTACATCCCATTACCGAAACGGCCAGGAGAGTACCGAGACCGCGGCATGTAAATCATGCCGCTCATGATATGCATACCATGATTTTCACGCTATGACCTGCCATTTATGTTCGACAGCCAGTCATGTTGTGGCATACCAATTTTCGCGTACATCCCATTAGCGAAACGGCCAGGAGAGCACAAAGACCGTGGCATGTAAATCATGCCGCTCATGACATGCATGTCATGATTTTCATTTTGTGACCTGTCGTTTATGTTCTTCATGGAGTCATGTTGTGGCATACCAATTTTCGTAAAGAACCCATTAGCGAAACGGCGAGGAGAGCACAAAATCGTAGGCGGCTAGATAGATAGATAGATAGATAGATAGATAGATAGATAGATAGATAGATAGATAGATAGATAGATAGATAGATAGATAGATAGATAGATAGATAGATAGATAGATAGACGCTCAAACTCGCCGTAGTTCGCTAAGAAATGCTTCGCATTTAAAAAAAGAACAGTTGCCAGGAAAACATTTCAAAGAGCCACAACATCACTTTCATTTTTCATGACGCTGCTGGTCAACTATTTCCTCTCGTATATACCGTCATGTAGTCGCGAATTGGACTGACGCCAAACAATGCAGCGCATTTCGTGGTTGAATGGTTTAGTGGGCGCAGCTATGCCCAAAGAGAAAAATAAATTACACTGCAAGGTGATAGCGGTGAGAACAGCGGTATAGGTGCACGATAAAAAAATGAACAAAACAAAACCGAAAAAGAAGAAGAACTGACCGGTGGTGACACGTATCGGCTTTTGCGCATTCGTCACGGTGCGTTCTGGTATTATTGCTCATATTCTGGAAGGTACGCAAACATTCACCTTGGACATGCAATTTTTGCAGAACGGTCCACATCATTCGCTAAGCAGCATGCAAGATAAGCACGGACTTCCCTTCGCGTCACAATGAAGTGATAGCGCGATCCTCATGAACAAAGCAAAACAAGAGCACATGTCAGTGTTTATTAACGATTCAATAAAAAATAACGACAATCTGTTACTTCGCTTGATTGCAGGAAAAAGCTTGGAAGGCAGGAAAAAAGACCTAAAGTTGCCTCTGATCTCAGTCTTCTGTTTCCCGATGTGCTCTAACGCAGTAGCTGCAATAACAACAAGCCCATTAAGCAACTTAAGCAAAGTAATAACAACAAGCCCATTAAGCAAAGTAAAGGGCGCAGTGGAGATTAAACCATACCAGCCCTGCGCAGATAAATGTTTGAAAACTTCTTGGCGTATTATAAGCTTAGAAGTACCCAATTGTTTTGTTCCAAATAATGTCCGTGCTCATGGAATACTGGGTACTAAAAATGTTAGTAGAGCATTGAATGCGTTATCAGAAGCCCGCAGGTTTCGTCCCTACCGACGTCAGGTCCGTGGTTTCGTGCACTTTTACTTATATTGATGTGCATCATAACTGCTACACTACATCAGAAAACAACAAACAGCTTCTCCTATGCATTCCTCAGCATCATTGGCTGTTGGATTGAATAGGTTCTTTCTACATATGAACGAGCATTTGATCAAATCCGCTCCTGGTAGTTCGCAAAATAAGTTATTCATCCATCGAACGTTGAATACAACTCTGTATTATCTGAATATATGTGCAGTTAGGAAAGTAAACGGCAAGAATATTACCGTCAAAGCTTCACCATGAAGTTTTCTTTCGAATGGCAGTCTGCTATATTTCACTTGTGTGTGACCGTAATGTGCAAGAGGATGAATATATTAAAGGAAGGATGCCCATAACTGTACAACGTGCCTGGTATTTTAGACTACAATCACATCACCTACACAAAAGTATCAGATAATTGTGTAACCTATGCTTAGCTTCAAACAATCTGCAATCTCAAGGTGGGTGAAAAATATCTCCAGGTGCAGTTCTGCTACGCCAAACGGCCATTACACTTTGTACAACTTAAGTTGTAGCACAGAATCGTCAGCGATGCTATTGTAAGCAAGCTGAGAATGAAACGTCTACAGAAATTGAACTAAATCGGAAGGCATAAACAGCATGGTTAGATGCAAACGTGCACCTCGGCAGACGGGGCTGAAAGGTTAAGTACGATAGGCGAACGCCTCCTACATTTCCTTGTTTACTTACATTTATTGTGTAAGCGGGACTTCGTACGTACACTCTTAGCACGGTAACCTTTAGTTCATTCTATAGGTACACAAATATGTGAAAATATGCTTCTTTATAAAGGTTAAAATGCTTTAACCTTTAGTAAAGGAACATATTTTCACATTTTTGTGCACCTATAAAATAAACTAGAGGTTACCGTGCTAAGAGTGTACCGGCAGCATGTCGTGACCTTGGAATGGTTTCAAGCTCGCGTTAAGCTTTTCCATTATCTGTCGCTGCTTCAGCACGAGAGTGCACGACCAAGAAAGATGTCAGGAGAGGAAGTAATTAAGTACAAGATAACACAGTAATTTTTTGTTCACAGTGTTGTCTTGTGCTTGTTTCTCACAGAAGGAGAAGTTCTAGGTAGACGCTTGCGTGTTAAATGAGCCCTGCAAGCGAAGCGGCGCAAAGTTGCCGACTTGAAGCGCGCAAAAGGGGCAGCCATGCGACTGGGAATTCTGTGAGCGGAAAAAGCGAAAGGCATTATCATGCCTCCCATAAGTGCGCACTGAGCCCTTGACATAGCTGCCTCCACTGGCGTGGGGTTCATTTGTTCCTTGCTGAGGTTGTGTTACCTCAACTGGAAGAACGGTTAAGGCTGCTGTCAGCGCGCCACACAATTTCCTGTTAACTCCGCTTTTGAATTGTTCGTGTGAGAGTTGGAGGCACTTTCCTTACTTTGACGCGCGCTCTGTAGAGAGAGTGCTGCTATTTTTGGTGTTCAGTGGAAGCTGCTCTGGAAAAAGGATTATCTTAGTAGAACGAAGATATGAGACAGGAGCGCTGCTGCGATTTCATTGCTTTTTAGTTTCATATTGCCCGCAATGCCAGTGCAGCTGACGTTAAGAAGAAAAACATACATATACATTGTACGTGTTCTCGGCGGCCTAGTTTAATGCTTGCGGGTTGATTTCCCTTCTTTCGGCTCTCATGGAAGGACGTACTCCCCATAAAACCCTTTCCGTAGTTGGGAACCTTCCAGTTCCGAAAAGGAGAGTGCTGGTTCTCACATGAGAATAGCAATAACCTGTTTTTAATTGTGGTTGATGAATGCTAGAGTTAGCAGTGCTCGCACAGGAACAATTCTAGGTCAGGTGTCCTCGGGGTGTTTAATAGAAGACTTGAACTATATACCTATTCGGTGGAAAAATGCGGTGCTGCAGTGTAAAAATAACCTGTAATAGAAGCATAGTGTGGTAGTGGATGCGAAATGGGATGCAACGCCTCTTTTTCTTTAACAAGAATGCTGGTGACGCTCAGGGAGCGTTAGAAGTTTGAAGCACTTCTCGCTGCAAGGATACTTCGCTTCCTTGTTTTTCAATAGCACGGCACTCTGCGCGCGATACACAACAAGGCCTCTGGCTCTGTGGCGCATGGGGGCCAGTGTCCATTTTTGTATGTGTAGGCGATGTGAAGTTTGGTAGCGCTTGCACTCAAGAGAAGGGACAATGGTGTTCTCTTAGCAGATTGAGAAGGTTTGAACGCTGGTTAGATCTCGCTAGGGCATCTGCTGCGATAGTGCACACTTTTGGCGTAGTCTCGGAGCAAGGTTAGCTATAGTGCAGCGTGTTCATGGCCGAGCAGGTTGTTGTCAACTGTTGCGTCAAAGATCGTCATTGAGTTGGCACGCTACAGACGCGCAAGGCACTCGCCAAGACTTAGCGTGAGGGGCGCTACCTCAGCAATGAAATGAGCAGCTGAGTGAAGATGCCGCTGCCAGTCACTGCGGGGAGAGGTGACAAAAATATGCAGTAATACAAAGCATCGGTGAAGAACTTGAATAGAACAATTTTGTCGCCGATATCGTCACCTTCCGGATCACTGAGCATATACGGAGGGATTCTATTGCCATCATATCTAGCTGGTGACCTAATTCGCCAGGCTAATGTATACGGGAGTTGGCCAAGCGCAAAATATTCCACTTCAGTGCCAGAAGAGACAATGATGGCCGGATGATCGGAAAGAAATTCATACCCAGAGATGATGACCTACGCGTACAATGACAGAACTACGATCTCTGTTGTACGCGTACATGCTTGAATGATGATACGGCCGGTGCGTTGAGCAAGAGGCGTAATTAACGGTGCACTTCCTGTCCGGGGTGATAACGTATATAAGGGCGTCAATACCATTCGAAGCTCGCAGCAAAACTCTTCCGTTATCAATTAAAAAGCGGCCGACGTGTTGCTCAATGGATTGATTGATTTGTGCTGTTTAGTGTCCCAAAACCAGCCCTGATCATGAGAGACGCAGTACTGGATGTCCCCGAAAATTTAGACCACCTGGGTTTCCTTAACGTGCACTGACATCGCGCATCACACGGGCCTCAACATTTCGCCTCCACCGAAATGCAGCCGCCGCGGCCGGGATTCAATTCCGCGACCTTCGGATCAGCAGCCGAGTGCCATAACCACTGGACCACAGTGGTGGAGCGTCGATCAATGGAACTGAAGCCAGTTCTTCCACAGATACTACGATTATATGCATCCAAGAAGAACGATACTGTGCTCTCTTCAACCAGAAAGCAGTTCTCGCTTCTTGAATTGCAGCAGATCTTTTCAGCTCTGATGGGACAGGGCGAGGACGAATGGGGTAAACGAAACGGAGATCATGGTTTTGAGGAAGCATTATTGTGTAGAGTGCAAATCATGGTCGGCACAGGAGCCAATGGACGTGGTGATGCAGCAAAATATTGTGGCGAAAATTTTGCTGGAGATGACCGTGCTAGAACCCTGGCGTAGCTTGGAGGTGTCCTTCGTCGGCGAGCCGATGATGATCGCGCGCCGCAGCGTGCACTAGTCTTCGTAGCTTGTGACGAGTCACTGACAACAATAGCTTCAGAAGCGCATCGGAGACTGTAAAAAAGAAAGTGCTCACGATCATGCGGGGCGGCGGCGCTCAAGTGCGGAGCGCAAGAGCGAGTTCGACTGCGGACAGTCGAACTCGACAGTCGCAACTGGCCAGACATGCTGGCAACGAAGAAGTCCAGGCGGCTACTGGTCCGTTGTGGTACCAGGTCTTTCGTTTTCTGTGGGCCTCCAGGTGACGGGGAGCGGCTAGCTGGTCCGTACGGGCATCATGTGCGCTTGTGGCCGCAACCTGGTGCTGGTTTATTGGGCAAGCCGCCAGGGCTTGTTGTTCTATTGGCTACTGTTCCTGATGACGCAGGTGGAACCTTCAGACGAGTGGGGCCGGTGTCCCCATGTGTTCGGCCACCAGCCCGTACGTGAAATGTGGGTATTCTCGGGAGGATAGCGCGGTGGTCATTTCCCAGGCAACGGACATAAGCGACCGCGACGAAAGCATACGTTAGTTCAACAACGTGGTGTGGGGCGCGGAGATCAAGATAGCGCAGCCAGTTACGTTGGAACTAGGAAACTGCTTGCAGTGCCCTGACTGGATAGACGCTGCCAATTTTCATACTACTTGTTCTGCATAAACGCCTTGTCCGTGACTACACCTCATTCCTCTGTTCTGTGCGCACTTCGGACCATGAAACATCACATAGCTTCACGATAAGCAAAGCGTGTGGGTTCTTACTTTTGTCACTTCAGGCAGCGTAAACACCGGTGCGGTATTTTCAGCTGGTGGCTAAGGAGAGGAAGTTTCAGTCAAAGAGTTTGCGCTCGTTTTGCCATGCGCTGTACGATGTGGCACTGTGACCGCATAGCCCCGTTTTTTTTTCTCGCTAGAATCAACTATATTGATAGGTTATTAATAGAAACAAGCCCACTGGACCAAAAATAAAGTGTTAGTGGGAGTCACCACTCAGTCTTGGGTCTCCCTGGTTTTCCGCATACGTGTTGGTGTCCTTATACTCACGAGCTTATAAACAGCTTAGGGTAACAAGCGCAACGTGACTGCGTTGGTTACTCATGTTTACCTCTTTATGCCGTGCTGTTTGATAGATCTTTGAAATAGCACGCGCAAGTGAGGAGGCAACGTAGAGCAGCTCCATCGCCCCAGACCGTAATTGATATCGTCAGTTACGCAAAGAGAAACACGTATGACAAAGCGAAAACTAGCAACGCCACTGACTGCGTAGGAGCGATTGTAAAAGGTAGCATGGATAAAGCATAGTTGTGAAAAAATAGGTGCAAAATTCCCCTCGAAGACTGTGTTGCCGTCGCTGGAAGACAACGCCGTCTGCGGCTGCACCTTAATTCACAGACGAAGCGTTACTTTCGTGCAAATAGTAATATCGGTGTACGGATTTTACATTGCAGAGTGCGTACGGCCTGCGTACTACGTTTTAACGCGATAGCGTTAGAGAGCTCGTTCCGCAGAAATACCGCCGTCGGTGTCGGCGTCTCTCCGTGAGCGAAAAATCGCCCGTGAGCGACAAATAACAGCTCCAAAAAATGGACAACTATGTCCATCTAGCGGAACATATATCAAGCAATGTCTCGACTACCATGGCCTCCGAGACGGCGAGCGCGCCCGCCATCTCGAAGGCCATGCGACTACAGCAGAGCCTATATGCGGTCTCGTCGGATGCTCTGCATCCACTTTTTTAGCATTTCATTCTCACGACACCATTAAAGAAGTGAAGTACTGCAGTTGCCATTTCACCGACCATAAGGCGATGCTTGTTGCGGTTGGCCGGAAGAGGTCTCCAGAAGAACAAATCGAACAGCTGCCAGATAGTTAACGCAAGAAGGACGACAGAATGTGACCATTTACGAATAAAAGTGTCACGCCTACGCGCAGTTCATAATACAGGACCATGTGACTACAACACTGTACAAAATTTTCATGAAGTTGATATAAAAGTGCTGTTACATAGATCGAAAACCTCTACCATTACTATAGATACGTCGCGTGCGCGCGTGTATGTGTCTGTGTCTGTGCGCGCGTGTGTGTGTAACAACACACATTAATAAGTATGCACTGAGTGGTTGAAGTGCACACTAGGGCCTGATTTCGCTATCGCGTTCAACTCTTAAAGGCAAAGCTTAAGGGTCCCCCAATTTTTTCCTCCTCACTTTGTTCCATTTAGGACAACTCACTAGTGTGCAGAGTCAAAAGCACCGAGTCCTTGAAAACTCTTCGCTCCATTATGAAGGTCGTGTACCGCAGTGCCCGCATTTACGCTGGTGCGCAACTAATATCTCGTTCACTTGTCATTTTGTTGAAGATACGTCCGCTGTAAAGGCGCTTGACTGTATGTACCTATTCGGGAATGTTATGGTTCCAGTAAAATTTCTTTCGCAGTGGTAATCAGTTAACAGACATGTCGTTAAGTGGCGGTGTAGAACTGGCACCTTTCGGTCAATTCGCCTAAAGACATGATTTCTGGGGTTTCGCGTCACCGTCACAACGGCAACTGTGATTATGAGAGACGCCGTAGTGGATTGATTGAATTGTGGGGTTCGCGTCCCAAAATCAGCTGTGATTACGAGAGAGGCCGTAGTGGAGGTCTCCAGAAATTTCGATCACCTGGGGTTCTTTAACCAGCACTGACATCGCCCAGCATACGGGCCTCGACATTTCGCCTCCGTCGAAATGCCGCCGACGCGGCCGCGATTTGATCTCGCGACTTTCGGATCAGCAGCCGAGTACCGTAGCCACTGGACCGCCGTGGCGGTGTAGTGGAGGCCTCCGGCATTGACGCAGCGTGCACTGACGCAGCGCAGTACACGGGCCTCAACATTTCGCCGCCATGGAAATGCACTCGCCGCGGCAGGGATTAAATCCCGTGTCTCTCGGATCAGAAGCCGAATACCACAGCCACTAGACCACTGTGGTAGGGCTTAGGCAAAAGGAATACGCATAAAAGTTGAATAAATGCTTCCAATTTAGGTACTTCACCAATGAATGATGATAAAGGTATTTCTCTTCCTCGAGGTTAAAATCTTCATTTAGCTGTGGCGGTCGCCTGGCGTACCTGTGCATCCTGTACACAATGTTCTTGGTAGAGCCAGGAGACCTGCCAAATGGAGACTGTGGACAAAAATGCAGGCCACTCGGAGCATGTATCACGCACCCGCATGCACACACACAACACACACACGATTACATGTTTCGCGCGGAAGCACACCTGAGTTTGTCAGGAAATAATGAATGTCGCCTTCTGCACAAAGTGGTAGCTATTTGGAAATTTCGCCTTCGCGCCGCTTACCGCAGTAGTTTCCTTTTCATGTTTTCACGATGTGCCCACCTCTGCTAAAACTAAGAAGCACAAAAGCGAGATTTGCTATAACGGTTCATTTATGGTAATGAGCTCATTTGTATTCAGCGGCAATCTCTGCCAGGATTCGCCGAGCATAGCGCGGCTTCAAGAGCGGCTAGAGAAAAGGCATAAGCAAGACAGAATACCTCTTCCCAGACAATCTTGTACATCACTTTCCCCAGTTTGCCTGCAGAAGGGACCACACTGGGGCGAAACGGCGTCTTTGCGATTTCTTTTGAGGTTATACCGTGTGAAGTCAAGCATATAATGTAGATGTGCCGCACTGGAGAACAAATGTAGTAGTAGTTAGCAGGAATAAACCAAGCACAACAAATTAAATTCGCCCTTTTCTTGCATTCATTTCGAATGCTTACTTTGAACTGTTGACGGGTGGGTTATTTTTGCTTTTTTTTACATAAGTGTTTTTCAGACACGGATGATGACTTTCGCCTGTTTAGTCGTGAAAGTTAAAGGAAGTGTGATCGAGCGAAGTTTTTCCCAAGGAGCTGCAGTCTTGAGCAGCAATGAAATTGCTGCTACTTGCGTAAGAGGATGTTTCAAGATTGACTTAAACATGTTCTTGAAGCCCCAGACAGATTTTAATTTGTTTGCGCTACTCTTGCAGTTGGTCACGAAAAGACTACGCATCAGAAGTGAAGCGAAAAAAAAATCCTGAAGTCTATTAATTTCCTTTAATTCTTGATGCTCTAATCCATCTTGTCGCCCTTGTCTCCTGTCGTCTGATAACACAGAGCAACGTGGTCAGGTAAGATATCTGTCCTCGTGCCTGGGAACAAGAAGTACAAGTAGACCGTTTACGTCGCATGTCCACATATATTTGCTTTGTGCACCGAGAAATGAATAGGTACGTTAAGGCCAGTTACCACGAACTGAGGGGAAACATCCCCAATGGTGTTTGTGCGCGTTCATTGGCTAGCTAATTTGAATGTGCTAGCAAACGCACGCATACTAGCACCGTTGAGAGACAAGAGGCAGGCGGTGCTTGTTTGAAAAAAATATATTTCATTAGACGCAGTACACAAAGCGGATCAAGCAATGAAGAAATGTTAACGCGATGGCGCTGAAGAGCTCTTGACACAGAAAAGTCGGTGTCCGCGCCGGCGTCGGCATATGCGTGCGCGGCGCCGACAATCACCTCGGACTATCGCAGTGTCTGCCTAAATCGCCGACCAGGCAAGCCCTTCCCTTTGGCGCAGGTGCATTAGTGAACAAATTTAAATTTGTCAAAGCGAAATCTGTCTTTCGAACTTGGAAATGAAAGACTATGCCCCGCTGAATCGGTATGGGTTGCGGCCCACGAAGGGAACCCGAGGAACGATGCGGCCTACCCGTATGCCCGAGGGTTCGACAGTCGGAGCGGTGGGGCCAACGCACGACTCTGGGGGAACCATTATGTAGCTCTCTTCTCATATCACGATACTAGCCAGTATTTGTGTCCTTTTATCAGTCATTACGTGGAGTTTCTTTCTGCCTTCGAATGAAAGTGAAGTTTTGGCTTGAGAACTACGATTTCAGTCTTGGCCGTATTAGAGCAAGTGTGCCTTACTGCTTTCAAATATAGCTATCTACCACTCTGCCATTCTACCCCGACGAGAGCACGTTGTAGTACATGTATTGACTGCACGAGCGTGATTGCGTTGCGTGCTTGAGTGGCGAACGTTTCTCGTATCGCGGTATGCTAATGCCGTTCGTATCATTTAATTACTGGCTCTTTGTGCAGACGTTAACGGACACAAAAGTTGTCAAAATGACATTTCGCGTCAATATCTCATTTGATTAACGGACAAAGGATCCCAAATCAGGACAAAAGCTGCTATATGTTTTGTCACCGCCGATGGTACAAAAGTAGCAGCCGCAGTTACTGTAACAACTAAAACACATATGCAGCTTCTTCGCAGAGTTGGGAAGCCGACTGGCACTGCACATACATGCGTGCTCCACAATAAATATTTTTTTTGGCAGACCTACGGGAAACACTCACTATATAAGCTTAATACGCATTATAATTGATAGAGTGAATTAAAAAAAATGTTAAGGAAAGGGAACTGCCCATTTGAAACCTCCTAAATAATTTCAATATTGATCATGTTTCATCGCGGCAGGAAAGAGGCATGCTTGTAAACCTTGCCCCGAATATAACGGACCTCGCATCGCATACTTGGGCTGCAATATCAATCAAGTTCCGCTGTTTAAATCTCGCCAGTGTAGAATAACACTGCATTTGATCAATTGAAAGGTATACTTACACAAATCCCTTCACTTTTGCGTAGAACGTCATTTCTTCTGTAACAAAGCTGTTCACTGCTCTGTGCCTTTGGTCATCGTTGTCGAACGAAGATGGCAGGAGCTTAAGCATATCAGGTATTTTAACCCGCTTCACTTTTCATCTAACGTGTCGCTCAGGTTACAACGCACTCCAGAAATAGGTCGCTCAACGTACGGAAAATTCGGACCACAGAAACTCAAATAACACACGCATATCGCACGGCAGAGCAAAACAAAATAACGTTGCAGGTGGGCGTATCGCCGCATACTAACTTTTCAAGCGAGCTCTCCTGGAGCGCCGTAAACGCCCCCTTATGTTTCGAAAGGCACATCAAAGTTTTAATGTAATGAAGGTATAGGGCTCACGAATATTTCGCACACGCATCAAAATAAAAGCGTGTGTACTAATAATATATTTGTTGAAACGCATATTGACGTTTTATTTATTACGTAAACTATTTATGGTTAACAGTGTTTCTCCGATCCTGACCTAGTCGCGCTTCAAAAGAAACTGCCATAACTGCCCATTGTTGCCACTCAGGTTGAAGTTCATTTTCCCTTTGTAAAATTCTGGAGCGCTTTCATTCAGTTTCGTGACCATGTGAACTGAGTCTTATTATACTACATCAAGAAAAATTTATCGCTCTATGGGGTTTTACATGTCAAAACCACAATCTCATTATGAGAGACGCTATAGTGCTCCAGCTCCCGGCGGTAGCATTTTCTATGGAGGCGAAAATGCCAGAGGACCGCGCACTGCGCGTTGTAAGTGCACGTTAAGCAAACCAGGTAATGAAAATTTCCGGAGCCCTCCACTACGGCTTCTCACCTTTCTATATCTTTCAGTCCCGTTCCCCTACCCCCACGGACGCTTAGCCGCGTTCTCGACATGGGCTGCAGACATTAGTATTCTTTCCTTAACCCAACCACAATCATCATCTTGATCACAATGACACTGAGAACGCTCCACACCCACCAATGCCCCCAACTTTCCGCGTTTTTTCTTTTTTGCGCCCACAATATTTGTGCACAGCATCATAGCACGTCCCGAATACTTTCGGCTATGCCAGTGCCATCCCTACTGTAAAATTTCATATGACACATATACCACACATTCTATAACCTCGTATGAACACATATCAATCATATGTGTTCTGACATGATTCGTACGATGTTACTGGATATGTGGCATGTGTGTCATATAAGGTCTTTGGATAGTGTGAACCCCGCTCGCATCGCCTTCTCATCAATATTTATTATAATTAGCGCCTTCTCTATGGAATACTAGAGTTGTTATAATCGATGAACAAATCGCCAAATACGATTTAGAACAGGGAATGTCGCAGGAGCCAACATTTCGACAAGCGGACTTATCTTCGTCAGGGCGGCAACTGCCGTCTCTAGCGTTCGTTTATGTACGCCTTTGCGCACTCTCCCCCCTCTGAGGATGGGGTGAGGCCTTTCTCTCGCCGCGTTGTTTGCGCTGGTCGGCGGTGGAGTTTCTACTGCGTAGCAGCGGATCCTTCTGACGGCGGGCCGAACTGGTTTGTGGAAGGGCTAGTGGTGCCGGACAAAAAGCGCGCTTGCGCGCGTGTCCTCGCTCCACAAGGTGGAGCAACGCAGAGCTCCGCGTTAGACACGCTACCTCTCAACGCCGGACAATTTCCTGCTGTTCTGTGGTACAAAGCGGAAGCACATCGCCCAATACTGGTGCTACTTTCACGTCATATAATAATCGGCGGGTTGCTGTTGCATTCACAGCTTCGCCATTCTGGCGAAACTGACTGTTTTGTTACCTCATCGAATGTACTTGAAACATATAGATCGAAGGCGTTCGCGCTTCAGAAAGTAAGAGAGTCTCCATACGCAGCAATCTTGTACTTTACAACAATCAATATGTACTCGCCTATTTTTTTCTGTGTTTCACTAGGTTTCGTTGCGGTTGATTCTTGCACACTTGATGAAAAAACAATATCTGACGCTATTTATGCAACCTGTCGTTCTTTCTTCTCCGCTCCCGCCCTCCCCAACAACCACTACACATACATACACAACCAAAGCACGCCATCGTTTAACGGATACACTTAGAATCGTCTCCATGGAAATCAACTCCCAGTTGCTGATTGTCACCTACGATTCGTATCTCGTGTTTCTCTGTGCGTCCCATAGCTGCCGTTCTGTGGATGAAATGACAGAAATAGAAACAAAAGGAGGTGAATTAAACGCACTGTGCACTGCAACCTTTCAAACGCCTCTTTGCAAGAAGTAGTTAAAAAGATCACCTATCTGGCGCGGAGGCTCTTTTCTGCGGCCTTGGTGACCCTTACACAAACTACAAAAAAACAAGACACTCAATTCACGTAATGAGCTTTGTGTGAGTACACGAGAGACTGTCCAAGATAACGCCATCGAAAATCACATTGATATGAGCTTAAGAAGCAGCAAAGCTTTATCAACAAATTGGAAAGCGTAGTAGACGTAATGTAACGCATTCCTTTCGCGCCAAAGTTCTTCACCTTTAATGCTGTAAGCGCTCTAGGAACGCTGTTTACCAAACAGTTTCCCACAGCTGCAGCTCCAGAGGCATGGTGTCCTAACAGCAGCAGCAGCAGAGAAGAATGAAAGTATCCGCGAATGTGAGCTACACTGATAAAGTAGTGAGAGGTGGCCCGTTGTCCCTAGAGGTCCAGGGACAGGAACAGGCGGTGTCCACAGAAGCGAGAATGGGCGGCTTTCTCGGCGCAGGCAATTCATTTCGCTAAAGGCGAGAACCACCGACAGCGCGGGACCATTTCTCAGTTCCGGAAAGGTGCCGGAGTGACCAATGTGGGAACCGCCCACAGAGAAGCCCTAAGTGGAAGAAGACGGCCACGGAACACCTTCTCCGCCTTTGATGGGTGCCAATGCCTGACAAGCTAGCGGCCTTTCGCCGTTTTTGTCTCACACGTATTTTTTCTTGTGTCTGTAGATTCAGCGAGTTCACTTCAATCTCGGATATGAGGTGCCATCAAATGACGTCGTTTGTTTGATACCTCTATACGATTGGTCTCCGCACAATCATTCGTCTCCCTTTCACCGTTTCTTCAATGCCCGCGAAACTTGTGAACACCGCAAGAGTGCTTCGGCAGAGTTACACCTCTGGCGAAGAAGTTACCGGAAATTAGTTTTCCGAAAAGAGCGGAAGATCATTTTTTTAGGGATGTGTTTTCAGGGATCTGGGTGGGATTTTCGTATTTCACGTTTGTCCGTGCTTTTGGTAGTTGTCTTACACTCAACTATTTGATGAAGATACAGCTGAAAACGACGGCTAGCAAGGAATGTCGCTGGAGCCAACGTTTCGACAGGTGGACTTGTCTTCGTCAGCACAGCAACTCATTCAACTAGTTGTGGCATGAATACCGACTGACATTCTTGTTTGTTACTGAGAACTTCAGACTCACTCTCTCAAACGACCGGCACAAATTTAATTGAAAGCTTATTAAAAATGCAAAATGTCATGCAAGTCTTGTCTGTGTTACGTATAAACCCACAAATAGGTATTTTACGCACAAGAGCCATTTAGCCACCAAAGTAATTGGTACGAATTACTTACCAAACTTACCATTAAAAGCGCCGTCTTGTGTGGCTCACACCAGCTCTGCATATGCAGGTTGGGCCGGAAGTAAGAAAGAAAGAAGGAAGGAAGTTAAGAAAAAATCGCGTACGGCTAATAATGCGGTACCACTGTGCGATACGAAAGAGAATGATTAGGGTACCGTACCAGTCCAGTTTTTCTTTGTTGACGGCCTCTGTGCATATGAAATTTTTCTGAGAAGACCATTCAACAACTGCTTTGACATCCATGGCTTCACTGACTCAAAGCTTACCAGAGTACGTCAATTGTCGAGACGAAGAGCTCAGCCTACCGATTAGAGCTTTCTGTTATGGACACTCATTTCAATGAGTAGTGTTTTGATTGTAACAAGAGACAGGCCTGCTTGTGTGCGTCGCAGTCCTATGTCTGAACATCAACATAAGCGAGATGAACATGACCAACATATAAAATGAGGCCAAATCAGCTAACAGGCGCAATGAGACCTGATTACTCGGGTAACAGAGAGAGACCCCAGATAGAAGACGCTCCTGTCGCCCTAGTAGTCCTATCTGACTCTGCTTGTTGCCAACCAACGCAACGTTCTTCTTTAGCCATGTGAGAGGGTCACGAACTCTATTAAAGACTTAAATGCACTGGCACGTACGCGTACTTGTTTTCCTTTGTAATGTTTCTGGCTTTCACTCCCTCAAGCTCTTACGCGTACGTTGTGGCATTTTATGAATAGGAACTCACAAACGTGTGGCCTCTGCTCTGCGGCGATTACATGAGGCGCGAGACAGTAAAAAGTAATTCAATAACTTCTACTATAGCCGTCGCATATGAGCGGCGAGGAAAAATGCCTATGAGAGACGGAATGACGTTGCCTTTCCGTTGTACCTGGTTATTCTCGACAGCCTGTGTAACTATCTCCTCACCATCTGTTGCTACTACAAATGCAAACTAGCATGGCTAGCTTAAAAAAAAGATCTTTACATTTGACACAAAGCCACCCTGTTTACGTCCGCTTATCAAATGCATTTCGCACAAGCGCCTTATATTCTAAGAAAATAAAGTGCACTGTCAAGGCAATGCGCAGAATTAGCGCTTTTCAAACACACGAATAGAGTCAATGCATTCATTAGTCGCTGTAACATAATTCGTAATAAGATGTATGTTAACAAGCAATGAAAGAGCGAAATAAGTTGAACACAAAGGGGAACCTGATTGCGTGTTAAACGCAGTCATTTCAACACATGAGGAAGTGTGGAAATGTTAATTAAAGAATACAAACGGGCAAATATGTACCCACATGCAGCACAATAGCTGCTATAGAACACCGTAAAAGTTCTAGCTACTGCACTAGCGAAGACACGCGCTGGTGACATTTGTTTCAATAAACAGAAAAAAACATATAGTGTACGTAGCCGCGTTTTCTGCCGTCATTTGTCTCTAAGGATATCCGCGCAGCGGGCATCGTTCTCCAAAAATAATACGTTAGAGGAGGAAAGTGGAAATCTTCGGGGCAGGTAAACCAACCTCCTTGGAAAATCTCAATCCGTATTGTGCTACAACACCTAAAAAACAAGAGCCACCTTCGGTAACAGAGAACTTCAAATCTAGGAGGACACTTCACTCAAAAGTGTGAGATGAACCTTTGTTGCGTAATTCTCGCTTCTGTTTTTGTTTTCTTTCGCTCGGCTGTTCACGCGCACTTCCTTTCAAGACGAATTTTTTTATGACAAGGCTAAGGAAACCCAAGCGCAGCGTCAACGTTTCAATGTGCGTATTTGAAGTCTCGGGTTTCTTATTTGCTTCTCTTCTTTTGTGCACATACCACCTACGACCTCCTACTCGGCGTACCATGCGCCTCCCACACTACGGATCAGCTTCAGTGATACAATGATAAAGGATCAGCCAGCTCTCTTTTTCTTCAAGGTAAAAAATAAAAGTTGGAACACGTAATGTAGGTGTGAAAGATGTGGTGCTGACCCTCACGGAACGTATACAAAAAAAAAAAACGAAGTAACGAAGCTCCCTCTAGTATCCTAAGGACAGCGAAGCCACGAAGCTGATGGGCACTCGGCTTGTCCGGGCCTCTGCACACCCGCATTGTGTCGTGGCCCCAGACTTCTCGAAACGCCTCACGAAGCGCTACGAGGTCCATCGAACACAAAGTTTCACACCGAGCTCAGCGTAAACACGTTTGCTTCCAGCGAAGACGATCGCAAATGCGGTACGCCTCGCATCTGCTTGACGCAGTCCCACTCCTTTGCTGTACTTAACTATGTACGCCTATGCTATTCTAGGAGCTGCTTTGGAGGCACGACAGGACGGATGCTTTTGTGGCGTGAATCTATGCACAATATCATAGCTTTTACAACCGCTGTGCACCGGGGTGAATAGGGGCACACTGTAACTGCCTTCTTCTTCCGCTTGTACGTGCAACACGTGAGCCCACGAGCCGCAGTTCTGCCAGTGTAGTACAGTGGGCTGAGCAGCACAAGAGCCCGGGAAAGAAATATGCGCGCGTGCGAACGCCGCGCATTGAACTTTGCATACAAGAAGTGCACGTGCACTCTTGGGGACCAGAAATAATGATGATTATAGTTACCTAGTGATCAACCACCAGCCTAACTAAATCGATTCACTGTTTAGTTAGTTAACACAGCCGTCAAATGGCCCGTCGCGTCACCGTCACGGCACCGGTTCTTGTCAAGGGAGAGGATTTCCGAGTCGTTTTTTTTTTCTCAAAAACGGGTTGATTTACCTCGGGTAAATCAAGAGAATGCAACCCTCAAAAACGGGTTGCATTCTCTGCACGGGTAGTTTATTGCAGGTGTTCTAAAGCTTGCTACACACTGCAGGCCATGCCTCAATTTGCCATCAGCATCTTTTAGACCATAACTGTCTCTATTGTACGACCATCTTGCGCACTTTCATAGCCCCTATAAGAGTGCACAGGCGTTTGTCGCCCTTATTTCGAACCATTTTGCTATAGCCCTCTCCCCAGGGCTTGGTTGTTTGAACAACAGGAGTCCGCATGTGTCAGAGTGAATATTTTCCTAAACTAAAATTTTGGGTAACGGGCATCACGTCACATTAACTCGATAATTCCCTGCACAGAAAACTGATAATTCCTATGCGCAGTTCCTGTAGCTGCCGTCCTAAACGGGTTTAGAAAGCAGTAACTGTTCTGCCACTTCTGCGCAGCTCTGGAGCATTCTTGACTGAAGCTGCGCCATAAAGCACTTCACTTTGCTTAGCCTACCCACAGCAGTTATCAGCAATCGTTTAAGCTATATCGAATGGAAGATGGGATCGCCACAATTTATCACAAGGACAAGACCAGTTCTTGATATACATTATACGCGAATACTTATATAAGCTCGTTTCGCCGCAAATATTTCATCACCTTGTGCCAGTACCTTCTAAGTGTCTAGCAAAGGGTTATTTAATTAGGCCAGCGTGGCAACTGCCAGAATGATGAGGCACCATAAACGAATACGAGAGTAGACTCATATATGCTAGTTCAGGATGGAAAAAAATCGGTGAGCTGTGAACCTTGCAGCATGAGAGAGCTCTTCGACAAAATGAAATGACCGCGATATTTGCGTGCCAGCACAGGAAATTAAATATCACGAGGTGGTTCTAATGACGCCAGAGTCCTAGTGGCTTGCCTTGTACATCATGGTCTTGGGACGCACAATCCATAAATTGATTTCATTTCACTAAACACAATCCTATTGCCTAAATGACAGGCAGGGACTAAGAGCGAGAAGGCAAATGAGAATTATTGCTTGATGCCAAGCGTGTGTCTTGCCTTCCCGGTGTCCACTTCTGCATCCAAACAGTCTGGCACATACGCAAGGATGTTTGCCGACATTCTATAGCACGTAGGGGCTCCCACGAAGGGCTCAAAGCACGGGAACGTGACGCACTCTTCGGCTAAGTGCCTGCATTTCTTTTTCTCGAGCTCGGCGGTCTCCAAGTGGCCACGTACACGACCAGGAGAATCCACCCTCTTCTAGTAAGAGTATAGTCAACAACCCGCTGTGTCCTTTGAGGATAGCTTAATGCAGCTAATGGAGCACGGCACTCCAGAACGATATATCTGCCTGGAAATGACCAGCGCAGACGTTCGTTTCCACGTGCGCATCTAGTGCCCGCCTTGTGCCTATTACGATCATAGCTATACGGTGACATACAGCATGACGAGACCACTTTAGTTAGCTTTGTTTCATGTTGATTATTTGCTCGCCGTTCGAAGCCCGGCGGATATGCCTCTCAAGAGACAAGGGCGAACAGTATGTAGCGTAGTAATATTATTTGTCTTATTGCGGATGAGAGCCACAGTGTACCATATCACCTCGCACAATCATTTGCTCAAGATATCGTAGGTTATAATGAGAATTCTGCACAGATGCTCGAGGGCCAGCACGGAGTGACTGTTTATTCACTTATGGTGAAAATATTACGTTATCTTGTTGCTCGGTATTGCTATGAAGTAGCGTTGTTTATAAACTTTCACGAAGTCTGTATTTTTCGGAGAGCCCTTATATTATTTAGAGTGTGTGAAGCTAAGTAAAGCATTGCTGGTACCGCGTTAATGTGCAAATTCCTTTTATTTTCCATCTTAACACTCATCTTCAGTTGCACGCATAACATTCTCACCATGAAATTAAGCGCGAGATTAAGTGCGAATAGGCACAATTGTTTCGAACGCATACATATATTGAAGTACTTTAAAGCAACAGCAACTGCGGCCTTAAGACGGCAAGTTGGCTTTCTGTTTACTATAAGCCTGCTGTAGTAGTGCAGAGCCTGAAAATGCCCTGCAAGCCTTGCATGAATGCTCATGTACACGCTAAAAAAGCAGAAGACTCATAAAGTTACCGTTCAGCGTATCCAGCAGTATGGCGTCAAGCAAATGATAAAAGCCAACCCTCACTCACCCTCCGGCCATGCTTAGACTGTAGCACCTTCGATGTTGGGCAACTACGATATGGTAGTAGTTAGGCAAAGCCGAATGTCTTGTATTTTAGCGCGCAATAGTTTCAATTCTCGCTCTCGACCAGTCCTGAGTCCACAGCTGCTTCGTGGTGATCATGGGAAGAAGACGGATGTGGGATATACTATAGAAAATGCTTAGATGAAAGTTTCGGGTTTGATCTCCGCTACTGCGGCTGCATTTCCATAGCGCAAAATTCAAAAGTTGCGAAGAAGGACGACTGAACTAACGAGTACACCGTAACTTGATAAATAGCGTTACGTTTCGCCAGAGTATGAGTAATATAACTGATAATTTATCACACTTGCGAGTTACGCCAGGATCACTGTGAATGTTCAGCTTCGCTGTTCCGACGGTTTGAAGGGCATGGATGTGGTTTGAGTATGTTTCTTTTTTATTTTTTTTGTAGGGGGGTAGCGGGGACGTCGGTTATTGACACTGTACCATAAAATAGTACCATTTAAATCATACGCTACTTCTGCCTGTGCGAAATGCATAATTATTTCCTTCATACAAAAGTAGCAGACAGCTTAATGATGCTACAAAGATGTCATGAAGTCAAATGCAGTATTTACGCCGATTTCCGTTCGGCTTCACTTCCCAGAGTTTATGCTGATCAACCCTCTCTCCTTGGCTTCACCTTCGGTAACCCGTTGCGGGATTTCCGGGCATTAATTAGCTTTCTCTATACCCCTTCTGGATCACAACCGAAAACATGAATTGAAAGACCGATTGGTAACAGGTGTACCAGCGGAGCTGTGGGGCCTTGGCGAAACATTGCAATGTTAAGCAAGGGAGATGCTATATTTTAGCAAAACCACACCTACCTTTTCTTCCACCACATAAGCCCTACGCCTATTTCATTTTTTTCTTTCTCACTGTATCCCTTTCTTTCTCTGTCTCTCTGTCCTTATTTCTTTTTTGTCTTGACGAGCACGTATTGTCGATGAACGGCACAGTATGCGCTGCTGTGCGTCATGCCTCGGAGTCGTCTTCACGTTCTTTACTCTCGTCTTCGTCTTTTAATGCATTATCCAGGTGTACGAAAGCCACAACTCATACTACCAATATCATGGCATTATGATGTCATTAACAAGCAGCACATCATTGTCACTATCACTCTCATGTAACTGTGGGCGGAGGGCAATGAAGTAGGCGGAGAGCAAGCGCGGGTCCTCTTTTCCCTCCTGCTTACGGCGCAATGACCATCGCAGCGAGGTTATAACAGCTCCGCAGTAAAACAACAAATAATAAAAACTCGACATTAGTTTAACAAAGGACGCTATATTTTGCGGCAATCTTTCGGGATCACAGCTCAGCGTCCATGGACGTAAGGAAAAGGCAAAATATGGAAAACGGTGTAACGCCGTAGTGGGAGCCTCCAAAAATGTTGCCAGGTAGAATTTAACGCAATGTCCGAGTCTAATACTGGCGTCACACGGGCGTTTCGGATGCCTTAGGACCAATCGGTCCATCGACTCAAACGTCAAGTTTGAGCTGCTACACGGGCGGTTTCGATGGCCGTCGAGTCGATAGTCTATCTAGTGAACGGAGCACCCGGCAACTCCTTCGAGACTTCAAAGGCCGTTGAACAACGGAAGCGGAAGCAGCGCGAACTCCGAGACTTGGCGCACCGGCAGCTCCCAAGCACTTTTGTTTCTGAGGCCATGGCCCTATTTATGTCGTTGTATCAATAGTAGAATCCTACACCTGTGAAAAATACTGGAAACGTGCCGAGAGGCCAACGCTCTCACTTTATTGCATTAATTCTAGAATGAATACGCTGTCACTGGTATAAAAAACAAACGCCATGCAGCTGGTGGGAAACTCTGCGTGTTGCGCCATCTGGTGCCTATGAATGAAACTAATTTTGAGGCTCACACTAGGGACTTAGGCTTTGCAGGGTCAAAATCGGCACGTTTTCTGAATAACGACTGCAAAACATCGCATATACTTTGTCCCTTTTGGTACATGGGATTCAGAGAAAGCTCAATTTAAAGTTTATTTCTTGCCGTCGGTTCGAATAGCAAGCAACTAGTGCGAATTAGAATTGAAGCGGGTGCCTTGGTTGCCGCCATGTTGTTGTGAAATCACTCGGCGACTCAACGGCCGTTCAAAACTGCCGTGTAGCAGCGCCGGAATGTATTTTGAGTTGATAGAGTTGTGGGCTTTTCGAAGGTCATCGACTCGAAGGCCTTCCAATGTGCCCATGTGACACAGGTGTAAAAGAACTACGAATATGACGAAGTGAAAACAAAGCGACGCCTTCACCAATTTGCTCGCCGAGAATTCTGCCACAGTGGTACAAAATATGACGTATGACAATGTTACAAATAATAATGCAGGCAGTAGTTGTTGACCCGTCGTCCTTTATGGCACGAAGAAGTCGCTGGTTTTACCGCCATTGGTTACCAATCAGCATAACTAGTGGAGTTCAAGTCGTTTTTTCTTGAGGAAGACACATGCGAATTCTCTTTGATGATGTTTGCTCAGCAGCAGCGTGTATTACAACGCCTATTTAGTGCTTCCGCTCCGCCATGTCAGCGAGCAAGAATTTAGCGCGGGTTTACCTGAGCACTGCCAACATGTTCCGGTGGGCGCGCCTCCTAGGTTAGCTGATGAGCGGACGATGTATGGTCGGCACCCGTCGCACACAAGTGGAACAATGCCTCCATTAAAGACTGCATGCATCTGGGTGTGCTCTAATTTCTGTCATTGCGACACGCTATGTAGAGCACCGCGAACTCGAATAAGTATTAACTTGCACAGACCGAGGGCGATTGAGTAGCACTTGCGGAGATGGTACTCCCTTTAACGTGCGGAAGGTCTTACATTGGGCAGACCAGTAGGTGTATAAATGACAGACTAAGGGAACATAAAAACAAGGTGTGCAACGTGGCTTCAGATGGTTTCCTCGCCGCTCATTGTGGAAGGTGTACGTGTAAACCCAGGTTTAAGGAAACGGCTATCATGAGTAGAAACCAGTGCGAGACAACACGTCTGATAGTAGAAGCCAATAACATCTCGAAATCTGAGGACGCATGGGTAAGTAGGGCTCAATTATGCTGCCTGAAAAAGAACTTGAATACATGTGCTCTCGGTAAGGTGCTTTGGTTGTGGTTTTCGCTGTTCCAGGTAGCAACATGACAAAAAATGAGACTCATTGAAGGTGTTTTGTCATGTCCACGAAATATGTACTCCTGTTGCTTTAGGTGATTTCCATTTGTCATCGTTCACAATTCTAAGCAGTGCACACGTGGCGTCTAACGTTTTGAAGGTATAAGTACGAGCCGGATCTGCGGAAAAATAAATCAATTGTTGAAAGTTAGCGCTGTGGTGCGTCAGGTGTGCCTTCCTTTTGTCCGTGTTCTGCGTGCGCTACCATCAAACTCAAGATGCTCTACCAACAAGCCCACATTGCCACCCTCATCGACTTCAGATTCACATTCAGCGAATGGCGCCTAAAGTTACACCGTATGCATTTTAAAATAATCTTTCTCTTCTAGACCGCTCTAGGAGTACGTGCCCTAGTGCTTATACAGGCAAATATCAGCGGCAGCTTTTCGCTGCTTTCCACAGCCCCTCTGAAGATCTCGGTCTTATAGGCTTAGCTGGAGAGGCCCAGAAACAGACGATAAGGCGAAAAACGTACCTGATGCTTTGTCTTCAGCTTGAGATGACACACCGCGATGGCTGATTTCGCGATCTATTTATTGCTTCCCGGATTGTCGGCTAATAGGAAGCACGCATTTAGATCGAACCAGGCAGAACAGTGTGTCCGGGTCCTGCCATGTTGCTCCGTTACCGCAGCTGTCGGTAATTACCGGTACATGAGATAAGGAAACACGTCTTAAGGCGGGGTATAATACTAGGGTTAGAGACCATTTCACTATAACCTAGCACGGGCCAGACAAACGCAGATACCCGAATCCCGTAGATTGCAACGTGTGGACTTTACTAAAGCATGCAATGAATACGGAATACGTTTGGAAGCTAGTTTAGCTTCCCAAGAATGTGGCTTCCTTACAGCTCTTAGCCCTGGGAGTGCCGTAACGTGAAAGAGAGGTAGTCTTGCAGCGCGGTAAGGCGCAGTCGGCTGTATACATGAACTGTCACCATGGCGCTCACCTCACGCACACGTGAGAATAAACAGTTCATAAAAGGTGCATTTCTCTGCGCACCTAATCTTACCATTACGAAGCTGTTCTTCTTGAACTCAATGTTTCGGAGAGCCGTCATTGTAATACTCTGGTCGGCGTTCTGTCTTGCCTCACGTAATCATCCACACGCACGATAAATGATGTGTGGGCCGTTTAGAAGAAGCTACGTCCATGGAACACAAAAATAGAGTAAAGGGCCTTATCGGCTATAGGGGCCATAGCTTTTCTGGGGAGTCCACGCTTGGTTCTTAAAGCCGCTGACATCATTTCTTAGAGTAGCAGAGGGAATGGACACAAGAAAGACGCGTTGAGCTGCCACTCTGTAGAGGGCACTGCAAAATAAAGGCAGGCTGAAATAAAACAAAAACGGGGAAAATATGTATGTAACGATTCTGGCTTTTCAGGAGGGATCTTATTTGCTTATTTGTTTCTATGTAACTTTGGAGATGTACTTACCCACGTAACGCGACGGACGAAAAATATACATAAAACAAAAACTTTCTGCGATGAATTTTCAGTGTGTGAAAAGACAACAACACGCAAATGACTTCGGTGAGGCGGGCCACAAGACGCCAGAATAGGAGCGTCGCTTTCCCCGTACACAGTTTGCTGTCGTCTTCGACTGATGTACTGCTTCAAATTGGTGTTTACATATTGCTGTTCATTTCTCTATTGGCTTATAAAAATATGCCATATGTGAATATTTGTGTTAGATATTGCTCTTTCTCTCATCTGCATGGGTCAGAAAACTTCTGGCAACATTCTTCGTCTAATTCCTTTTTTTTTACCAGGTTTTTCTTTCCGTGTCGCTTGTCAGTGGAGACGATAAGAAACTGCCCGTCAACCAAAGGATACCTTATCCTCGTCGACACGGACGGTGAAAAGGGTGCCGTCGCCAATTTATTGCCAGGGAAACAGATCTCGGATGATCACCTTCCCCGCTATGTTTCAACATCGTCGCTGACATTGTGCTAAAGTTTATTTTCCTTCCTTTCATTTTACTCTTCTTTGTTCCAGCCTTTCCGTTGACTAATTCAGCCTGCGTGCGACACTGCCCCGGATTATGAGATTACTACGGAGAACTTGCTGACACCTGCTTGCGCCATATCATCGCGACTGACGCTTACTACCCGTGGGGGCCAAGGTGCGTAGCACTACAGTATGAAATAATGTTGCCTCGAGACATTACAATGAAGATAGGTCATGCACTTACAGAAGACAGGCTGTATATAGAACCTAGTGCAGAACATAAGTACCAGAAACCTGAAAGCGCTGTGGCGTCTAAACAAACATCCTAACATGTCTTTTTGTCCAGTCTGAATAGCGGTGCCCACGCTTCACCTTTCTTCTGCCAGCTTTCGAAGTCGAGGACGGAATGTGGAAGGGTCCATACTACAGTGAATAAATTAGGATGCGGAGGAACCGCTTACTGCATAGAGTTTCACTGTGTTATTTTTGTATCTATTTTACATTGACATCAACGCCGATTATCTGGCGTTCCTGTAAATCAAGCGATGTAGTGCAAGCAAGCACCGTAGAAGTTCTGTTTTTTACAGGCATTCATCTATATGAAATGGTGTTCTCCAGTTTCTACCTCATATTTTATGATAAAGGCTATACTTTTCTTTCGAGGCGTAATAAATTATTCGCCTATTATTTGCTAATTTCACATTTTTAATGCAAAATTTTCAATGAATCAGCAATTAGGCTAGACGAGATGGTGAAAAACGACCAACTCAAGTTGTCGCAGGGTAATCCACTTATGAATCAGAGAACTCCTGCCACTTCGCGATCAGGGTCGTTCGGTGAGTTTACTTACTCTCTTCGAGATGCTTATTGCGGAAGATTATTGCACCATCAGCCACACTGAGCCAATCGTGAACTCTCGTATATATTATACCATAGAAAATATCGTGCTCTTCACAAAGTAATGACGACATTTCTGCTTGGATGGCTCTCTGATTTCGCCTTCGTGCGCTAGCTTAGAACGTTCCGTGCAGGTACAATACCAGCTACATTACCTTTAGTTATTAGAGCACGACTACATTGAAGCGTATCACTTCACTGTTTTAATATTTAAGAGGCGCCAGAACGGAGCCTGTTAGCGCCTAGTTTCACTGTACGCCTTCTAGTGCCGCACCATATTTACTCAAATCAATTGTATTCACGAACACTTGTCAAAGACTGCAAATTTTGCAGTGCAGCGCTTTAATTATGGCAGCAGCTTGTGCACCACTATTGCGTGGTAGACAACGTAGAGGCCTAAACGGTCGCCTTTCGCGGAGTGGCCAAATGCTTCCAAGAAATTAATTCTGCAAAAAGGAGAGATAAATCTCGAGTTCATGAGGCTCAAACACGAGGGCATTTCCAGAAACACGCCAACAAATTACATCACCGAGTCCCTGTTTCCTGTTGTAAAGTAGAGCAGCGTCCTAATTTTCCACTTAGAAAACCGCCTATGCATGAAGAAATAAAACAGAAAGGAAAAATGCCACTCCATTTGTATTCGCACTCTGCAGCTCTGTTACATACAAGCGCCTAGTCTTGCATGACCCACTTATGTAGCCGGAAAATTTAGACAATTTGCAGAGTGCAATGCGTGTATAGAAACCGTTATCATCAACTACAATACTCCAAATCATTCTCATCCAATTCTGATTAAATTTCCTTGTTGTTGTATTGATGTTTGTTATGTTGTGTGTAATTGATTCACTACTCATGCACTCGATGTTGTAAGGGCTCGAATCCTAGTGCTCTGTTTTTGTAATGAATCAGACAGCATACACCATACAAACGTCAATAATTCAATCTCATTTCAAAATCCTGCAGATCCCACGCACTGTGCGAGTCAATATCATGCGAAGCAGTGAAAAAGGAAATTGCCTACGACGAATACTTTGGCAATCAGCCAACTGCACGAGTACGATCAAGGCCTTTCTCGAAATTCCACTTATGCGAGCCTAAAGTGAAAACTCTACTTGCTTGCGCCACTCAGGACATTCAAGTGAACGCTGAGGTCACCTTGAGAGTTAGTCTGCGGCTGCAAAATGTCAGCTTAAGGCATCACAAAGCACAACCGAAATGCCATCTTCTCCCACAATAGTTGTCGCGCCTAACGTTGCCAACAGATTCACCCATTAAATCAGAATAATTTTTTACTTTTATAGGCCCCAATTACTTTCCCTGCCTTCAGTTCAGGTGTTCTTCAACAAAGGCTGAAGCAACGCTGATCCGCTCTTTTTAGTAATTTTTGTGCAATGATTGCATCAATTTTGCGATTCCACTCTATCCGATCTACCATGCAGACGCCACTTGACTTCTTCGAGTTCACTAGTACTGACGTACCTCTGCTTCGTTCTCACCAAATCGACATTTCAAGGCGTAACACACCAAGAGATGACCATGGAAGAACAGCGGCAGATACATTTTGAGGCCAAGCTCGAGAACGAGGGTTAAGCTGCCACACGGGACAACAGCAAAACGAAGTAACGTCTCCCGTACCGGTAATCGTAGTGAAGTACTTTCAATCGTGTAACGCGTTAAATGAATGCTTACCTCCTTCTTCTATAAATGCGGAGCATTTCTTAGCGAACTTCGGCGAGTTTGAGCGTATCTATCTATCTCGCCATCTATCTAGCCGCCTACGATTTTGTGCTCTCCTGACCGTTTCGCTAATCGGATATTTAAGAAAATTGGTGTGCCACATTATGACTACATGACGAACATAAATGACAGGTCATAACATGAAAATCATGACATGCGTGTCATGAGCGGCATGATTTACATGTCACAGTCTTGGTGCTCTTCTGGCCGTCTCGTTAATGGGATGTATACAAAACTTGGTATGCCACAATATGACTGCATGGCGAACATAAATGACAGGTCATAACATGAAATTCATGATATGCATGTCATGAATGACATGATTTGCATGCCACGCGTTTCGTTAAGGGGACGTATACGCAAATTGGCATGCAAAAACATGACTGCATCACAAACATAAATGACAGGTCATAACACGAAAATCATGACATGCATGTAATGAGTGACATGATTTACATGCGACGGTCTTGGTGCTCTCCTGGCCGTTTCGTTAATGGGATGTATACGAAAATTGGTATGCCACCACATGACTGCATGGCGAACATAAATGACAGGTGACAACATGAAAATCATGACATGCATGTCATGAGCGACATGATTTACACGCCACGGTATTGGTGCTCTCTTGGCCGTTTCGTTAGTGGGATATGTAGGAAAATTGGTATGCAACAATATGACTGCATGACGAACATAAATGACAGGTCATAACATGAAAAGCATAACATGCGTGTCATGGGCGGCATTATTTACATGCCAGGCGTTTCGTTAATGGGATGTTTGCCAAAATTGCTGTGGCAGAACACGACAGCATGACGAACGTAAATGACAGGTCATAGCATTAGAATCGTGACACGCGTGTCATGACCGCCATGATTTACATGCCATGGTCCTGGCGCTATACTGCCGTTTCGTTAATGGGATGTAAGGGCTCCGTCTAGTGACCAGAGGGCGCTACGTAGCTCTCGTCGAACGGTTCAGTCGCGCACGGTGGAAACCGAGGCGACAGCGACACGCACGTTTCTTCGCCGCTTTCCGGGCGTGCTGCGAACCACACGAACGCTCGAGGCGTCGCCCTTTGGAACAATTTGCCGCAGGTTTGGAGCGCGCGTCACAAAGGCAATAAAACGAAAGAAGGTGGGACGGGCGGTCGCTGCTGCTATAGAGTTGGAGACGCGCATCGCGTTCGCGTATTTCGCTGTCACACTCTGCCCAATTTTGCTTCTTCTCTCCGCCAGGCAGTGCATTCTGGTGCTAATGTCGCACATGGAAAACTCGACTGCACGGAGCCTATAAGAAAATTGTTTTGGCACAACACGACTGCATGACGATCATAAATGATAGGTAATAATATGAAAATCGTGACATGCTTGTCATTAGCGGCATGATCTACATGCCACTCGTTTCCTTAAAGGGATGTATACCAAAATTGCTATGGCACAACACGACTGCATTAAGAATGTAAATGACAAGTAATAATGTTATAATCATGACATGCGTGTATAAGCGGCATGGTTTACATGCCACAGTCTTGGTGCTGTTGTGGCCGTTTCGTTAACTTCATATGTACCAAACTCGGTATAGCGAGAAAATGCAAATCCATTTTACGTTCCTTATGCGTGCTTCGCATTTCCTTGATTCCCACTGCACGTGGGATCTGACAATTTTTTGGTCAATAAATCCAAGGGATTCTTATTGCCCAAATACATTAATGTCTTCGTTTGATGGCCATAAACAGAATGATGAGTACTGGTGTATAGTGAAGCTACAGGGACTGAATGAGTTAGCGTTGTGGTTTCCCAATCAATAAGTGGACGATTCAGATACGCAGTACGAAGGGCAACTTGTGTTTCGAGTCGTTTCTATTTTACTTTCAGAGAGCAAAAAAAGAACGAAAAATTGCGCCCCCAATACCTTTAGGATGATCGTTTGGTCGTACAATGCCAACACCGATGGCGACACGAGTCAACCAATACAAGCTCCGCCTGAAAAAAAAAAAAGACGGAAGGAAAGAAAGAAATAAAGCAAGATAGAAAGAAAGGAGGTGTGTTTACAGTAAGGGGCGCGTTAAAGAACCCGTGCTTTTAAGCAGTTCGCACGATTTCGTCGATATGGTGCGTGTCGTAGTCATTTTAGGTTTGGTACGTAAAATATCCGAGTGTTTCATATGTAAGAGTTTAACATCAATGCCACGAAGGCGTTGAACATCTTAAGGACTTTACGGCGAACTGCTATATGGCTAGGCGACTGCAGGTATTTACCGACCGTAAGTGAATGGTGTCGGTAGACCTCGGACGTAGTGAAAAAGTCCACTCCGTATTTTTTCTGATAATGTGCACCTCCAAAATCTTTCTTTCTAGCTTATTCCAAGCCTATTCAGTCTTTTTAGGGGCGAAGCTCCTTAGAGTGTGGGTCGTTCCCTCCTCTGTAGTAGTATGTATGTAGCCACCTCGCGCCGTCGGGAGGCTCGCGCTCGCCCTCGGCACGTGCCTCCCGGTGCGCGAGCTCTCTCACTCTTCCGTCTGCTGTGTTGTGAGAGAGAGAGACAGAGATAGAGCGCGAAAGGCGCGCGTTGACTATGGAAACGCTCTTTCTTCGATGAACGCTCTACCAGCTCGCAAAGGAGGAGAACGCGCCCTCACCCGCGAGAGACAACGTTGACGCAGGCAGCGTGTTCTAGCGAGTTTCTTGATTGAAAAATGCCGACTGCTCGCGTTGGAGAACCGTTCACCGGCCACCCTTATATATATATAGGCACTGGATCTTGACTTGCAATGAAGTCCCGGTGGGAGATTTCACTTGTGCGTAGTTGAACCATAAGGATTCGTAGCGTGCGCGTTAACTAAATTAATCCGGAACTCGGCACGGTCTACGTTGAACATTCGAAGCTTCGCCCACTCATCATCATTCACTCCATGGAGATGCTGTGGATTTTTTTCTGATTGGTTTGGGCCGTTATACTTAGTGGCACGGGAATGTCTTTTTTGTGATTTTATGTGCCACAAGATATTATATCTTGCGCATAACAGTTGTACTTTTGGAAGGTGTGATGCTCTACACCTTCGGTGGTCGTCCCCCTTCACAGGGTGAGGGTGGATGACCATTGGTTGACCATTGCCATTGGTTAAATTCGCTTCCAATCATTTCTTCCTAAACATCGAACCCATCGCATCAAAATATACGTAGGCGGTTGTGTCACCTTCGAAGGTTCTTTTTGCTACCACTCATAGAGGCACACGTTAAACGTCTCTTTTCTGTCGCATAACAATTATGTTTAGTAGAATGGAAACCGTATGCTTTGTTAATATACAATAGCCCCACTACTCATCTTACAATGTTTCCGTTCTCTCTAGGAAATTTGTATCATTTGCGCGCGATTCATTAGTTGAATGTTTTAGTTGTCACTGAAGCCGCAGACGTTCTCATTGAAGCCACTTTTGCTTTTTCAACCACTGCCGCCTTTCGGGCATTTCATCTATAGAACTTTATTATGCCATTAATTGCTTTTCCACGTATAGAAGCTGTGCGTGTTATTTTAAAACGTGCATTACAATATCGCCCACGTCTTAACGAATAGTTACCTTCCCCATGCTCCATTCACAATATTTCCTATAGCTAATCGTGATAAAGTGTTCATATTCACCATCGCTTTCCCTGATTTATTTATTTATTTATTTATTTATTTATTTATTTATTTATTTATTTCATGTGGTTACGTTAAGGAAAGGATTCTCTTTTGTGCAGCCCACGTCGGGAGCACGTCTCAGCTTGCATATGGGTAGGGAGAAGGACAGAAAAAAGCAACTCCGTAGTGGAAGGTTCGAGAAATTTTGAGCAGCTGCGGTTCTTTAACGTCCACTGACAAAGCAGCAGCACACGGGCCTCTGGCATATTCACCCCCATCAAAGATGCGACCGCAGCGGCCGGCATCGTACCAGTGTTTCTTGCACCGCAGCCGTGCACCGCAACCACCAGACCACCGCGGCTAACAGCACTTTCATGAATTCCTCACAAGTGTAAAGATTGGAACCCGCTCCATTCGTCGAGCATCCGAGTGACCTTCAGATGTGCAGCACGAATATGTTGCCTTATAAATGCATCGCAGTTGTTTGGTGCATAAGATCCCTACGCCCTTCTCCGTAGCTCTGTGAGAGGAGAATGTTAATAATTGATAAACAGTAGATATATATAAATCCATAATTATTAGAGCGTGGTCATTCAGAACAGCTTCTAATCAGCCGCTGACACTTCATAAAATTCTACACGAAAGTCAATGTGCCAGCGTTAGTACTTCAGTACTAACAACAATTCGGAATTAAACATCACAGCGTTAGTTCTTATCGTAGAACATCTTTTTTTCGGGGAATCTCGCGTTTTAAGTAAATGTGTACCGTACGTCTAATCGAACACAGTGTTGCACAGAACTTCCCTCCATTTATTAAAATATGCGTGTAATTCGATTGTTAGCGGAAACCAAAATAGTGGAATCAAAATATTCCGAAAACAACTCAGTGGCTGAAACGAAAAAAAAAAAAAGCGTGGGGCGAATGCGCAGTATGTTAACATCGAAGGCCTATAAACTTAAAGGTACAAGCAGAACTGCTATCAAGATTCCCGTGAATATTATGGACTGGGCGACCCAACTGGCTGATAAAGCGTTGTATCTCGGCTGTCTCATGGCTGGGGTCAGGAGAGCCGACGAGCCCCTCTCAAGATTGGTGAAATTGAGTTGCTATGCTCTCTGTCCTGCAGAGTAGGTGTCATGTTCATAACAAATTGGTCTTATTGTCGACACCAGGTTCTGTGGTGATTTGTGTTCCAACGGGTAATACCGTTAGAAATACACTACACAAACGCAGTTGTATTTTGAAGATATATAGAGAGGCCCAGTGTGCATGTGGTGTGTTCTCTGAGCATTGGAAGACCATGCCATGTGGCTCTCGACTAGCACAACGCGTACCATTAACGAACGCATAGTAATTATCACAGGGTAACACACTTCAAGGTGATGTCTCTTAAGACATTACACAAACGCGTGCTTTGGAGGAAATGCCGTCGCTGTGAACGTTGAATATGCCAACGCTGGAAAGTTCTTTCGAACAGCTCGTCAATCTTCGTCAATCTCTGCAACAAGTGGGGTCCACAAATTTTCCGCTGCCATCTATAACTGCTTTCCTGTTTCCAAATGTAACATTCTCCTCGTCTTTGATTTGCTTGATTTGTGGCGTTTAACGTCCCAAAAGCAGCTATGATTATGATCGACGCCGTAGTGGAGGTCTCCGGAAACTTTCGACCACCTTGGGCTCTTTAACGTGCAATGACATCGCACAGTACACGGACCTCAACATTTCGCCTCACTTTGAAATGCAGCCGCCACGGCCAGCATTCAGTAGCGCGGCCTTCAGATCTGCAGCTGTATGCTATAACCACCATAGAGCAGCTTGGCGGGGCTCTCTTCGTCTTTATGTCTGTGACTGTACTTTGCATACGAAGAATTGTTTCCTCTGTTGGTCGTTTAGCATATTATGTTTCGGCACTACGAACTGTTGCCGAAAATTTGCGACAGTTATCTTCTTTTATTTAAAAAAAAATGCTGGGAACACCTAAACAAAGCTGGCAAGAAAAGCTAAAGAAAAGCTGGAACACGTAAAAGGCGCTGAAAGTTAGGCACGGTAATACAATTAGTTACAATTAGCACAATGCATGCACCAGTACTCCAGCCCGGTAAAATTGTTCACGGCGCCTTTTCTCCCTTGTGCATCCAAATTATATACACCTTCAATATTTTTGAAAGGAGCAAACGCCAAGGCACAAAATCCCGTCTCCTCGTTCCATTACCGCTAAAATTTTCTAATTAGCTTTTTCTTTTCTGTAGTTTGCCGCCAGTGTACGCGGACACGAAAAGGAGGATATTTTCTGACCCGTAAAAAGGAATTTACAAGATTTCGTGGTCATTGAGAAAGTAAAGCCCATTCGGAAACTTGTGCATTATTGGGCGGGAAGCTACAGGCGTCGTTAAGCGAGGGCGTCATTGCCTGTGCGATGTCTATTGCTTTCGCAAGAGATATCCTTAGCTC
This sequence comes from Hyalomma asiaticum, assembly GCA_013339685.2. Taxonomy (NCBI): domain Eukaryota; kingdom Metazoa; phylum Arthropoda; class Arachnida; order Ixodida; family Ixodidae; genus Hyalomma; species Hyalomma asiaticum. Next base: position 59,935,131 of record CM023482.1, read on the forward strand.
AGGCTTGCGCAACGCACGATTCTTCGCGACGGTACAGAAAGTCCGCGATAAAAGCTAACTGCCTCGAGGTCGCAGCACTTGTAACCTAGTGGAAAGTGCAAAAGTTCTATACCGTGCTTAGAGTAGCCTCAGTTTCATTTCGGAGAGCGTAGAGATGTGAAGGACCGATATAAGTGGTAGAAAAGTCCGCCGTCAGTGGAAAGGACACGAGGAAAAAACCCAGCAGAGCTAAGATAGAAGATCAACAATAAAGGACAAGACGTATTGAACCTGACGCCTTGATTGCTGGACGTCCTATGCGTGTATGGTCAAGCTTCAACCTTGGCCATCGCTCCCGCTGATCTTGCCAAAAGAATATTTGTTCACATAGATAAACATAATGTTGAAAAGCAAAGCCCGAGCTGCCGGTTTTTTGTTCGAATGAAATAGTCTGCCCGGTAGAACCTGTTGTTTAGCAATATTTTGATACGCATGAAGCATTCAATGAAGTGCTATATTTTTTCTACGAAAGTTGTATCTGCCTGGCACATACCTTTACTGAAGCTATTATAAGAGCGCTAGGTAACTTTTGCCGATTGTTCGGCAGCTGTAGCGAGGTGTAATAGCACAGGAATATCTAGGACTGCGTATTTTAGCTTTCCGTTCCTCACTATCGCATCTAGCCATGTAAATGCAAAAAAAAAAAAAACAACATATAGAAAGAGGATAGAAGGACACCATCTAAAATCACACATATTATCGATAATTCAGCCGCATGCGCTGCCATTGCTTCGATATGTCCGTCCTGTGTTCACCGGCACACGTGTGCGCGCCGCAAATACACATTGCTCTTTTTCGCCGCACGCGCGCGTCGACGGCGTGCATGACTCTTTCGCAATACGGCCTGCATCTTTACTAACTTACGTTACTTACTTAAGGAAATGCTCCAGGTCTGAAATGTAGCGCGTGACTAGGCAGGTGCGTGGAGTGATATTAGCGATTTCGAACATACTACGAACGAAAGCTTTACTACGCACTCTGGAAGATACAACTGGCCAAGCACAAGAGTATATCACAAATACAGCGACACACACACACACACACGCACACACGCACGCACTCACCATAGTTGAATAGGCGTAGAAAGTTGGCATTTCTACAATGCTTTGCTGATTTATGTTGTGTGCGCTCCACAGGAGAAGCCAGCGGCTGCGTGCAGTTGGTGTTCATCTCTTGCAATTATAACGAAAAAAAGGGAGTGGCATAAAGATCTCAAGGTGCTCATTCGATATTAAATTCGGAAACGGTTGCTTCGCGCGAGACAAGCTAATTTAAAACACATTTGCTGGTCACCGTTCTTTCAGTGGCTTCAGTCAAACCTACCGTTTCTCAAGAAGAGTTTTGGTTCTTATAGTCTTGTGTATGCATGGCAAACTGAAGCATCGAGGTCGCTTTTTAGTTTTTCATTATTTTCCACCAATATGAATTAACTAAACACTTTGAATGAATATAAGCTCAGAAGGCGTGAATTGTGTCCAAGCTGCGAAGCTACCGAGAGAATGGTAAAGGTTTCCAATTTCACTCTTCGCAGACCACTGGGAGACATGCGAAGTTGAAAAACACGAGTTACCAATAGGCCATGATTATTTGTGGCTCTCATCAAGTTTAGAGGTCTTCCGCTCAGCTAGTTATAAGGTGCGAAGCACCTTACCTGATGGGGCAGTCGGCGTCTGCTCTCGGCGTGTCCGGCCGTCGTCGTCAGCATGAGGCAAACTAGGTGAAAAATAGCAACACACAGTTGATAAGGAAAAGTACCATCCGCTGAAATTCGAAACCACCGCTGGCCGGGATGCGACGACAGACGCTGGAAGCTGCACGGACTACACCACTGCTACACGAAATGCGCGTGGAACAGTCGGGCCTTTTATCTTCACTGCACAACTTTGCAATTTGGACCTAACTGACGTCGGGTTAAAGCAAAGGCCTTTAGGACGCAAAATTACTCGTAAATTAACAACGCCTGCACTCTTGGTTCGCCGCCGTGACACTGCCATCTAGGAACGATAGAGTAAAGCGTATTGTCATGCTAATGCGCGCATCACAGTGGGACGATCCTGGAGGCAGTGCGGTCAGACAGTGTATGTGTAGAGTTGTCGTGCCAGAAGTGATTTTAATGAGTTTCCGTTAATGAGCCGAGGTGTCGGCGTATAACGTCGTCGTCGTGGCCACGGCAAAGCAAACCTTTTAGCAAGGACTGACCTGTTCCTGTGGGAAACATGGGGCACCACCGCAAGCTTTCCATCTCCCCATGTTTCACGTTACTGCAGCTGTCACTATTTGTTTTAGTTGCTGAGTGAGGTGTTCACTGAGCAAAGGTATTTCTCGTAGAATATATTATGCAATCTATACTCAGCCGTCTTGAGTCTGTACGAAAGGAGCGCACCCCACCGAAGTCCGTGCGGGATATATATTTTGTTAGATAAATACGTATGTGTTTATTTCGATAGAACACACTGACAGGGTTCTCTCAGGTTCGAGAAAACCCAGTACCAGGTTTGAAAGAACCTGAAAGAAAATACTGTCTGAAGGGGCCATACATTGTAGCTGTTTGGGCTGATTAATAAGCAGAGTGATCAGTATCGTCAAGAGACAAGGGCTGCAAGAAATGTGTTTCTGGACAACATACAGTGCAATCCCTTCGCACGTGGAATACATTCATAGTTTGTCTTTTTGGCCTTTCTGAACTTACGTCCACCGGGGAGGATTACTTGTAGAAGTTTTGATTTTATTTCGTAAGCCTCCCTAAAAGCACCTACCACAATGTTTTCGACTTTGTCTTGGGGGCGAGCGAAAAGTGGCAAGGAATGAGTGTATATTTTATTAAAAACAGCAGATATATGTGTTTAGGCTTCCCTTATTAAGGTGAATCCTTGCATGCCTCAGGCAACGATTACCTTGAAACAGCGCTGGCAGAACAATACGACACAAAAAAAATGTAAAAAGGTAAAAGCTCGCCTCTTTTTTGTATGACATAGAGGGGCACAAATGCAAATCTAAAATAGTTGATATGCGATCACGTCAACCCGGTGCACTGCTCGCCAGTTGCGTCACGACTAGCGATAACAGACTACGTGCCTCACACCCGAGCTGTGCCCCGCCACGGTGGTCCGGTGGCTATGGTACTCGGCTGCTGATACGAGGGTCGCGGGATGGAATCCGTGCCGCGGCGGCTGCATTTCGATGGCGGCGAAATGTTGAGGCACGTGTGCTGTGCGATGTCAGTGCACGTTAACGAACCCCAAGTGGTCAAAATTTCCGGAGCCCTCCACTACGGCGTCTCTCATAATCACAGCTGGTTTTGGGACGCAAAACGCCAGTAATCAATCAAATCACCCCTGCGCTGTATCTTTGTAGACATGAAGCCCACGGGATCAAATGTTATCATGTACAGATCTATGCCAAGTCACGTTCATGTGGTCCTTGACTGCCAGACACTCCTAGTTCGAAAGGCTACGTCCCGCGTTCGACTTTCGTGTATACGTCTTCCAATCGATAGCTAAGGAGTTCCAAGAACTTTTACCGGCAGAAATAATGTATCTTAGAATTTCTACGCTCGTGTGCATCACTGCCGCTTATTAAATAGTATTGGAATCTCGAAAATACCCTTCTATAATCACTTCTGGAACGTTCTGGCTTGCCATTCTGTGAACGAACAGAGCGGTTACTGACTGTTAGCGACAGTAAAATCCATAAAAGTTCATAAAGATTTCAAGTATTCCTATATTTTCAACTATTGTATTTTTCTCATTCCTTAGGGTAGGTTAATTTGAATTGTGCTCGACGCCAACAAAAAAAAAAGTGTACTAAGGCGATATTTAAAGTAGTTAGGGCTAGAAATTTACCAATTGCTTTTATTACGCTGAAAAACTCGTACCAGCCTATAAGGCTTACCTGGAGAACCCACGTTCTCCAAAAATCTTGGAAATGAGTGATATAACTCCAGAGAGCTCACGCCCGAAGCTCTGCCGTATTCTAGGAGCAGCGCATCTTCTCCACCGAAACATAATTAAAATACACCAGGAATCCAAGGAAGCTAACTGCTTATCGGAGTGCAAAAGAATGTTCAATTAGGCTGGTCGTAACGACAGACTGAATCACCGGAACGCGCACAAATAGCTATGCCTATACCTTCTCTATTTATAAATCCAATTGGCGCTTTTTTTAGTGTCTGCGTCATAGTTCGCGCTAAGAAACAGCATAGACCGAGTTATTAGTAGTCAATTACAACAACTTGGGCCGTCGCAAGGCAACGCTAAAAAAGAAATAAAAGAGGAGCCCTTTCTTACTGAAAAATGCGGGCAACATAGCCATGGCATGGGAGTGACATTTTCTTTCTTTTTTCTTTCTTTCCTTCTTTCTTTCTTTCTTTCTTTCTTTCTTTCTATCTTTCTTTCTTTCTTTTTTCTTTCTTTCTTTCTTTCTTTGCTCTCTTCTTTTCTGCCGATCGTTTCTGCTTTCTTTGCTTCCTACATCCAATATTTATTATTTCATGCCATCTCCATTTATTTCACACCTTCTTTCTTTGTTACAAAATCTCATAGATTGTACTATAGTATGCTCACATCTAATTCCGTTGTCGAGCGTGCACTGAACAACGTTCACGCATTGCGGGTGCGCATTTTTCGCTGCGTCTAATCCTCCATGCATATAAAAGCGTGCGTTAAAGCGCTTGTACTATGTACCGACAGTGGTTGAATTGGTTAGCGTACTGGTCTCGCAACCAGGCGGTTGGTGGCGGCTATCCGCAGCCCGAAAAGAAAGTTTTACTTTTGCGCGGCGTGAGTTCTTGCCGTGTTGACTACAATAACGTAGGCTCGCCTGAAGGAGCTACGCTTCGATGTATATCCCGTGTTCGCGGACGAATAACACTTCCAGTGAGGTTACATTTCCTTTTGTTTTTTCCCTGCTCGATGGAAAACATAGGTCAATAAATATTCTGGCAGATTATTTAGAGCTACACTTAACTGTCTAGAGCAATGAGAATTGCTGGTGCATATAGTAAATCTAGTGTTCATTAAATTTGTGGTGCTGTTAAGGTTAAATTATAGTAAAAATGAATAGTTTTTGTAATAAAGTTAACGCAGACATTTTTCCAACAGTGCTGACCACGCTACAGGTACTTCTATCAGCATGGCGAGTTGCTTATCTGTAGTTGTGAAATGGGTTCCACGAAAGATGCACACGCACAGTAGACAGCTATACCGTCATTTCATGACCTTGTCAAGTACTTATTACAGCCCAGCATTAAACATTCCACCGAAAATGTACAGGGTGCAAATACTTTGCCAAGAAATTCCCTTAGACATCTTAAATTTCCTTATTAAAGAAACATCGTTATTAAAGTTGTGTAAGGGAATTTCCCTAAAGAAATTTCCTTACACCGCTTAAACCTTAACGCAAGCATTCATGGATCGAAATAAAAGCATTATAATAGTGACGCCACGGATGGAACATAGATGCAGCGCGCAGTAGCTTTCTGCTGCTGCAAATCCGACTGTTCACGCTTGCCGTAAGCTAAAGGAAAGTTACAATGGGTGTGTCCTAGGCACTAGTGAAGGGCATCTCTTTCTGAAGACCGAAGAAAAGGCAATCAACTTGCGGCGACCAAGCTAAACTATCGAAACCTTATATGGTGCTTTATTTTATTTAGCGTCAACTGTACCTGCGCTGCGCTATAACGAAAGAAATTGCTTCATTATACAACAACGCTCAGATGCACTCAATTTGTTGAAGAGCCGATATGGGAGACGAAAAAATAACACGACTTTCCCTGCAGATCCTGTAACGGTAATGAACTCGCTTCTAACTATCAGACAGACTTGGAGTGTTAATGGTGAATTGTGTGCAGCACAGGCAGCATCCTGGAGCTTAGGACTTAGAGTTCTTATAACACAAGCTCAGGAACCAAGGAGAACGCACTCGAAAACAGGCCGGCACGCCATAGTAGGGTAAGTACGCCGGAGGCTCAGTGCGCATTTACAAAAGGCGAGATAGTGCTTTTCGACTTCTTCCATTCGCAAACTTCCTAGTAGCACGCGTCCTCTTTTTGCTCGTTCTAAACCTCAAACACGTCGGTGTAGCTTCCAGGGCTCATTAAAGGCGCGAGCACATGCCGAGAGCCTCATTGCCTGGGAGGAAGAAGTAACAGGCGATTCTGAAAAAAAATAGTATATTAGCTACTTCCCAATTACTTCCGCACTACCACCTCGATTTGTCGTTCATGTGCTATCTAGTTCGGGGTGCTAGAGAAGGTAGAAAGGCATTACTTGAAGCCGAAGACATTCCAAGGTGGAGGCATGCTACGAAGAAATGGCATAACTAGAGAAGAAACACGAACAAATGAGGGAGCGCGCACGGTGCTTGACAATGGTAACCCGGGCGAGTTGATTTACATTGGCTTCGCCAACAGAATGTATATGGAATAGCAACGCTCTGTTTTCACAAAATAGCCCAAAGGCTTTGTTTTTGGTACTTCACTTCCAGCAGCCTTATACAGAACCAGTCTGCGTAGTTTACGTTTAGTTTACTTTCTACAGCGCTTCTATGATTAGCTCGTTTACAGAACCACCGCTGACGACTCTTCCATCAACATCCCAGCGAATTATGTCTAAGAGGAGTTCGGCGTCGATGAATGGGCCTGGTAGGGTGCCTTTGCATTGGCTGCAGAGTTAAAACAATCAGCTGAAGTTTAGTTCAAACTGTAGAACCCGTCTATTCTTGCCCTTAAGTCCTGCGTTTTCGATCCCTAAGACCAAGTACATTGTATTAATGTGTGTATACAGTCTTTAAAACATTAGGTCTTGCACGGTTGGCAGTCTACTCGAAGCATAAAATGGCAGGTAGCCAGCTGGAAATATGTTTCGTGGTCAGGAGTTCGCGGTATTAACCTTTTTCTGGTACATAACTGCACATTTAAAGTCAAGTGACACACATTCCCGCTTGGCATTTACAGCACCCCAATAGCCTGAGCATCACAGTGTTAGTGCCCACTATTTCATGGGCAAAACTCTTTTCTAACACAAAAAGCGCAGTGTCATTACCATTTACCTCGTTCAATAAGTAGATATCATCCAAATAAAAGATATGTCCTGGTTATTAGAGCAAAATATTATTGAAGCTTGCTTACTAATATACGGCACTATAGTGAAGGAAACCTTACACTCGCTAAATCAGAACAAAATAAAACAATTTCATACGACGTTTCAAAACTTTCGCGCGCAGGTTTCTTGTTCACAGTGGAGCGAAAGAAAAACAGGCCTTCTTTTAAGAGGTGATCAGATAACGCAAGTATCTTCGGTATTCTTCTGGAATATTGCCATGTTAGTAATTTAATGTATGATTAGCAGATTGAATGCATAACGGTTCCATTAGTAGGCGTGAAAATAGCGACTTTTCCATGGCGATGATTTGTGCTCACATCCAGTCAATTAATTGTGTGGACAGTGTCTATGGCGTGCTCGGCGATAGCACTTGAATCAGCACGTTCCTTGGCCACGTCGGTGTGGTCCTCCTAAGAATCCGATTAAACTTCCCGGATTCACCAATGTTTGAAACGTCACAGTTAACACAAGCTATGTTGGAAACAACACCCGAGAAGCGTCTACGACCCAAAGGTCTTTTCGCGGAAAAGACGGCCTTTCAGATTTTCCAAATGTAAGTGCGGAATTTGAACGGTTTAGTTTTTTAAGATTCTTGGGAGCGTTTTGCTTGTCCCAGGCGCTTTATGAACGGGCACACTCTTTATCTTTGGCCTGTTCTTCGCGGTAGACAACAGCTGAACGGTATAATTGTTTTCGCAGCAGTTACAGGGGTGTCCGTCGTTGTCCTCGAGACACTTTCTGATTCGCCTCACTTCATTTCTTCGAGTCTCTTCTTCAGAGCATAAACTAAGGGCGCGATTGAAGAAAGAAGCGTCCACGGAGCGTTTCTGGCCAACGGCGTGTGCCGAACCGAAGTTCAGCTATTCTCGTCTGTGCTTGGGCTTTCTGTATGCAGGAGTGCTAAAACTGGTGGGTGTGCGTTCCACGAGAGCATCGAAAAACGCAATAGGTCTTTTGTCCTACTTTTCAGGCGTGAATTGGATGCTTGCCTGAACAAACAGTCAAACAACGGCATCACATCACGTCGGCGTAACACACAAAAGCGGGCATCGACATCGTGTACGAAAAACTTCGGAGGATATTTAAACCTTGTCAAGGATGTGCACTCTATAGATCTTAGGGTCAGGTTGGCACAGGTCACTGAAATAGAGGCTTCCATGGCTGTGCCGAAAACTTGCCTCTAAGTTCCTTTGTTGAATGGGAAGTAGACGTTGCTTAGGCAGAAGCTTAAAAGGCGGCATAGTTCATCCAATTCAAATGGATCCCTTGACATCCAAAAGACATCGTTCTCGCGAACGTCCTTGCAGCACTGCACAGCAAACTTCAATGGCACCGATGCCAAGATTGGCTTGACTTCAAACGAGACTACCACGTGTTCCTCGGCAATGGAAACGCCTTTGAGGAGGTCAGCGAAGTGTGTAGAGTAGCGAACGCGCGTGGGCGTTTTTCCTACCAGAGGCCTGAGGAAGCCATGTAGATAATTAGAAAGCTTGTGAGCTGGGGGGTAGGAGGAGAACGAAGGAAACAGAAGGCAGGGAGGTTAACCAAAAAACGTCCTGTTGGCCACCCTGCACTGGGGGATTTGGAAACGGGAATACAAAGATGAATAGGGGGCACGTAAAATTCATAATAGGCCTGAGCAGGACATCTCGCTTGCGTACTTGCGGTAACCCGTACCCAGCGGTAGCCCAACTGTCACGGCAGAGAAGCTAGCATTGCACTTTCTTCTAGGGACGAAGCTCCTTAGGGTGTGGGTCGTTCCCTCCTCTGTCGTAGTAGCAGTAGTAGTATTAGTCTGTATGTAGCCACCTCGCGCCGCCGGGAGGCTAGCGCTCTAGAGCTCGCGCGCCGGGAGGCTCCTGCTTGCCCTCGGCGCGTGCCTCCCCGCGCGCGAGCTCTCTCACTCTTCCATCTGCTGTCCCATGAGAGACAGAGAGAGAGAGCGAAAGGCGCGCGTTGGCTATAGACGATTTTCCGCAGCTAGTTTGTCTAAGCAAACTAGATGGCGCCACCGCACCGAAGCACCATATGGCCTTCCCCTCGGCGGCGCGTTCATGATGTGGCGTGTGGCGTCCGTTGCCCTGGCCTACGGCGAGAAGCGGGCGGCCGTCGGCGACGGTGAAGAGGAAGTAGAAAGGGGAAGGCCATTAGATCACGTGTTCAAACATGGCAGCGCCCGTTCGCCGCTGCGGAAAAGCGTCTATCGAAACGCTCTTTCTTCGATGAACGCTGTACCAGCTCGCAAAGAAGGAGAACACGCCCTCACCCGCGAGAAACAACGTTGGCGCAGGCAGCGTCTTCTAGCGAGTTTCTTGATTGAAAAATACCGACTGGTCGCGCTGGAGAACCGTTCACCGGCCACCCATATATATAATATATATATATATATATATATATATATATATATATATATGCACTGGATATTGACTTGCAATGAAGTGCCGGTGGGAGATTTCACTTGTGCGTAATTGAACCATAAGGATTCGTAGCGTGCGCGTTAACTAAATTAATCCGGAACTCGGCACGATCTACGATGAACCTCCGGACCTTCGCCCACTCATCATCGTTCACTCCGTGGATATGATGTGAATTTTTTTTGCTCTGGAGGGATGAAGCTGATGACGTCGGTCAGCAATCCTTGATAGTTTGTGGTATCGGGGAGAAAGCTGAACATCTTTGACTTATACTTATCTGGGTTATAAATTATTGTGGCTTCTCCCTTGTCGGCCGGAAGGATAACGATAGTGTCATTCTGCTGGAGCCTGCAGACTTTTCCTCCTGATTTTGCGAGTGTAACGTTTCCTTCACCATGTTCTTTCCTTGCTATTACGGTATTTCGTCAAACTCTAGTCTAAAGTGTACAATCTGCTAGAAAGGCAGAGTATGCTTTTTCTTAGCTTAGTCTGGATGAATACATACGCCTACAGACTAATAATTTCGCGTACGTATCCTTGCCTGTGCCAATTATTATGGAACCTTTTTGTTCATGCACATCGCTTAGCTTTTTTACCTGCTAGGACTGACTGAATTTATTCGTTACTAAAAATAGCATAACAAAGCTGCTGGTTGTCTGCTTTTATAAGCGTGAAAAGCAGAAACTGCTTTTATAAGCGTGAACTGCTTTTCGCTTCCGTTGTCGGCGACCGTAATGTGACCTTCAGCCAAACGTAAGAGTTTCATTTACGCATTCAAACAAGATCATCCGAGGACTCACATAACAACATATGAGCACCCGGCTGGGAGATCATGTGGGCACCCAGGCAAGATTTACGTTAATTCCAAGTCACTATAATGCACCATCATTTTGTATCATGACCATACATTTCATTTGTTCGCTTATCGAAACTCTACTTACATTAATATGAAAGCATTTTACGAAGCGTGCTGATTCTGCTCATCTCACTGGCATCTTACTATTTTGGAACTGTCCACACCTTGGCCCTTTCTGCCATATGAATTTTCAAGCGAAGATTTTAATAACCTACATCTGTCGGCGTTCGGGTGGCACATAAAAAAGGAAGGCCAGCCGGCGAATAGGGACAGTTTCGCGGCGACCAAAACAAGTCGGTGCTTTTCGGCGCACGCTAAGCAAACCAAGGTTATGTGAAGATGTTTTGAACTACATGAATCCTGTGAATTTCCTAAACGAGAAATAAATAAATAAATAAATAAATAAATGAAGATGCAGTGAAAGAACGGGCGAAATAAAGACAGACGGAATCGAAAAAATAAGAAACTGCAGCCAAATAAACCAACAAGAGTAGGTCCGCCACTGACACGGGAAGCTTCGATGGCTCCCATTTTCGCATTAAGGGAAGGGCTCCTGATTTTTAAAGGCGAAGCATTTCTTGGCGAACTTAGGTCACGTAGGTTCGTGTCTATCTATCTATCTATCTATCTATCTATCTATCTATCTATCTATCTATCTATCTATCTATCTATCTATCTATCTATCTATCTATCTATCTATCTATCTATCTATCTATCTAGCAGCCTACGTCTCGGTACTCTCCTGGTCGCCTCGCACACCTGGTATACCCAAATGATTGGGAGGTAGGGTATGAAAGCCTGACCAACGTGAACGACAGGTGTTTACCTGAGTAACGTGATATATGGTCTTGGACGTCACAATGAATGATACTGCAATAATGCGTAGTTGCGTGTGAATTCGACCACATATCTCTACCTTTGGCCAATCCATCTAAAGAAGCCTTGGAACAGCATAGTAGGCTTCACGATGGCTCACTGCAGTCTCGTGCATAATTATCTTGTCAATAGTGCATGCAATAACCGTCCTTAAAAACGTATGAGGTGGTAGTTGCGACCAATACTGCATACCTTATCACAGATGGGCCGTTTTATTGGGAGAAGTAAGAGGCAACACAATAAAGATAAGAAATCGGACCATATTCTACACGGCTTTTCATACTTTAGACCATTCACACGACATCTTTTCTATCTAGCCTCAAGCATTTGCATGCATATTTTTTTTGCTACGGAGGCTCGATAGGCTCCTCCAAATGGCGCTGCCCCAAACTTATTCGGGCACGAGTGGAAATTATGTCAATGTGTACAAGAGAAATAAAACAACAAACTCAAGGCGGTTAGATTAAGAAAACATTAACGGCAGTCATCATACACGCTTACATTGTCATGAAATATTTAAAAATTGCCCACGGGAACAGAAAACCCGCAGTGGTTGTTTCTTCCCAAGCGACGATATCGTTCGTAAGAGTGCTCCAGACCACTCTTAGGATTTTCTCTTAGCTATGCTGTTTTTGCGACCATTTTCGCTTTGTGAATCTACTTACGAGCACTTTTCGCTTACGTAGTAACTGCACTACAATCTCTGTCATATGAATGGACAAGCGCAGCACGCACCAGAGCAGCGGCCGATGTGACAACCACGTCCTCTTACGACGTTTTTTTTCGCTTCGTGAATCCCCTTATGCTAAAAAATTTCTCTTACGCGGAAATTTGTTCGTAAGTGCGTTTTGTGAATCCGGCCCCTGGTTTTGCTATCGTCGTATATATTCCTACAGTGATCGCCCGTGCTTGATAATTTGCACCATCTTGAGTAAATGTCCAGCGCGGTAACCTTATTATACACTAAAATATGTACTCATATGAGCAGCTTTCTGTTGCTGTAGTCTATGTGAATATCCACGAATAACGTCAATCTGCATCAGAAGGCACCAGTTTTCATTCTTTTAGAGTTGGGAAAGATTTCTCAGCGCAAGTAAATAAATTATCTGCCGTAACATTTGGTGTTACTCTCGCCATTTTACAGACGAATATTTTTTTCTTAATTTATCCGCAGGATTTATTTAAGCATTAATGCGTCGAATCATTTTTGGCGTTACCACTCACCAAAAACGATTGCACGAGGAAATCATGGTCAATGGAGCCTGTGATGCAATAATCAGCAGAGTTTCTTATTAATACTGAAGTTCCCCATAGTCATATGATATGATGAAGACCCACGGCTGCCCATTCTTCGATTCATTCAAAATGTGAAAAGAGAGCGTTGGCTCGTGTTGTTAATGCAGGCAATGTCGCCTGTACAGCGATCTATCCCTGCCGGCTTTCTCGCACTCAAAACGCTTACACCAGCGTAATGGCTCGCTTCATTTCCGTTATTTCCCTCGCGCACAACCTGAGCTTGACGGCCATTAAAGATGTCCCTGCCCTCTTTCCTGCATAACTGTCGAGTCAGCTTACTTGCACACTCGTTTCTTAAGAAGATTTTACCTAGTCGTTCTGGAAATCGCATTCATATTTACCTTGAGAGGCGCGTTATAGTGGAAAATGCCACGTCTGCAAGAAGAAGAACCGCATAAATTTGATAGCCTCATAGACGGCGAGACTTCCGAGAGGATGTGGGACGTCTGTAATTATGCATTCATGAACAGGTCGAGATTCCCTTTGTTATATTTGTTATATTTGTATTGTGTCGTGCTTCCATATCGTTTATTATTTCTTCAGAAACTTCTTGCCGAAGAATCTTGTAAGAAGCTAGATGGTTCATCGTAAAATAATTATTCATCGCTACTAGAGGAAGACAAAGGGGGCACACAGATTAAAAGGGCAAGCGCTCACTTTCAAATGAGTTTCAAATGCACGTCGTCAAAAATAACGAAAAGAACCTGTGAGAAATTGAACTTCTTTTTCTAGTAATGCTTCTAATATGCTTTTCAATGCCTCCACCCGCGCTCATATGTTCAGGTTAACGGGTCTGCCAAAGAAACCTTTACATGCTGGACAAGCCATTCCGCGCCTTCCTCATTTAATAATGACTCAGAGGAGAGCTAAATAAAGCATGTGTTATTTGTGCCTTATTTTGATAGTAGGCATGGTTAAGCATAGAAGTAACGAGTAGCATCGTGTTTCATATATACTCGGTTCATATCTTATAATGGGTGAACAGACCTAACTGAAATGTGTACAGTTACGCTTTAAGCAGCGGAAGATGAAACAAGAGCAAGAGGAAAGAGGTGCCGCTACTGATGTCAAGTAGTACTATTGCTTGGAATTTGGAAACTGCAGAATTCTGGGCCCCACAAAAATATGAGCGTATGTTACAACAATTCCCAAAGAAACATAATGTTCACGAAAATAAAAAAAGATGGAAATCCAAACAGCATTAAAAAACATCTTTTTTTTTTCGTTTAGACTGAACGCTGCATTTTTTTTTCTATCAGTCACATATAAACAGCCTTCACATCGCCCTCCATTATGACGACTTTCAGGGATTGAAAAGGAATCGCTTCCCTCACAAAAGACGCTTTGTCTACTGACGCCTTCCCATCAACCGCAAAGCGCGGTCGCGAATTCACAACGATGTTTCTGGTTGTGGTCGTCCAACAGCGAAAAAAAAAAGAGAGGAAAACAGAGGTGGAGAAGCACAAACAGACCCACACATACACAAATAAATAAACTATGTATCACAACTTCTTTCGGTGGCTATCTACAAAGAGACGTTTTTTTTTTTTTCCTGCATCGCTTCATCGTCATCGCTATAACATTGGCCACTGAGGTGAATAAGCGTCCCGATTTCCGTGTGGCAGAACCATTTCCAACACCCGGACATTTCCATTTTGATAATACTCGCTCGGCGCAGTTTCGTTTGAGTGCGTCTTCCAATGAAAACGCATAGACAAAGACTAAAAAGAAAGGAAGCTTATTGCTTTCTTTCTATGCATGAGGTAAAGCATTGAACAAGCATGTTTGAAAAGTAGTGATACTTCGTTTGTTCCACGCGTACTACTTTCTTTTTCAGCGCACTTATTTCGTTCCTCTTCCACATTTTAGGAGACATCTGCCCGATAAAGACGCATTTATTTGCGGCTGGCCCCAAAGAATTCTGCTCACTCTGGAAGGGCGCCAAATGGAAAATCGCTGACCGATAGCAAATAAACAGCCCGTTGAAGCAGCGGTGAAATTCCGTAAGACACATGTTCTGAGTGAAACGAGAAAAGAAAGATAAACTGTATAGAAGCATTACGGCAAGGCACGCTCTTTCATGCTGTTGCCACTGTTTGTGGTTACAGTGGCATATTGTCACTGCAGGACGAGGTCATTGCTGACGGCCTGAGACGCGTTTTGTGTATAAGTGGCATCGATATACCAACACCTCTTGGTCAAACATCTTCTAGGCGTGAGAGAACGCTGCAAATTTTGACAAAAGGTACCACAAAGAGACAAGAACCAGCGCCTCCTCTATTTGAGAAAGATAGAGGAGGCGATGGAACAAAATACAGGAGGCGCTGCAAGAACCAATGAGTATTCGTAGTGCAGTTATATTTACCCATATTGTATAAACTAGCGTCAGTAATGCAGGTGATTAGCAATTCCCCCACGTAGCATATGTAGTATAATTAGGCGTATTTCGTAGTGAACAAGAGACCCTTAAAATTTGGATCCGGGAGGTTCCATTCTTGCTATTGTCGACGTTTAGGCTACTGAAATAATGCTGCTGCCAACGACATTATGACCATACGCGGAACTACGAGGCACTTCATCGTCGGGCAGTGCCATCACAATAAATAGAGGCTCAGAAGAACTGTACATACCATGAACAAAAATATGCGAATAATACAAAATCACTTGATAGGAACATTTGAGACAGATTCGTCTGCAGCATCTCAGCTCTAGGGATTATAAATAAACAGTACGTCGACGACGTCTTATTTCATGTGGTCTTTGCTGGACTTGTGTAATGGTAATGATGAAGTGCATACCCCCCGGCCCACTTAGCGGTATAGGGTGTCATTCTGCGAACCTTGAGGTTGGTGGATTGAATCACCGCCACCGCCGAAGCATTTCGGTGAGAAGTGAAAAAAAAAGCCCATCTACTCAGATTTAGGTACACGTTGAACAACGCCAGGCAGTCAAAATTGCTCGGGAGCCCTCCACTAAGGGGTGTGTCTAGTAATCGAATCATGGTTACGGAAGGTAAAACTGCATCAGCAGATCATCTAGTATTCCCACACGGCATGTCATAGCAACAGCTTGAAACACCCAAGGAAAACTACCGTTGTAAACTCCTGGAAAATGGTAAACTTACCGTGGTAAACTCTCTGACTTTAGCCTTGATAGAGGTCAGACGCGAACGGAAACGTCGACCGATAAATGGAATATCGTTGAAGTGCTACGGCTCATACATATATTCATGCGGCAGCCAGCGCTACCTGCATTGCCAAGCCTATATATGTATTCATATATATAAAGCTTAACGGACCACCATATATTCAAGCCTAGGAAAGCAGGGGGAAGTTATCTTCCTAGTTGTGTAATTGTAATTTTTGGGGTAAGTACAAGGGAATTAATGTAGACGAAAAGAAAATCCCGCCTTCGGTGGGACCCGTGCCGTTTGGTTATATATATATATATATATATATATATATATATATATATATATATATATATATATATATATGTGTGTGTGTGTGTGTGTGTGTGTGTGTGTGTGTGTGTCCAGCTAGAGCTGGCTATTACACATTATTTAACGTCCACCAAACAACCGTTCAGTTAATCTTAGTTCAGTTCTCAGTAGTTGGTGTTATGTGCAACCAATGTCAGACTAGACTGACGAGAAAACAAGTCAGCTACAGCTCGAGCGCGGAACCACGGAACAGTGACTGCAGAAATCACTAATAATGGCAGTACAGGCAGTGACGTGGCTTTCGAAAAGTAGACAGTGAACGGCCACGAGAAAATATCGCCGAAATATATTTCTGTTGTAGATAAAGGTGTTTCGTGAAGCAAAAATACTTTAGAGAATACTTTTGAACTCCCAACAATAAGAACTAGATCACATGATAGTCTTTCTTGCCCGCTCAAGGAACGCTATATCACGTGACAGCTATATAAATCACGAGACAGCTATCACGTGATAGCTTCACTGAAGCAGAGACCTAAGATTCGATGATATTACAAAAATAACAGTAAAGCTACCCACACAGTCATCACAAGGAAGTCACTTGTTCGGTCAACGAAGAGCAACATAACGCTGCTGCGTAATTTGTAGAGAGGAGGAACTACATCAATGGTCGGCCGTTCTCGCAAGATGAAGGAAAGATAGGAGATTGCGAAGCGCTGTGTTGCGTTCCTTTGACTCATTTGCCCACGATAAAAATAGATAAAACACCTACAGCATTTCTTAGAAGCATCTTTGAGTGGCGCGGAATTGCCTCCGCTCTCCACAGCACATTCTAGAACGAAAGCAGCAAACAAAAAGAAAAAGCTAGCGGAGATCTCAAATAGATGGGCGGCATTTCCGGTCGACCAACAGACCTCGAAATTGTCAAAGTTGTGACGTGAAATCAGAAAGTGTGCACTGTGCTCGTTATGTTTTAATTCTCCTATTAGGCTGTCCATGATCATCTTCATCTACGAGCAGCATCATAATCATCTACAACGACAACATCGTCGTCATCATCATCATTATATTCATCGCTCGTGACCGCCGCGCTAACAGTGGCGCGCCTCTCGCACGGCTCGTCGTGCGTGGCTTGAGGCGCGAGCCACGAGACAAGGCGCTTACGATCTCGACCGGGCTATAGTGCCTAAGTAACCGGGATGAACGCTGCAGCCGCCGCCATACCCCTTCGGCCTTTTCATCTCTCGGCAAAATAAGTCAAGCGATAACGGCACGGCCTACGTCGGCCAGCGTCGCGGCCCCTCGCTTCTCGCTGCAATGGTGACCCACGGTAGATTTCTGTACACTGTGATTTTTCTGTGAACTGTTATCAGAATGGCATCAGGCAGCTTCTACTACACTCCATTGACTCCCGCATCACGAAGAGCATTGACTTTCTTCAATGGCAATGTTTGTTTCGTGCTGATACAACGTAAAATGCTCTTCGAGATCTTATTTCTTTTGTTTTGTCGCTGTTACTAGCATATCAATACTAACGTGTAGCATTTTGGGTTGGTACCCGTTCACGCAAACGCTTCATAGAAATCGAGCGCCTCAGAAGAGACGGCCTATTCGTCACATTTTAAATGCCTCTAGTACGTTCTACTCAGGGCTGGATATCCGGGGAGGTATACTATGTTTTCCTGAATGTAGACATCGAACTACATACGCTGGAAGCCTAAAATAAAAGACTGAGATACACTCGCCTTTGAACTTAACGGCATATTGTGGAGATTTCGTGCTAGAAAAAGGAGAAACAAGTAATCCCGGAACGCAGAGGTACAAGAACACAGATACAAAAACACAAACAGTCGGTTGTTTGTCTTTTACTTCGAAAGTGAGGATTCACCGTACGATCAGCGATTAACGCGCAACGTAATGTGAACGGACAAAGTGGAGTGAATGAAAACTTGCAAGTGAAGAATGTCTCTCAAATAGCAATGCAAACACCAACAAATTAAGAAAAGGTATACATTTATTTCACGCGCGAGATCTGTTTTACTGGGAAGGCCGTTGAGTTAACTTCATTTAGGCAACGTCTCAAATACTCCAGACACTCTTGGTTCGGGCCCCACACAACATTGGCGAACAAGAAAAGTCCCTCTACTGCTGCAGACCGGCATAATTATTTGTCCGAATTTTCGCCCATAATATCAGGCGAGATTGGACAATTGGCTTCTGTAAATACCTAAATGTTAGGCATGTTGGGTTTCTAACATGCAGTTCCCGCTTAAGCAAATACTACATCACAGTATGTTATTTCCATCTCGTTCTGCATCAGCAGCGGTTATAACTCTATTGCTGGAATATCAAGCGATATACATCAGGGCAGCACAGAGTCGGAGAATCACAAGAACCTATCTGAAACAAAACGTAACAGAAACCAGGTTTGCGGAATAAGTTCTCTTTACATACTTTTCTGTTGTTCTTGTTGTTTCGACGTATTCACGTAATTTTCAAAATGATTTACGTTAACTTTTTCTGCCATCTTCTGTCTAGTTTTAGCCATAAACGCATTACCCTGTCATAAGGGTTTACAAACCTGGAGAACATAAATTGTCAGATGTTGTAAAAAAAGGGGGATCTCTTCAAATAAAACAGGCGCAAAACATAAGAATGTGTTACTGTGGGAAAAAAAGTGGAAGCGGGCTTCGTGTGAAGCTCATAGAGAAACGGAAATGATGAATCAGGCTAGGGTCGGCGGTATAGGCGGATAATATCTGCCGATTGCCCTTGCATCCGAGACATTCTTGTCAGAAATAAAGAACAGAATAAAAGCATGAATGAATGAATGAATGAATGAATGAATGAATGAATGAATGAATGAATGAATGAATGCGAAAGTCATCTTGAGCGATAACACGCATATTATCCCACGAAACTGTTTCGGATAATACAAAATGTATCCATTTCGGTCAGGTAAAAAATAGTGTTCCCGAATTTTCTCGGTAACGTAGTGACACCGCTCACGTTCTCAATTTGATAAGAAATCATATTCAATCTACACATAAATATTCTCCGAAAGAGTACAGTGAAAAAGAGCTTTCCTCTGCACCCTCAGCTGCAAACAAAAAGGAAAAGCTCAGAGAACTCGTCATCGAAAAAAAGCTTGAAGGCCGTATATAGGAGAAAATGATACGCTATTTTCCACTGAGGACTTGCCATTTCTGTGCGAAAACAGCAAATGCGGCTCTGTCGCTGAGTTTGCAGCGTTTTTATTGCCACGCACAATCTTGAGTCGGGTTCATAAATTTAGGTCACGTCACATTCAGCAGGAACTCTGTTCGCAAAAAAGAGCGAAGTTCGAAACTGGAACGTTCGACAAACGACTACTACGTGCCACTGTAACTGACAGTTTCGCAAGGAATGGATAGGTCACTTTTTGAACCACAACGGGAAGTCAAAGCAAGATTGTCAACTTTTCGTGTCGTTTTACGAGTGTCATAAGGTAATCGTTCACGTTTTGTGGAAGGGACGTGACCATTTACAATTTCCTATATTGCTTCAGCAAGAATCGTTCTGCTATACCTTTCATAATTATATGAAATCACTAGAAAGTACGGGGCTCTAGATTTGCATATTTCAGCATCGCGAACTCAACGTTCTGTTAAAATAAAAAAATTACAGCATATCCACGGAGTGAATGATGATGAGTGGGCGAAGCTCGGGAGGTTCATCGTAGATCGTGCCGAGTTCCGGATTAATTTAGTTAACGCGCACGCTGCGAATCCTCATGGTTCAACTATGCACAAGTGAAGTCTACCACCGGCACTTCATTGCAAGTCAAGATCCAGTGCCTATAATATATATATATATATATATGGGCTGCCGGTGAACGCTTCTCCAAAGCGAGCAGTCGGTATTTCTCAATCAAGAAACTCGCTAGCAGACGCTGCTTGCGCCAACGTTGTCTCTCGCGCGTGAGGGCGCGTTCTCCTTCTTTGCGAGCTGGTAGCGTTCCTCTAAGAAAGAGCGTTTCCATAGCCAAAGCGCGCCTTTCGCTCTCTCTGTCTCTCTCTCTCTCTCACACAAGACAGCAGAGGCACGCGCCGGGAAGCACGCGCCGAGGGCGAGCGCGTTCCTCCCGGCACGCGGGTTACGCCTTACGGAATGCAGAAACATGCGCCTATTTCCTCTCATTTGAACCACTCTTCTTTACGCCTGACGACTGACGCGTGACGCCTGACGCATGACAAGGTTAGACTAAGAGGAGCTTCGCCCCTAAAAGATCACAGTCTCACCAGAAGGGCGAAGCAATGGATGCGACAGCAATGCATGATGTAATATGCGAATAAAGACTAGCAGTTTTAGTGGAACCTGTATTGTAGTGAACGTGGGCTTATTGCGTAAGCATGCGGCTTCGTAAGATACCATGGGACGGTCTAGCGGCATGGACAACGACCCAGCAGAGATGTCTTCCAGCACGTGCCTAACACGGCGCGACCGCGCTAAGCAGCGTGCACTTTGCACCATCGAGAAACGTGGCTTGGCACAGCCGCATCAAGCGAACGCGTTCCTTCCGGCACTCGTAGAAGGATTCGTGTGAGTGCTATGTGGCGAGGGCATTGCCGGCGTTGGAACTATATGCGAGGCGTTTGGAGCGGAGAAGGTGATCAAGTCGCTGCTACACAATACGCAGAACGTCTGATGGCTGCCGTGATAACGCGCGCTATAGCGATAACGACCGCTCGAGGTGCAAAGCTGCCGCTCGAGCGAAACCACTCCCCTCCTCCACCCCTTCGTGGCTTTTCATCCTCGTTAAATTCGCGCGCGGCGCTTCCTCTCCGCTTCGACGTAGGTCTCCCGAGTGTGGTGATGCTATCGCATGCGGCCTCCGAGCAAAGGAGATGGGCTGGTTTCGTTTTTCTCTGCTTCAGCCGCGTTCGTCGGCCCAATCGCGTGGTTTTACCGGCGAGTAGGAAGTACGATGCGTGGGGTGGACTTCATACATATATCAGTTTGGAGTTTATACTGGACATAACGGCGACGGCAGTGGCTTAGGCTAAACGCGTCGAGAGTGTCCATATAATTGCTATTGCAACAAATCAAAAACGAAAAATTATCAAGGGAGAGAGGGAAAGGGAAAGAAAGACAGGGAGATTAACCAGAGGAGATATCTGGTTGGCTAAAACATGAAATAAAATGTAGTGTAAGCACTGCAGTATGTAAGTAAGGACCACATCCGTGGATAGATCAAATGTAATGAGAAGAAACAAAGAGGAACGGCAAAAGAACAAATTCAAGTTTTACGTCAGCAGTCTAGCTCATGACTCCGATAAATTTATATGCGCGAGCACTCCAGAGCGAGAAGGTTAAATTAAATCTTAATAGTTTCGCAGCCCGCAAACGATGTGAAAACGTGCCAATGCGACTGGAAGCAGTTGCCTTGCGATTATTTATCTGATCACTGTCTTAAAAAAGAAATTCACAGTTTCGCCGCAAGGGCGAAGCAATGAATGCGATAGCAAGAAACTGTAATGCTATACGAAGTGAGCCTCGCACCTTCAGGCGCAATATTAATTGTAGCAAACATGCACTTGCTAAGTGAGCGCCCCCCGTGGGCAGCGCGTGCTGGTACGAAGGGCTTTATACGTTGTATGTCACAAAGCTACAGATACAAAGCTAGGTGAGGCCGCTAAATGAACAAACAGATGATCGCGAACTATCAAGTGAAGCACGCACGAAACGAACGCACAGATATATACCGAACGAGTGCGGATAAGCTGTCACACTGGATACTCTCAGTTTGAACAGCGCTGCTGTTGCAAAGGTGGCCGAAGCAACGAAGGAAACTAGAGTGCTTCAAGTCTCCAGCTGTGACACTTGATAGTTCGCGCTCATCTTCTGTTTGTTCGTTTAGCGGCGTCCCTTGAGCTCGAGTGACTCTCGTACGCTCCCGTAACATCAGCGCGGACATCACGGTGAAAGCTCGAAACATCCCTCTTCTTCTCACCACGAGACAACCGCGCAAGCAGACAGCGGAAGGGCATCTCCCTGCGCAAATATTAGAAGAAGCGAGCGAGCTGCCCGACGACTTTTAAGTGCGACCGTTGCGCTCCTCGCGCTATCTCGCTGGTAATGAAGAAACGCTTATAAGCGCCTGCCGTCTCTGAGTCCTGCCAGCGGTAAAGGGTGTGTATGTAAGGCTCGCCGTTAGCTCACTGAATGATCTGGTCTTTGTGGCGTAGTGGTTAGCGCCACGCGCTGCGGAGCCAGAGTTTCCTGGTTCGATTCCGCTCTTCGGAATCACTTATCTGAGTTATTTTTCTTTGAGACTTGTATATATATATATATATATATATATATATATATATATATATACGGTTCATGACGGCGGCGACGGGGACGGCAAAAACCAGCCGATACCGTCCATATAATTGCTGTCGCAATAAAAGCATTAGCTTAAAGCACATTACACCTCAGGAAGAGATCGCTCTGCTTTCTTCGGCGGGATAAAAACAAAGCACAACACACTAAGGGAGTACCAACGACAAAATTGATAACCTGCTCCTCGACCGCAATATGGACGTGTACTCTCCATGCCTCTCTACCCCAGTCTGTTCACCATCCCTGTTCCCTTGCGTCCCGGCTTAGGTCTTGCTGTTTTTCTTGAGGCACGCGGAGCGTAAACGACTTATTATATCGCTCCGGCGAACCGTCGCATTGGCCGACGTTGAAGGATAAGCTTAGGGAGGTTCATCCGATATAATCAAGTTGACCGGTAAGCTTTTTAGACAAGGCCTCGTCCCCCGAAATAAATCAACAACATAGCAATACATCGCATGATATTGACCAAAAGCTGGTTTCTGCCGTCGAAGTAAATTAGTAAACGAAGCTCCGTCGTCCGAGAAAATAAAGGCTTAATGCAAAAAAAAAAATGAAACTGACAGCTCTAGGGAAATCATCGTGCGCTCTTCGTCAAGTACTTTCGATATAGAGCTATGGAGGTCGTGTCCTTTCCTCAAGTATACCTGTAAGCCGGCAGCAATGGGAAGAATCGTCAAAACCCGCTGCTGCGTGACCGAGGCTTAAAGTTGTTTTTGATTAGCCTAACATTGAAGATGCGGTAGGCATAGAATATGCTTAATCTGAAGGCGTGTTAGTCACTATAGACTATGCCTAATTTGAGGAGATTTCATCCACACAATAATTTGTAAACTGTTTCAGCCATTTGTAAACTGTTCCAAGTATTCTTTTTTCCCAAGCGTTGTCGACATTTGTAACGGCCTAGATGGTTCCTTGCGGGAAAAACAAAGGGATCAGTTTGTAGAAGAATTGCGTAACCACATTTTGTGATGCTTTAAAATCATTGTATGTTGCTTCATGTATTAACCAATGTACCCACTCCTGCTATGTCTTGTCTTCGAGACAGGAGTATTTGTAAATAAATAAATAAATAAATAAATAAATAAAATATAGTGAGCTGTGAGCCCTCAGCCGCTGTGTACTGTCACAGACATCTAAATTATGCAGCAATTTATAGATCCACTGAGATGCCAAATGATTGATTGAGTCATTGATTCGTTCATTCTTTGCTTATTTAATCGCTCATTTCTACATTCTTTTAGCTATCGACCAAGTGGTCATCCAAATGATCAAATAATTGGTAGTTGGAAAGGAACATTCGTCTGAGGAGAGTCACGAATAACAAACCTTGAAGTAAGTAAATAATTTAAAACACTGCACCGATGCATCCCACAGCACCAGATAAAGATGCGAGCTCTTCAGTTTTCCTACTCAGCATTATGCGGTCACTTTGATACACAAGTTAACCCTATTCATAGACAGGCTGATGACGATGACTTGAAGACCAACTAGCCGATGTCACCATGGAGCCACAGAGGCGTGAACGCACGCATGGCGCCAATAAATTCCAGGCGCTATAATTCTCCTATTTTGAAAGCCTGGAACGTGACCAGCCGTTTCAGCTACTTGCCTCCAACAGTAAATTCATAAAATTTGCTCTATTGCAGTAGTATAACCCAGCCAGCAGTATTCGACAAAATAATACTTTCTAGTCTGTGTTAGTAGAACTTTCCACATCAACGGTGTAGTATAGCCTATTACGCCGCCTGTTTCTATTCATATTGTATAACAGTTTTAATTATGAATGACCTAATACTTTCTCGATGCCCCATTGAACAAGATTCTGACTTCCACGAAAGCACCGGGGTCCCTAAATTTACCGGAACGCCGCTGGCATCAATCCATGGTAATTAGGCAATTTTTATGCAGAGGGATTGGCCGGCACTTTAAGAGAATTTCCTTGTCTTCTCAAGATTAAAATGCATTTGCACTCGTAAAAAATTGACAAAGAAAAGTTTTCACTCATGTGCTGCCAAAAGCATAGCGCGCTTTTCAAATTAAGCGCAGCACTGCGCCAAACGCGTTTCAAAGGGGCGATTTCAGGGATTTCTAGTGTTGTACGTCCCAAAACAAGATTATGACTGACTCCATGTGGAATGCTCCGGAATATTTCAACCACATGGAGTTCTTTAACTCGCGCTGTCATAGCACAGTACTCGGGCCTCAAAATTTAGCCTCCCCCGAAATGCAGCCGCCGCAGTGGGGATTCCATCCCGCGAGCTTCTGATCAACTGCTAGGGGTAGAGAAATGTTTGGGAATGTTATTGTAATAGCAGTGTTCACAGATTCTTCAGTTTTCGTAGTTATAATGCGAAAGCGCTTCCAGATTCCTCCTCCGGGCGTGGAGGTGAAAGGGTCGTGAACTCGGAGTATTGGGCAATTTTAGCAAGTCCTTGGAATTGTATACAGGAATCGCAAGCTAACACTAAAGTGCACTACATGTCTTTTGATTATTTTAGAAAATTTCATACACATTTATTTTCTTGCCTCAAGGTGGCACTTCTACAATAACCACTCGTGTTTATGGCGCTAACATATTGATACGATACGGTGAACACTGAAGTAGAGGAAAAAAATCCACGCATATCCACGGAGTGAATGATGATGAGTGGGCGAAGCTCCGAAGGTTCATCGTAGATCGTGCCGAGTTCCGGATTAACTAAGTTAACGCGCACGCTACGAATCCTTATGGTTCAACTACGCACAAGTGAAATCTCCCACCGGCACTTCATTGCAAGCCAAGATCCAGTGCCTATATATATATATATGTATGGGTGGCCGGTGAAGGGTTCTCCAGCGCGAGCAGTCGGTATTTTAGGGGCGAAGCTCCTCTTAGTCTAAACATGTCACGCGTCAGGCGTCAGTCGTCAGGCGTAACCCGCGTGCCTCCCGGCACGCGCTCGCCCTCGGCGTTTGCCTCGGCGCGTGCCTCTCTCTCTCTCCCGGCGCGTGCTTCTGCTGTCTTGTGAGAGAGAGAGAGAGACAGAGAGAGAGCGAAAGGCGCGCGTTGGACTATGGAAACGCTCTTTCTTAGAGGAACGCTGTACCAGCTCGCAAAGAAAGAGAACGCGCCCTCACCAGCGAGAGACAACGTTGGCGCAGGCAGCGTCTCCTAGCGAGTTTCTTGATTGAGAAATACCGACTGCTCGCGTTGGAGAAGCGTTCACCGGCAACCCATATATATATATATATATATATATATATATATATATATATATATATATATATATAAGCACTGGATCTTGACTTGCAATGAAGTGCCTGTGGGAGATTTCACTTGTGCATAGTTGAACCATGAGGATTCGTAGCGTGCGCGTTAACTAAATTAATCCGGAACTCGGCACTATCTACGATGAACCTCCCTTCGCCCACTCATCATCATTCACTCCGTGGATATGCTGTAATTTTTCAATCAAGAAACTCGCTAGAAGACGCTGCCTGCGTCAACGTTGTCTCTCGCGGGTGAGGGCGCGTTCTCCTTTGCGAGCTGGTGGAGCGTTCATTGAGGAAAGAGCGTTTCCATAGTCAACGCGCGCTTTTCGCTCTCTCTCTCTCTCTCACAAGACAGCAGATGGAAGAGTGAGAGAGCTCGCGCGCCGGGAGGCACGCTCCGAGGGCGAGCGCGAGCCTCCCGGCGGTGCGAGGTGGCTACAAGGAACAACAACATCAAAGGATGGAACGACCGACGGCGTAAGGAGCTTCGCCCCTAAACTATATTTCTAGACACTGTACCTAAACGACAGATGAAACCGTGATCAGTTCAGCCTCTATACTCCATCTCACAATTACCTTGCAGCACTGCCGAAGCTACGAGGAGTACACAGGCAGTACTCTTGCGCAGCATATAATATAGTTCCGGGCATAACTGTTTCATTATTGATCATATACAAGCGCTTTAGCTGTGCTTCTTGCACGATGCGTTACAGCGATACGAAGTACGTTAGGCATGTACTTCGCAAACTCTCAATTATTGTAGCAGTTACCAGCTGGCAATAGTAATAACCTCCCTAACCACGATGACGTACGGGAACATGGCAGCCCCCATACAGCCCAGACCACCCGCTTCCATCCGAATTCGTGCTTTTTACTGGTTCTCTAACCAGGCAACAAAAAATAAATGTTATAACCTGTCATCGCTTAGTCACATCTAACGCTGAAGGCAAGGCATCAGGTATGTTTTGTTGCTATTATTTAGATTACTCTTTTGTTTACATGCTGCTAGGACTACCAAGGTGGTGCCGAACCGTAAAATTAGTTTGATGTAAACATAGCAGATGGCGCCACAACATTAGCGTTGGTGATGCGTCCACGATGAGAGACGCCCCGAATGCCTAAAATTGTTTGCTGCGCCGATAATTTGTTCTTCCGCTCAAGACCAGTGCGCGATGGCCTCTGAAGGTGCGTCAAATGATTCTGCAGATCGCTACAGGACAATGGCCAACTATTTTACAAAAGAAGCAAGGTTAGTGGTGCTTAATGTGTTTAGTGCGGTGAAAAAAGAACTTGGTGAAAGCGCAAGTATGAACGCTGTCATAAAAAGAACTGGGTTCCTCACAAATGTCAGCGAACGCTCCGTCTACAAAGAGGTTTCTGAACATCGAAGAAACGGCGAGGTGGCGTCCCCGAAGAGGTTCTCGCCGGCGAGCCGACGCCACAGAGACGCCCAGCAGACGACGCGAAGCGGATGAATACATCTTGAGGGGCTTTCGCGTTTCCCATTGGCTAAAAAGCCCTGCAGCTTCCCAACTGCTGCAGGGTACTTCTGAGATGGAGTAAAGGCTTCTCGCATTCCCCATCTGTAAATGAACGTATCTCACCGTAACAGCAGTGGTGGAAGTGCCGGGTAGCAAAGGACGATCCAGTACCAACGATCACGGAAGCTCAAGACCTGGAACTGCGCCGAAACCGGCCACTGGCCGGACTACCACCGCTTTCCATGGATGCGATTCCTGACGGCGACAACACGCGGTCTTCGCCTGTCGGTACGTGGCAACACCGCATGACGCCACGGACCTTCGCCGCAAAATGCGGAGAAGATGTTGAAGAGTGGCTGAACCGCTACAGTCGTGTGAGTCGATACAATGGTTGGGATTCGGACACCCGGCTGGCCAACGTGCCATTGTTCCTCGAAGGCACGGCTCTCGCGTGGTTTGAAAACCACGAAGTATACCGACATGGCAAGATTTCAAAAATGAAATCAAGAGCTGCTTTGGGGACCCGTCTCTGAAGAAGAAGCGTGCTGAACAGACCTTGATGCAGCCCGCCCAAGTGCCAGGCGAGACTTGCACAACTTACATGGAGGAAATATTGAAATTGTGCAGGTCTGTAGACACGCCATGAAAGAGGAAGATAAAATCGGGCATCTTCTTAAAGGAATAGCCGACGACGTCTACAACTTCCTCATAGGCAAAGACACGTTGGAGTCTGTGGCAGACATGATTCAACACTGCCGCACGTTTGTGACTTTGAGGGCAAGGCGCATTACACACAAGCTTGGTAGGCTTTCCAACGTGACCACCGTCGCGAGTGTTGATGTCAACCCTACAGTGTCCAGCGATCTCGCGTCAAGAATAAGGACTGATCGTACGCGAGGAACTTGGTAGACGTGAAGCTGCCGCTGCGACTAGGGCACGTGATGTCGACGCCTATTTGCCTTATGACGCAACGTGTGCGTCCATGGATACCACGGGATATGATTACGTGCCTGGATCAAGAGCTCCGGAGCAACCAAATTACGGTTTCCATCGTCGTGATTATCAGCAGACTCCTTCAACCAACCACACGCCCAAGTGTCATCGTGGGGAGACCATGGTGAATGCGTGGAGCGAAGCCCAAGGTTTGGTGATGTGCGCGAGGTCCCGTGTGTTTCCAATGCGGTGTCCAGTGGGCATGTGCTTCGATTCTGCCCTGAGCTGACGCCGTGCACAGCCACGGTACTGCAAGCAACCGCCGGCGTTTCCTCGATGGAACAGCCAGCGCAGTAGAGTTCGCTGGATACGAGACTCATACTTCGGGAATAGGTTCCAGCACAACTCCCGTAGCGACGCGTCCATTGGCAACAGCTTCCAACAGAACCGCCGCGATGACTCGCCCACCTCCGCACGAAGTTTGACGCCCCCAACTGCACGCAAGCGCCGCTCTCTATCCTCTGGTTGCCGTGTCACTTTGTGGAGCTACACGCATTCAACTGAGCCAAGAATAATGTGTTTGTACCCCGTTGCAGTTCTTTCTGTCACCAATGGACTATCTGCAACCTGGGTGCTGAATTGTTCTAGTGAGCCCGTCGTACTAGCCAGTGGAATACGACTCGCCCTGTTCGAACAATATACGAGCAGTTGCATTGCGGCCATAAGCGACCAGGGAGCGGGCCGACGAGCAATCTAGATTACCAGAAACCCGCACCCGTCACGTGATGGACACAGGATCCGCGCATCCTATCCGCCAGAAACCGTATCGCGTATCGTTCGCAGAGCGCAAAATCATTTCTGAGCAAGTAGAAGACATGCTCAAGAAAAAGGGCATTCAGGAGTCATGTAGCGCCCTGGGCTGCGCCTGTATCCTCGTAAAGAAGAAAGACGGTTCTTGGAGGTTCTGCGTAGATTATCGACGTCTCAACTCCATTACCAAAAAGGATGTATAGCCGCTTCCCAGGATCGATGATGTCATCGACTGTTTGTATTAGGCCTCGTATTTCTCTTCCGTGGACTTAAGGTCTGGTTATTGGCAGATTCCTATGCATTCGGATGAAAAGGAGAAAACGGCATTTATAACCTCGGATGGTTTGTTTGAATTCAATGTGATGCCGTTTGGGCTATTCAATGCCCCAGCAATGTTTTAGCGCTTTATGGATGCTATTCCGCGTGGACTGAAGTGGGAAATTTGTTCATGTTCCCTAGATGACATTGTAATTTTTGGCCGTTCATTTGAGGAGCACAATCGCCGTCTTGACATCTTTCTCACATCTCTTGAGAGGGCTTCGCTCAAGATGAATTCCAAGAAAGTGTCATTTTGGCAACCGTGAGACTCTGGTTCTCGGCCATCTTGTCGAGAAGCATGGGGTTCGGCCTGACCCTCAGAAGGTCGCTGCAGTTAGCAGTTTCAAGCAACCGCGGTCACTACAACAGTTAAGAAGTTTTCTAGGCCTGTGCTCATACTTTCGCCGCTTAGTGCCTAAATTTGCTGACCTAGCTTACCCCCTAACACGTTTACTCAATAAGGACGTGCCCTTTGAATAGTCAGCAGACTGCCAGTCATCATTCTCGCAACTGACGTTCCTACTTACTTCAGGACCTCTACTTCGACACCATGACCCATCTGCTCCCACTGGAGTACATACAGACACCAGTGGTACAGGCCTCGGGGCTATTTTGGTCCAACGTCATGACACCCTAGAACACGTGGTGGCCTATGCTAGCCGTTGTTTAAGTAAGCCCGAGCGCAACTACACTGTAACAGAACATGAATGTCTCGCAGTCGTCTTCGCCGTCCACAAGTTTTGCCCGCATCACTACGTACGCCCATTCTCAGTTGTCACAGACCATCACTCGTTATGTTGGCTCACCGGACTGCGTGACCCACCCGGCCGTCTTGCTCGCTGTGTCCTACGATTGCAACAATATGACTTTGAAGTGTGTTACAAGAGCGGCTGCCGTCACGTCGACGCTGTCTGTTTATCACGACTCCCCTTTCCAACGACGAAATGCGACGCAGACAATTTCGACGAATATTTAACTGTAGTTGATCCTCCATTCCCCGACCTCGACACTTTTCGCATGGAGCAACGCAGAGACAGCAGTCTAGCTCATTTCTGCGTTTCTGAAGCGAATGGACAGCGCCGTTTCATTGTCAAGGAAGGCATTCTTTATAAAAGGAATTATTCTAGCGAAGGCACCCGTTTGCTTCTAGTCGTGCCGAGAAGCTTGCGACGTGACGTCCTCCAAGCAATGCACGATGACCCTACGTCGGGACATATGGGTTTTTCCAGGACATTTCAACGCACACGAGAGCGTTCTTCTGGCCGAAGATGCATCACAGTGTAACGGCGTATGTTGCGAGCTGTGAACTATGCCAACGCTACAAGCGTCCATCTGGAGGCCCTTCAGGACTTCTTCATCCCATCGCATCCCCTGCTTCACCATTTGAGGTCGTTGGTGTTGACCTGCTCGGCCCCTTTCCGCGATCTACTACAGGCAACCGATGGATTATAGTATGCGTCGATCACACGACACGCAAGTCGAATGTGCGGCAATTCCTGCAGCAACGGCCGCTGAAGTTTCTCACTTCATGCTGTCATCTATCATATTACGGCACGGATCCCCTCGTGTCATTATCAGTGATCGTGGCCCACAATTCGTTGCTGATGTGTTTACTGTTAAGCATATCTGACCTGTTTCCATATGAAGAATATCGGTGTGAGAGGGGGGGGGGGGGGGTGGAGTATTCTGCTTAATCAAAAGTGCACCATACGCATGCAGCTGGTGCCTTTCAAGACACTTGCGGAAACATACGGGCATTCTTGGGTGTTTTCTTGTGCTTTATTTCTTATATATTTATACTATTTGACTAAGGCATTTCTTTTTTAATTTAGAAAACCTCCCGGGAGCATAGCGGTTTTAAGCCATGACCAGCAAGTGGCAAATTGGGGCGGGTATCTTCCAATGTTTTCTATATGGATGTGCCCTGAGGTGCTGTTCAGGTGATACGTATGCCAGCAGCAACAAAATTCATATTTTTACGGCAATATAATGTTAGTGCCGTGTTCTTACCGCAGAGCAGAGACACAACGCCCGCCTTACAAGCAATAACTCAATAGAGTTTACGCCTTTTGGCGTTTCGAAAAAAAAATGAAAACAAAAAAAAAGAACGAGAGGGAGGACAGTGGTCTTCTGCTGCTCTTTAAACCCTGCAAATGCGGTCTTCTAACCGTAATATTATTTTCAGTCTCCCCGAATTTTCTTTTAGTATCTTAAACCGCTGTAATAATGGCATATATTACATATGCGAGTATCCAACATTTGTTACATGACGTACATTGTGTTCAGTATAGCTTAAGAGGCCACTATAACTCTTCCAATCCACAAACACCCAATGCTAAACGCTTCGGCAGTAATATATGAACTATGCCCACTATGTATTTTAGCACTCCTATAAAAAGAATGAAGAGACGGATAAAGTAAGGGCTTCTAAAGGGCAAAAAGAAATTCCAGGGGTCCATAGCAGTAGTTAAAGGGCCCCTCAGGAATACACATGGCAAATTTCGGTTATATACTGGACGTTCTTTTAAGTGTCCATTAGGGAGGTTTCTACAGCAGTACTATTTCCGACTTTTTCCGTTATCAGTAAGTTATGGTGATGATGATGAAAAACTTCAATTAGGCAAAGGGCGCTAATTTCTGTAGCCTATATAGGGAGCACGGCTAAGCGTCCGCGGGGGAGGGGAGAGGACGCAAAGAGATAGAAAGGAAGCAATGGCCGTAGTAGAGGGCCAGGTAAATGCTAATCACGGAGTTTTCTTTAATATGTGCTGACAACGGACAGGGCATTGGACTCTGGTATTTTCGCCCCAATGGCAAATGCGACAAGCTCAGCGGGAATCGAACCCGCGTTTTCTTTCTTTCTTGGGGGCGGAGGGGTTGGGGGAGGCGGTGTTAGCAGCTGAGTACTTCATCTACTACGCAATTGCGGCGGACAGTTTTGTGATGACACAACGTGCGGCGGTGGTGCGGAGCATCATCCTCCCCTCTTGGCGAATGCTGCTTGCGAAAGGACCGGAACCGAGAGTGATTTTGAAATTGGAGCACCTTCCGCAGTGAGGTGGCGATGAGGTTACTGGCGGGCATGACCGTGTTCGTGCAATGTACGCAGCGTGTTTGCCGGCTGCAATAGCCAGGACAGGTGACGGGCCCTTGAACAGAAATACAGGAATGAGCTATGAACGTTCAGTACTTGCACCAGGGTTATATGTGTTTGAGCTCGAAGCCATTCCACGGAATACAATGCTCCTAAATCAATGCAACCACTTTCTAGTGTTGCTATTTATTTGTTGAGTCATCGCCATTTTTTCAGGGTCATGTTCGTGAATATAACGTCTGCTGTCATCTTTGAGCATTTCCTTCACCTAGTACAAACTTTCGAGTGTACTTAGATGGGCATTCTCATGAGTATTACTTCTTCCACTATTCTTTAAGGTTTTCTTAGTTTGATACCAATGATCGCACCCATTTCATCGGATTTTGGATGAACGATGTTTTAGCTAACGCATTATACTTTTTCGCTGAGTAATGCTCATGAATATGACTTCTACTGGCTTCCGCCAGACGTTCGTCGATTTTGTACCCCGTTGCCACTCATTCCAATGCGTTCTGAGTGTTCATCCTTTTTAGGTAAATCATCCCTTTTTGATGACTCATTTCCAATTACTTCTTCGACCATCCAGTTATTCTAGGTGACTTTTAAAGTCATCCTTTCACATTTTCTTAACTTGTATTCCCACCCAAAACTCAGTTCGTCACTTTTTAAGTGTTCCTAGTTTTTTGCTGATACATTATCAATTTTCCCAGGACACATGGGGCTGTTTGATCCTTTATTCCACTTTGTAATGCTCATTCATATGTATTTTAAGAGTTATCACGATCATGTATAACAATATGTACACGTCGCATAATTACTTAAGCATGAAAAAATATGCTATGACTTTTATAATTATGTTATTCAGTTATCAGATTTTTACATATTTGTGATCAATGTTTTTCATATTCTAGCTTCCTCTTCCGAGGTAACCTCAATACGAGACAATGAACTATTTCGCCTTGATATATGAAAAGTAATAACGCGTGACGAGTTCGCACATTGTCCCAACGAATTCACTTGAACCCTGATTGGGTGTCGAGTGTCTTAAATGCATTAGAGAGTAATTTCTCAAGGTCGAAAAATTGGTTTGGGACATCATATACAAAGTTTGGCATCATATATTTTTCAGCTTAAATTCTATGAAGTGTCAATTTATGCACCCATATAAGACGTAGCACATTTCTCTCACAAAAACGGCGCGTGAGAGTGGCGAGTTATAACCGCAGATTAATGGTGTGTCCTAGAGCGGTACGATCATTTTTCTTAATTTCCGCCACTCAAAAAGATGTAGGTGTTGGCCTCATTCGGGATATCATCTATCATCAGTTTCGGCTCTCCCATACATTATTCAGCGCTACAAAAGAAATGGGAATGGACTGCGACAAAGAGGTGTCGCGTAAATTTTCCGAACAATTACGCTCTAATGTGTTCTTCATAGAAGACACGACAGCCTTAAGTGCAATGCATTGAGTTTCCAGGCAATTTCTGTTTCGCGTGTGGGTGGGCGTCTTAAAAAGGTACAGCGTTTATTGTATCCGCAGCGATCGTATCCGCCATTGCACGACCGACGCATAATTTGGGCTCGAGAGACATAACTTACGTGAGGTGCAGGGCCGGATGCCGTTCGTGTTAATCCCCCCCCCCCCCCCACACACACACACACGACTAACAATGAGGAGCGCGTCGCATACACGTTCTAATCCTACACCACACACTTGTCAAATGTTCGGCATGGCTAATGGAGGACTTTCCCTCGTGGCAGTCAACAAGCTTTCTCAACCCTGGACGACTGTACTAATGACAAGCCTAGTTGAAAGTCCTACAATTTTTCCCCTTTCTTGTGGAGCAGTCTGTAATTCCTTAAATATGACACGAACTTATTGTCACAACGATAAATAAACCATTTGTGCTCCGATATTCTTTCAAGTAGTTTCTCTACACGAATGTTTCGAATACGAACGGATGTTCACAAAGAATGGATTGTCCGGAAAGTAGTACGACTGTTTTCTTTTTAGAAAACGCTTATAAGTTATATACTTGCCTAATATTATTAAACATCTGCCCCTTCGGAATTAACACACAGCGTTCCTGGCGACTCTACCAAACTCTAAATGATATCTCGAACGCATAAAGTTCACTGCTCTTCAGATACGTCGCTGAGGCCTCCTGAATATCTCAGACTGCCCGTGGTGGCGTCATATGATGACGATTTTTACTCGGTCAAAGATGAACAAGCCTGCACTTTGGGTTGTAGGTTGTCTACAGATGGGCTGTAGGTTTGCTGGGGAAGAAGTGCGATGCACGGTTCGGCCAGAAAGTTCTGGAGAGAAAATGCGGTCTTCTTCGGCGCATTTTCTTCATGGCGCCTCCGTGATGCAGCCCCTGCTGTACGGACGCTGGCCGCTCATTTTCTGAGTATTTGTGAGCTTGGTTGTTCTGATATTATCCGTTCGCTGAATCTGCGGTCAGAGTTCGAGAAATTTCGCGCTTTCACTCAGTTCAGACCCAAGCTATGAAATAACGAAAGGGAAGGGGGTCAAGGGCTCGCTTAGGTAGCATATGAGGGTTTATTGGGCAGCAGCCACCTCGACATAAGATCACGTTCTACGTGACGCCTTCTGGCAGTAAGAGTGTGCTACACTCGCCGCCATGGCTACCAGTGGCGCTGCCTAACACTCCCAGGACTCCATGTACATAAGTACCGAACAAAGTGGACGGAGGGACGACCGCCTTCGTAGCTCAGTGGGTAAAGCCCCGGACGCGATATCCGAAAGTCCTGAGTTCGGTTCCCACCGGAGGCAGGTTTGTCTTTTCATCCACTTTAATTCCTTCCTACTTACCCCAAAATTACAATATCATAATTACGAATTGGAATAACCACCCCTATGCTTTCCTAAGCTTCAATGTTTGCTGTTTCATTAACCTGTTTTTATCAAACATAGCGAACCATTGGCCGCCTTCCCTTTCATTATATATATATATATATATATATAGTATTTGATAATTTGGTGGTAGACATTTGGCGCATATATGATGAAAAATAAGATATGCAGGCGCATCAATCTAAAAGAAATCGCCGGTACACCACAGCACGTTATCATTTAGTGCGGGCGTTTGGAAAGGAAGTGAGCTTACGGTAACCCATTAATTGTGCGTGCTAGTTCGCAAGCAGGACTGCGGAAAATAAAGTCGACGGGTAAGTGGGAACGGGCAAGATCGAACGAAGCGCTCGCCATATTGCTCGTTAGAAGGGATGTTCGCCGCGTTATACAAGAGAATGGAGCAGCGAGAGTATACGTTAACAAATTTCTTTTATCATAGTATGTTACTCTTCATTCATGTATATTTCGCGACCAGGGGGGCTATGGTACGTACGAGTGCACAACCAGGTAATATACGATAACTTCTATAAAAATAATAGAATTGAACTGAGGAAGAAGTCGTTCAGGTAAAGTATGAATGAGTTCAGTAGGTAACGCTATGCTGAACTGATCACTTGACGCGATGCACAACTGTTCTTACCGCAGCGCGTCATTTCGAAAAATTCGGCGCTGAGCAACCATAGCATAAATCATAGTATCTCTTGCCCTAGAAAAAGAAAATCTTAGTGTTACCTTCTAAAACTGCAACACGTAAGCTTCACAAAGAATTCAACTACCCGCGGCTTCATTCGCCACGCACGTATATCTGGGGGATCGTTGTTCCGCTTACATTCTGATGATATATGGCTGCCGCACCGCAACGGTAACCCGTGCCATTTCGCTTAGCGCTGCAGCGCTGACCAGCAATGGCGTGTTCGGAAAATGAAGGTGGATAACGCATAGAGCTACATCGCCTGACAGCAAAAGTGTGTGAGAAAATGTAGGTGAATAGCTGCTTTTTCGTGTAACGAAATTTTTTCGTAATAATATTAAAATGAACATGGGCTGTTTTGAAGGCTTTCACATGAGAAATTCGTCTGTCTTGAAATGAGAGCGAAAATTACCTTTGATGCAGTCAGCCACCATATTAAAACCATACGTGTCCCAAGGGCCAAAGTTGTGCGACTTGAGCCGCATGCCAGTCAACAAAAGAAAAAGAAAAGAGCTGTTGTAAACGCTATGAAAAGGCAACAAGCAAGCATAACGGAAAGCTGTTGGAATACCGACTCTCGCGTTTCCCTTGTCATTTCAATAAGATGTCCATTTGGTACCGCTTCGCTGTGCCACTTACACCACAGAAATGCGGTATATGCACATTCTTGGTCGTTTGCGAAAGCATGCCATAGGTTTCGGTCGCGTGCTTGCGTGACAGCATGTCACAAAGACTTTTCGCACAAGAAACTAAGTTCTACAAAGTGCTGCCACTCTCCTCTTCAGCTAATGCAGTCATAACAGTGGATGTAAGGTGGCAGTAACGCAAAATTTTCAAAGTTGCTTTGACACACCCTATTTAAAATGTCGAAGTGGCGTACGCGATGGCACTTTCGACGGGCTATGAAAGCTAGAAACCCTGCTGATAAGCAGGAACTCGGTGCCTACTGATAAAGTACATTATTCGTTCCCTAGAGCAGTAGCACAAACCTGGCTGAATACCTCAATGCACACTTGAGCAAAGAATGCTCACCCAGTTCGAGCGCTTAGTTCTACATAATCAGCGAGGCTGAGTCCCGGGCAGTAGCTTCACTTCCAGGTAAAGAAAAAAAAGAAAAAAAAAACAGCAGGCATCCAGAGTATTTCGACTCGCACCCCACTCACTACACTGTCGTATAGTGGCATAAGAATGGCACACGCAACTCTGTTTCCATATCGCGAAGGAAGAACAAAAACAAAACTACTCCGGCGTTCGCATGGCACGCATTATTCTTAAGACGTGTCAGTACAGTAGGTTTCCTTTGCACAGATTTCTTTCTCACTCACATATTTGATGGATTCAGATAAAGTACATTTCTTTACAAACATTCCTGAAGTGCTCTCACTGCGGCAGGAAATAATGACGTGACCAACCACACGCGAGTGTTGCAAACATACACCAGGAGGCACTGTACTTGCTGTCGCAGAAAAGAAAGCAAGAAAGTCGTGTCCGAGCACTCACACGTAAGGAGCGTTTACTTAGAGCAGCTGCTTCCGCATAAGCATTTCTGACCAACGCCTCGACCCATCACTCCGACTTCGAGTTCCGCGTAGACTAACCCGGTCTGAAACGACCGTGCTTTGCCACCTGTGGTTAGGAACGTCATTTACAATAAGCTTTGGCTGTCGCATCGGACTAGAAGACAGTGCTGCCTGTGTTCACTGCGGCAGCGAGGAAACGATAGTGCACGTCCTTTACGATTTCCCTAGGTTCTGCTCCCAGCGGCAGTCTCTCGCCGCAGAATTGTCATGCCTTGATGGTCGACCGCTGTCTGAGCAAACCGTATTGGAATGCCGGAACGATAGTCTCGCAGCAGAAAGCCACGAAGGCTGTGCTCAAGTTTTTACGCGCTAAGGGCCTCGGTAACCGTCTCTGACACCGCCGAGTTTGTGTGTGTGCGTGATTCGACCTCTTCCTTTCTCTCTTTATTCTTTTCTTCCATCCCTTTCTGCCTCCCTTT
The DNA here is from genome assembly GCA_013339685.2 of Hyalomma asiaticum. Classification (NCBI taxonomy): domain Eukaryota; kingdom Metazoa; phylum Arthropoda; class Arachnida; order Ixodida; family Ixodidae; genus Hyalomma; species Hyalomma asiaticum. The sequence goes on from CM023482.1 coordinate 59,972,977, forward strand.
ACCCTTCCCCAGTGAAGGGTAGCAAGCTGGATATTTTCCTACCGGTTAACCTCCCTGCCTTCCACCAATCATCTCTCTCTCTCAGACCAACGCGGGCCTTTAGAAATTAACAAAGCGGATGACAGGGACGATAAAAAAAAATATTAGCATCTTGTTTGTGTCATAGGATAAGATTATGACAAGATAAAATTCAGTCTTATCGCTTTAAGGAAACGGCAATGTTTTCTTTCGAGGCATACGTCTAACCTGCGTCGCGAAATTGCAGCGTGTGCACCTCGGTCGCCTCCAGAGAACCTCTCAAGTAGAGCTATGCCAAAGCGAAAACCTGAGGGTGTGTGCCTTCTTGAACCAAGTGCGTTTAGCGCAGTCTTTGTTCTAACGGAATAAGAACTCGGCCAGCGTTCAGTCCTTCACAGTTATCTTTACGGTAGATTACACCAACGCTCCCGTTCTAGGTTTCAACTGCTTCGTGTGGCCGGCTCTGAGAGAGGCCAGCTTAGGACGTGCTCTTTTCCAGAAGATATATGCTTTGCTGATAACACCGCACGGTACTCCTACAAGTGTAGTGCCGCCGCTCTTCAATACTACACAATGTGGTACCATTACACTAGTACTACACAATGGTGGTACCAGGTGTAGCAATGCTCTTTATACCGGTGCTATAAACGCTGTGTCTTAATGCTTGTGGCACCGCTCTGCATTAATTACCACTGGTCATAAGCATAGTTACTAAGGCACCATCTAACAGCACTAAGATAGCACCATGCACAGCCACGAAAACAGGGAGTGTATCCCAAAGCTTCGCTGAAAATAAAACTTCCCTTATAACTACTGCTTAAAAACCCGTGCGCAATCTACCTTCCTCGATGTCATAGCTCCGGAGCTAAATTTCTGCCTTCGAGGCTGAAATCCGCTACGCAATTTTTTATTATTCAGGTAGTAAAAACGATCATCTTGCCATCACTGCCAATATTATTGTTTCCATTCCGAGCAATGGTGCTCTTTTCGCGAGAGCTCATTTTAAGGTTTCTGAAAATGACACCGGAAATTTACCCGCTGGAAGTGGAGCAGACGAATACTCCAGTGAAATGCGCAACTTGACTGATAGTCATAAAGTGAACTGCGGTAATAGATAAGAAATCAACGACGTCATTCGCTTCCGTATTCTTCAGTCGCGGTGAACAGCGAATTTCAATGCCTATATTTTGGTCACTGACGTGTTCCGTGTTCCGCAATAGAGATGGCTTGCCCATTTTCATTACACATAAACTAGTGGTTGCATACTATGCCGCAGTTATGCCTTAGATGTCATGTATGTGTTTGTGTGTGTTTTTAGGTAGGAAGCACCTTATAAACCCTGGTGTGGGCGTCCCGTGGTTTTAGGTGCGATCACGAGCTGTCGGCGTGTCCGTCACGGTAAAGCAAGCGGACAAAATTTGGTCAAAGAAAGATAGACCCTCATTGGCCATTAGCGGCGATTGACCTGTGCATCACTGCATGCTTCACACCTCCTCAGATTTCACGTTAGTGGAGCTTCATCACCGCTGCATTCTAAAAGAAAGAACTGTTTCAGCTGTAAACTTCCTTTTTCAAATGCACCGGCTCGCTCACCGCTCATTTCAACAACGAAGCCATCTAAGTATAGCACCAGATGGACACACACACACACACACACGCAGATGAATTGAACTTCTCCACTTTGGTTATTTTTTACATTCGTTGTGATCACCTTGCTGAACTGAATTGAACTGAACACGAGAGGACCCGGAGCTCCCCGAAGCCATGTCGTCGAAAGTTTGTAAGAGAACGCTAGCTACACGCAGGAACTCTGCGGCACTCTCGTGGGAACCGCTAAATGTTCCGGTGGAAAGCGTAGGGTCCGCGGTAATCACCGTGGTGAGCGCGTCGCGCAGTTGCGCGATTGCACTCACGTGCTTGACTGCGTTGTCGGTTTCACCTTCCTCAGGCCCCGCCACGGTGGTCTAATGGCTATGGTACTCGGCAGCTGATCCGAGGGTCGCGGGATCGAATTCACTGCTCAGTTGAATTCATCGCCGGTTACTGACCGTGTTGGAATCCAACAGGCTACAACTGGTTCTTCATTTACTGCTACATAACGGTGACCAAAAATCCCACTCAGAGAGCTCAGCGATGCAGAATTTGCACATTCAACAGAAAACAACACAAGCGAGTAGGCAGACTGCTTGTTCCTTACGGCGCTGACGCTGTGAAGTCGCTGGTGTTCATTAAAATATGTACCACCACTGTTACACTGTGCTTGATGAGCTCGGCAATCTTTCTTGGCATAGAGAAAAAAATGTGACTGATCCCTCTGTCAAAGGAATCGGTGTAACACGAAAGTAAAGTGGCTCTTCGCATACGCAGTTGAATGTTTATTCTTACATCGAGGTGAACATGCCCGTTGCTATCAGTGTTTCGCTGGCACGGCTGCGTTTGTCATGGATGAACCCACGTCCACGCATCGCCTCCATAACATCGAGGACCACCTCCTTGTGGTAACTGAAATAGTTTACGTAATACGTGGACAGTGTCCATAGGAAATCCCGCGCGACAATGGTATGAGTCATATTTACTTGCGCCACATTGACCCGTCAACATCGTTACCGTGCTGGGGCGCCTAACGCAGCAGCGTTCTTGTTGCCATCACGCTCGAAGAGTGGTCGGCAGGGGAATGCGACCCATGACGAAAGGTGACCGGTGCCCTACCACTGCGCCATAGGCGCGTATACGCTAGAAACTGTACGAACGCCGCTATGGGCGCGGCTCTTCACGCGTTCATAGAGGCGGACTTTGGAACGCACCTGGAATGCTACCGCCATGCAGAAGAGGCGAAGTAAAACGGCAGTGATTCACTTTGCCTCTCCTGGATGGTGGCGCCGTTCCAGGCAATGTGCACCTAGATGTGCGCGTGTTGAGCCAGACGAGACTAGAAGGCGCCTTCGTACAGCATCGAGTATGTACGGCGTTAGCGCAGTGGTGGCGCACCGAGCACCTTTCTTCGAGGCTGTGAGTTCGATTCCCAGAGCATCAACAGAAGTATTTTTGAGTGTTTTAAATGCGAAGCATTTCTTAGCGAACTTCGGCGACTTTGAGCGTATCTATCTATCTAGCCGCCTACGATTTTAGCTCTCCTGGCCGTTTGGCTAATGGGATGTTTACGAAAATTGGTATGCCACAACATGACTGCATCATGAACATAAATGTCATGTCAAAACATGAAAATCATGACATCCATGTCATGAGTGGCTTGATTTACAAGCCACGGTCTTGGTGCTCTCCTGGCCGTTTCGCTAATGGAATGTATGCGAAAATTGGTATTCCACAACATGACTGCATCACGAACATAAATGGTAGGTCATTACATGAAAATCTTGATATGCATGTCATGAGCGGCATGATTTACATGCCACGGTCTCAGCGCTCTACTGGCTGTTTCGTTATTGGGATCTATATGAAAATTGGTATGCCAAAACACGACTGCATAACGAATATAAATGACAGATCATAACATGAAAAGTATGACATGCATGTCATGAGCGGCATGATTTACTTGCCACGGTCTCGGTGCTCTCGTGGCCGTTTCGTTAATGGGATGTTTACCAAAATTGGTATGCCACAACATGATTGCATGACGAACATAAATGACAGGTCATAACACGAAAATCATGACATGCATGTCATGAGCGACATGATTTACATGCCACGGTCTTGCTGCTCTCCTGGCCATTTCGTTATTGGGATGTTTACGAAAACTGCTATGGCAAAACACGACTGCATGATTATCATAAATGACATGTCATAACATGAAAATCATGATATGCGTGTCATGAGCGACATGATTTACATGTTACGGTCTTGGTGCTCTCCTGGCCGTTTCATTAATGGGATGTATAAAAAAACCAGTATGGCAAAAGGCTGCATGATGATCATAAATGACAGGTCATAACGTGAAAATCGTGACATGCATATCATGAGCGGCATGATTTATATGCCGCGGGTTTCGTTAATGGGCTGTATACCAAAATCGCTACGGCACAACACGACTGCATGACGAACGTAAATGACAGGCCATAACATCATAACATAACAGGCTTCATTGTCTGTTTGCTCATTAAGTTGTTTCTAACAAATGAAGAACGAGTCCTTCACCCCTTGCCTTTCGTTAGGCCATAACATGAGAATCATGACATGCATGTGTGAGCGGCATGGTTTACATTCCACATTCTTGATCCTCTTCGGCCGTTTCGTTCACTTCAGTACCAAACTCGGTATAGCGAGACAACAATGCAAATACATTTTACGTTCCTGATGCGTGCTTCGCATTTCCTTGATTCCCACTGCACGTGGGATCTGCCAATTTTTTTGCCGTAGCTATCCCCCCAGCTACCAGTAAACCGTACAACGCCCCTGAAGGCTTGTGACAATATGTAGAAAGCGCCGTGTAAGCCCAATGTGCCCACGCATTTCAGGGTCTGGCAAGCATAACGACGCGTCATATCTTCCCGTGCACAGATGAAAGCAAGGCGAGCGAGCATTATGCATCTCGTAACTTGTGCAGTTCTCACTAACCGATTTAGCCAAGCGCATGCGCTAAGCTGGCGAAGTTGTTCGCGTTGTAAAAGCCGAGCGCAGGTGCTAGGGCGGCCAAAATAGGGAACGCATTTTGCGATGCGATTGAGTAGATGTTAAACCGCTTCGCTGAAAAGCGTTATGAGGTAATGGGAAATTTGATCCTATAAGAGGCCGTACAGAAGAAATATTTTGTGAACTGAAAAAAGGAAAACCGCGAGCAGCCTCTTCTCGTAAATGCACAACGATCAAGTGATTTATTGCCATATTTCGTAACATTACCACGAGGACACATGTTTGACAAGCATTCGCGCAATGGCCGCTGATGAGGTAACAGTTGCGTGAATATATGCAACCACGGCACCCGTATGTGATGGATTACCCGGTAATGCTTCTTTCCTAAACTTCGCCACTGCAGCTGCGTCTCTTTTTGTCAGTACAGATAACCTACGATAACTACCTCTTCCAATTGCGGCTGCACCTAAATTCGATGTCGGCTGCGAAGAGAAGACCAACAATTACGCCGCATGTCTAATGTGTTTTACGAATACCATCGCTTTCAGGTTGCATTGTGCATACGTAATTTCCCCATATATGTTTAGTCTTTTAGCAGAATCCGAAGAACGTTTAGCCCTTGGTCATACCGCTTGATATCTCTCGTTCTACCCAAAATTACCATGCCTTAGTATGTTGTTCTCCTACTGTGCCCCGCCTACTGAAAGCTTAGCGAAGTCGTGGTCCTTTTGCATGAAATTCAGATCATTGTTTGGCGAATTAAACGTACCGTGACTGTATCCCATATCATATCATACCATATCAATCAAAGTTTATTTCACCAGAAAAATCTGGATGGTCTTCAGGGCTAAAAGCTGCTCTAGGCAGCTTGACTGAGTCCCTGAAGACCCTTACATAGCCAGCATACAACGTTCAGAGCACATATATGCATATAGGATCACAATTGTAACACACCTACAAACGCACTGTATACAAAGTTTACGTAAGGATCACTAGAAGTTAACATACACAGTTAAAGTAGAATTCGCATCAAATGTTTCATACAGGATAAATATAATCGCACAAGAACTTTTAACTGCAAAAAAACATCAAATTAAAATCCTGTTAATTTAAAAGGTTTCACACACAATAACCGACATCGCGCAACGATGAAAAGACCAAAACAAAAATGCAATAAGTACAGGATAGCCAAAAAAGCCACGCAATCAAGACCTATGCACGCCATTCCAAAGATTAATATGTGACAGCTGTTTACAACATTGATGCGAAGAACTGCTGCCGGTGTGTAGCAGTAGTTAGTTCAGGAAATTCATTTAAAATGGATGGTAAATTGAAGTGGAGTGCCTGTAAGTTGTAGGTTGTCCGGTAGCGAGGAACAGACCATGTTAAGGTATGTCGCGTACGCCTATTAGTGTCATTAGGTGTTAGGTTTGATATAGTTACAAGGAATTCTTTATAAGGGCTGGAAAAGAGGAAGGATCGCAAAATCCGAAATGTGTATAAGTGCTGTACCCGAATGATGCCGTATTCCTGAAACACTGTTTTAGTTGAAGCCAGATAGGAAATGTTTGCAACATGGCGAAGAATCTTCTTTTTGGAAAAGCAAGATTTTATTCAAGTTCTGTTTAGTTGTGGTAGCCCAGACTTAATGTAGGATGCGAATAGTGCGTAATACACTTGAAGTTTTACCTTCGAGGGGAGTAAGCGTTGACATCGTGATAATGCTCCAGTAATTGATGACAGTTTCCTACATAGCTCTTCCACGTGCGAGTTCCAACTAAGGTGAGCAGAAAAGGTAACGCCGAGTATCTTGTGTTCGTTTACTACAGCGATGTTCTGACCTTCATTTACAATATGGCTTAACTGTGGAACTACTGTACTCCTTGCGCGAAACATAATAGCGTTAGTTTTTAGAGGATTAATCTTTATTTCGTTAAGGCTTAGCCACGTGGATAGCTTTGAAACTGTGCTATTACATTGAAATACCAGATCATTTATGTTTGGCCCAGAACATAGTATGCTACTGTCGTCGGCATATATGACAAATTTTGCTGACTTTTCAATATTTACAGGGTGATTGATATACACATTGAACAAGAGGGGTCCCAGAATGCTTCCTTTCGGCACACCTCTTGAAATAGGGTTCATGCATCCCGCCTATCTATCTATCTATCTATCTATCTATCTATCTATCTATCTATCTATCTATCTATCTATCTATCTATCTATCTATCTATCTATCTATCTATCTATCTATCTATCTATCTATCTATCTATCTGCTTAAAATTTGGTGCTCACCTGTGAATCTTGCTCTCCTGCTTACTGCCTGAAGTACACTGTAATTTTGTGACGACACATTTGGCGGGGCCTTAATTGCTGAATGACCTACCGTTGGTTATAGTTGGCAGTTTATTATAGACATGAAACACGCCAACGAGCACAGACAAATTTTGCTGTTACGATTAACAGCGACCTAATGTACGGCACAAATCGTAAATAGAGGTATGGCGTCTGTAATGGTGTTAGCTTGCTAACGTGAGCTATGGTGTTAGGGCTCACTTAACGTCAAGTTGTCAGTAGCATTTATTGTCTCTTGCATTAATATTGTAAGCACTACATATGTACTGCTATACCTAGGAATGTATTAGTCTAGTGTTGATCTACATGCAGGAATGTGCCAACCAACGCCATCCACTGTATGCAGAACTTGCAGCTTAACCTCCACCTTCCTCCCATGAAGCAGGCGTCCTTGAACGACTGCCAAGGTTACATATTATCACCTGCTGTTACTCAGGCGCCAAGGGGCCTACGTGCCTACGGGCCTAGCGTGTCCACGGTGTGTGCACAGGCACTCAATTTGTCTGAAGATGTCGCTGGCCTCGTAACGCGTGACTCAGTACCAAACAATGCGACACTGTCATCTCCTTGCTTACGATTTTACATTGCACCAGTTACCGCATTACATGGGATCAAAACAGGAGCCTTTTCATAAGCGTGATTATCAGAGCCACGCAACCTACGCCAGCAGCGAAATTTTTGAAAAATAATTATATCACACAGCGGATGCTTTCGACATAAAATAATCAGAGGAAATGGCCCCGTAGGACATAGGAGTATCTCTTCCCTCGCTTTTTATATTACTGTGTAGAGTGAAACAAATTCAAGTAATCAGTGACATATTCAAATAACTGCTAATGCAAGGGCTCTTTCCGGCCGTTTTTCTTTCTCTGTGTATAGTAATTATTACATAAGGCACACGCTGCTCGCTTTCGGAGGGAACTACAAATAGTGAATGTCACTGACCAAATGTAAACAAAAAAATCCCACTTAGAACATCTCGTAGAATTAGAGACAGACTCAAAACAGAAAGTGAAAGGAAGCACTTTCAATTAAATTCCACTCATTTAACACTTCAGATCACTTGAAAGAAAGCTTGAAAAGAAACACTAAGAAAAAACACAAGCAAATGACACGAAATCAAGTAGTATGGCATGGAGTCTGTTGAAGCAGGAGAAGCAATCAAATCCAATCCGTGCAACACGTTTAGATAGAAAATGCAGCGCTGAGTAAATTTCAAGAACGTGTCTTGATTTTCGAAACTGTTTGCATATCGATAACGCGACTTCTTGCAACGTATTTTTTGGACTAGAACCTGAAATGCTCTTCAGGCAGGCAGGAATGCCATTCAGTGTCATTAAATCCAACGGCAGCTGCTATCGCAAACTGTTGAGTCGTTGGCACTCTTGCAAAGCCTTACGTATATTCTTACTGCGGCACAAAATGCATTGTCGATTCTAAGTTTTAGCATTCTTAGGCATAAAGTGTTTTGTGTGCGCGGTACCAAGCGGAATTTGGTGCAACGGCGTTTGAAACATTCCTTTTTACCATGTGGGGCGGTATTCTCAATTCAGGCGTAAGTTGAGTGGTAAATAAACCTGAACATTTCAGATTCTCATTACTCTTAAGTGTAGATGGTCCTTCGCAACACGTTCACTTTCACGTGTAGGCGCAGCAACGTGCCACATTTAAATCACTGCTTAGACATTCATAACAATGGTAGTGTTTACTTAACAATGTAAACAATGAAAATGAGCAATTCACGAAACGTTCGTCAAGCACTGTTTTCCAACTAGCTCTTTCTTCATGTTACGTTCTAATATGTGTAAGCTTTAGCCACGCTGTTTGCGCAGATACTGCCCATAAACTTACCCCTATGTAGCGGCCAAATTACACGAGGAGCCACGTGTTAGAAAATTCTCAGTGCGTTTAATTAATGCTTCTGCCCTTGACCGAACGATACATGACTGCTAACTGCCTCCAGAGGCAGCGAACCAAAGCAAATTGCTTAGCCCTCACGGTTCGAGCAGCGAAAACTGCGGAAGACACAGCAGCCCTTCGCTCTCGCGGATATGTGAACTTCGTTCGCAGTTTGTTGCAATTCCATGCTTGGCCAACGAAGCGCGAAGACCGCAGAACTGCTACCGTGTGCAACAATTTCAGAGTCTCGTGATTATCTAATGTTTTTGAAACGTGCCCGCCCTGGGAGTTGCGTGACTGCTAGGGTGCCCGAGAATTCAGATGGGTATTACAAATATACAGCTTGAATGCTTTTGCATGCCAGAGCGCACACTCGTGCTAAACTTCGCAGCATTTTGCATCTCATCAATCCCATACTGCACATATTCTCGAGCTTGTAACTGGCACTACTCTAGGTCTCATTTTAAAAATAACGGACCTATTTATCTATTTTCTACGTGCAACTCGTGTATATGAGTCCTCCAATGGTCAGAATAAAATCAAATATGCTTCTCGGAACACGGGTATTATTGCTAAGAAAATATAATGCCTTCAGTCGCTCTGTGTAGTTGCTCGGGAAGCGCGCCAGACGCAAGCAGTGACGTCTGCGATATAATGCGTCAGTTGCAATGAAAGATACCGTTTCCATTTAGCGCATAATTGCAACTGCTATCGCAGATGATGTTTATTGTTTTAGGAGTTACAATTTCACGTGCGTAGACACAGCAGCGCATTTAACGCTAACACACTTTCTCGATATTATCCAAGTACCTGTGATGTAAGTATCCCTTAATGTCTCGGTCTGCAGCGAGACTCTGCCTCTTTCTGCCATGCTTTTAGTGAAGAAATGACCGAAATTATAAAGACTTTTTCATTCCAAACATGATTATACGGTGACGTTCGGAAATATGTTAGTTGATATCAAGATTCTCGTTCTTAATTTTACCATGAGGGACTCTGCTGGCAAATGTACCAAAAACCGCACTTTGGTCTTGCATATTCACTGATGTGCCAGGTAGCAAAATGGGGTTTTCATTGACAGACGTCATTGCCGTATGAGACTCGGGAAAGGAAGAGGGTCGACTGAAGACCTTATAACGAAATAATGTAAGCCGTGCAAATTACGGTGCAACAGGAGAGAAGCGCACAGTACAAACACCTTATGTCTCAGTTCGCAACCCTCATTTTATTTCTCCATGAGTCGATACAGAATATCTTAGGTGTCGGTCGTTGTAAGTTTGAAAGTTTGTAAGGCGTTACTTATTTCAGTGATACCATTATATTTGCGCGAATAACATAATCCGCACCAATTCTGCAGCCTGCCTTGCGGGTTTCCGCAGAACTCGTTCGCTAATTTTGTAGCGTGTGCTGTATTCATGAAACTGCTACAGGAGGCCATGTTTACTGATTTAATTAATTGATTTCTGGAGTTTTACGTATTAAAACAAGCTGCGATTATGAGAGACGCCGTAGTGGAAGGCCTCGGAAACTTCGAGCACTTGGGGTTCTTTAAGGAGTACTAACATCGCACAGTACACGGGCTTGAACATTTTGCTTCCATCCAAATGCAGCCGCCGCGGCAGGGATTCGATCCCGCGTCCCCTCGGATCAGTACCCGAGTACCATACGCACTAGACCACCGTGGTGTGGCGTTTGCTGATTTAGGGAAACTGCAATAACCGCCGACCCCTTCATCATGGTCTATCTCCGTACAGCTCCCTCGCCAGTCTTGCTTCTTTGTGTGTTTCCTTGCCAGTCCGCTTTGCGTTGTTGAAAGCGTACGATGCTCCTCACGGGGAAAATATCACAAAATCCAGTCACAAGTGAGCATATTTATGACGGAGTATTCAGTGGAAGGCCTGAAATGCGCTATCAGTGGGACCGCCCGAACCCGACCAATAGTACTCAGCTGCTGCGCCCATGTTCAAAAGGCAGGTTTATGAAACCGAAAGAAAGAGAGGAATATTAGTTACAAGGAACTTGCAGCCTGATCTGTAGCTTGCGCCGTGCGTCATTAAAGTGATGCGAGAACACGGAGCTCGACTTATGATGCCTTCTACATTTCCTTACAAATATAGCTATCAGAAACATTTTGGCACTATCACACCGCATCAAACTACGCCGGACTGAAGGCTGAAGTTGCTTTCTCTATGTCGCTCAAGTATTCGTGGTAGTGGCTGACTGAACAACGTGATGATGGCACAGACGTGCAGGGCCTGTTAGACATCCCAAGGAGCGCGGTTCTCGCTTCAAGCATCAGTGCTGCACTCTATACTTTTTGCCAGGAATAGAGTGGACGAATGGCCCTTGGCAAAACCAAGAGGCTTAATTGCCTTGCCCCATAGTCAGCCGAGAAAGTCATGCGGTCTTTGCTAAGCACAATAACTATGAGGCACTTCGGTGCTGAACTACATTTGCATACATACGAGCAGACACATCACACACTGAGTAGTGCATGTGAGTAACATGGACTCACGACTCTTTGCAACGTCTGTTCCCAGCATGTACAGTAGCAACATAAGTATGTACATAGCTCTCGTTCACGATGGCTTGGTTTTGCATCGTTCCTCTTTTGGTTCGCTTATGTTTTCTTTCTCTGAAGCTCATGAAAGTTGCAGTTTTAACTTCTCAGCCTGTTCCAGTCGAGGTGCCGTACAGCGCGTTGACGACGTCAAAATGACTTGTTTCCCCGAGGGTTTAATTAGACAGCGTGTGCTAAATTAGGCGGGACGGTGCGTGCCGTGTTTACGACATGTGCTAGCGCCTACGTGGAACCTCTTTCCGCGTTATTTAACGCCGCCTTTCTGTGCGCGTTTTAGGCTCCACAAAGGTAATATTACACTTATATACGTTTTTCGCTTGGAGGCATTTAATATATTCGTTTCGTTGCCTGCATACTTAACCGTTGCCTAAAAGTGTGCCTTTCGACAACGTTAACTGTTATTTATGCCTGTCTGGTTTCATCTATTCATTGCTTTACCGCTTCGAGGGCACAGAACTTGCACTTATGACAAAGTATTCACCCACAGTTATCATGACGAGTATGCCAAGCGTACTTCTGTGGAAATTATTGGCCTCTGCGCTGGAGTGCTTGCTGCCGCTGACTGTCGCGTATTCTTCAGAGTCCTGGAACTTCCTTATGTACGTGACCACAACCGCCACGCAGCCATCTACATGCATAATAAATTGTCGAGAGACGTGCATCAAAGCCGCGTAACATGCTTGTTATGGAGATACAATTATTGAACAATTTAGACAAAGCGTGACCACGCACTTAAAACGTTGTACCATGCAAGAAAAAAAAAACAAGAATGCAAGATTTAAAGAAGCAGAGAAGCATAAGTAGTGTTTGTGAAATAAAACAATAGCCTAAAGCGTCACTGTCCCAAGTCGTACAAACTATGTGGGCAAGGAAGCCTCGCAGGATGAAGCTCTTGTCCGTACATGATATGAGAGCCAAAATAAGGACGCTGCCTATGTACTTGGACTTCGGGCGAACGTAACAGCAGGGATGGTAAGCTCGAAAGACGTCCCTTCAATTATTAAATAAACATGGCAATTCTAAAATGAGAATAAGAAAGAAAGGTGCGCATATATTCATGTATGGAATAGAACGCAGTGCTCGTTGATGTATCTCTGGCATCTGAAGAGCATTGAAAGGTGGTGTCGTGCTCCTCATGAAAAATTAACTTTGTTCCAATCGAACAGTGAATTCCTCAACTAACTAAGGTGACAAACTTTTACATAACCACACGAGCGTTGAACTTACAGGTTTCATGTTTTGACTTAAGGACTGGATTGTTTATGTAGCGTGCAAGGTTTTCCAGCGCTACGCTCATTCAGAGCGACCTGCATTGGCAGTCATTATTTCTACCTGCACACTATTGTTTCTTATAAAACTAGAGGCTTCCTCTGTTATACAGCATCAATAAAGAATGAAGCGAACATATATTTTCGCGAATAATAAGCAAGACAAGTAGAATGTCCCGAAAAGAGTAGCACCATCATCTTGTCTGCTAATCATACTTTCTAGATACGCGCTAAGTTGAGCTACTGCATAAGAAAATGTTACTCCGAACATGCTGGCCCATTGTTATGACAGCACGGAAACCTCTCTCGTGGCTGAATATTTAACTATGGCTGGGTTCTTTATACGGTAGGGCGCGCGCAGTCAGGGTAGTAGCCTGTCCTCATGAGAAAATGTAATGCAGCCAACGTGAAAGACTAGCGCAGGAAAAGAATAAGGAAGACAGGAAATACAGGAAAGCGGCAAGGAAGACAGGCAGTCGCTTTCCGGCCTTTCTTTCCATTTTCCTGTGGTCCTTTCTATCCTTGGCCGCATTACATTTTTTTTTCGTCAGAACAATGAACCAACTATCCCAGCAACGCGTTTTACTGTCCTCATGGTTGGTTATTTCCCTCATGCTTGCAGGCAAACACTTTGCCTTAAAAACGGTGCTGGTTTCTTAAGGCAAGCGCACACGCCAGAAGCTCCATTTAACAAGTGGTGGATATTTTAGCCTTTTCGTCTTGCAAGCGCATAACCGCAACCTTTCATTAAGTACTCGGGGTCTCGAGACCTCTTGCTGTTTTACTGCTGCCTTTTTTCATCCTGACTTGCAGTCTCCTGGAAGTACTTGCTGCAGTGAAGATAGGAAGACAGACAGCTCAGGGAGGAACGAGCAAAATCTACTTATGGTTAGCGCAACATGCCTTGCATAGCGGAAGGTAGAGATGAGGCCTACTTTCAGCGCTCGAAATGAAGTTCCCATGCGTGAACACCCTCAACGCGCTTCCGTGGTGTCCTGTAGAAATGAGTATGGTAGCGGCAGAAATATTTCGGGGGCTAATATATAAAATAATCGCCATACTATCGTTGTTCTAGGTGCAGGGTGATGCAGAAGACATCTAACTAGGTCCGTGTAGACTTAACATGTAAGCTGTCGCCTGTATTGTGCATCAGAGATTTTCGAGACTTCGTTTCTTTTTCATTCGTTCTTAATGCTGACTATAGACGTAGTTTGTCTATGGCGTCTTGCAGTGGATGCCTTCACGCGCTGCGCTTGATTTACGGTAACGCGAAATTTCGTGTTTCGGCACTTTCATGCTACACAGCACCCAGGTCCACATTTTCCAGCGCTTGCACGCCTGATCAGATAAGTGACTGGTCATGTAAACACACTCGCCAAAGTATTGCACAGCAAAAAAAGAAACGCTCTCGAATAAGATGCTCCGCAGCCCAAGCCGCCGACGCGTCGTTTTTTCACTTATTTTTAGTACCCACAGCACGACAGCATCACAGGGGTGTACAAAGAGTGAAGAGACATAATCAGCCAAACAACTACCCAAACAAAAGTCGCCAAAAGAAGACAATCACTATCAGCAACACAAGTATACATAACACTGAAAAAAGTTGACACGCGGTCATTTGAACAGGGAAGAAAATATTGTGAGACATAATAAAGGTAGAAAGAAGATACATTGTCAGTCAAAGAACCAATCAAAAGTCGCCAGTCAATCATAGACAGGAACATAAATACACATAACACAGAAAAAAAGCGATTGTTCTAAAAGAGAAAAGAAGACATCAGTGGACATAACATTCAATGACAACTGTTCTCTACTGAACACAAGGCCCACATGCACGTGTACTCCAATGAGAGTTTGGCGAAAGTGTCTTATCAATTTAGCTGCATTTGTTCTTCACTTGTATGGGTTAGTTATGCTTGTCATAACTCTCCTCAATGTTTACGGCGCAGCGCTGAGTGTCAATCCTAACGATCAATTTCTGAGATTAAAAGGCCAGTGGTGCGCTAACTGACTTGTAACAAGTGACAAATGTAGCGACAGGACAAGTATAAAGTGCCGACAAGAGCCGCTTTAAGGTGGTGCCTTGCGGTCTGCATCACGGGGGAAAGTGACTAAAGCGCATCGCTCGTGGAGACGGGTTGACCAAGGAGGTTTAAAAAGAAATTTTTTAAAACCTCCTTGGGGTTGAAATTTCGCTCGTGACGCCTGCCTTTACAATCCGGAGTCGTTCAAGGCATGGTTGCATTCGCGTTAGAAAACTAGTATGTCTGTGTCGCCCCGTGTCCATGTTATACATCTGCGTGCTCTGCCACAGTAAGGATGGAAACATATTTCTTGACTGATACGCTGAATCCGAATTCCTAGTGGGAGATTCGTCAGCGAGCTGTGATGATTGCTCCTGTTGGTCTTGTACTATCACAAACAAGCGAACCACAGTGGTCGCAAAGACGCAAACTCGCAAAATATGTTATCCACGACTAGCTATGTGTACGGGCTCTCTGAGTCAATACACCCGCGATGAACGGAAACGCACAGCGGAGGTTACGGAAAAAGGGAGGTTATGTAGTGCTGTCGGCAGCGCCCCTCTAACTGCGCCACTCCACAGAGCTCCGCCCCATCAATACGAAGAGAGTGAGCCAGAAATCCGAAGCGACATAAGCGCTAAGTATATTCGCGCACACTACGTATTTAAAATTATAATTTGTCAATAAAATTTTGAGGGATGTGCAACGCATTGGAACGTGTGTTTAATGCGAAGCCACTGAAGTGGATCAGGAGACGCAGAAAATACCGCAAACAAAAAAAGAAGGAGCCATTTTTCTTGGCATTTAGGTATGTGTTTTAGTTGAACCTCTCATGTATAAAATCAGAGCATAAAGTTTCCTAAAACTATCTATCCACGATGGCTCTAAACAAAGCCGGACTCTTTAGTGCCTCTCAAGAACAGGAAGTATTCGACATTCGCCAATGGTTATTCAATCATACGATAGAATAAGCAATCAATCAGTAAATTCATCAATTGTTAATTAATTAATCCAACAGCTTATTTTCTACTTTCGTCGATGGGGACTCCCCAGTCCACAAGCGGCCAAAAGGAGTTCGAAGTGCCTGCGACCACATAGACAAAGCGTCAAAAGTTTATGCAGCATTATCCTGAACGTTCCATGGTACCTATACCGCCTGCGTTCGAACTTCAGCATTTTTTTTGGTATTTATAACAGCGAATTCTGCCATTTATTTGTAGTGGCTTCAGGAAGGCCCTGTGAGACTGCACATTACATTCCGTCTCAATGGCAATAAAACGCTCACATGTATGGCTGTGGAAAAACAAAACTTATGAATCAAAATATGCGGTTCATTATATGTACTATACGCTTCTGCATATCAAGCTGAGCTGTTTAACAAGTGCGTGGAAGCGGTGTTGTTCTGATTTTGTTTTCAACCTAGCTGCGGGGGCTGTGCTTGGTATACGAACCGCTTTTGGTCCTTTATTTAGAACACGCGAAACTAAGACTGAACACAGAAACGGTTTTTTTTTTTTTCGGACACGTGGATGCACCACTCAGAAAGAGCCGCAACAACAGGTCGCCGAACTTCGCTTCCAAAACACTCTGTTCTTCCATTTAGATCCTTCCTCAAAAACTGCCTGCCTTTCGAACTTATCGCCTTTTCATCCTTGTTTGTGTGAGGCTTAGGCGCAATGGGTCCGAAGAAGCAGGATCGCAGTGTTTGAGAAGGCATTACGAAGGACTAAGAAATGCTGGCGCCTGCTCAAACAACGGCGAATAAAAGTGTTTCGAGGTATTCGAACACAGACAGCCTTCGCAGATTGCACAATAAGTGGATGGACGCAAAATATCTTTTTTTTTCAATTTTTTTTTCTCTGTAAGACCAATAGAATAATACTTCAATGAAAAATTTCCGTAAATTTACAGAAACAAACAAATCAAATAATATGAAAGCACAACACATTGTCAACCACTGCGTAAGCGTGCTGAGGCGGCAAACATGGTAAATGAATTGTGTTTCGTATTGTAAAGCCCATTAATGCTAGGACTGCAGAACGTCGCCTTCTGTTCAAGAAGAAAACACCAAGTCCTGGTACTTACTCTCTCCTCACGTCAGCTTTCGTTTACCCAGTAGCGGCACCGAACTCGAACAATGACGTCTAGGATTAGTGTTTTTTCTCAAGGCGGATAAATGTATTTCTAGAAAATGTAACTTATTCATTTCCCCGAATAAAACTAACGAAATATCTTCAAATATTTAATGTTCCCCCGATACGGTTGACTCTCCATATTTGCGGTTAGAAGCTTAGAGTCCTAAACACAAGTATGTTGATGTATGCTCTTTAGTAGTACAGTTTTTGCAATGACACGATGGAAACACAAATATAAACGGCGCAAGTGGTGACGCAGATGCAACACTAGGGGACGATAGCGCTCACCCTCAGATCAGATATCCGTCGAGATCATCAGAGTAAGATAAAACAAAAGTGCTGCGTTCAGTAGAAAATGACCCTTTTTGCACAACGCAAACCTTCCAGATGCAGATACGATTAGTGTTTTTGCTAATTTCAAGGTACATTGATTGCGCGTGAACGTGGCCCATCTTAGATGACGTGGGATTCCACTTCGAGGGTGCACTTGCCATGTGACGGAGTATTGACTTGGTCAGCCTGGACACCTCGCCGCATTGGTCAAACTCGCCTGTACCAGCAGGTTCAAGAATGTACATTTCGGCCTTTACGACGACGTTTGTTACTCGTAAGGAAAATTGTCAACCATTCTAGCCATGAAGCAGGATTCTCCGCCACATACGGCCAAGTTAGATCGTGATTTGCGGATATCCATAAAACATCGGAAAATGATAGGTGTCATGTTACGGAACAACAAGAGCAGCAGAGCTCAGTCAAGGAACAAACTCATGTTAAGGATATATTAGTAGAAATAAAGAAGAAGAAATGGGCATGGGCATGGCATGTAATGCGAAGACAATTTTTGGTCATAAGGGTAACAGAGCGGTTCCCTAGAGAAGGCAAGCGTGGCAGGGGGTGGTAGAAGTTTAGGTAGAAGTTCGCTAGGATATATTCGTCACAGCTAGCATAGTGCCTAGATAATTGGAAACTGATGGGATAGGCCATTGCCCTTTATTAGGTGTAGACAGGCTGATGGTGATGATGATAAACCATCGGGCGCGAGAAATAAGCACAAGTGTTCACCCGCGAAGCTCGCTCTACCGACTCTCAGTAGGTTTATCATTTAAGATGAGACTATGGAGGTATTGTAACCTCCTAACGCATGGATATTTGTTCATAAGCATCCTTCCGTGTGGGCAAAGAACATCCGTAGTCACTATCCCAAGATTTTACAATTCCAGGCAATATACTCATAGTAAATTTTAAAAATTAGCTTTAAGGTCGCCTCCGGTACAAGTCAAGTCTTTTTATTTGTGTGCATTCGCACAAAGGAGACACAGACCCGACAAATGCACCGGGCGCTGAATCTACGGCAGAGTTCGAAGCATTAAATATTGCTAAACTTAAGGTTTGAATTCCTGCAGCTGAATTTACACTGCGGCACAAGTATTTAGGAGACTACTTATTCCTCATTCGAAGCGGTATGTGCATTGCGCTCACCCTTGCGTCAGAAATGTTAAATTGTGATTCGGCAACAGCAGACTGGCCGCGCACAATAAAGGAGAGTTTGGGAAAGGGAGACAGAAAAGAAATGCAAGGGTGATATGAGGGCAGCGATGCCACACTAGCAGTTGTGCAGTATTTTCTGCATGCCGTAGGTATTTACAGTCTTTCTATGCTTGTGTTGATGACTACTGTATAGGAAGTGAGCGAACGTCATTTTAAGGCACAACGCAGTGAACTAGTCATCACTTTCCGGGCACCAACCCAGGCAAAGCACAGGTGAGTGCTTTGAACTGCACAATGATTTCCGTTGATCTATTAGGTCTTAGGTTACAATGCTAACTTGAAATGGCGGCAGCTCGCCTAAACCTTATTCAACCACAAACAATCTGCTGCACTCCAAGGAACAGAAATTAAAGAAATGTTACCCAGTTGTTAAACAACCACGACTTCTTGCGGCTTAGAACAGGGTCACTGAGTGCGCACTGGTGCTAAGAGCGTTCCCTACAAGATGCTCAAACCTGAGGGTTGACAAAAGAAATGTCAGAAACAGCTTTAGCACTGGAAAAGTGACAAGCTGATGCATTTTATTTCTGCAGTGCCTTCATATGCTCCCAACTTCTTCTTGATAACCGTAAATTAATAACACACATGCCTCCCGGCAGATCCTTTGGTTATCTTTCGGTCATATATGCGCCATATCTAAGCAATGAACATTTCACATTTAAAGACATCGCTCAAGCTCCGCATATCGTAGCGCCTTGTTTAGGCGAGAGCTTACATAATCTGGTATACGAAGCGCAGCGGCACAAAGTAGGCTCAAGTGTAAGCTCCGTTTTCTACACAGTTTACTTGAGCATACATACGCGCTCTCAGCCTTGCGTCGTTCGGGGGTATATCCTTAAAGGAACCCTGAAACCTTTTTAGTAATTTTGTACAAATGCGTTGCACCGATAGCACGAGTCTTTCTCCTCATTAGCGTAACAATATCAGCACTCTGCGTCCAGCGTGTAATTTACTGCAATGTTTTAAATACGCATATCGTGAGAGATCGACGCCACTCGACTCGAAGCGTTTTCAACCGCCCGTTCCCACGGGACATGCGATGGGTCCTACGAAACGCAACCCACGTGACGTCACGAGCACTGAATGGCAGAACGGTATCGTCGCGGCATTTGGCGGCGCACACACGAGTCGCCGGCGCACTATTACAGAGGCTAGTACTGCCGAGGCCAGCGACCTCAGTAAAGACACCTCGGCGCTATGTCGCTACGCAGGGCTCTGCACTGAGGCTGACGTGGGAGGCGCAGTCGTCGCTAGCGCGTACTCCGCAGCTCTTCGAGATGAGGAGGAACAGCAGTGGCTGGTTGATTGAATTGTGGGTTTTAGCGTCCCGAAACAAGCTCTCATTATGAGAGACGCCGTAGTGGAGGGCTCCGAAAATTTAGACCACCTGAGGTTCTTTAACGTGCACTGATATCGCACAGCATACGGGCCTCAACATTTCGCCTCCATCTAAATGCAGCCACAGGGGCTGGGATTCAATCCCGCGACCTTCGGATCAGCAGCCGAGTGCCATAACCACTAGACCACAGTGGCGGGGCAACAGCAGTGGTAAGGAGGAAGGCGACAGAAATAAGCAAGTACCTACCTCAGCGCAGGGTCCTTCGCTTCACTTATGGTGCGAATGATTTCACAATTGAGTTGCTTAATCAATGACACAATGTCAGAAAAACTGGCAGATCCCACTTGCAGTGGGAATGAAGGAAATGCGAGGCACGCATCAGGAACGTAAAATGGATTTGCATTGTTGTCAAGCTATACCGAGTTTGGTACATATGAAGTTAACGAAACGGCGGCAAGAGCACCATGACTGTAGCATGTAAACCATGCCGCTCAGACACGCATGTCATGATTCTAACGTTATGACCTGAAATTACGTTCGTCATGCAGTGGTGTCGTGCCATAGCAATATTGGTATACATCCCATTAACGAAACGAGCGGCATGTAGATCATGTCGCTCATGACACGCATGTCATAATTTTCATGTTAAGACCTGTCATTTATCTTCGTGTGCAGTCATGTTGTGGAATACCAATTTTCGTATGCATCCCATTAACGAAACAGCCAGGAGAGCACCAAGACCGTCGCATGTAAATCATGTTGCTCATGACATGCATGTCACGATTTTCATGTTATGATCTGTCATTTATGATAGTCATGCAGTCGTAGTTGTGCCATAGCAATTTTCGTATATATCCAATTAACGAAACGGCCGCAAGGGCACCAATACTGTGGCATGTAAACCATGCTGCTCATGATACGCGTGTCATGATTCTAATGTTATGACCTGTCATTTACGTTCATCATGCTATCGTGTTGCGCCATAGCAATTTTGGTATACATCCCATTAACGAAATGCGTGGCATGTAAATCATGCCGCCCATGACATGCACGTCATACTTTTCATGTTATGACCTGTCCTTTATGTTCTTCATGCAGTCATGTTGTTGCGTACCAATTTTCCTATATATCCCACTAAAGAAACGGTCAAGAGAGCTCCAAGACCGTGGCATGTAAATCATGTCGCTCATGACATGCATGTCATGATTTTCATGTTATGACCTATCATGTACGTTCGTGATACAGTCATGTTGTGGCATGCCAATTTTCGTATACATCCCGTTAACGAAACGCGTGGCATGTAAATCATGTATCTCATGACATGCATGTCATGATTGTCGTGTTGTGACCTGTCAGTCATGTTCGTTGTCGCATACCAATTTTCGCATACATCCCATTAGCGAAACGGCCAGGAGAGCACCAAGACCACGGCATGTAATTGATGCCGCTCATAACATGCATGTCATGATTTTCATGTTATGACCAGCTATTTATGTTCGTCAGGCAGTCATGTTGTGCCATACCAATTTTCGCATACATCCCATTAGCGAAACGGCCAGGAGAGCACCAAGACCGTGGCATGTAAATCATGCCGCTCATGACATACATGTCACGATTTTCATGTTACGACCTGTCATTTATGTTCGCCATGTAGTCATGCTGTGGCAGAGCAATTTTCGTAAACATCCCATTATCGAAACGGCCAGGAGAGCACAAAATCGTAGGCGGCTAGATGGATTGATAGATACGCTCAACGTCGCCGAAGTTCGCTAAGAAATGCTTCGCATTCAAAAGAACCTTTCAGGGACCCTTTAAGTAAGCAACGTGTGAGAGGATGCTACTACATGCGCGTGCTTTGTGTACGTGGGCTAGTAGAGCAGAACTCATTACTACTTCTCGCCAATATTATAAGCACTGTGGCGCCCAGGATTGAATACTCGCGCGGTATTATCAAAAAATTACAAAATTATACGGCTGGACATATCATATTTGGGCGGAGTTCATCACTTGTGAGTCATGTAGTCACATGCAGCATGCCACTAAATAAAACTAGATAAGCGAACACCATTACCTCATGGTAAACTATTCCGATTGTGGGGAACTGCAGACTGCGGATTCACATATTACAGGTTGTTCACCCTCCTTTGTGGAAGATTATAAACTTTGTTGTTATGTGGGGTTAACGTCCCGAAACCAGCTCTGATTATGAGAGACGCCGTAGTGGAGGGCTCCGGAAATTTCGACCACCTGGGGTTCTTTAACGTACACTGACATCGCACAGCACACGGGCCTCAACATTTCGCCTCCATCGAAATGCAGCCACCGCTGCCGGGATTCGATCCCGCGACCCTAGGATCAGCAGCCGAGTACCATAGCCACTAGACCACCGTGGCGGGGCGAAGACTATAAACCTATGAAATATGCTATAAAATTATTCTTCTATGAGTTGTGTTTGTGGTGTTTTCAGGAAGTGTTCAGGTTTCGGAAACCTAATATAGTTTTATTGCATAGCCTTCAATATTGCTTCTCGAAGCTACCATTAAATTTTTTATTCTGGATTGATTCATCTAGCTTATTTTAGGCCTAGTCCAAGCACCGGTTCTTTCTAACCGACATGCATTGGATTATTTCTTACTTCTCCATTCAGTGGAGGAAGCCTCTTTACCTTTTTTATTCGTTTTTAGGGTGAAGCTGTGCGTCCTTATGAGGAGAGAGACCGGTGCCAGCTCCGGGCTCTAGTTCTCTGCTTTTCGTGGAATACTGAAGCGATCGGTAAGCTTGTGCTTGGCGTAGAGCTCTGGGCTGTCTGTACTAAGTGCATCCTCCTTTTTTGTTTGTTTCTTCGCACGGAGAGAGCGAATAATGAGACGGGAACGCCTCCTTGCTAGCCGCGCCTCTGCGGTCTTCATCAGTCAAAAGTGTATCTCTGTACTTTCGCGGCACACATTAACGTTTTAGCATGGGATATGTTGCTGTGTCGTACAACAACTGCCTCGCTCGAGCACACACACACACACACACACACACACATGGCACACGGCCTTTCCTTATCACGAAGTAAAAGGCTTCAGGGAAGAAACAAAAAACTTATTAACAGTGCGGTACATGGACGTGTCTCTATTATTCCTACACTAGAGCTCTCGGCGAAGTTGATCTCGAGAACATTAAGAACCCCCAGGGCTCATCACAGGCCTGTCGTGAATACGGGCGTGAAATAAATTCCGTTCACTGTGCATGTAGTCTTCCTTTAGGGTGTGTCGCTCAAATAACTACAGGATTCAGCCTTGTCAGCACCTACGTTCTTCAGAATAAGCCTAAGATTAGGTCCTGGTTTAATATTCAAAATTTCGTAGGAGACAAATCTTCGACTAAATGCCCGCAGTGGGAAATCAGTAACCTCGGTGTTACGATAATTGTAGAGAGCTCATAGGAACTATCCCGCCAAGAGCTCGCATTCCTATGGTACAACATTAAAAAAAGGAAAATCTGTTGTACGTTTGTAGCACGTGAAGACACAACTATATCGCTAGTATTTCAATGTTTCTACGGTGGCGTGCCTCAATATCGTTACGTAATTGCAAAGCATTTCTTATCTATCTATCTATCTATCTATCTATCTATCTATCTATCTATCTATCTATCTATCTATCTATCTATCTATCTATCTATCTGTCATCATGATCGTCATCAGCCTATTTTAGGTCCCCTGTAGGACGAAGGCCTCTCCCAACGATTTCCAATTCACGCTATCCCTTTGTTCTATCTATCTATCTATCTATCTATCTATCTATCTATCTATCTATCTATCTATCTATCTATCTATCTATCTGTCCGTCTGTCTGTCTAGTAGCCTACTTGCTCTCCTGGTCTCCTCGTTCACCCCACAGTTTGGTAGGTAGGGTGTAAACTTATCACGAACATGACATCTTTACATCGCTAACGTGATATACTCGCCATTTACGTCATGAGTAATGATACTTCAATCACATGTAGCTCATACACGTAATACTTCGCTGACGTTATACGGGAATGCTCCACAGGTGTTTGAACTTTATAGACCCGAATTTGATAAAAGATCAACTAAATTTGCATATGAAACGCCACAGTACCGGGGATCGAATTCGCAAGTTGGAGCTGTGTCTGAAGTTTTCTGTACCTCATACGGTGAGCTACCTCCAAGATCGAGCAACATTTTTCTTTTTGCGGCTGCCACCGATACGCCGGCTTAAGTAGCTCCGTTATTCAATCTTAACACAAGAGTGCTAGGAGGGTATCAAACGCGGGCCCTCGAGGTGACAACGAAGCATGCTACCACTAGGTAAAAGGTCAGTTGCGCTTCTGATATGTATAAGCACTATCACAGCAATCTCCTGCTACCATTTGGTATGCGTTTATCCAAATTTGGACGAACCTTTGAATACTCGAACGAACGGCGCTTATGACAGCACATCAACGCAGCATGGCCACATTTTTTTCGTTGGCAAAAAAAAAATGGCAGATCCCACGTGCAGTGGCAATCAAGGAAATGCGAAGCACGCATAAGGAACGTAAAATGGATTTGCATTGTTGCCTCGCTATACCGAGCTTGGTGCATATGAAGTTAACGAAACGGCCACAAGAGCACCAAGACTGTGGCATGTAAACCATGCCGCTCATACACGCATGTCATGATTCTAACGTTATGACTTGTCACTTACGTTCGTCATGCAGTCCTGTTGTGCCATAACAGTTTTGGTATACATCCCTTTAAGGAAACGAGTGGCATGTAGATCATACCGCTGATGACATGCATATCACGATTTTCATGTTATGACCAGTAATTTATGATCGTCATGCAGTCATGTTGTGCCAAACCAATTTTCGCATAGGCTCCGTGCAGTCGAGTTTTCCATGTGGAACATCAGCGCCAGAATGCACCGCCTGGCGGAGAGAAGAAGCAAATTTTGGCAGACTGTGACAGGGAAATACGCCAGGCCTGCGTGGAACCGCAGGACAGTGACAGCGTAAGCTCGAGCAGCGACCTTCTTAGAGGCCATTTTAATATGGTTGAGGAAACTATAGTGGCAAGTAGGGGTGGGTAGGTATCCCCTGCGCCATACCTCTTCTCAATTCGCCAAGTAAGGGAAGTACCCAGTACGCAATAATTACGGCGGTATTGTAACGTGGAAATCTGTATAACTGCAGATCTTAGAGATGCGCCGTACCATTGAGTAGCTGCCGAGCTGTTGACGTTCCTGGTTAGGCCTCGTTAAGCCTACTCGTAAGTGGATGCTCATGCACTTTGCACAAAGACGTTGATCGTGCTCGCTAACGCTTGGCTCCAAGGAATTCATCATATGTAATGTCCATGCTTACTGCTTCGTAAGACACTGATTCCCACCCACAGTGCGTGGGTTCTGCAGGGCATTTCTCTTTAATGCCCCAGAACCTATTCTAGATTTCTTTATGAAGTCTTTAACGCCATTATAATCATTCTCTAGGCTGAAATCAGGTTTGCTCTGGTTAATGAACCCATATAGCTTGAATTTCGTCATTTTTCTGTTCCTTAAACCTGTTTGTTTGCAAGGAAGGATATATCCAGTGAAAAGTAGATAACTTGAAACGGCATCATTGATCCGGAGGTCCCCACGCAAGTTCTCGCTCAAGGTCAGCCTCTTAATCTACCCTCAGCCTTCCACATATTTTGTTACCAAACCAAACTCGTTTATTTTATAATAAAAGTAAACAGATTACAAGCACTTCTCGGACCTGTAGCCAAAGGCTAGTTAAAAGTCCGAAAAGAGGAGTGCATAGGGCATTCTGACACAGCAAGGCATGGAACAAAACAACTGTAGTAATTTTGCAAGAAAAAGAAACGAAACATATCTCAGCGTTGATTTCTCAATCAAGAGAAAGTAATTAAGTGATGCAAGAACTAAGATACATGAGAGTGCCGAAGAACAAAGTCAGGGGTACAAACAGATGGAATGATACGATAAATTGACATGTTCAGGAAAGATAGAGGTAAGGAAAGGCAGGGAGGTTAACCAAACGCGCGTCCGGTTTGCTACCGTGCACTGGGGAAAGGGCATGTTCAGGAAAACACTCAGTACAAAGGTCCTAAAAGTACCAATATCTGTAAAACAAAATTAGTATACACGACATGTCATTGAAGAACTGTCTGCAAAAGACGTTCTTCATTGAACGCTAATGACTTTAGAGTTTGATCAAGTATATTGAGGTCTCGAGCCAAGACAAGCGTTTAGTGGCGTTACATTTCTGAGATATATGCGCGAGAATCCTTGCATTCACACTGTCTGGACACTGCGATATATAGGCCTTTTTAAAGGGCATGATTCTCCGTGGAATCGCCGCATAATTTCGTTAGGCCGCTTGAAAGAGTTCCAGTTGTTCCTTTACGCCCACATTAAGACATATTTCTCGAGGCGTTCGCATTCATTGAGCGTATCTAGTGTCATTAGTAGGGCGTACTTGCTGGAGGAACTAAGAATTGCTGATTACCGAAGTTCCTGCAGGAAATTGAAAATCTTGGTATTTCCTGAATTCCTAGGCGACGAAAAGTAGCAGCCGGCTGGAACGATATTTATTCTTGACTGCCAATGAGGGGCGCAAAGGTTCCTTTACTGATGGGTGCCATTTTCTTGCTCTGTACATCAATACGTGTTACGATAAGTACTAAGAGGCAAAAGCGTATTCATATACTTCTCTATTTGTTGACTTCACCTCACGATGTGCCGTTTAGCTGAAGGAGAGAAAATACACTTATTTGGCCTTCAATGCTTCCACCAAGAGACTTGACGGCGTTGCAAACATGAAAATAAAATACGTCTCAAGCATTTAATTTGCACTTAACAACAATTAAAGTGAACTGCACTTCGCAGTATCCGAAGGAATGCTGATAATCAGCAGTGACGCTTGGTAATCTCGACCGAAGCAACTAGCATGCAGGCGAACGACGGCGCTCTAGGTGCGCAGTTTGGAGCGTTATAATGCAATGCTCTCGCTTGTAAGCGGGAATGGATGTGAATGCACAAATAAAACGTGCTGTACAGAGAAAGAGAACAAGGTGGTCCCAAGCTGGACTAAGAAGTCCTGACAGTGCACTGTACCCGGACCTCTACCATGCTCGCCTGCACTGATAATGCGGCGTCCGCCGCCGGAATCCATACCGCGTTCTTCGAGTCGGATGTCAGGCACCATAACCACTAGACGACCGCGGAGGAGCGATACACGAGTGCTCAGATTGGCGCCAAATTTCGCCGGACAGCTCCTCGCCGGCCTTCTACGCACTAGGCAAGAGCGCTTCGGATAGACTCGTTAACACGTGGGAATTAACCGGAACTATCCAGTGACAAGACAGGCTCTGTGCTTCCACGTATTCTGCTGGCGGGGGACGCTTGGAGAAACGACGAGGTTTCCCTATAGGCAGGCGCAGGAACAACAGCCCAACTATTTCGTGGACATACGAATACGAACATTTGTGATCATTCACCCACGTGATTGACAATCGGTATTGTCTGTATTGTCTGTATGTCATGAAAGAGACGAATAGAAGAAGAAGAAGAAGAAGAAGAAGAAGAAGGAGAGCGTGCTCACTCTTGCGTTACCTTAGATTCAGTGCCGTACGTCGTTCCTGAATGCTATCAGATTCCACTCTTGAAGGCGAAGTTCAAGACCCGTCCAAAAAGTCGAATTTCTTTCTTTTTTGCTAGCTTGGCTTCTTCCTGCCATTTGCACATCTCTAATTATCCAACACCTCAGTGCTCTCGTCATTTCTGCTGGCGTGGGAAGCAGGTATGAAAAAAACAAAAGAAAATGTAATATATGTGCACTTATGTTTCGGCACAACTTCCATGAGAGATTGAGCTGTTACAAGGCGGCGTTTTGAGGATGTGTACTCCCGCTTAATGAATCAAGGTTAGATAGGTACATCAGAGCTTCATGACAAAGCCAAGAATGTTTCGGTGTGTCACCAAGTAGACTATGGCTGTGCAGGCACCGCATGGGACGCTTCAAGTATAAAGGGTGGCGGCATTATGGAACATATATGCAAATGCAAGGTTTATTTCCAACATGAGATTAAAGTCTAATTAGAGCACTATGAATTTGGTTTAGCATAGTGCGACACGCAGAAATAGCCCCATCATGAAGAGCTTTGAAGGGACAAGCTGCAGGTATGCATTTATTTCTGCGTCCTTGCAGATACGAAATTGCCTCGATGTACTTCTCAAGTTTAAGACTGCAAGAGCAGGTTCAAGATTGCGGCCACTCCGAGATACAGCCCTTAAACCTGCTACTGCTACTATTTGAAGAGGGTTGCCATTTGGCCCCTCGCTTGCATAAGGACGACTGCGACGCTATCTGAGAATCATGTAGAGA
Organism: Hyalomma asiaticum; assembly: GCA_013339685.2. NCBI lineage: Eukaryota > Metazoa > Arthropoda > Arachnida > Ixodida > Ixodidae > Hyalomma > Hyalomma asiaticum. Next base: position 60,001,114 of record CM023482.1, read on the forward strand.
GCTCGTCACGGAGCACTCTAGGTATTAAGCAATAGCACCGCTTCCCTGTCTTCACTGAAGCCTAATATTGTACTTGACAGGGTAGGCTGTAGCGCTGTCTCAGAAACCCTGCTGCTGTTGCTTCTCTCTCTGTGATGTCGAAATGAAGTTTCAAGCTGCTCTTACTTTCAGACAGGCCATCTTTTTTATTTACAGCGTTGGGAACATAGCGTCTATGTAGTATTCGGATATCCGCGGTACCGCTTGCCTTTGCCTAAATTTAAGGGGACGAGTTGTACTCAATGGGAAACACATCAATCCACACCTGTATATATAGTATACATTGTGTTATACTATTTGTTCTCATATATGCTAAGCTTAAATAATAACCTGTTCTGCTTTGAACGAATACAAGATTTTTGCTCTTATCTGGCATGCGTTTAAGAGATACCCCTGCATATTTCATGTATTTAAATGTTAAATGACATTCGGACAAGTCTCCTTGCATGAAACCTTACATATCAACTCGCATATGGTAAAACAGCTAGCGTAATCTTGGAATAAAAAAGTTCACTCTTCTCGCATGCTCAATAACATGAATAAAATGCATGCATGAATTCGCAAATGTGTTAAGGCAGCAGACATACCACGAGCAACCGTATCACAGTGCCTAAAGTAAAAGGCTATGCGTATAAATGACCGCTGGAGTCGGCTGACACGAATATAGCCGGTTCTTTTATATTACTTCCGATGACGGCCACCTCGTAAGCGTAAAAGCGGCGCAACACTTGTGGTGTCTACTATTTTGGTCCAACTGTGTCCGGAGAGCTGAAACAGTCATGGAGTGCCGGAGGGCCAGCCCAAAGGGTGTGGAATTTGCGCGGGATAGCAAACTGCGTATGTGAAAAAAAAAGGACCCAGACAAGCACTGAATTAACAAGAACTGTTAGTTTAGCGCTTGTTCGTGTCTTTCTGCATCCGGTGGTGCGTCCTTGTTGCACTGTTTAAAAAAAATGAACGTAAACCAACTCGCCAAGCTTTGCAGTGTTATAAAATTACCGGGTGAATGAGAGTGGAACAAGGATTGAACGACTGCATGCTTGCACAGTGAAACACAGATTTGCCAACGTGTACTGTTCGTCCAGCCGCGTAAAGTGTCCTCCCTTCCGAAAATCATCTGCCACGTTGTGTACTGTGTCAGCCCTGAATGTCGTTGTGGTCGTTCTCCTACACTGCTGAAGAAGCCATTCAGCCGGAATATCCTTTCTCCTCCCTTCCAGCGTCTGTGCGGAAGGAGGAACTTCAAGAATGCACGCTGCCTGGCAAGGGCTCCTCTCGCGAAGAATCTGGAAACGTTTACCCTTCCACTCCAACTCCCGTCTACCTCTCTCGTTCCTCTCGTAAACCACGGATCCTCAAAATGCACCACACTGTCCAAGTCTCCTTCTCTGTTTGGCTGTGAAGGTCATCTCCCCTGGGCGACCACGACTTCGCTTGAACTAGCGCGGATGCCTCACTCTGTAACAGCTAGCGCAAGTTGATCGGCTGAGCAATGTTTCAGACATTGTTCTTTATTTCTCGTTGTTTACATTTAGTGCATTCTGTTGCTATTTTACTTTTCCATTTCGGAAAGATTGAATATCTCGGCATGCTACCGGAAATTACTCTTCAACAATGCGGCGTTTACGTGATATCCAGGGTGCGAAATTTTTATGCTCATTCTTTGAATGAATCGTGGCTGCAGGTACGCTGCAATAATCATTTCTTGATAGCAAATTTGAGGCCAGTAATTTTTACGCGCACGGTCGCCCGTGATCTGGCGTACGTATCTTTTTGAAATTCCTACCTATGCTTTTTTATTGTGCAAAACATTTTATAATGTCATCTATCGCCCAACACAAGAAATATTATTTAGATATTTCACTTTCAGTTCAGTTGCAGCCTATTAGTGCATGCAAAAAGATACAGCACACCTATATACAAGCAAGGGTGCTCAAGTAAAAATACTATACACGGGACCCTCTGCTATAAAATAAGACAATATTTAACTATACGTAAATCAGTAGAACAGTCACAGCTGGCTAAACAGCAAAGAATGTTTAAACAAGAAATGAACTAATAAGCACTCAATACAACCACAGTCGAAACACATATATTAAAACAAATATAACATCCGCGAAAAGTTAGAAAATGTAAGTACGCAACTAAAAACCAGAAGAAAGTAAAGCAGAGGAAACACGCGGAAATACTAACAAAAACCATTAAAGAATTTGAAGTCAAAAGAAAGCATTTCTATGAAACTTTGAAATGTGAAAAAGTTGTCACAAGTGCACAATTTGAAAACTTAATAGCGGCAAACAGAGATGTTTTTTTTTACCGTAGTTAGTCCGAACAGGTGGTAACAAATAATTACCTTTATAAGCAAATCTGGTGGAGCTAGTATTTCTAGGGGACGTACTTTCAATGTATTCAAAGAATATCAAGGAAATAATCAGTACATAAAACATGATGGATAACTTGTATTGAAGTAACTTTTAAAAGCACAAAATGCTGTGCTCATTAAGTGTACTGTGAGCAGTAGAACGCGAAGAACGGTAATTATAATGCTTATTGCTTGATTTTGTATATGTTGGACTGGCTGAAGATAACGATGATGCGTATTACCCCAAGCCAATATGATAATGAATGAACGCAAAGTAGTGGGATAACAACGGTCGTGAGGAAAAATACTGGCACGTCTTGATAAGCGCACGAACACCAAAACTGACTTCTTAATTTGATCGTGAAGGTGAAACTTCAAATAGGCGTCTGATGTAACTCCTAAAGATACAGCAGTCATTCGATCACTGGAATACAATGGTTACCCAGTGTAAGGGAGGGAGGATTAATTATAGGCTTTTGATAGGAATTAAATACCACTAGTTTTAAATGAATTATTGAGGAGTTCGTTGTCGTAACACCGTTTCTTTCAGTGGGCTAGCGCCATATTTAACTTATTTATTGAAGAAGACACAGATTTATCAGGTGCAGATACAGTCGTATCGCCTGAGCGCGAAATGCAGTGGCATAAATCAGTGACGTCAGCCATATCATTATATAAATAAAGAAAAAGAGCTGTCCAATATCGAATCCTGTGGTACTCCTTGGTTAATTTTTTTCAGGAGGGGCACGTGTAAAAAAAAATAAACGTCCCATCAAAGACGTAATGCGATTCGAGGCTATATTTTGTGAGGTTCATGCAACCCATCAGGAAAAAAAAAAACCAGGACTGCGCTGAGTACGCAGCACGTAAGCTGATATTCCTGCGTGCTCTTATTCTCCTTTTACGGTCTTGCATCTCCTCACCACTTCTTCTTTCTCTTCCATTTATTTTTCTGCTTCCTTTTTGTCCTCACCGTGGTCGTATATATACATGCTCTTTTATTTCAATGTCGTCGCCTTGTTTTCTTTTTCCTCGTCGTCTTTTTGGTGCACTTCCTCCTGTTTTTTGATATCGTCGTCTTCTGATTAGTGAACACCCTCTTAGTACTCTTCTATTTCTTGGGAATCTTTTCCTCTTTTTTGCAGCAGTCATGGTCTTCTTCTGATTCCTTGTCGTGGCCGACTCCCTATTCTTCTGCTTTATGTTGTTGTTGTTGTTGTGGCCTATATAGTTGGCACATACCCACGAGGGGGATTGGCCACACTACAAGTAATGATGTAAAGAGCAGGAAAATAAAAAGTGCTTTATGTTCCTTGTCATCGTCTCCTTCGCTTTCTTACATTCTTTTTCTTGTCAGGGTCCAAGCACCCACAGCCGACGTTCGACGACATACGATGTCCTTAAGATGTCATCCTACAATTTCGTGGCTGTTGCTTAGGACACAATATACTCAACCATGTGTTCAAAGTAAGGGATGTGTGTACTAACAGTTTTGAACTGGGCTGATATTGGCACGGGCTTGAAATGTTTCTAACATTTTGAGCGATATCTGTTATGGACAGATGCGGTGGGTGACGGCGGACACATCTCGACAAAAACTGACGTTCTAACGAGCCTGCAGCGGCTGACGCTGTAGAATTGGAGCGGATACGCCCAGTAATATGGCATACTAAAATAACACACATTGTCGGAAAATTCCTTCTTCGGTGCTTACACAGCAGGCGCCATTACTGATTGTCAACCCAGTTAACAAAGCGCAAGCCTTATACGCTTCCTCAAGCGCGAAAAGCGACTAGCGTTATTAAGAATGGTACTAAAATTTTGATGACATCAAACAAGCTCTTCGAGCTCGTTTACTATACGACAGCATTTGCATACGAATATATGGTTGACTATTACACATAAGTTGTCACACTAATAACCTCCGCCACGGTGGTCTAGTGGCTATGGTACTCGGCTGTTGATCCGAGGGTCGCGGGATCGAATCCTGGCTGAGGAGGCTGCGTATTGACGGAGGGGAAATATTGAGGCCCGACTACTGCACGGTGCTAGTGCTCATTAAATAACCCCAGGTGGTCTAAATTTTCGGAGCGCTTCACTACGGTGTATCTTATAATGAAATCGTGGTTTTGAAATGTAAAACCCTTGAAATCAATCAATGAGCATTAACAACGCTTTACGCTTCTCATTTGCATTGCAATAAACAGTAATATAGCGACGTACGACGTATACGTGCCTTCTTCGGCCAGCAATACGCATACATTCGCAAGACGTGAGAGAATATATTAAAACTTGCAGCTTATGTAAAATATCAATTGATGTAAAATATCAATTACGCAATCCTAAATCAATTTAAAGGGAACATCGTATTACATTGATGTGATGGCAAGTAAAGTGAGAGATATGTAGTGCAACATGTAGTACAGGCAAGATATGAACAAAAGCCGATTTGTTCTACTGCGAGCGTACTTTGAGAAAGTATCTATCCCGAAGATCAGCTCGCCAGTATAAATATTCCATAAAAGTAACATGCCTGAATCAGTCTTATTGACGCTTACGTGCCCACGAATTTGCCGGTATCTGTCTTAACGTATTTACAATGATACAGGTGAAACTACACGAGTTTCACCTGTGGTTACACCGCAGTGTGACCACAGGCAAAACGATAAACCATGGATACTTTGGCATGATTGCAACTTTACCTTTGCTTTCCTGGTGTTCCCAAAGCGCACGGTTATTCGGCTTGATTTTCCTCTTCTGAAAGTGCCCGATCCCTTTAATCCAATGTTTTCGCTTCTGCTGTGATCACCATGGCTTCCCCTCAGCTCCTTTTTGCTCTGACGTCTCGAAAGCTGAGAATTTCTTATGGAATACCAGAGTGAGCCGAACGCCATCCTTGGAGATGAAGCGCACTTCTGTCCGCGTGCAGTGCCCTACATGAGCCTCAATTTCTCTTTCTATAGTCCTTCTTCTCTGAACCTCAGTGTAGTTTAGCAAACTGGTCCCTAGCCTAGTTAACTTGTCTCCCACTTCCCTTTGCACTTTCTCTCTCTCTCTTCTTCAGGAGACTTTCCTTCTCTTTTATCTAGTTTTTTCTGCATATGCGCCCTATTCTAATCATTGGAAGTTGCTTACCTGTCAACTTTCCAAATTTGTAAGAGAAACTTGAGAATTCTGAGCTTTGGTTTGCTCGAGAAGTACACTGTGCCTCATGGCGTTGAGAAAAAAGTAAAAGGAGGTGTGGTTCTAAAATGATCTGGCCTTGAGAATCCGAGATTCCCTAAAAACATTGGAGGAGAGTCCGCTAGTTTCTGTCCTCTTCACTACCAAGTAAAAAGAATAGATGTGGAAAGCACCATACGGCTAACGTTTAGTGTCCTGCATTGCACTAATGGTGTCCTGATAACAACGGTGTCGTAAGTGCAAATGTATGACTGAGTGATGCCAGTTACGCTGCGGAACGGTTTTTACGTCAGCTTCGGCACAGTATAGCACTGTATTGCGGTGAAGGATACTAAAAGGTGGACGGGGCAGTCGCTGTCAGTAGAGACGGCACATTTCATATGCTATATTAATGTGATAGCATTAAGGAGCTCTTTCTGCAGAACGGCACAAGTAGATCGCGGCGCAGGCGCCGGCCGCTGGGCGTGGATAAACTTACCCCAACCACCCCTACCACGCAGGGAGCCCTCCGACATGACTGAGATGCACTAGCGAAGCAAACTGAACTTCTGAAAGAAATATCCACCCTAAAAGTTGCAAACTACGGTTTCACTATGTCAGGGATTTAGTGACACTCTTCGTTTAGAAGGGGTTGAGGGGACAACAACCCATCCCACGAGTATTAAGTTAGATTCCACGGGCTGACAGGCGACAGGTTCATCGCCCGATAGTGCGCGAGCAAACGGGCAGGAGACGGAGACGCCGGTACTTACAACAAGAACGGCTCAAATTTATTGTCGCAAAACCACACGAGACAATGGGACATGCACTCGAGGTACAACTTATCCAAGTGACTTGACGCGACACACGAAGAATACCACATGGGATCGGCAGGAAATATACTCGCGACAATACACTCTTGAACCATACGCGGACATATTGTAACGCGTCATGGCTGGGGCATTGAAGGGAGAAGGAGACGACGTGTCGTGCGTTGAAGAGCACAGAACAAGGCCAGTGCTGAACTCTCTTCCTCGGCTCTCATCGATCGCCTGTAAATAAAGCCACCTCTTCGTAACTTTTCTTAACAATTGGGCTGGAGGTGCTGGGTAAATTGCGGCTGGCTGACGAGGATGGCTGAAGCGGGGCTCGTATCTTGACTCTGGGTAGAGATTACACTGCGCCCTCGGTGGTGAGGGAGGACTGTAGTTGTACCCTTCGGCGCCAGTTGCAGCAATATCCACATCACGAGATGGAACCGGTATTGGGGGTGCATAATGAGGTAGCGAGTGCCCATGCCTGGTGAGCTCTTTCCGTACAATTTCGCGTACCGTCGACGTGAGGTCAGAGGACGTGCAATCATCAACACTTGCAATTGTTGACACATTCAGCAGCCTACCGAACTTAGGCGTGATGCACCGCATCTTCAGTCTCGAACGTGCGGCAATGCCGCATTACATCAGCCTCTGTACCAGTTACAACTGCGAGTCGGCCTAGTTGGCACAGATCCATTTTTTCAGAAACGTTTAGCGCACAAACATACAACGACGAAACACTGCTTTCGTGGAAGCAGAGCACTGCTTCGTGGAAGCAAAGCACTGCTTGGCAGTGCTCCCAAAACCCCGAATTTCAGGGCACGAGCAAAAATAAAGGTACGTTCATAGAACTAATCAGGAAAAAGAAAAAAAAATCTGACACTTTCTTCATTATTGCTCACACATCTTCCAAATGTAAACAGACTTTTGTGGCATTGGCTGCCCACAAAAGGTGCATTGCAAAATCTGCTTCCGCCTTGCCTTTCCTTGTAGGCACCAGTATACTGCCGTGACGATAAAACATAGATCGCTGATGTTTGACGATAAAAAAGAGGAGGTTGCTTCAAATAACGCAGCAGCCTAAATATCCGCAGGAATTCAACTCGTTTGTCAACAGCGGCCGAAAATTTTCGTTAACCCCTGGCATACCTTTTACGGAAGCATTATGTCTATTAAATGTTATGTGATCACATTGCCTTCACGGCAATGAGAGACCAGCCGTAGATTATGCATCATTGCACAACCAATGGAAATGACATCGTTATTTGCAAAGACGCAGCTGTAATCTTCCACAAGAAGGACGTGCTTCAGAGCTGGCGTCGAAGAGGCTTAATGATGTCAACCATTCAACGAAACACAATGTATCTCTTTTCGTGGAGCGTATTTTGATGCTTTCCTCTATGCTTCATGTTCCGTTGTATGTGGCCTCTCATACCAGATGCTAAAACATGTGTTTTTCTCTTCTTTTCTCCTTTTTCCTCGTGGACTTCAACATACGAGTGATGTATTCCGAGTCATTAAGTAGTTGTTCATCTTTTACCGCCCCCTCCCCGCCTTTCTGCATACAGTTTGTTTAGGATACCGGTATTTCATAAATAAATAAATAAATAAATAAATAAATAAATAAATAAATAAATAAATAAATACCTCTCAAGAAGAAGTACTTTTTTCTCACTACATGTCAACTCCTTTAATCTTCAGCATTAAGCGTCAACATGAACCTAAAATGAGCCACCGAATGAAGCTAATGCCGTCATAGCAATGGATAGTTTTTTTTTTTGCACGTATACGCAGGTGACTGCCGTTGGAAAACTTGTGTAAATAATAGTTCCACGTCATAATGGAAAAAGAAACACAGGTTCATTCTTCCACCTTATTGATTTTGCAACTCCGATACACTTGTCACCCAGCTGAAGAATAACAAGAGTAAGCGAACTTACGAAAAGGTATCTCCTTATTGGCTGTTAAAGCTCTTTCCGTGACTGTGTGCTCCTGGGATGTCTGGGACGGCAGACGGGGTTTGGGTGTTGCTTGTACGAACTGTGGAATAGCACACATTTGTTGAAGTAGCGGAAGTTTGGGGTTTCCGCGGCCCTCTCAGCACGCGTATATATATATAGTGTGCCGCAATGGTGTTCGGTGTTCACGGAATCTAGGCTGTTTTAGCATCTGCAGTCATACAACTCTGCATGATTTAGCTAGTGCGCACCAGTAGCATCATTGCTCAGAAACATGCGGTGAATGTTTCGGCGAGGGTATGTTATGTGTAGATGCCGTGCTAATTCATGTGACCGGGATGATAAAATGTTTACGAAAGCGCCTTCATAAACCCACCACATCTAAGTGACTATAAGCTGGTTCCCCAAAATCAAAGTTGGGAAGGGATGATTCGGCTTACTAGGTTTCACTCGCTTCGGGGCTTCCGCAGCTGTTTATTCTGCAAACGTGAGCAGTCGTTCCCTTCATAACAGCTCCCATAGTTATTTTCCTTCCCCGTATGACCGTGCCATGTAAATCCTAATACCAGTTTAGGACTCTCGCGTGGCGAATATATCTCAGTGTAGACGCGTTGTTATTAGCTGTGCATTTTGTCCGAGGTTATTTCACTCATTCATCCTTAAGCTGAAAGTATTTTTTTTTTCGCAAAGGAGCTAAATTGCCCTTAAACACAGCGCAGACACCGCCTTGCTTGCTCTCAGTACAATTGCACGGCGCGTGAACATGTTCACGAGCCCATCAGGGACCTTTGTTTCTGAGAGGAAATGCTGTTAAGCGAGCTTATAGTGGGCGTCCTATGCCACGACATACGTTTTGCCGCCGCGTTTAAAGCTGTACACTTGCTAAAGGCATATTGATGCTGAAGCCTGATGCCGCCAGCATGGTGCCACCACTGCTCCGTCAGCGATCGTGTGGGAGGAGAGATGGGTTGAGACTTGGAGAAAGAATAATATAGGAGGGAAACTCCGGGCCTGTGCCAGCGCCTGCGCTAGTCGCGATTTTACCTTGGCCTAGAACGAAACGAGCAGGTTCGTACGTGCTACTGCGGGTCGGCGGACGTAGGAGCAGTGCACCTGAGGGAAAAGCAATGAAGTATTCTTTTAAAGACGATACCCTTTCTTGGGCTGCCTGAACGTAAAAAAATTCTCAGATCACACGTGCAGTGGGAGTCAAGGAAATACGAAGCACGCATCAGGAACGTGAAACGGATCTGCATTGTTGTCTCGCTATACAGATATTGGTGCATATGAAGTCAACAAAACGGCCGCAAGAGCCCGATGTCAGTCATGACACGCATGTCATGATTTTAATGTTATGGCCTCTCATTACAGTCGTCGTGAAGTCAAGTTGTGGCACACCAATTTTCGTGTACATCCCAATAACGAAACGGCCAGGAGAGCACCAAGACCGTGGCACGGAAATCCTGCCGCTCATGACATGCATGCCATGATTTTCATCTTATGACCTGCCATTTATGTCGCCATGCAGTCATGCTGTGGCATACCAATTTTCGTACACATCCCATTAAGGAAACGGCCAAGAGAGCACGAAGTCCTAGGTAGCTAGCTAGCTAGCTAGCTAGCTAGCTAGATAGATAGATACGACCAAAGTCGCCGAAGTTGCCTAAGAAATGCTTCGAATTTAAAAATTTAAGAAATGCCTGTCAACCGGGTGGTCAAAACTAACCTAGCTACTAGCACTGGCGGCCCAGGGTTATACACGTCAACTGTATACCGCGAAAAGAAACCGCAGGACCTATTTGAGGCAATATATATGAAAATAAGGGTGATTAGCAGAGTTCATTTAATTAAGAATGCACATTGGTCTGGTTTTTACCTTAGTAAATTAAAAAAAAGCGAGTTAGAAAATGTGTCGAAGGACGCCAAAGTAATATGTCCCAACACATGGCGCCAGATCAGGCCGAACGCGGGAAATTTGAACTGAATTAAGCAAAACCTCCACTGCATCCCTCATTAGAGGGGCAAGAGGGGAGAGGAAAAGCGTGAAGGGTGGGAGGGAGCAGCAGAGAGGGTGTCACGTATCATGGGTAGCAGAAGACTATTGTCTTTCGAAGTCATTCGATACCGGCCGCGGCGGTCGCATTTTCGATGGAGGCGAAAATGCCAGTGGCCCGTGTACTGTGCGTTGTCAGTGCACGTTAAAGAACCCCAGGTGGCCTAAATTTCCGGAGCCCTCCACTACGGCCTTTCTCTCCTCTCTATCTCTTTCACTCCCTTTCCCCCACCCCCACGGACGCTTAGCCATGCTCCCTACATGGGCTGCAGAAATTAGCGTCCTTTCATTACCGAACCACAATCATCATCATCATCATCAATCAAGTCATTTTGCAGCGACGCAGGCAGATACGGGGCCATTTTTCCCGTTGTACACAACAGAGACTCTCCCGTAGTCGCGCGCAGCCGCGGACGGGTCTCCCGCGGTGTTTTGTGCGAAATTTCGGTACTGGCATGCGAGGCGGCGCATTTACGGCGCCCGCCGTCGCGCTTCCACGTTACGTTATCACGGCGGTGATGATGACGAACTGGGCCTTCTAAATTATTGCTCCAACATTAGTTCAGGTGAGGGGTTGCTGTTTACGCAGGTTCTCATCACCTGAACGCTATGTATTCCCCTTTATAAATAGCGGACGAAGCGGCCGCCGGTTAGTTCCGAGTGCCAGGACGACTTCCGCGTCAATAGGCCCTAAGAGGGACCATGCTATATTTGCGGAACGTTACGTTGGCAGCGACATTTCAGTTAATTGCCTACTTGAAATGTTCTGGAATATTTAATATTTAGGCTGCTTTTCAGTTCTAGACAACGTGGTAGACAGTCTATGCCGAGAGCTTTCAAGACAGCGTTCAGCTCGAGTCGTGCAAGTAAAGGAACGGCTGCGGGAAGATTCATCCCTCCCATCGACAGGAGACAGCTAAGGAAAATAAGGAAAATCCTTACTTAAACAAACATTAATTATTTAACCAAACATGATAAAAAAATTGAAGCAGCTTGACTGACCTAACCTTGCAAAGACAGATACAACAGCTGGGCTGGTGCCGTCACTTTGCTTAGCGGTGTATTGCCAATAAACTGCGCGGCGTGCGTTGCACTGCGTCGTATTTCAGAGTTGTCATCACATTCTTACTGTCTTACTCGTCTTCTTTGTACTTCAACTAAACGGTCACTATTGCTCATGATGTCACTGTAATGATGTCATTATCACGTGTTACTGTTATTATCACTACCGTGGAGGTGTAGGTTAGAAGCAATGATGTCGGTAGCTGGTAGAGAACAAGCTCGGGCCTGTTTCTCCTTCTGCGCAACACGGGACTGGTATTTCATTCTTTCCTTGCAGTGAAGAATCAAGGGCCAGCGTAGTTTGGTGAGGGCTAAACACGGGTCCGCTAGTGCCTTCTACTCAACACAAGATAATCGTTTCTGTCTTTATCTTTCTCTCTCTGCCTGCCTCTCTTTCTTTGTCTTTCTTGCTCGCTCCCACTTGCTGTTTCTCTCGCCCATAGCAGGTTCTGTTACAGCGGGCACTACAATGCAGTCATATATTTCCGTAAATGCATGCTCTGCAAGCGCGTGTGTACAGCCTATTGGTTGTGACGCTCTCTTTCCGACTTCGGGTACCGGGGTTAGAATCATACCTAGCAAACTTACTTTCTTTTATTTCATTAATTCTTTTATGCTGAAACTGAGAACAACGACGGCGATTACCATGGATAAACCTGGAAACGGCACAGCTCAGCTGTTGGAACAGTGCATAACACAATCTGGCGTATTTTCCACGGAGGTGTCGCACAGTAAGGGAAACTCTGTCTCAGACATCGCTTCAATAGTGCCGTTTCAGCGGGAGCGCTGATGGTCATGAATTGACGGCTGTGATTATATCATCCCTAAAACGAAGCGGTCGTCTTGCTTTCCTAGCCACTTCAGTCTACAAGGTCATTCGAGAAAATCTACAACACTTTTATCACTTTCCTTTCTTCATCGGCCAAATGTCGCCATAACAAATTTCTAGTCGCATTTCGCGATAGTCCTGAAGAAAGCTGTGCCAATCTCAGAAAAGTTGTGCATCTCTAATGGCTGCACAATGAACTTTGAAAACTTGCCTTGGCATACTGCCCTAGAACTAAAATCGGACGCTAGAGTGATTGCGCCAGTACACTTAAAAAAGACAACCACATAAATGTGCTTGTCTGCACCAAGCTCTACAGAAGAACCCGAATGAGGGGCATGCTAAATGCCTTCCTCCTCATAGCGCGAAAGGTGCAATGCTTCCTGGAAACACTCTAAGAGGATCTCTAAGGAGGATTCATGGTGCCCAGTAAATGCAAGGAGACGAAACATGAAGCAGAAAATGAAAATTATATTACACCGGAAAGCTTTGCACTAAGTGCCCCTGGACAAACGTGCCATTAAGGGTCTCTCTAAGCATTTCCGTGCGCCTGCAGCAAATATTTCTTGCTCCCATGAAGAAGACAGCAAATAGGCGACAGTAAACTTAAGTGATCGCCGCGAGTGCAAGGGAAAAGCAAACAACTGCAGGCACAAGCATGGGAAATGAAAGGCGCAATCTCCTGCTGGGAGCCAGCGATGAGCGAAGAAAATATGACGGTGTAAATAAAAAGCGAGATGCTCCCACACATTAGGCGGATAGACCACGTCCGTGAAAGGTGCCCCGACCGTGGGTGTTAATACTAGCAATGACCGGTGAACCAAGAAGGTGTAGTAGGAGGTGAACCATTGCAAAATCAGTAAACTTATTCGAGTCATCTACATGGAGCATGTGTCTTGTAACGAGCACACAAGGCAACTTACTAATTGTGTTAAGTAAAGCCTCCTGGTTTGCAAAGTATTTTTCAACAAATACTCCCGGTAATGTTAGAACTTGACACTGCGCTTTTAATTCCTACCTGTGGTACTGCGCATCAGTGTGGGGAGACACCACACTTAAATGCCTACATAATTTTACATTAAGGCAGGAAAAGGCACTATGGGATAATGGCCCGTTTCTGGAACATAAGGATCCACTTTTTTCTGTTAGCATAAAATCATAAACTCGGACAAAATTTACATTCAGAAATACTTTACATCACTGTACTCAACTCGGAGCCATAAGATTTATTATCTAGCGAGCTTAAGAAAATCTACAACGTTGTGTGATTTTAGGTGCCAATCACCTCGTGAGAATCCTTTTTGTCGCACAGATTATAGTACAGAGAGGGTTCTACACACAATGCTGCTTACGTCGAGTGCATACTGTGCACGAGATACTGTATGCACGAGTGCATACTGTGCGCGAGAACAAAGAGACAGAAGGAAATATTTGGTCTTAGTAGAGGGAAAAGAAAAGCTTTGTGCACGTTAAGTGAACCCTCTTCATCTAACTAAGCTGAAATATCTCATTGGTTCTACTGCTATCATGCTAAAATATTTGAATATTGTTTTTATAAGCTATCTAACACCTGCCTCGATGCATTTTATTGTGTTATTGCTCGTCTTTATTACTTTATTACCCAAGTTATTTTACACGGACACCCTGCCAAGCAGTCGAGCGTGCTTTTGAATCTGGAAATTGAAAAGAAATACTTCCTTGCATGCTCATTTCTCTCTTAGGTGTTTTGCTGTATGGTGCCTATGTACAGGTGGCAGGCGCTGTGTCAAACGGCGACAACGCAGCTTTTTCTCTTGCCATCCATTTTGGTTCTGTTGTGTTTATGAAGGAAGAAACTAGAAGACTCGTTATGCTCTTATTCTTCTTTGTGGCTCTTTTTCCGTTTGTGCGTTTGCTGTTCCCAGCTTTGCTATCATGATGATGGGATAGCCGCCTCTAACGTAGCCTACCTTTTTATGTTTTCACATTTAAATAAACAAAATAAGTAAAATATTATTTGAGTGACGGATTGAAGCTTCAGGGGAGTTCGACCATGCGGGTGCGTTCGCTCTCCTTTTCTCCCCATCAGCGCACAAGAATGTACAGAGAGGGGAGTGGCGAAAAAGTGGTAAGAAGCTACAGCAGCGCGCTTGATGACACCAACAGCTTCTGCTCTGTGTCCTTTGGGCGTACTCGCGCTTCCCGAATGCTCACACTCATGGCGTCAGAGTCATGGCGGTGACATGCCAGCGCTCCACAGCGTCCGCGGTGACTGCGTCCGCGAATAAGCCAATGGTAGTCGTCCCTCTACGTACGTAGACGATGCTGGCATATTGACGTCAACGGGTGCAAGAAGAACGGGCGCACTTAAGAACTTATATACCAAAATTAATTTGCGAATTCTCAGCTGCATACAATTTAATAATATTTGGCTAACCTCTTCAGAGGAACCTTCACGTGCCATTGGCAGCGCTTTCTTGCTATGTTAGAAAGTGTTGCGGGCCCCCAGAAGAGTGCATTATATAGCTTTGCTCGCCTTCACCTGAGTGTCTCCTTACCCACTGTAGTTCCGTGAATGTGCACAAGGCGCAATAGAAAACATTGCCATGCGAGGTTGTTTCCCCCGATGAGTACAAGCTTCGTGCCATGATTTTGACTCCAGCAGCAGTCTTATTCGAGAACATTATACGTCGTTTTGACATATCAGGATGGTTATTGTTGAGCTGGTGTGAGAGCAACTATAACTTTCTGTTGTGCTGCGCTATACATCCAGCAAATGTCCCTTTTGTACATTCACAGGCTCTTGTCGGCATACGGCGGAGAACTTTGCGTTCACTACTTCCCACAATATTTATTTTCATTAAATCAGCCTTTGTGGTTGCGCTATACGTGGGTAGCTAAAATTCAAGGTTGATTTCGGTGCCCGGTACGCCGTGTTCAGGCACCGAGAGAGGCCCGTTATTTCAGCAATCTATGCCACGCATTACAAGTTCGTCAGAAAGGTATTGGTCCAATTGGGCGGTCAATTTCGAATGTGTCCTCATTTTCGCACATTTTACTTTTCCTTCGTTTAGAAACCATGACTTTACAACTACTGCGGCTGTGGTGGCAATCCTTGAGCTTCTTCATGATGCAACCTTTAATAGTGTATTGTCTGTTGATTGATTTGCCGTGCCGGGCTTTGCCTTAGACACCGCAGTGGAGGACTCCAGAAGTTTTGAGCACGTGGCGTTCTTTAACGTGCACGCACCTCACACACTACATGGGCCTCAAAATTTCGCCTTTTTTGAAACGCGAAATGCAGCCGCCGCGGCAGGTAGGCGATCCCGCGACCTTCGGATCAGCAGCCGGATTCCATAGCCAGTGGACCACCGTGGAGGACCTAGCGAAGTGTTAATGCTCCTTATCTATTTTAGTAAACAAACTACTTTTACGCAGTGTCATATGTTATGGGTTAGCGTGCACTGCATGGTTAGGACACAGTAAGAGTGCGAATTTGGAGAAGAGATATTGTTATCTCATTATCCCAAAAAGGACTGTGGAAAGCAAAGCGAGCAAGCAGCTAAAGCAAAACTGCTAAAACTAGGGGTGCTAACACTACCTCAATCTTGTGTAAGCTATTGTAAATAGATGTATGCTCATTTAGAAAGCACGGAGCTTGAGTAATAAAACCTATTAGAGCAGCCAAATATATTAGCAAGTGGAAAGAATGGCGTCAAGAAAATTCAGATTTTTACACTCCGTATGCACAGCTAATAAATTGTCTTGAAGGTGCACTTTACTCGAGGAGCATCTGCTAAGCGAATAATTGCGCATTATTCTCGACCCATTAGCGCAATGAGCAGCGTTGATTTCCCCTAAAATGGCCTGGAACCACCTCAAGTGCTTGGTTTTGACAACAGCTTGGTGAGTATTGAAAGGTTGTCAGAAATTCACAGCCGAAAGGATCATTCAAGAACATTTGTTAGGAGCGAAGATATTGCGACCGAAAAACCTCTTCCCATTTCGGAATAGTATCCATGGAGCTCTTGTGGGCGGTGTCGAAGGAGGTCCCCCGCCTACCGCGTTACGTCACCAGGCTTCAGCGTCGTATAAGAGTGGCTGATTTCGAATTAGCACTTGTCGCGACTACCGGGAGCTGTTGGAAGCACACACTTGTGGCCCCCTGCTAGCCAAGCCCCGGGGCACGGTCGCGTGCCCTCGCGATCACTGCTTTTTTTTTATCCCGCGAAGCTTTGTTTCCGATCACCACAGACATTTAGGCTATGAGGTGTGCGTGTTTACTTTGTCGGTGGGATGCTTGTCTTCAATGTTGCACAACGTCAGAATAGAATGCGTAACTACAAACAATAATCCACGCTCTCCTGCTCCCAAAGTTAATTAATGGTAGATTAGTGTTGTAGACAGAGTGATCATTATGTTGGGTTAGAACACGTGACTACTAACACTGGAATGGGAGAACTTCGGGACTCGAACTCCTAGGTACTACGGGTTAATGTGTGATAAGATGCATTGAGCTGCCATAAGGTGGGTTCATTAACTTAAAGTGTTAATACACGCTAATGTGCAGCAGTTCAGTTTTAACAGCGAAGCTGTTAGAGCTATTGGTGAATCTGGGAAATCAGCAGGAAACTCTAGGAGGCTATGTAATGCAAGCATTACAGTGCGAACCTGTAGTAAAGCCAATTTGAGCTTCTTAAAACTAGTTTGGTAAGGCGTAATTAAGCTCTCTGATTCCGTCGACCCTAACAGCGATTGGTTTAACAGAACCTGCATAAAGAATATTTGAAAACGAGTAACAATCACGAACTGGGACAAGTTCGGGAATCCTCGATTGATAAATACCCACGGAACCCTCGGAAATCCTGCCTGTTTTGCAAGAACGGTTTCGAAATAGCACCATAACAACCACAGTTGATGTGCAACAACCTCAACCGGATCTTGCTCTTCTACAACTTTGGGCAAAGCGACGTCAAGCACAAGTGTATGCGTCGAGAAACCCTGACATACTTGGCGGCCGTGCACGCGCTAACCAGAAGCGGCGAAGGCACGCCGACACGAAAAAAACTCTCTCGAAGACGGTGGTACGAATGGTGCGAAAACCTTGGATCCGGAATTGGGAACAGAGCACTTTGACGTACTTTCCGATCAATGGAACGCGGACACAAGCACCATGATCCAGCAGCAAGCGTTAGGTTAGCGACGCAAAGTACTCTAAGGGAGTTTGCTCTACACGCTGCTAGAGCTTGTTTTCCAAAATACGATCATGTGTCAACCATGACCTTCTCTGAACATGATGAGTCCAACCCCAGTGCTATGTCAGTTATATCGGGCCCGTTCACCATGGGCGAACTCATAGCGGCGATTGAAATGTCCAGGCAACGAACGACACCAGGATGGCATTCCTTATGAGGTTTTCAAGAACATGGACGGGGCAGCGCTTGACTCACTCCTAGAGGCTATTAATACCGTATGGTGGAATGGTATTGTCCCGCCTGATTGGAAGCTCTCAGTTCTTCTCCCGATACTAAAGACAGGAAAACCTCCAAATAATCTGCAATCTTTACGGCCGATCTCACTAACCCCAACTATTTGCAAGCTCGCTGAAAATATGCTAGATACACGTGTCTCCTGATGGCTTGAACGGAACAAGAAATACCTTCCTGCAGAAATTGGATTTCTTTCGTACTTCCGAACTGAAGGCGGACTTTCCATATTATCGGACGATGGGGTGCAAGTTTCACCACACAGTCACGCACTGCGTACAGTAATAGCCACAGATATAACGAATGCTTATCATAATATCGACCACGAGCCCCGCCACGGTGGTCTAGTGGCTAAGGTACTCGGCTGCTGATCCGAGGGTCGCGGGATCGAATCCCGGCCGCGGCGGCTGCATTTCGATGGAGGCGAAATGTTGAGGCCCGTGTGCTGTGCGATGTCAGTGCACGTTAAAGAACCCCAGGTGGTCGAAATTTCCGGAGCCCTCCACTACGGCGTCTCTCATAATCAGAACTGGTTTTGGGACGTTAAACCCCACAAAACAACAACAACAATATCGACCACGAAACTATCATCGCCAACCTCATGGAATTGGGGCTTCCGCGTAGGGTCATAAACTTCATCTATTCATTCCTTCGTAATCGCACCTTTGCGATAAGAGTAGATGGAAAGCAAGAAGGGTGCTTCACATCGAACAGAGTAGTCCCACAGGCTTCGGTCTTGGCTCCGTTCTATTCAACATTGCTCTCGTACCTCTTTTTTGTCAACTACACCAAATTCCGGATGTTAAGTTGTTAATGTACCATTACAATGTTATTTTGTGGTCCCTACATAAAGACATTTCAAAACAATCTCAACCTTATTCTGAGCGCAACCACACGACACATCCACACACACACCCACACACCCAGGCATCAACCACGCACAGCGCTCACTTCCAACTGAATTTATTCAACGCACGAAGGCTGAATATATACATGTGGCACATGCGCGCATACATCATGTGAAGCCAACACACACAATCAACATATACATCTCCTTCTTGCTCTTTCTATCTTATAGTCTTGATCTTATGAACTGCAGTTCACTAGGAAACAGATAGCGACGGGGTGCTTACACAGTGGTCCTTATCTTTTTCAATGTAGAAAGCCTCCAACACTTCACGTGCAGTTTTTCTTTTGCTTCTGCCCAGAATCTTAGTCTCGGAGAATCCTGCGTCACAGCCACACATTATACAAGGCGCAACCAGGTGCGCATACTTATCATCTCGTTTGATTAATTTTTGGGCGTGTTCCCTTAAGCGGTCATTAACACACCTTTCGGTTTTACCGATGTACACCTGGCCGCAGGATAGGGGTATCGAGTACACAACCCCCGTGGAACACTTTTTGAGAAAAGGCCTCTCATGCTTCTTCTCGCAGTCGCGCTTTTTGCTCACGCAAATGCGTTGGCACAACTTCCCGATTTTCTCGGGCGCCGAAAAGACCATCGGTACACCGTGCCTACCCGCGACTTTCTTGAAATTGTGCGAGAGTTTATGGATATATGGCACAACTTGTGGCCTAATCCTTGAGTGCTGGGTAGCAATCGACGCTTCCCTTGTTCCACGTTTTAACTTCTGCAGCAGTGATTCGACAACGGCTGTGATGACCGATCGAGGGAAGCCTGCAGCCTCTAATCGGCTAACCTGATTGTGAAAACTACGTTCTATGCTGTGTGGGCAGGACCTCCTCAGCGCCGATTCCAAGCAGAGAGAGGCTACGCCCCTCTTGACAATTTTTGAGTGGGCAGAGTCGTACGGCAACAGCTCCTTCTTAGCGCGGGGATGATAAAACCAACAAAAGGGCTCATCGTTCCACGTGAGGCTCAAATATAAAAATTGCAGACAAGCTTCTTGCGGTATTTCGACCGTGAAAGATAGACCTCGTCCTAGTCTTTTAAAGACGTTTAAAATAGCTTCAGGGGATGTAAGGTCTCCCTGTAAAAGAATTAAAAAATCGTCAACGTGTCTAAAAACTTTCACAACGTCCCCCCCTTTAAAAGCATTATCCAAGTCCCCATCAACTTCAGCTAAAAAGATATCGCAGAGAACCGGCGCGACACACGAACCAATGCAGATTCCCTGTCGTTGAAGATAGGGCTTTTCGTCAAAGGTTATAAAAGTAACATTGAGGTAAAATTCTAAAAGCGATAAGAAATTGTCAACGGTAATTCCTGAGTCATTGATAAAAGAAACGTCGCCATTCGTTTCGATGCAGGATTTTACAGATGCAAGAAGCTTGTCATGTGGAACAGAATAATACAAATCTGCTACATCCACTGAGAAGGCGTTGCAAGTACCACTGTGAGACCGCAAAAAATCGCACACATCACTAGATCCCTTAGTACGGAAGGGATCATTCACTGCAAGCTTTTTAAGCTTGCTCTGCAGAAATCTACTAACATTAATTTGCCAGGATCCCCCTTCACTAACAATAGTACGAAAGGGTATACCAGGTTTGTGTGTTTTAGCGGAGAAAAAGAGGTTAAGGTTGTTCCCTTTGCTATTCTCTATTTCCCTGGCTAACACCGTAAGCCCAAGATTCTTGCAGAAACCAACAAACTTCGACTTAACGCGTGTCTCACCCTTCTTAACTGCACGGAAGTTCTTCTTAATAGCCTCTAGAGCGTTTTCGTTAAACGCTCCCTCAGGTATGACAACAAAGCAACCTTCTTTGTCTGCTAGCATTAATTTTAATTTGTTGTCTTTGAAATACGACACAACGTTATTTAATCGTTATTTAATAAAAATCGTTATTTATTTAAACGTTATTTAATAAAAATTAATCAAACGAGATGATAAGTATGCGCACCTGGTTGCACATTGTATAATGTGTGGCTGTGACGCAGGATTCTCCGAGACTAAGATTCTGGGCAGAAGCAAAAGAAAAACTGCACGTGAAGTGTTGGAGGCTTTCTACATTGAAAAAGATAAGGACCACTGTGTAAGCACCCCGTCGCTATCTCTGTTTCCTAGTGAACTGCAGTTCATAAGATCAAGACTATAAGATAGAAAGAGCAAGAAGGAAATGTATATGTTGATTGTGTGTGTTGGCTTCACATGATGTATGCGCGCATGTGCCACATGTATATATTCAGCCTTCGTGCGTTGAATAAATTCAGTTGGAAGTGAGCGCTGTGCGTGGTTGATGCCTGGGTGTGTGGGTGTGTGTGTGGATGTGTCGTGTGGTTGCGCTCAGAATAATGTTTAGATATGTTCTACCAACTAGCCCAACAACACGTTCTTTTAGAGTACAAAACAATCTCGACAGCTTCAAGAAGCCCTTGATGTCGTGTACAGCTACGTTCGGCAAGCTGGGATTGATATCTCCACACAAACATCTAGCTATGTTGTGGTTCCCAATAAAGCCGGACGCAAAAAGCTCATTCCATGCACATTTACACTTAGAGGTGGCGTGACTACGATCCCAGAAGCTTCAGAGATCCGCGTGCTCAGCCTTGATATTCACCGATCCGGCAGTGCTGCACACTGGCTCCGCAAAATTAGACACAGTTCCATACCAATGCTCGATCTCACTCGACGCATTGCTTCAATATCCGCTGGAGCTCGACGTATCGTACGTGCCGCCTTGCAGCCACGGATTTTGTACCAAGCGCAATTTCAACGCCTCACTTTGGCTCAGTTGGCACAATTGAAGACAATAAATCGTGATGCTGTGCGCACCGTTGCTTCGCTACCTCGAATCACACCAGTGCCAATTCTGCAGGAACATGATCAGTTAAACACAATTGCACAACTGATGTCGCAGCGTGCACAAGCACGTGAAATAAAAAAAGAACAGCTGGTTCCGGTTGTCGCCGCTTTGCATGCACATTTTCAGCGTGGCTCTCGAATAGAAAATGCGACTGAACCAATGCCTCCCTCGGAATTTACTCGCATCACGACTAATACAACAACGAGATTACGGCGAAAATACTGGTGCGAACAAGGCAGTAGGTTCTACATGCGCTGATTCTTGCACAGTATATACAGCTACTGCTATTCTACCTGACGGTGGTACGGCGTCCTTCCTCAGTTCTACGCATCCCTTCATCAGCGTTCACCAATGTTATACATCTAAAGAAGCCAGTGCTCTGGTAATGAAACATCAAGCCAATCATGACGCTCCGAAAGATGCCATCTCTAAGCTAACTACGCTTGAGCGACTAGATATTTTCACCGACTCTCTAGCGGCTATGCAAAAACTTAAATAAGTGCACAAGGCAAAGGAAATCTGCGAAGCCATACACACCATGAATCGCACAACTACTACGTGCGTCAAGGTACACTGGGTGCAAGGACATGCTGGCAACCCTCACAACATTGCTGCCGACCATTGCACACTGTCCTCCTAATCCACATTGCCCATCCATTACCCTCCCACCACAACCCCTCACCTCCATTTGCGCCCGTAAGACCTTTCTCCGGCAGGACACAAGTGCTCTTATCCCACCGTATGTCTGCTCCCTCCCCCATCACCTTACTACGGCGGAGGAAGTTGTGCTTAGCAGTCTTCGGGCCGGGGTGCCCCTTACACCGGTAGTAATCTCTGCGTGGAACTGGTCTACGATACCACTTGGTGATACGTGTCCGTATTTTTCTGTTCCCGTGACGGACGCCGAAGCGCACCATCTTTTATGGGCATGCACAGGACTCTATCGGGAGCGCTCTCCGCTACAGTGCCTCTACTAGTTATGATCGTTGGATACAACACAGCATATACCACAAAACACTACTTAATTTCATACACAACGCAGGACTTCAACCACACAATTACATGGCCCACTATAAACTCTACCAGGGCGAATCCATTTGGCAATAAAGAACAATAGGACTAAATAACGGAAGTGTAGTTCAGCCAGGAATAATTAAGCCATGATTAAGTAATTCAAGACTGATTATGCAATGACAAGTCAAGTCTGAGCAAGGTAAGGCTATTACAGAACCAGTTAGGTAGAGAAGCATATTTGAATACTAATTGAGCCAGAAACCAAATAATTTAAGTCTAATTAACAAAACGCAAATTAGATGAAGTCAACTTGTGTTTATACATAATTAGGTTACGCCCTATTTCGCGAAGCTTAAAAAGGTATGCTTGTTAAGGTTAATTTAACTAGGGCAGTCATAATTATTCCAATTCTAAAGCCAGATCTAATTAAATGAAGACTAATCGAAGCCTAATTAGGCCAAAAATAAAGGCTTGATCCTTTTAGTCCTCACCAATCCAGCTTAGTCAACCCAAACCGGCTGTAATAATTCTCAATACGCCTTAATCACTTAGTGTACTGTAATCCGCTCTAATATGCCATAGTCAACATTACTGCAGTTTAATCTGTCTTAATCTACCCTAATGCGCATCAACCAGCACTAATGCCGCAAGTGCACTCTAACCCGTCTGAGTCCCTTATCCACCTTATCCAAGAAAAATTTTGTGATGGACTTTCAGTCATGGTGGCAATTTCGAGTCCTAGAATATGGTGCTTTGGTGCATCATAGGGCATAAACTCATATACAACTTCTGATCAATGATTGATTAATGTTTCTGAATTGTTTATTATTTCTTACAGGCTACTGGCCCGCATTTGTTGGCTCCGTGGGAAACCACAGTTATGGCCAGTATGGCACCGCCCGTGTTCGTCTCGACGACGCCGAGGCAGTCCGAGGCCACTCTCATTTGTGAGGCTTGCTCATTAACAAATACATTTTTACATATTTTCTGGAACTATTTTGCGTAGGCGCTTAGAACGCAAACAAAAGCGAGTGCATGGCAAGCGAGTGCTTCCGGTTAAAAAGCTCACGCTGTGGAGGGCCCGTACACGGGCGTGGCAGGCGCAAGGCCATTGGGTTAATTAAAGTCTGCCATCGTCCAATAGCAGCGATGTATGCTCTACGACGAAACAAAGCATATCCATGGAGAGTATGGGGAAGCTCCTTTTGATGGAAGCTTCCGCTTGTGAACGCTGCGGTTCATGGATGACTACATCATTTGGCTGAGGTGTTTACTACAGTGTACGCCAGCCGTAGAATGTGTTTTTGCACTGAGCCCGCGAGTGGTTCAAGATACCTTCAAATGGTATTGGAAGTGGGAGCACAAAATTTTTTTTCTGATGTTTTATTTCAGCAAAGGACATAAAGGGTGCTAACGTTTTCAGTGTACACAGTTGCCGAAGCGAGGGAGAAAAACTTGCTTTTAACTCTGATATTTTCTTTGTGTGAGGATTCGCGCATGCTTAGCATGGTTCACAATAATTTTTGTCAATCCTATTCCATATACAGAACTGGTATTTGGGGATAAGGTATTTGACTGAATTGTTCCCTGATCATCCGAAACGACAACGCGCATTCAAAAAGAAATATCTGTGGCCCCATAAAGCAACGCCTTTACCACCAAAAACACCACCCACATTCCAAAAGTACCTCCAGAGGAGAGAATGAGGGCAAGATTGGCCTGAGGTCCCTTGTACCAGGGATTCTGACCTAAGCAGTTGTGAAATTCCCAAACAAAACGTCTTGCCGGCTATGCTGCTCTGTTCTTTTTTCTCTTATGAATGACAGCTCGCCTAGCAGAACTTATGCTAGAGAAGCGACGGAAATATATGCCTCCATATTTTTTGTTATCTCTACAAAGTTGACAGGCGGATTAGACTTTCCTTTTCGCCTTGTGTAGCATTTGTACATGGCATGTCTTTCAGT
Source organism: Hyalomma asiaticum (assembly GCA_013339685.2). NCBI lineage: Eukaryota > Metazoa > Arthropoda > Arachnida > Ixodida > Ixodidae > Hyalomma > Hyalomma asiaticum. Next base: position 60,025,605 of record CM023482.1, read on the forward strand.
AATTATAGTGGGAAGCAGTGTTGACGTAGGTCGCAGCCTTACTTAACGTTTGCTTTAACCAGAGTTCACAAAAAGATGGGTCCTACTCATCCCAACTTTTTTTGAGAACAAGCGTATGGTCCGGCATACTGCAAGTTCGACATACGGCAAGTAAGCTGAGCAACGGAATACCGTTGCTCAGCTTACTTGCCGGTTCCGATAAAGCGAGTTTCTCATACCAGAGCCAACTTTACAGTGACTTTCATGGAATGAAGGTAATCACAGTATGCTGGTAAACTGAGGGTTCCCGTTGGACGAACCTACCCTGTCACACGTTTGAGCTCACAGAGCCCTCAGTGCTGACGCATTGGCAGTGTTAGACAGCATACCCAGGGGAAATTACGAAGGTTCGCTCGGAGATGTTCACCTCGAGTCTCGAGCCTAAGCATGTTTAAGTATGCGTGAAGTCTGTTTTCGTCCTCTGCAACGTCGTATCCAGGCACTGAGAAGTTACCTGTAATTTTAGATGCGCCTTATCTGCCTTATACGCAGGGCGTCCATAAAAGTATTTCGAGCGAAGTGGTACTTCGCAGTGTGTCCCGCAAAACCACTTTCACGGCAGAATGTCCGCTACCGTAATGATGACGTCACTCTTTCACACAGCAGCTTTACTGTTCTGGTCGGTTGTACTGAAAGAAAGAGCTGTCTTAACAAACCGGCAAATGAATACATGTCAGTGAATACATGTCAGTGGATCGTGCGCGAACATTATAGAATCTTTTTCTGCGGAACACAGACAGGCAAGCCGAAGGGCGACCTATCGAACAAGGTTAAAGATAGAGTTTGGCTACAATTATTACGCCCAATTTCTTATGGACGAAAATGTCTAGATGAAGGAAAAACTCAGGGTGAATCGCTGTCAGAAAGGTTGCGTAATTTGTCAGTTGAGTTTACTCTAGAATAAGAGCCAAGGCAAGTTTTGCTTCTGTTATGCTAAGGTGAACACGTTCACTTTCGTTCAACTTTTACCACTGCGTGTCCATTACTTCGTTACAAGGTCTTCCCTATAACAGGCTTTCTTTGACGATATCTCACCAGTATGGCTCATACGTTACATGAGAAGCAGCACTCACATGAATTTATCGATTGCATTATCTCAGTAACTATACATTGTGGCACCTCCACCACCCGCACCACCTCCTGCACCTCCACCACTTGTAAAGCAGTGGTAATAACGCCGTTTTATTAAGCCTTGAGGATACAAAGAATGGCTGACCCCAACGCACAGATCTTACTCTAGATGACAACCCACCACAGATGAAGATGAAGAAACCAAGGTGATGATGAGTATGCGCACATGAAGTAGAAGTGCCTAATGATTGCCCACAATATATATGTTGTAATGAAGAGAGACAGACACAGCGCCTTTGCTGCAGGCCTCTTCTTCCTCTGCTTCTCTTGTCCTGCGTTCCTACCTCGAGCGCCCTAGGCACGGTGGGCTCTTTACTGTTACACATGACACTAGGCCACGCTACGTGCCTAAGGACCTGGAAAAATTTCTCCGGCGGGCGGCACTGGCTGTGCCGCGCTGGGCGGTCTTGGCCTCGGCGCGATCTGACTTTGCAAACTGCGAAGAAGTCCTCCGGGGGTCTGCATTGGCTGTGCCACACAGGTCGGCGCGGGACTGCAAGTTCCTCAAGACTCGTCCGGTGGGCAGCATTGGCTGTGCGATGGTCGCCGTCGTAGGAATGGGCCATCATACATCTTGGTTTGCGAAGCTGTCCAGGCCACTTCCGACGGGCGGCATTGGCTTCGCCGTGATGGCCGTCGAGTGATTCGGCCCCGCTGCAACTTCGTTTCAAAAGTTAGCGACGACACCACCGATGGGCGATACTCGCTCTGTCGCAGCGGTTTAGGATGATGGCCACGCTGCGACTTGACACTGAGAGCAGCTAGGCATGTTTCTGGCAAACCGTATTGCAGGTGCCATTGTAATTTCATTGTTTTTTCTTCATGCTACTCTTCCGTGGCAGACGCGAAGCTCGCAGAGGTGGAGGATCTCGACCCTTAACCGCCATGTGCCGTGGTAAGCGAGTTCGATCATGCCGAGTCGCACGGCCGTGGGGTCGTCTTCCGGATACCCGCGACGAATAGACGAGCTTGCGTTTCTGTAGGTGGCGCCGCTGGCAGTTCGACAGCGTTTACGCTGGCGGGTCCCCAGCGCAGCTCGAACTGGCGGATTTAGACACATCACGTGCAACAGGCCCTTCCTGGCCTTCTTGGCTGACAGCGGCAGGAACAGCACGAGGCTTGGTTTGTACGAGCTTGCCGTTGATGACATTGACATCAAAGCACCTCGGCGAGGTGTTGCCCAGCAAAGGGAGCACACCCGCGCAGTCGTTGAGTGAGTGTGGTGAAGGTGCTCTAACTGCTAGCTCCGACTGCTCAAGGGGAACCGTGATGCTTGCACCCCCAGGAACGTCCTGTTCTTGAAGTGGTGACGAGCCCAGTAGGACGGGATACGGCGATGGTGATGCCGTAGGCGACAACCCCGAAGTTACAGCGGCGAAGATGTTTGGATGCTCTGACAGCAACGATAGGTACCGCATCACGTCGCTGACCTTGCTGACCGAGGCGCTAGTCGAGCCATGGTCGGCGGCCCCTGAGAATGAGTTGGCGGTGCCCATGTCCGAGGACGCTTGAACAGCGTCCCTGTGCGGCTCATGTGCCGACGTAGTTCTGGGCGAGGGGATGTTACCGTAGGAAGCGTGAACGGCATTCCAGGGAAACATGAGCCCCTGCATCGTCGTGGGTCGATGCGATGGTGGCGCGACGCCGGTGTAATGCTGACCTTGGGAAGCCAAGGAGGCCTGTACGCCGTCCTCGAATGGTCCCAAAGATGCTTCCGGCGGCAGAAGGGTTGCGGAATCCATGGTCGCAGAAGCTTGAACAGCGTTCCTTGAATAGAATTGCCGGAGCACCGATGACCCTAGAGGGCGCCCTTAAGATGTATCCTTCGTTGACTGCGCCATTGTAATGAACAGAGACAGACACCACACCTTTGCTGAAGGCCGGCTGTTCTAATCTAACCTCTTCTTCCTGTGCTTCTCTTGTCCTGCCCTCCTAGCTCGAACACCCTAGGCACTGCGAGCTTTTTACTGTTGCACAGATGACAATATATATATATATATATATATATATATATATATATATGGTTCGGAAAGAAGAATTCTCTGAGCTAGAATAAATATTTTTAAAAAAAGGAGATTCACATGATTAACAAAAACAATATAATTTTACTGACGTTGCGGCCGCTGCACCGGCCTTCAATAGGTCGGGCTCCGACCGAACCGTTGATGTAATAAGCCGTCGTTCTCTAAGAGGCGCATCGTCAATTCTGCTATAAACTGGCGGCAACCCAAGCTATTCTTGCACATACAGTCTATAGCCCTGCATCATACAGTCAATAGCCCTGCATTGGGCTGCAGTATTTGGAAATAAATAAATAAATATATATATATATATATATATATATATATATATATTTATATATATATATATATATATATATATATATATATATGTTAGACACAGCATTGACTTTCTTTTGCGCATTGCACACTCTCACAATGGCACAATGACATTCGCGGCCGCAATACTGAAATGGTGTACAGCTAGACATCAAGTCTTCATCTACTCCTGTATTCAGACATGCCACTGGATGTCTTACTTATTAAATTAAGTTCACTTGCTTCAACGTATCTAGACAGCACTATTTGCATATCAGACAACACATTTGAGGCGCTAAAGCTGTATTTAGCTGCATTTCCTGCAGAGTGCATCTGTTCGCATTCAAATGACAATTATAACCCCTTCTTTCCTTGCACTTTGAAAATGATGTCAGCGCTGCCGTGTGCCTCCCAGGTAAGTGGGGGTTCTTTGCCTAACACCAATGGCAGTTCAATGAGGCTTGTGTTACAGAGAGACGAGTGCAGATACACGTTCCCAAAAAAATTGTTTGTGTCGCTTGGAAATAATACCACTTTGTGACTTAGCGCATGATTGGCAGATATTTCTTGCTTTCTACTGATGCATTATGCATATTTTTAGACCGACCATCAAGGAGACTTACTTACGCGTGACGGCATGGATTTTTGTGAAGAAAAAGTAAACACCGCAATTATTTTTCCAGGTCACCGGTGGAGACTTCATCCTCCCGAATATTTTCTCCGCGTAGAATATTTTCTCCACCTAATTAACATTGGCGAAAGGAATGTGAAACCTTCCAAATTTCTTTAAATTTGAACATGCCAAAAAACGCTATAAAATTATGTTAATTGAATTACTGATTATTTCCATATCGAGGTAAGCTTTTAGGCTGAAATGGAAAGTGATTTTGACTCCTGCATTTCAAAGGAGTTCCAGTGTGCATATAACTCGGAACTATGATCGGAACTCCAGCATCACGAAGATCAATCTCGGTGTTTGCTTAAAGTCCCTCGACATGCGTTGCAAGGTTGCTTCGCTCTGTCTACTTAACATATGCGTTCATTCTGATAAACCGCACATACTACCCCTTGAAAGACCCACCCGTACGTCTTCTAGATTACATAATCATTTCAGCTTCAAGCACATTTGTGGTAAAACTCCCGCTTCCAATTGAGTCGCTGCACCACGTGCTATTTTATACTGGAATCGTCTTCCCGGTGACGTAGCTTCAATAATACATCGGAAAATGTTCCTAAGCACGCTTTATTTTCTCAAATACGCCTCGTTTTGTTGGCTGTCATGTGCGTGGTATCTGTGCTTCATTTTGTTCTGCCACCGTACCACTTGTGTTATATTTTGCTATTTTTGCTGTCTCCATTCTTCTACTTTGCTTATATAGATTTGCTATGCCCCCCTTACTCGATGCTATGTTATGCTACTACTATGCCCCCTTACTCAATGCCTGACAAGGCCTGTAAGGTGTTTCTAAATAAATAAATAAATAAATAAAAATAAGCGTCGTTCGTTGGAGCATCCCTAGGAGGTGTAGCAAAGCTGAACAGGGATGAGTGATAGTAATGCGTAATTATTTTTTATCACATTGCTCTAAGAGCTTTTAACACACACCACAACCGCGTTGGAACAACCTGGAAGTGTGCTTGCTTGACACTAAGAGGACCTGGGTTCTATTCCTACCCCCTACCGCCTAGTAAGTTTCCTACGTTCGTCGCAGGCCGTTGGTCTGTGCCTTTCTCCTAGTGTAAGCAGTATCTCTCTATCTCTCATATCTTCCACACAAGCTGTGCTGTCATCAAAATTTCGCGAGGTATTTCTGTTGATCTTCGATAACCATGTGCCGTAATGCTAACGTTCAATCCCCTGTGGCAAACACCCGCATTCCCAGGGAGGCTATGATAATGAGAATTTCTCAGGTCTAATGTCCCCCCAATAAATTGCATGATTATGAGAAGCGCTTAAGTGGAGGCTCGGAAATTTGGACTACTTGAGATTCTTTAACGTGCACTGTCATGGCACAGAACACGGGAATATGGCACTTCGCCTCGATCTAAATGCAGCGACCAAGACGGTATTCCATCTGGCAACCTTCGGTTTAGCAAGCTAAGTTTCATAGCCACTAGAACACGGTGATGGGGTCAGGGAAAGAATGAGTAACATGTGATAGAGATACCGTTAATCATGACGTCTGTCACAAGCATAAAATCTTCGCGATATCTAGATCACTCAATCAGGTTCGTCATACCTTCCACCCTAAAATGCGGATTTTGGTGTATACCACGCGGAGGAGAAGACCAGGCGAGCTTTGAGCCGTATGTAGGTACTAGATAGATAGATAGATAGATAGATAGATAGATAGATAGATAGATAGATAGATAGATAGATAGATAGATAGATAGATAGATAGATAGATAGATAGATAGATAGATAGATAGATAGATGTGAAAGTTACTGAATTTTGCCAGGGAATGCTTCGCATTTAACAGGGGAGAAAGTATCCGCCAATATCCACACTGCACTTTGAAGTCTTGAGGAAATAGCAAAGGCTGGAAGAGGAGACAAAACACGCAAAATATTTTCCCCTCCTGTTTACACTCGCAGTGGTTGGTAATTGTTCTTCGCAAATATGGCTAACAGGAGGCGTTATTGTTACTGCGCGATCGCGTTAAGGGCTTGCATTTGGTGGTGTCGCAAGCGGCCGAAGATTTTCATCCGTAAGATGACGAAATAAAGGCATCCCGATCGTAGCACTGCGTCGAAGTAAAATATATCAAAGACGTGATATTACCTGTCAATTATTTGATCTTTGGCCAGTGCGAACCCCTCTCTTAAGACATACACATCGAGAGGAATGATGAGCGAATCTAGGCACAGCATATTCAAAAGGGTGTGACGCTATGAGTGTCCCTAACAAAAATATAAACGGAAGAAATCAAGACTGCACTGTCCTCCTGATGGAGTTCTAAGCGCTGGCGAAGCTTGTCATTTTATGCAATCACTTCTGAGGAGAGACGGGCAGGATATTTCCCCGAGATAAATTTAAGTTTGAAACTTAGAAAACAGCGGTGAAAACAGCGGTTTCGGACTGGCAGCATGAGCTAGTCTATTTTTCATTTCAGGTCATTCCTCTGAAGGCAGTCTGCTGTGCTCCGTAATGATGACGACGTTGACAACGGCGTCGAGGACACCAAAGTTTTGATGTCTGTCTCCGCATTTGTTTTTAAGAGTCTGCCATCTATCTCTCTAATGGGCTACCGTTGCCGACATTTGCCGTATCGTTGCTCTTCGGTGCTGCCACATTTTGTATATATTTTGAAGTCCTTCATGACGTGACACACTCGTTATTTCTGTGAACACGACAGCCTTGGGGGAAAAGAAGGGACACGACACAAAAATATAAAATCGAAGTAAGGTAACCAGGGTTTGCTTTTCACCTTGATCATTTTTGAAATAAACAGCATACTGTTTATGAAGCTTTTTATGAAGAAACCTTTATATTTCTGTGTATGCGACTATCTATTTGTGACTTCATATTTGTGTGCATGCGAGAAAGGACAACGCATGGAAATGTGGCAATAGCATGAAAATATCCCAACGCTTTATTTTCGATGCAATCATTGTAAAATTACAACACGCTAAGTATAGCGACATCGCAAGGGGTTCCCGATAGGAAGAGTAAGAAAAAAAATGCGGCTAAGTTTAAAATAGTATAACAGCGATTTCAGCTGCTTTTTGCGATAGTGGAATTGCCAATGGCCTTAGCGATATGGTTTGGGCACAAGTGTATGTAGTTCAGTGCTAAAGATTCGGGCACTACCACAACAGCGACAAGAAAGTTTCACAACACAAGAGGTTATTCCCAAATCAAAGCGTTATGGTGTCTTACAGAAGTGGAAACATAAAGACAAGTACGCTCGCCGCCCTTGCAATGATGCCCTCAGTTGTAATCCAGTGCTCATGATGTCTCCTTTTCTTATCCCTGTCGCGTACCAAATGTTTCATAATGAATTATCAACGACCAGCTTGCCCTTCTGCTATGCTTTTGCATTTAGTAGCTTAAACAGCGTTCATCCTCAGCCGACAGTATTGCATGCTTCTGACAAAACATCGCGAAACAGTATACGCACCAAGACAACCACGGCAACGTCTTCCAAGGAATTCACTTGCAGTGTTAGAAGCATCGTAACATTAGTCTGGCCGCTTCTTGCAGGTACCAGATATGATTTCGCTTCTTACGTGAATATATTCACGAACGAGAGAGGTTGCGCAAATTTCTTACCGATGACAACTTAAGCAGCCCCTTATATATGTATATATAACGAAAGGGAAGGGGGTCAAGGGCTCGCTTTATTTGTTAGGAAAGCATAGGGGAAGTTATTCCAATTCGTAATTATGATATTGATGCTCTACAACCTTCGTAGCTCAGTGGGTAGAGAATGGAATGCGATATCCGAAGGTCGTGGGTTCGGTTCCCACCGAAGGCCTGTTTGTCTTTTCGTCCACTTTAATTCCTTTCTACTTACCCCAAAATTACAATATCATAATTAAGAATTGGAATAACTTCCCCTATGCTTTCCGAGGTTTCAATGATGTTGTTTCAATACGTTTGTTTCTGTATATATATATATATATATATAGGAGAACTTGTGCTCAATGGGCCAAACGTATTTGGAGTGAAATAGCAGACACGACTTCGCAGTTATCGTTTATTGCCAACAGTTTCGACCGCGGGACCGGTCTTTTTCAAGGCATGTAGAGAAGTGACCGCTGACAAACTGGTCGCAACAAACTGATGTCCTTTTCTTCTTCCGACCAGTTTGTCAGGGATCACTTGACTTCTCTCCATGCCTTGAAAAAGACCGGTCCCGCGGTCGAAACTGTTGGCAATATACGATAACTGCGAAGTCGTGTCTGCTATTTCACTATATATATATATATATATATATATATATATATATATATATATATATATATATATATATATATATATATATATAGAGAGAGAGAGAGAGAGAGAGAGAGAGAGAGAGTGGTGTGTGCGCGTTCCTGGATGCGTAGTCAACTGCAGCTCAACTTCGACACAAATGCCAATGAGACCTCCAGGTCCATTTACTTGACCGGAGCCGACATCTATAAATCTTTTCAAGTTTTCTCCAATAGAAGCCAGCCTGGATTCAAGCGTCGATTTACTTCGCAAGAGCACAGGACGCAATGCGAAGCGTCAGTGGGCTTGGGAGCGCAAAAAATTCAAACAGTAGAAAATAAAGAGCCGTTGCACAAGTTCAGAGCTTCGGGAAATGGCTCGCAAAAAAAAAGAAGAATCGCAGATGATTTGCACAGGCGTAGTGCAAATTATCGCCTACCAAAAATTCAGTAAAGTTGCTACATTTTAAAGGAATGTATGTCCGGTTAACCTTTAGAAATAAATGTAGCTACTCCTTCGCTCTAGGGAACAACCAGCAAAACTAGCAGTGGCAGTTCTTATCGCAGTGAAACGATAAAAACTACTAGCCTAATTCAAGCATATTGCAAAGGAATGCCAGATTGGCAGGAACGGAAAGGAAAACACGATGCTCATGTTGATGGCTATGGCGGAACACGGAAAAATAAACATCCCTCAAACTCAAAGAAATCGCGTTTTATTGTTTTGGAAACCTGTGGAAAGAAGCATTATGATGTATTGTTTTTCTGATGCGTGAACATTTCGAACAGAACAAGAGGCTTTGTTTTGGACTTGTAGTCTGAAGTCAAGTCACGTTCTATCGCTTACTTGACCACGCGTACAAGAATAAAAGAAATGAAATAGATGTAGGCACTCCTGATATATACTTTGACTTGACGAACATGTTTCCTGGTTAGGAACCTCCATGTATCTACTGCGGCCGAAATCGTGAGCGCACTGGTGACGTGAGCAAATATTAAAAATGTTTGGCCGCGCCATAGAAATGGCACTACTGCCATAGGCATGCGGAACACGTCCTTCGTTCTTCAGCTTTGTTATACAGTGCAGCGAGGCGGTCGCCCGCATGGTGAGATAGTGTAGCGAAGCTATGTGCATGTCCACACTTTTTAGGAAGAGCAATGTTTCCTTTACACCACACAATATGACAACAAAGTAAAAGGCGCGCTCACATGACGACATGGGCTGCTGACAGCGGCGTCCCCACGAAGGCTCCCGCATAAAGTCTTTGGCGGAGTTTCTCTTCTATAACTTCATTGTTTTCGTAGGAGACTTCCTGAAAAGCTACAACGCAGCCTTCACAACACCATAAAGAGTTTGTTTTCGTTGGGAGGTGAACGCAGTATAGCACGAAGAGAGAGAGAGGGGAGCATAGCCGCCGGCGCTATGTGAACGTGCGCACGCCCAAAAGGACAGAAATTTGAGCGAGTTGGTGAGGGTCCATAGTCAAAAGAAGAGGCGTGCAAGACGCCGTTCTGCTCTTGTCTTTCAGCGGCTCTATTTCCGATTCACGGGCTTCTGCCAGAATGACCTATTATACCCCCTCGCTGAGCTGTCCTATCAAATTGCTTATTCCGGGGCCCTTGAGGAGCCTACAACCGACATAATCACGCTGTGCATGATCGCCTAGAACGCCGTATATATGAATCTCGGAGACAACACGACTAGGATACATCCGGTGAACTGTCTTTTGAATGCCTTAGCTTATTGTGCTTAAGTGAAGGTGATAAAATAAGCAACAAAATGCCTCGCACAGCAAAATATGAAGCAGTGTGATTAAGATGTTTTGTTCTCCTGGAGCTTTCAAGGTGTCCGATCGAGGCTTCAGTATTTTTGTTACTATTCTATACGAGGTCATTCAACAAAAAGGTAGTGCCTGTTCTGCCGGAATTGCATTTAATCCAGAACCAGAAAACCTTCGATTATATCTATCTATCTATCTATCTATCTATCTATCTATCTATCTATCTATCTATCTATCTATCTATCTATCTATCTATCTATCTATCTGTTCGTCTATCATTTCGTGCTCTCCTAGCCGTCTCGTTCGCTTGGTAAACTGGCATGGGAGCGCATGAGCTTATGACAAATACGAGCAATATGTTATGACGTCATCATCATCATCATAACGATCACTATCGTCAGCCTATTTTAAGTTCAATGCAGGACGAGGGCCTCTCCAACGTTTCCCAATCCACTCTTTCCTGAGCTAGCTGGTTCCATTTTGATATACACAAACACCTTAATTTCATCGCTCCGTCTAACCTTTTGCCTGCCGCTGTTGCGTTTTACCTCTCTTGGTATCCAATCCATCGCTCTTACTGCTTATCTGTTATCTATCCTCATCATGAAGCGTGCTGCCAGGTGCACTTCTTTCAGTTGATATAGTAATATCAGCTACTCCCAGCTGTCTGATCGCTGACCATTCCTTTCCTTTGTTATCGCTTAGCGCTAAACCTAAAAAACTTTCCTCCAATTGCACGCTGCGTGATCCTTAATTTTATGTTTTGTTTTTTAATTATCCTCGACAAATCTTCACCGTAAGTCAGTAACAGGAGAATGCAGTGATTAAAAAACTTTCGCTTTGTGCCGGCGGCAAGTTTCCAGTCATAATCTGCGAATGCCTTCCGAATGCACTCCAGCCCATCTTTATTCCTTGGGGAATTTCCTTTTCATCGGTAGCCGTCCCTGTTAAAATTGTTCGAAGTATTCGTTCACACATTCTATAGGTGCATTGCTAATATTAAATTGCTGTTCTTTAGTTAGACTGCTGGGCTTAATTTCAGTGTTTTGCCTATTCATTTTCAGTCCTATCTACTAATCTCCCGGTTCAGGTCATCAATCATGTTTTGTAGTTCGTCTTCGTCGTTACTATAGACCACAATGTCGTCTGGGCAACTTAAATTTCCGAGATATTCTCCGTCTCTGCCAATTCGGTTTCCTTCCTAGTTTAGAAGTTTGAACGCTCGTTGTAGGCATGCAGTGCATAACGCCGGGGAGATCGTATCTTCTTGTCTGACACCTCTCTTGTACGGAAATTTTACTGCTCTTGTCATATATGAGCAGTGTGGCTGAGCAACATTTGTAGATGTTATAACTCGTTCGCATTTATACATCAGGTAATCATTGCCGACGTAAGCTTCTAGAAATCCTGTATTTCTAAGGGGCAAATACTATCTCATAGTTTGTGAAAGTCATGTACGGGGGTTTGTTATGTTCAGATAACTTCTCAATCATTAGGATGATAACATGGATGTGGTCCATTATTAATATATTGAGTAACCGTTCCTAAAACCAGCATGTTCTCTTCGTCGCTTAGCCCAGCCACTCTGGTCTAGTTGCTGTGTACTCGGCTGATGATCCGGGATTCGCAGGTTCGAATTCCGTCGGTGGCGCCTGCATTTCGTTGGAGGCGAAATGTTCAGGCCCGTGTACTATGCGATATGAGTGCGCGTTAAAGAACCCCAGGTTGTCAAAATTTCTGGATCCCTCTACTACGGTGGCTCTCAGACTCATAGCTGCTTTCCGGACGTTGAACCTCAGAAATCAAATAGGATGGATTTGCAGGCTAGTTGGTCAAGCATCATGGAAAAAACAGCGCGAACACAAGGACGATGAAAAAAGGGAACACACATCACACCACGGAGCGCTCTGGTATTTTTTGGGCAAAGCCGAGTATTTGTCTTGCTCTAGCAGATATTACTTTCGTAAGCAGTTTGTATATTGCTGGGAGTAGGATAATTGGTCTGTAATTATTTAACTTCTCTATGTCACCTTTCTTATGAATTAGGTGCACCGCCACGGCGTGTAGTGGCAATGGTTCTCGGCTGCTGATTCGAGGGTCGGGGGATCGAATCGCGGACGCGGCGGCTGCATTTCGATGGAGGCGAAATGTTGAGGCCTGTGTACTGTGCCGTGTCAGTGCACGTTAAAGAACCCCAGGTGGTCGAAATCTCCGGAGATCTCGACTATGGCGTCCCTCATAATCAGAGGTGGTTTTGTGACGTTAAACTCCACAAATCAATCAATCTTGTGGATTAGGATTATAATAACGCGTTTCCAACTTAGCGATAGACTAGATGTCTTGATACATTTCGTGAAGAGCGACGCAGCATTTAAGGGCGAAGCACCGTAGGGTCATGGCTTGTCCGTTGTCCGTGGTCGTGGCAGAGCACCATTGCTATAGTGTGTGCGTGTGTGTGTGTGTGTGTGTGTGTGTGTTTCGGCCCATCCTGGAGGCTGTGCGGTCAGACGGTGTATGTGCACGTGTGGGCCGATTCTGGAGGCTGTACTCCGAGACAGTGTCGTCTGCTGTCGTGAGAGAGAGCGTACGGCACGCGATGGTTACGGAAACACTCTTTCTGCGATGGTGATTGATGATGATTGCCGTTCGGTTAAGGAAAGGACGCTGATTTCTATTGCCCATGTCGGGAGCACGGCTAAGAGCCCGTGGGTAAAGGGGAAAGGATGTGAAAGAAATAGAAGAGGAACGCCATAGTGAAGGGCTAAGGCAATGATGATGATGATGATGATTGTGGTTCGGTTATGAAAGGACGCTAATTTCTGCAGCCCATGTAGGGAGCACGGCTAAGCGTACACGGGGGGTGGGGGAAAGGGAGTGAAAGAGATAGAGAGGAGAGAGGAAGGCCGTAATGGAGGACTCCAGAAATTTAGACGACCTGGGGTTCTTTAACGTGCACTGACAACGCACAGTACACGGGCCTCTCGCATTTTCGCCTCCAACGAAAATGCGACTGCCGCGGCCGGGATCGAACCCGCGTTTTTAAATGCGAAGCATTTCTTAGCGAACTTCGGCGAGTTTGAGCGTATCTATCTATCTATCTATCTATCTATCTATCTATCTATCTATCTATCTATCTATCTATCTATCTATCTATCTAGACGCCTACGATTTTGTGCTCTCCTGGCCGTTTCGCTAATGGGATGTATGCTAAAATTGCTATCGAACAACATGACTGCATTGCGAACATAAATGGCAGGTCATAACATGAAAATGCCCCGCCACGGTGGTCTAGTGGTTATGGCACTCGGCTGCAGATCCGAAGGTCGCGGGATCGAATCCCGGCCGTGGCGGCTGCATTTCGATGGAGGCGAAATGTTGAGGCCCGTGTGCTGTGCGATGTCAGCGCACGTTAAAGAACCCCAGGTGGTCAAAATTTCCGGAGCCCTCCATTACGGCGTCTCTCATAATCAGAGCTGGTTTTGGGACGTTAAACCCCACGTAACAACAATAACATGAAAATCATGACATGCATGTCATGAGTGACATGATTTACATGCCACGGTCTTGGTGCTCTCCTGACCGTTTCGCTAATGGGATGTATGCGAAAATTGGCATGCCACAACAAGACATGACCAACATAAATGACAGGTCATAACACGAAAATCATGACATGCATGTTATGAGTTATATGCTTTACATGCCACGGTCTTGGTGCTCTCCTGGCCGTTTCGCTAATGGGATCTCCGCCAAAATTGGCATGCCGCAACATGACTGCATGACAAACATAAGTGACAGGTCATAACATAAAAAGCATGCCATGCGTGTCATGATCGGAATGATTTACATGCGACGGTCTTGGTGCTCTCCTGGATGTTTCGTTAATGGGATGTATACGAAAATTGGTGTGCCACAACAAGACTGCATGGCGAACATGACTGACAGGTCACAACATGAAAATTATGATTTGCATGTGATGAGCGACATGATATACATGCCACGCGTTTCGTTAACGGCATGTACACGAAAATTGGCATGCCACAAGATGACCGCATCACGAACGTAAATGACAGGTCATAACATGAAAATCATGACATGCATGTCATGAGCGGCATGATTTACATGCCACGGTCTTGGTGCTCTCTTGGCCGTTTCGCTTGTGGGATATATAGGAAAATTGGTATGCAACAACATAACTGCATGAAGAACATAAGTGACAGGTCATAACATGAAAAGCATAACATGCATGTCATGGGCGGCGTGATTTGCATGCCAGGCGTTTCGTTAATTGGATGTATACCAAAATTGCTATGGCACAACACGGTAGCCTTACGAACGTAAATGACAGGTCATACCATTAGAATAGTGACACGAGTGTCATGACCGGCGTGATTTACATGCCATGGTCCTGGCGATATACTGCCGTTGCGTTGATGGGATGTATACGAAAATTGGTTTGGCACAACATGACTGCATGACGATCATAAATGACAGGTCATAACATGAAAATCTTGACATGCATGTCATGAGCGGCATGATCTGCATGCCACTCGTATCCTTGATGAGATGTATACCAAGATTGCTACTGCGCAACACAATGGTATGACGAACGTAAATGACAGGTCATAACGTTAGAATCATGACATGCGTGTATGAGCGGCATGGTTACAAGCTACAGTCATGGGGCTCTTGCGGCCGTTTCGTTAACTTCATATGTACCAAACTCAGTATAGCGAGACAACAATGCAAATCCATTTTACGTTCCTTATCTGTGCTTCGCATTTCCTGGATTCTCACTGCACGTGGGATCTGCCAAGTTTTTTTGTGTGGCAGCCGAGTACCGTAACAACTGCACGACCGCGGCGGACCGGCTAAGGAAATTTCGATCACCTAGGGTTCATTAACGTGCATAGTGTACGGGCGTCTGCCATTTTCGCCTCCGTCGAAAATGCCACCCGTGTTTTTTGCGTGGCTGCCGAGCACGCTATCCACTACACAACTGCGGCAATGAACGCTGTAACGCCTCGCAGGGAACGAGAAAGTGTCCTCGCCCGCGAAAGACAGCGCCGACACTGGCTGGCAGCGTCTGCCGGCGACTTTCTTGATTGAAGAAACCGACTGCTCGAGCTGCACAACAATTCCCCGGAAATTTGTCTCATGCCAAGATGATGCATGCTTCGGTCGAAGCATGACATCATTACATGCAAAAGCAGTCTAGATACGCAAGCAGTTCCGAGTCAGAACCTCCATGGGGCCTTCCACAACGTTGCTCATACTCCCATCCTTCGAGGGCTCAATCTCATTGCAGTCGTCAGAAATATGTATGTAACCGAACCACAACCATACATATACGTACAGAAAAATCCGCCTCATACGATTTGGGCAGCTTCGCACGCCCCAAGGCTCAGTGCCCTCCCCTTTTCTGTTCAATCTGTCAATGATGTGCTGGTGCGAACATTGAGGTCTATATCTGATCTCAATTTCTCGCTGTATGCCGACGACGTCACTCTTTGTACGACATTACTCTTTGGACGATGGGAAGATTCAGAGCACTCTGCAGGCCTCGGCCACCATGGTGCGGCTCGTGCGGGGGCTATGAATCTCACATGATCCCCTAAGAAATTTGAGCTTCTTCTCATTCCATCGCACCGGGGGGGCCGAAAAACACATTTCTAAAATACAGATTATTCTCAGCAAGACTCCTGTTACAAGCAGACAAGCTACGGGTGCTTGGTCTGCACATTCAAAGCAACCATCTCAACACATACACTAAATGCACTCCACACCACAGTTGATCACACCCCACGTGATCTGAGGCGGGTCTCCAATAAACATAGTGGACTAAGGGAAGCTTAACTCCTCCGCTTGGTCTACGCGTTCATTATCAGTGAGATTAAATTCTCTACGCCTTGTCTACATTTTCTTAAATGTGAATCGGATCAGGTAGACACCCTTTTACGGGAGCTATATAAATGCGCTCTAAGGGTCCCCATTCGGACCTCTGATCAAAGGCTCATGCAAACTTGCATCTTCAATACGCTTACTGAACTCATAGAAGCCCATGTGACATTCAAGTATGCCCGACTTTCGAATACCGGGAAAGGCCGACGTATTCTACGAACAATTACTATCTCTCTTGCACCCATTACCAAGACAAAGTACACCATTCCACAACGTATACATGAGGAGCTCTACATCCGCCCACTTCTAGAGAACATGCACCCTGTGTGCCACAAACAGCGCAGGTAGCAGGGAGCAAAGGCTCTCAATATGCAGTTGTCCACGTCAATATATGTGCTCTATGTTGATGCCGCCGATTATGGGAACAGGAATAATTTCGCGATATCCCTTATATCCTCTCACGGGCAGGCCGCTGCGGCTGCGTCGGTTTCTGCTTTTTCCTCAGAGGAAGCGGAAGAGGCGGCCATAGCCCTGCCCCTAACAATCCCAGTCATCAGTTATCGTTCGATAATAAAAAAAAGTGGCATATCCCACGTGCAGTGGAAATCAGGACAATGCGAAGCACGCATCAGGAACGCAAAATGGATTTGCATCGTTGTCTCGCTATACCGAGTTTGGTACATATGAAGTTAACGAAACGGCCGCAAGAGCATCAAGACTGTGGCTTGTAAACCATGTCGCTCATTCACGCATGTCATAATTCCAACGCTATGACCTGTCATTTACGATCGTCATGCAGTCGTGTTGTGCCATAGCATTTTTGGTATACATCCGATTAACGAAACGAGTGGCATGTAGATCATGCCGCTCCTGACATGCACGTCACGATTCTCATGTTATGATCTGTCATATATGATTGTCATGCAGTCATATTGTGCTAAACCAATTTTCGTATACGTCCCATTACCGAAACGGCACTATAGCACCAGGACCATGACATGTAAATCATGCCGGTCATGACATATAACATGAAACTCATGACATGCATGTCATCATTTGCATGTTATGAGCTGTCATTTATGTTAGTCATGCAGTCGTCGTGTGCCATAGCAATTTTCGTATATATTCCATTAACGAAACGGCCGCAAGGGCACCAAGGCTGTGGCATGTAAACCATGCTGCTCATGACACGGGTACCATGATTCTGATGTTATGACCTGTCACTTACCTTCGTCATTCTGTCTTGTTGCGCCATAGCAATTTTGGTATACATCCCATTAAGGAAACGCGTGGCATGTAAATCATGCCGCCCATTACATGCATGTCACGCTTTTCATGTTATGACCTGTCATTTATGTTCGTCGTGCTATCATGTTGTTGCATACCAATTTTCCTATACATCCCACTTACGCAACGGCCAAGAGAGCACCAAGACCGTGCCATGTAAATCATGTCGCTCGCGACATGCATGCCATGATTTTCATGTTATGACCTGTGATTTACGTTCGCGATGCAGTCATGTTGTAGCATGCCAATTTTCGTATACATCCCATTAAAGAAACGCGTGGCATTTAAATCATGTCGCTCATGACAAGCATTTCATGATTTTCATGTTTTGACCTGTCAGTCATGTTCGTCATGCAGTCATGCTACGGCATACCAATTTTGAATACATCCCACTAACGAAACGGCCAGGAGAGCACCAAGGCCGTCGCATGTAAATCATGTTACTCATGACATGCATGTCATGATTTTCGTGTTATGACCTGTCATTTATGATTGCCATGCAGTCATGTTGTGGCCTGCCAATTTCCGTATACGTCCCCTTAACGAAACGCGCGGCATGTAAATCATGTCGCTCATGACATGCATATCACGATTCTCATGTTATGACTTGCCATTTATGTTCGCCATGCAGTCATACTGTGGCATACCAATTTTTGTATACATCCCATGAACGAAACGGCCAGGAGAGCACAAAGACCGCGGCATGCAAATCATGCCACTCATGACATGCATGTAATGCTTTTCATGTTATGATCTGTCGCTTATGTTCGTCATGCAATCCTATTATGGCATACCAATTTTCGTATGCATCCAATTAATGAAACGACCAGGAGAGCACCAAGACCGTAACATTTAAATCATGCCGCTCATGACATGCATGCCATGCTTTTCATGTTATGACCTGCCATTTGTGTTCGTCAGGCGGTCATGTTGTGCCATACCAATATTCGTAAACGTCCCATAAGCGAAACGGCCAGGAGAGCACAAAATCGTAGTCGGCTAGATAGATAGATAGATAGATAGATAGATAGATAGATAGATAGATAGATAGATAGATAGATAGATAGATAGATAGATAGATAGATAGATACGCTCAAAGTCGCCGAAGTTCCCTAAGAAATGCTTCGCATTTAAAAAAGCCATACAGAATTCCGGAGCGGGCTGGGTCTCCGAGGCAGTCCTTTCACTCACTTAAGGCCATCCCATCCTTGAAATGGTAGAACTGATTTCGACACCTGCCATGCGGACCTTGCCGGAAACGAGGCGGCTCATGCCAGTGCCCGAGGATTTGCGGTCCGGGCGCAGGCGCCAGGCACCGTTTACAGCGCGGGATACGCTTCTTAAATTTCAGGATATTTATTCGCACTATTGATTCGGCCGTTTATCATTATCAGCGCTAACGCGCAAATCCCTGCGCAGGCGGGAAGTTCTGTGTCGACAGCTGCTCGTACCTTTCCCACACCTTATATCCTTCAAAGCATCCATCCATCCCTTTACTCCTCTCCCTCTTGCCGATTCTGCGTCCGTGCTAGAGCAGACTTAAACCACATTATGTGGGGATGTCCTATGCACCCCTTCCAGCTTCCCTTGAATAATTCATTTCTTGTGAGGAGCAGTGGGAGGCTGTCTTGCGCAGCTCGAGGTCCGACATTCGGAGGGCAATCCTGGAGTGGGCTGAGAGCATGGAGGAGCCCTACGTCAAGTAGTTCATCCCCCACTCTCTAACCCACATCCCCTTTCCTCTAAAACGGACAAATAAGTTTCCCATTCATTCATTCATTCATTCATTCATTCACCGGCCACCCCGTATATATAGGCACTGGACCTTGACCTGCAATGTAATGGCGGTGGTAGATTTCTCTTGTGCGTAGTTGAACAATAAAGGTTCGCAGCGTGGCGTCAACCAAATGTAATCCGGGAATCGGCACGATCTACGACGAGGCAGCGCAGCAACCTCATAAAAAATAGGAGCATGAATGACAACGCGTGTGTAAATATAGACACGCGTTGTCACTCATTTACATGCACAAGTGGACAATGTCTAGGGGTAATTTACGGTAACACCGAACGATCCCCACTGCTTCGCCCACGCGTCATGATTCACTTCGTGAGAATGCGGGGATTTTTCGCATCTAATGTCAATTCAGTTGTTGATCAAATTGGCTGTTCTGTAGTCTTCACGCCAGGACAGGCCTTTGACGGCTTTTCTAATTTCGTCATTGGTTATATCAGGCCGTAATTCACACCGCAAACGCTATTAGGATATATATTACTCCTTCCTGTCATTCACAACGACGTAAATAGCTAACCTGTGCACGAATCTTCTAGATGACCGATTACGAATCACGTGACAACCTAAAACTTGCTACCCGTTTCCCGCAAAATTTGCTACGATTCTAGGCGTTCACATGCATGCCCGTACGCGTGTTTGTTTATCTGGTTGTAGATGTCATGTATGTCTGCTTGCTTCTTTCTTTTTTCAACTAACGAGTCTTTCCTTATACTCCGCACGTTAAATACGACATGTGAAAATATAGGATCGCTATATATTGCGTCGTACTCAACCGCGATTCTAAATCTAGTAACCATGCCTGCGTCGCCCAACTCCGATCTTGTATTTTTTTCTCTCTCCTTCTTTTTCTTCTCCTACACGCGGACATGGGACGAGCACTGGCACGAGGGAGACTTGAAAAAATCAGGCCGAAGTTTTTTACCCTAATTATATCGTCAAAAGGACGTTTGAGAAACGCATTTTGCTCAGTCTGTTAGAACAACCGACCACAGGACTAGCCAAAAGAGAGGTAGTGGAAGCTTATTTCATAGCTAAGTGTGCTGACAAATGCGTAAGCATGCCTTCCTTGACATTGCTTGGTAAGGAGCAGTAGTTTTTAGAGAGTCTTTTGTAATGACACCAAATGGTACGTTTTGTTAGCGCATTTTGCGGGTTTGCATTGCCCTCATGCCGTTTGCCGATAAATGCCTACTCATTTTATTCATTCTTTCATTTTTTTTTCATTTATGCTGCGTTGATTTCTTGTTCATTTTCCATCCTTTTTTCGCGCATGTTTCAGATTTAATCGGCATACTCTCATGTACTTGGTCTTGGTAGAGATACCATGGAAAACCTTCGATTATGTACCGTTCCTGGTGGTGCGTCTGCAAAGGGTGTGCATTCATACAGACCCTCTTTGGAATTCCGAAGTATAGTTGGAAGTTTGCGGCAGTCCTGTGTTCCTTCTTTTCTTCGTCTGTGTTTATTTTTTGCGCTACCGAGTTTGTGTCAAGTTTTACGAGGATATCGAATTAACAATGAAAAGAATAAGGAGACAATACAACAATAGTCATGGGGGATTTTGATGCAAGAGTAGGAAGAAAACAGGGTGGAGAGCAAGCGAGAGGCAACTACGGTGTCGGTGATAGGCATAGCCCTGGATAAACCTGGAGTGCAATTTGCAGACAGACACCGACTCGGAATAGTGATTATGTTCTTTAAGAAGCATAAGAATACGTAGTGGACATCGAAAAGCCCTAACGGGGAAACAAACAACGAAACTGGCTTTATAATATGCGAGAAACCAGGCATAATTCAGGACAAAGAAGTAGTACGCAAGCTAAAATGTAGCGATCGCGCATTAGTAAGGACAAAGATTGTACTTATCCCAAATAATGTAATAACTAAACTAGTTACTAGAAAGAGGCAAACCTACAGGAACAACGAAGAATTTAATGTCGCACTAAAAAAAGAAAAACAGGTTTGACGCGTTAGATGAAAACAACCAAGATTTACAAACAGTAAACAAAACCATAAGGGAAGTGATCTTCCTAACAGCAATTGAAGTCGTCGGGGTTATACAACAAAGCAAGATGTAAGCAAGTTGTCTCAATCCACTAAAGACTTAATAAAGAAACGCCAGCATATGAAAGTCACTTCGTCAAAAGATAAAATAGAATTTGCAGAATTATCAGAGCTGATTATTAAAGCCAGGCAGGGAGATCTAAGGAACTTTAACGTAAGAGAAATAGAGAAAGCAATGGAGAAAGGCACCAGCATTAAATCGGTCAAAAAGAAACTGCAGTTAGAAGAAAATAAAATGCATGCGCTAAAAGATGAACAAGGTAACGCTATCAAGAGCAACAAGGTAACGCTATCAAGAACATTCATCGGAACAAAGGTCTTCCCCGTTACTTCGCACAGCTTTTCTCACTTGGTAAAAAAATAACGACGCATGCCCCTAAAATATCAGAAAAGAATTAACGAATATTCAGCCTAAAATAGACCAGGTGCGAGAGGTAGTTCAGGACACTGTTCGTTATCACCATAGACCACAGCAGGCTCATCATATCTATCTGCGCTTGCGGCAATCCCGTGGTTGTGCATTTACCATTCATAGTGCAGGTTGTGGAAAGATATTGAAGCATACTAGCTGACACAGAAAATAAAACGCTGTTTAACCCTCTTCACTTTGTCCACACATAATATATAAGTAAACTTTGGAACCAGAAGGTAGAAGGCGATCTGACGTGGTGAACTCGTCTTCAGTTACCACATTCTACTTCTTGCTGCTTTTCTTCTTCCTTTTGCAGCCGAGGTCGCCGCGCTGTCGTTGCTGCTGTGAAGAAGGATGGGTGGAAGTCTTCCCCTACTGCCTGTTCGAAGTTGGCTGTGTTGTCTCTACTTGAACGAGGAGACCAGCCTTTTTCACACAGAAACACAACTAGACTTTATATACACAAGACTGTACATACACACTGACAGGTCTCGGTTGCTAGGACTTAGGTGGAACCATCGGTTGGTAGGGCCTCGGTGGGACCGTCGCTCCAATTCTGCAGAGCCGACCAGTGTACAGCACCTCTCCTGCAACCTCAACCACCACCCGGACTCGTACTAGATGTCCTCTCTAGCACTATCCGCACCTTAGCCCCGGTTGGGAGGACCTTGGTGGAACGATCGCGTCCATTCGGCAGAGCCGACCCCAGTGCATAGCACTGCTCCTGCGACCGTAACCGCCACACGGACTCGTGCTAGATGTCCTTTCTAGCACTATCCACTCCGTCCTCACCAACCTTCTCGCTACCTTCCAGCCTTCTGGCCATCTTCAGCCTTCCAACCTCCGCTTCCAGTCACCCTCTGCTAGGGAAGAGGGGCCACCTCATATACACTGGTTGCTCCGCCCCCTGAATCGCTCACAGCCAATCACAATCTTTCACACAAACCCTGCATGTCTAACACCGCGTGCCTAACACCGCATGTCTAACACCACATGTCTAAGACAGTGCCAAACCCCTAGCAACATACGGGCATCAAATAAACAGAACCCCGGATAGCAACCAGTACACTGAAAGGGACATGGAAACACACAGGCACAACCAACCACACCGGACAACAAAAAGAACCTATAGAAATAAAACATCCCAGCTGACTTAACCCGTGAACAATAACCTTTACCACCACTCTGCCCCTCCTCCCATGTGTTTTTAACAAAGACGCTCCATGGGGTGCCATGGCGCCAAACCAGCTGGTGACTACAGACATTCCTCCACAGGCCACCCGAACTGCAGGTTTCCCTGGGGCTGCCAAACACCTGTCAAGCCCGTTCCCAGTTGCCAGCTACCCCGTTTCCAGCTGTACTACATATTGCAACAATGGTCGCCTCCTGCCCCGCATGTCCACCACTGTGGCTGTGCGCCTTCTCCCGCGCATACTCGACCATCTCGGACTACCGTAATTTCCGTCATTTTCCGACGACCTTTACAAGGTAATTGAAATAATAGGTTCACAGAGAAAACAAAAGTATCTATTTTGTACGTAGTCGACCGAATCTTGAGTGTCAACTAGACCATCAGCTCCCGCGATGCATCGACACCCACATTGATCGTCTCCGGTTTGGAAGTCCCTGTACAAAGCATTTTGATTCAATATTCAGCGTGCTTCATCTTCAACATGTGCATGCGGACACGACGACGAAGATATCTGTCACCTGTTGATTGATTGTCCCAAGTACACCACGCAGAGACAGCGATTCGAACAAGAGCTACGTTTATTAGATTCAGCGCGCAGTTTTTCGCTTGAGAAAATATTAGGACCATGGCCACCAAAGATACACCACAAGGCCTTAAAAGACGTTCAACGCGTCTTTGAAGAGACAAAAATCGCTGACAACTACTGACTGGGCCGTTTTTACAGTGTTGATGTGTGCCATGCGCGAGCGGACTCCTTTGGGACTAGTTTATTATTGTATTTTCTTTTTTATTTATTTTTATGACGATGATGTTACGTTATCTAAGCGAAAAGGGGTAGCCGCCAACAAAAATGGCGACAACAACTCCTTAATTTATTTTTATATCAAGAAAAAAAAGGAGCGGTGCGTTAAGCGGAACTCTTGAGTTCATTGGGACTGGTATAGAAAGCGCGCATTTTACCGTGGATGCATTTTTCCGTCGCCTTTATTGAGCACGATTAGTTGCTGAAGCGCGGTTTCTCCTGCACTGCACTGCACCGGGTTTTCCTGCACCTTTAACTTCCTTCTCTTGTACACGGAAGTGTTAAAAGAGAAGGGAGTTCACGTCACACGTCACTTCCCTAACGGATGTCACAGGTCACTGTGTTACACGTCACTTCCGCAACGGAAGTGACACAGATATACATGTAATGGCAAAGGAAAAACTCCAGAAAAATTTCCGTTCATGCTCTGGAAATCGAACTCACAGCCTCCTGATTCACCACGAAGGTTGACCCGTGCTCTACCACGACGCTATCGTCCGAACGCGGCTTATGTTCCTTGTTATCTCGCTTCGTTTCTTCTTCCTTGCTGCTCTCGTCCGCCTTAGCGCTCGCATAGAGGCGCACTTCGCCTGGAACGGTGCCGCCACTCAGGAGAGGCGAAGTGAAGCGCTGCAACTTCACTTCGCCTCTCCTGGATGGCAGCACGTTCCAGCCAGGCGCGTGCCAACGTGGGCTTACATGCACGCGCGTGGAGCCGGATGACCGCATCGGGGAAAGAAGGTATAAATAAGAAGGAATATAAGGCGCGTTCGTACAGGGTTGAGCGTGAGTGCCGATAGCGTCGTGATAGAGCACCGGCCACCTTTAGTCCCGGACGGACAATGGCAACTGTAAACAGCAACCGTAATATTTATAAGTACAATTGTATGTTTTTGTAATAAGAAATATAGAGGTTAAAGAAGGAAGAGGAAGGGAAAAAAACAATCTTACAGATCCCACGCACTGTGGGTATGGATGTCATGCGAAGAGGTAAACGAGGAAATTGCCTACGGCAAATGTTTGGCATTCAGGTACCAAACAATTGGCACCTGAATTACACCTGAAGGTGCAATTGGTGCAATGATTGGTTCTCTTTAAATACACCGTGGGGAAGGAGCGGCTGTAGCATAGAGGTAGCGCGCTTTCTAGGTACCAGGAGGATTTGTGCTCTATACCTCCTAATGCTTGATAAGTTGCATGTGTGTCACTACATCTATACATCTACTTTTCAACCACAAGCTACCACACAGGGTTCCTTTAATGTTTAACGAGCGGACCTCCTTAAGCCGGCCCCCTGGTGTGAACCGAGAAAACGAAAATCTGAGCCGGTCGTTGAGGCAGCGCAATGCACGCCTCCTCAGGTGCAACTTACTGCTTGTTTGATCCCTGCAGGCGGGGCTGTCTCTGTGTCCTTTAATTGAGTTGCTGCTTGATGGACGGATGCTCTGTAAAAATCAAGCGATTGTGGCGCATACCGGCATACCGTGGGCCGGGCACGAGGCGTATGAGCGACATAATCCTTACGTACATGACAGCTACATCATGTTAGCGATGTAAAGATCAGTCACTCATATTCTGCACACGTGTATACCCCATCTCCGGAACATTGGGCGCTACCGGCTGAACGGGACCACCAATGAACACCGAAACGTGGGCGACTAGATAGATAGATAGATAGATAGATAGATAGATAGATAGATAGATAGATAGATAGATAGATAGATAGATAGATAGATAGATAGATAGATAGATAGATGCGGGCAAATGGGTTTAAGTTCGCCAATGGGTGCTTCGCTCTTAAAAGACAAGGCATAAGTCATTCAGTGCTTAGACAGGTTCGCTACACTGTGAATTTTTAATTACAATTGTAGGTAGGCTTAGAGGAACAGGCAAAATAATATTGTCAGTGGTAGAGAGTGCCCAAATCAGACGGTAGTCGTCTATTGGCTTTGTCAGCAGAGAGCGTCAGAAATAATAGTACTGCGATGAAAATTCTTCGTAATATATTG
This sequence comes from Hyalomma asiaticum, assembly GCA_013339685.2. Taxonomy (NCBI): domain Eukaryota; kingdom Metazoa; phylum Arthropoda; class Arachnida; order Ixodida; family Ixodidae; genus Hyalomma; species Hyalomma asiaticum. The sequence goes on from CM023482.1 coordinate 60,051,248, forward strand.
ATATCAGGTGCAACGCCTTTATCGAGTCACCCAGCTTATTGAATTTTGGCGCAGATATCCTTCGTAACGTGATGTCGACTTCGGTTTTTCCAATAGCCTTGCAACTAATCGTGCCCAAACACTTGCGTCATTATTATCCCTGTGTGTGAAACTGCAATTTGGAACGGTTGGCTAATCAAGAAGTGGTAAGCAATGCGATTTTGTGTCAACCTAACACGTAAGATTTGCACCTCCGGTATGAACGACGGCAGGCGTAGCCACGCGTTGGGGAACGATGGTTGCTTCTCCGAGGAACAGCGACGGCAGCCAGAAAAAAAAAGTCTTTCGCAACTCGCGCATACCACGCAGTGTCGCCCACGCGATAAGCCAAGAGGATTATATATTCTGCAGATTTTACTGTTGACGCATTGGATCTACAAGACAGCTGCGCTATGCCTTCTCGCGGAACGAGAGCTTTGGGATAATCATCGCAAACAGATGGGGCACCCAATCAGCTGACGAACGCACTCAATAAAGCTTTGGGAGGTTCGAGGGATTTCTCGTGTATACGGGCCAGTGCACCATTTCTACGCATTTGTGATGGCCTGCTAAGCCACTTGCCTGGTGGTAATGGATAGGACAATACGACGGCTCTGCAGATTTACAGGAATGCTTCCGTGCGTGTGCTGGAGAAGTGGAGGCGGATGCTTGTGTTATAGCCTGCGTCTGGCTGTGTGCACATCTATAATTAATCTGCCGCCTGTTTTTCGCTCTGGCTCATTCTAGCCTCGTGGCTATCGATATATTTTTCCGACTTGGTCTGTCTCCGTGTGGGACACGGCTCGCGAGAATAGTCGATGGGGAGCCAATCGGCGCTGCTCTCTTCTATATGCCGTGCTTAACTATCCCAATCTTAATAAATGGCGGTATATTGGAGGCATTTTCGGAACACTAACGATATTTACCCAGTATTGTCGAATGATTTTAGGTGAGCGAACACCTGCGGCCTACTGGATGCCCATGTGTTCCTATTTTCTATGTATTTCTTCCAGTGTGTGCGGTGTTTCTGTATATGGTTCGTTACCGTATAAAGTAGTGTCTAAAAACTATAGCAATTCAATAAGCGTTAGGTATTTCGTGTAAGCAAATGTCGGAGCGAATGCTTGAACCAAGAATATATTTAAATTATAGTAAAGGAGCGACATATTAAAACATGTCGAAGCCGAACCTACAACAGCTGGTGCACACGCACTTGGTTTCAGTGCCATCTAGTGGAAGAATGTTTGTAACAGCGAAGATGTTGCGATAAGCAATGCTCCTGGATCAGCCGCACAAAACACTCAGTCATCATGAATAAGTGAGCATGCACTCCTACAGAATGTCCGATGTAGATGTAGACGTAGTTGTAAACAGAACTGAATGGCCCACGCCACTCTCGGGTATTGGCGAAGAGCCAGGTAGTTAGAAGAAATGAAAGGCCCTACAAACTCTCAATAATGTTGAGCAAGTAAAAATAAGTTAAAGAAATTGAAGATTTCTTAAGATGATTAAAAAAAATGCGCGGCATTTCCGCGCGCACTTCCCACCTCTCTTGTGCAGAAGCCCTGTGCGAACTACTTCGTAAGTGTGTAGGCTTTTCTTTAGACTTCTTTCTTCCCTATCGCTCGTGTCCTCAGATCATATCTATCTAAAAGCGGAAGCGTTTCATCAGAATGCCGTTCGGAGAGAGAGCAGAAATAGTAGAGGGGTGAAAGCAGGGTGCGTAACCAGTTATGGACAACCGGTTTCCTGCCGTACACATGGGAACGGGACGGGGGAGACTGAAAGGTGGGAGGAAACAGAGCGAAAGAGCATGCAATGGAGCACATCCACAGTCAGACAGTCACAGTCCATCGTTATTGCGTGGTACGCGTATCGCTTTCACAGCCGCTTGTCCAAGTCTGTTTCATTTAAAAACCTCAACAGTGCTTTCGTTGCCCTCAGCTGCGATGTCTTCTTCGGCGAAATGTAAGACTGGCTCAAACGGACGTGGGCCCATCACCAAGGCGCGCTAGAACGGTCGCCAGAAAATGTCTCTGAACATTTTGTTGAGGACAGTTGAACATAATGGGCTTTAGCGTCTCCTCGCTACGCCAGGCGTCACACAGAGCGTTGTCGGCCATTCCTATGCGAAACGCCCAGTATTTTGTGACCCCTATACATAAGCGATATAGCAGAGCGGCATATCTTCGGCAGATTCCCGCCAGCATACAGAGGCGCATCAAAAGAGAGGCGGTGTTGACGATTGTTCCAACTGGTCTGGGTTGTTGGTGTGCACCAAAAAGAGAGCGTGATCTGCTACTCAACACTCGTAGCCTGTTGGTTGCGTCGGAACTTGAAAGTGGAATGGTCTTTTCGTCCGTTCCTTCTGTTGACAGCTGCCCAAGCAGCATTATCAGCGTGTTCGTGCACTGTGACTCCGCAGGGACTTGCAACCACTCAAAACGTCGTGTGGTGCGCTTGCTTATGTGACGTTTCAATACACGTAATCTCGAATAAGAGCTGTTCGTAAGGCCCGCGACGAAGAGCTGATAGCTTGCACAAATGCCTGAGAGTTAGTGAAGGTCGACCCTTGTCGAGGTGGTTCCCAATTGATTAAACAAAGTGCTTCGCGCAGAGCACTTAGTTCCACAGCTGTTGATGTTTTTGGGTGGTCACTGCAAAAACTAATGGTAGTAGCTCTTGCCGGGACAACTACGACACCACACAAACACTGGAGGTTTGTCGAACCATCAGGGTAAGTATGTAATCTGTCCGCACGCCTCTCATGCACAAGGAGCAGCGACACTTGCTTAAACACAGCTGACAACAGCTCAGATTTTCTTTTCTGATTTCTCCTACATCGAAATGCAGTGTTGATGGACCAAGGCACCAGTGAGGCATCGGTGGTTTAGATGACATGGCGAAGCCTGAAGGAAGGCAGTAGTTGTACTTGACGATAGTTCTAGAGAACGATGCTTGGGGCCTTTCTGAAGGCAGCGCTGCAAGTTGGTGGCAGTGGTCACATACAAAACGCACTGATATGCGTTCTCAGGACTTCCAAATTAATACGAGTTTATATTCCATGGTTAGATGCCTCTTTAGACGCAGTTGCCTTTTTTGACGTACATTTCGGAAAACCAAGACAATTTCTTGGTGCTTGAGATTGTCCTGCCTGTAGAACACGAATATTAAATGCGAAGCATTTCTTAGCGAACTTCGGCGACATTGAGCGTATCTATCTCCTGCCCGTTTCGTTAATGGGGTGTATACGAAAGTTGGTATGCCGCAACATGACTGCATGACGAACATAAATGACAGGTAATAACATGAAAATCATGACATGCATGTCATGAGCGGCATTATTCACATGACATGGTCTTGGTGCTCTTGCGGCCAGTTTCGTTAATGGATGTATACGAAAATTGGTACGGCACAACATGACTGCATGGCGAACATAAATGGCAGGTCGAAACATGAACATCATTGATTGATTTCTGGGGCTTAACGTCCCAAAAGCAGCTCTGATTATGAGAGACGCCGTACTGGAGGTCTCCGGAAATTTAGACCACCTGGGGTTCTTTATCGTGCACTGACACCGCACAGCACACGGGCCTCAACATTTCGCCTCCATTGAAATGCAGCCGCCGCGGCCGGGATTCGATACCGCGACCTTCGGATCAGCAGTCGAGTGCCAAAGCCACTAGACCACCGTGGCGGGGCATGAACATCATGACATGCATATCATGACCGACATGATCTACTTGCCGCGGTCTCGGTGCTCTCCTGGCCGTTTCGGTAATTGTATGTCCACGCAAATTGGTATGACATACAACATGACTGCATGACGAACATAAATGACATGGCAGTACATGATAATCATGAAATGCATGTCATGAGCGGCATTTTTAACATGCCACAGTCTTGCTGCTCTTGCGGCCGTTTCGTTAACTTCATATGTACCAAAATCGGTATAGCGAGACAACAATGCAGATACATTTTACGTTCCTGATGCGTGCTTCACATTTCCTTGATTCCCACTCCACTTGGGATCTGCCATTTTTTTTTGTCTTGCAGGTGTTGCTCAGCACGAGCAGACTATACCTGAGAAAATAAAAAAGGACCGCTCTGTAGAGTTCGAGCATTTCTTGTATTGACATCCCCCACATCCTTCCTGGAAAGAACATGAACTGCAAAAGTGGTGTTAGGCGCTGTTTCATATAAGTCACGCACGCGCTGCAACAGATGTCTCTGTATTTGATTACTCCAAGAAACCGGTGTGTTCAGATTACGAAATAGTTCACCCGTTGATTGATATGATATAAGGGTGTCATGGGCTTGTCAGTGAATGGCAGGAGTGAAAATTTTTCTGGTGATGTGGTGGGAGCTTGTTTACACAAACAGCTCGGAGAGCTATGCCTGACGCTACTAGCGCTGAAGGAAACAGTGTGCTCAGCACTGTTTCCTGCAGCGGCACAACGTGCAAGCAGTCACAACTTGGAGAATGCGCTGGTCTATGTAGACATGGCAAGAACAAAGCGTAACTTGATGCCGGAAGAAAAAAGCCGTTCAACGCATCAGTTGATCAGAGCCAATAGGGAAATAAACGCCGCATTCGAGCCGATCCATTGGTCCTAGTCACTGTAGTAGAGAATAGGCGAAGCCGCCTGGCTCATTCTACGCAAAACGGGTGAACGAGTGACTCTGAAGAAACAGCGAGACTGGGCGGCTTCCTCAGCTTAACTTAGCTAAAGTTAGCTACTAGCCCAGGCCTAGCATCCCCCATATGAGTGCAGCCATGCAAAACAAACCTATGTAGGTTAAGACAAGTTAAGTCAAGTTAAGCTAATGAAGCAACCCAGCTTCGCTGTTTCTTCGGAGTTGGCACCGCTAGTGACAGGCAGATCACAATTATTGTTCTTTCTTTATTTTCTTCTTTCATTCTTGCTTTGCGCGTTTCCCAACCTACTCCCGTTTAATTATTTCCGTTATTTACACTGATGGTTTCGTGAGTGCTTTGCGTATTAATTTATGATCCGTTGTAACACCCGCATCCTGCATCTCCAAACTTTTTCTTTATTTTTGCAGAGGTTTGTTATATAAACAACAACCCCGACCCGAACGTCAATCGTAGCTGTTGAGTAAACAGCACAATATCGACATATGCTGTCACCACAAAACATGAGCAGACTGTAAAACTGGAACATGAATGGCCAACCTTCGTTGCTATGACAACGTCCTACCTGTGACCAGCAAGGAAGTTCGTTCATGTCAAGGTAATCATACTGTAAGCGCACTGAGGCGCGTCTACCTTATGTGACAGTTTTTCTAACGCATGCAGGTTTAAAACGTGTAAACCTTGCTGTTCACAAGAAATCCTCTACCTTCGAGATACCAAATTATCATGACTTTCTCTCCTGGGCGTTTTCTGAAAGATTCCTGTTCAAATCCTTATATATCCATGCAGGAGGCAAGTGTCTAACAGCGCAAGACTGTAGCAGAGTGCATGACATTCTGTCACTGGTCACCTTCTTTTCATCACCTGCTCGATCGACAATAAAATAAAGACATACCCACGAGACATGTGTAGTGTCCAAGAAGAGAATGCGCTGCGGTATGCCTCCAAGCATCACCTATTGATGTTATAGTCGAATAATTAATTCTACTTCAACCAACAGTTCCTTTCTCATTCCTTCACTCACTCAAATACTTAGAAGGCCCGAGGGCATTACACACAGGACTAGTCCAACAAGATATATATTAAGTAGCAACTTTGAAGACGACAAGGTGTTCGGTTGAGGCAACGCAGGCCTGGGGGGGGGGGGGGGGGGAAGGTTGTTCCAGTCACTGCTTCTTAGCGACGAAACAGAAGCTTAACAGGGGCAGCGCGGTATGTGCGAACCTTATCCTTTGAGTTATGATCGATCTTGGGGAAGAAAAAGTTCGGTTTTAAGTGTTTCGTTCGTCACAAGTCTCGAACCTTAGAAGCATGGAAGGTCTGTAAAATTCTACTAGGTTACATACTGGTTACCCGAAAATTACCCCACAGAAGCTTTTCTATATGTGATCTGCACACTACAATGAACGCTGAAAATAAGTGCCGCATTGATTTCTTGACTCCACCGTCCGTTATCTTTCACTCCCTGGTTCGCGCAAATACTAGTGGGAATAAAGTGGAACGCCTTTCTTTTTGTTGAATGTGGAATATACCAATCCGAATAGCAGTCTCGTGGAGAAAATATAGCTTTTGTTACAACAATCCTTCAATTAAAAAAAAAAACGTAATACACGCCGGAAAACTTGAAGTACGCTATTAAACATCGCGAAACGGTTTTGCTGAATTATGCAGATTAGTGCCGGTACGTGTCGCTCAGTATTTCAGCAAGTGAATGGCACTGTGCATTAAAGTTGAATTGACTATTGTAAAGATTTGTATGTGAGCTGAAGATCCCGAATCATTCCTTCAACTTGTTCAATTTGAACGCGTGATTGTCTTTATTGGCCCATGCACTCGTCCCATCCCGTACAGGAAAAGAGCTGTCAAGAACACGTAACACTGTTTACGTGTTTAGAAGCGAAAGCACATGCAGTTAGCGGCATATCTGCATCGCACAGCGTCCCATCGTGCGCGCACTGCACGTGTGCTCTGTCGGCCACAGAAGACAGCCACTGAAAAATGGTAGCGTGCTTGATTCGTACCTATGGTGCACGCTTTGGATTTCCACCGAAACCACAAAATTTCTTTTTGACGACCATGATTTCGCGCAGGAACCTCTTTAAGAATGTGTGATGTTACGGATGGCGTAATATTGTTGCGTCATCGTGACGTAACAAAGTATCTTTACTTTTACTTAACCACAGTGTTGATGTGATGATACCACAGCTTCGTCATATGACCTTTGGTACAGTGCGCTATATATGGTGAAGGTTTTCCACCATACAGTGCGACGCCGGGTTTTCGACAAGGTCGCTGCCAACTCATTCCAGGTCCTCTTCGAATATCATCATCATCATCATCAGCCTGTTTAGGTCCACTGCAGGACGAAGGCCTCTCCCAACGATTTCCAATCCACCCTATCCTGAGCGAGTTGGTTCCACTTTATGCCCGCAAAATTTTTAATTTCATCGCTCCATCTAACCTTTTGCCTACCTCTGTTGCGTTTTCCCTCTCGTGGTATCCATTCCGTCGCTCTTACTGTCCACCTATTATCCTTCCTCCTCATGACATGTCCTGCCCAGGTCCACTTCTTTCTTTTAATTGATAAGATAATATCGGCTACTCCTGTCTGTTCTCTGATCCATTCCGCTCGTTTTTTATGTCTTAACGTTACCCCTATCATTTTTCTTTCCATTGCACGTTGCGTGCTCCTTAGTTTCATCTCTAGTTTTTTCGTTATTCTCCATGTTTCTGCACCGTACGTTAGTACTGGGAGAATGCAATGATTGAATACTTTTCGCTTTAATGAGAGCGGTAAGTGTCCGGTCATGATTTCGTAATGCCTTCCGAATGCGCTCCAGCCCAGCCTTATTCTACGGAGAATTTCATTTTCCTGGGTAGGAGTTCCTGATATTAACTGTCCCAGATATAAATATTCGTTTACACATTGTAAGGGTTCATTGTTGATTTTAAATTCCTGTTCCTTAGCTAAGCTATTGAGCATAACTTTGGTCTTTTGCCTATTCATTTTTAATCCAATTTTAATGCTTTCCCTGTTTAGGTCATCAATCATGTTTTGTAATTCGTCACCATCATTGCTAAAGGGCACAATGTCGTCTGCAAATCTTAAATTGTTTAGATATTCTAATTCTATTCGAATGCCCTTTTCTTCCCAGTCTAGACGTTTAAAGACTTCCTCTAAACATGCAGTGAATAGCATCGGGGATATTGTATCTCCCTGTCTCAAACCTCTCCTGATCGGGATTTCTCTGCTTCTCTCATGTAGGAGTAGTGTGGCTGTGCAATCTTTGTATATGTTGTTTATGGTTTTCAGGTATACGCCAGGTGCCCCTTGTCGATGTAGAGCTTCTAGAACTGCTTGTATTTCTATGGAGTCAAATGCTTTCTCGTAGTCGATAAACGCCATGTAAATAGGTTTGTTATATTCCGCGTACTTCTCAATTACTAGGCTGATAGCGTGGCTGTGGTCCATTGTCGAGTAACCTTTCCTAAAACCAGCTTGTTCTCTCGGTTGGTTAAAGTCGAGTGTTTCTCTTATCCTCGTAGAATAACAGACTTAGTAAACTTTCGAGCTCATTTTTGTGCACTAGTCTAACTAAATATAGACTTGATAATATTAGTGAAACTGGCTTAATAAATGTCTCACTAGCAGTTATCTGCGCAAAAAGGCTTCTTAAGTAGACCCTCCTGCAAATTTAACCTCGAACGCGATGCCCTGATATATCCTTTTTCTTTCAAATCAGTTTGTTTTAGTGAGGTTCGAACAAATTTTGCTGCCGCGTGCACTTCAACCACTCAGTGCATACTTATTAATGTGTGTTGTTACACACACATACACACACGCACAGGCACAGACACACACACGCGCGCGCGCGAGGTATCTATAGTAATGGTAGAGGTTTTCGATCTATTTAACAGCACTTTTATATTAACTTCATGGAAATATTGTACAGTGATGTAGTCACATGGTCCTGTATTATGAACTGCGCGTAGGCTTGACACTTTTATTCGTAAATGGTCACACTCTGTTGTCCCTTGTGCGTTAACTATCTGGCAGCTGTTCGATTTGTTCTTCTGGAGACTTCTTCCGGCCAACCGCAGCAAGCATCGCCTTATGGTCGGTGAAATTGCAATTGCAGTACTTCACTTCTTTAATGGTGTCGTGAGAATGAAATGCTAAAAAAGTGGATGCAGAGCATCGACGAGACCGCATATAGGCTCTGCTGTAGTCTCATGGCCTCCGAGATGGCGGGCGCGCTCGCCGTCTCGGAGGCCATTGTAATCGAGACATTGATATGTCTTCCGCTAGATGAACATAGTTGTCCATTTTTAGAGCTGTTTTTTTCGCTCAGAAGAGAGGCGTGGAGACGCCGACACCGACGGCGGTATTTCTGCGGAGCGAGCTCTTTAACGCTTCTGCTCGGCGCTCTCGCCGTGGCGCGGCAGATCGTGTGCGGTCGGCGCCGACGAGGACATTTTCCAAGGGTGAGAGAAGTAGACAAGAGTGGCGATGTGGTCTCGCAGCTGAATTATAGAAGCAACTTTTATGCAGCGCAAAACGAGTGCTCTGGTGTCTATCCAGGTGCATTTTCTTCTCGACCTGTTGTTGCGGCCTACATCGAAGCTTAAATGTGAACATGTCGACAGCAATCTGTGTGGCTGGGTAGAAAATTTTGTTGAAATTGCTTCCCAAAAATTTAGAAAGCAATTTAGGAAGTTGAAATTGCTTCCTTTAAACTGTGGCTGGAGCACTTTCAACTTCCCAAACATACATCGGAGCTGTAGACGCAGCGTCATCTCATTCACTGATGATGCAGTCGCGTGTCATTGTTGCTCACGTTCACAGGCTGGTCTGGACGTGCGCGACAGCACACTTTTGCTTGATGCTCCAAAGTGGCGCCTGTCCTAAGAATGAACGGCTGACAACTTTCGCTCTCTCACAATAGGAAGGGCACATCAGCTTCAAGAGTCAACTGTGTAGCACCACGCAGGTATTACCTACTTTGCAGACAGGATCACTTCCGAGTCTTTAGGCGTTACGCTCTTTGTTTTGTTTCTACTGCGTAAGTCTTGTGAAAGGAATTTAGGATTTTACCAACGTACTTCCCTATTTGCGTATGCTCTGTGTAGCAGATAAAGACACAAGAAGAAATTGTGCAACAATGTTCCAAGAACTGTTGCTTCTCTTTCTTCTTCCCTGCAGAAAATACATCGCGTGCACGCATCATAAATCAGTGCGCATCAGGAACAAAACTCCTTGGTAAAAACACGCTGCATTCATATGCCAACAACAATATTAACTGCCAGATACAAAATTAATGTACCGTCTCATATCGAGTTTACATTCTTTTGCATTCTGTTTCTTCGGTGCGGTGAATTTCGGTCTCAACTTGCTTTCTGATAATGTAGACGTAAAGAAATTCTCGGATATAATACTGCAAGGTCTTTTTTCCCCGTAGGATTAAAGCGCATCCGTCTTGTTTTCTTTTCTATCTCTTTTTTTCACCGCCGAGAACACGTGGTGCGACGTATCGGTTGCCTAAAGTTAGCACACGATTTATATACAAACACTTACTTCCCACGCCATGTTCAGAGGGATAAAAAAGGCATGATTGTTGTGCATGAGAAAGAAAATTGCCTCCACACGGCTCAAAACTCGCGCAGGACAGCCATTTCCCTCTGTGCTAGTATTTTTCGTTCATGGGTTTCGCAGCATCCCACGTTTGTTTGTAACGTAGGCCTGACGGTTTGCGATTGCGTTTTCCTAACTTCAACTCCCTTCAGTATTTCTAACGGTTGCAGTGAGCTTGTTTTGTTCCTCTAGAGTACTCAAAATACGTACATGCAACGAATGCATTTCTGCCACGCTCGTGCGAGTGACAAATTCATCTGTACAAGACCCACGTTGCGGGCGTGGGACCGATGTTTCTTTCAAAAAAACCATATATGCATCGATTGAAATTTCTCTTCCGTGTGGAAGCCATTCATGGATCGTGTAGGTTTGACACAATCCAAAATTATACGAAACACGGAAACCACGCGGAGGAACTATAGAGTTGGAACGAGAGCATTTTCGAAAGGCGAGCTCAGCAGATATACCGAGACACGGCTTGGAATTGCGAAACTGAGTGGCTCAGATTCACATGTTTGGTACTCGAGCCTGCAAATCGAATGTGAACCTGCAAGCAAAAAATAGCACAAAGGAACTTGTATTGTGCTAAGGAAAATTCGGCGCGTGGAGCCTGGCACGTGGAATCGTTTCCTTGAGCTCCATTTTTGAAGCGCCCTTGTGCATGAAGCGTTCAAGCATGTGCTCTGATTAACGATTGCGTACATCCTTACAAACACACACACACACACACACGCGCGCGCGCGCGCGCGCGCGCGCACTATTTAGATAATACTATATTCGCTCTATAATTATAATGATAAACATGGTAATACGCGGCGTAAGCAAGCCTATTCAATTAACTGACCGTTTTCTTATCTGTGCTAATTTACCTGTGCGAATACCTGTGCGTTCAAAGGCCACGGGCGGATATGTTTAACGTCTTGTACTTATCCTACCACGTGTTAGTATACACGTAGCAACTTTGTGAAATTTGAAGGGTCAGTACGCGAGACAGATACATCAATACGAAAGTTCATTTTTTTAATCAAAACATGCATTTTACATGCACAATAAATGCCCTATGAGAAACTTGCATGGGTGATTGCAATAGCTCGGGAAGCCCACTTAGGCGGTCTTGCCGGTGTAAGCAAGACAGCACCGCTCCCAGTCATCTGCACGAAATGGCAGATGACCCTAAACGTTAAAAAATCAGCCTTGTTAAGAATATCGCGTAAACAAAACATATCACATTTTGCCTACACTATTGATGACACGCCGCTAACTTCCCTCAATCAACATAAGTATCTTGGACTGGTAATTTCTAGTGACCTTAGATGGGAGGCGCATGTTAACTACATTACATCTTCAGCCTTAAAAAGATTATTTTTCCTTAAAAGACGACTACGATGCGCACCAACTCCAACAAAACTCTTAGCTTATAAGACCTTAATTCGTCCTTTAATAGAATACGCCAACTTAGTCTGGTTCCCGGCCACAAATAATCTAATTAAAAAGCTAGAAGGTGTACAAAGGAAAGCGGTTGGATTCGTCTACAATAAATACAGTTACCTTCATTCACCCTCTGAACTAATAGCAAGAGCTGGGCTACTAACATTACGAAATCATGCCAAACTTGCACGCCCCAAAATGCTCTTCCAACTTATTCATAGACAGCTGAACATCGACAGTTCTAGATTCATATCTATTTCAGAAACCAGACAGTCACGCCACAAACATCCATTAACATTACAGGAATACCGTTTCAACACCAATTGCTTCAAGAATTCTTTTTTCCCACAGTCAATTAGAGAATGGAATAGATTCCCCGTCTGTATATCCAACAGTAAAGACTTGAACACAGTTTTAACTTTACTTGATAAACATATTCATGCCACCCAAACTTGAATTGATGATCCCTTTCCTGCTCTTTTCTAACTTTCACCATTTGAGTGCCTTTTGAATATGTTAATTTGTCAGTGCAATTTGTAAACAGTGTCTCTCATGTTCATTAGCGAGATTTTTTTGCAGATGGTCACTTTGTACTATTATGTCTATTGAATGACATTTGCCACAAACCTTATGTTGCCTACACTCCATGTAATATAGTATTTCTGTAGTCATGCATTTTTCACTTCTCAATGTATGTATATCTCTTGTGTATTTTGGTTGCCCTCCTGCAATAGTCCCCATTGGGACTGGCAGTATGTATAAATAAATAAAATAAAATTTGGCTATCACAACGGATTACGAGTGATGGACGACGCTGTCTTTATTTGGTATCATACCGCATTTACGCACACGTGAGTGACGTCAGCGTCGAAGATACAGTGGGCAAACAGGCGCACAAAACGTAACGTTAACACTGTTAATACTTCTGGGCCAGCAAGTTTGTGTAGCACTAATCAACGCAAAGTGTACGCGTTGCGCAAGCACAATAGAGCGGCGCATGTGGTGAGTGCCCAAATTTCATCACTCACATCCTCTGCAAATAAAAAAGCGGACACTACAGGTATGGACCGTGAACACGCCAAGTTTGTAAAGGAAGGAACGGACCCAAGTGCGAAGTATTGTGAAATATGTAGGGCACGCCTGCTTGGCATTATTATGGAATGAAGTTATGGAATAAGATTTCCCTAGACAGAAACTTTTCATCATGTCTGTCACTGTTACATCTTGCAAATAGACAGTGCTCTTTTACTGTCCCCTGGCTGAAAGCAACCGAATTTTAATTGCGATTTCTCAGGTTTGTAATAAAAAACGTCTTCATGAAATACTGAACTTACTGCTTTTTTTTTCTTTATGATAACCAACCCTACGATTTGGTTTACATATAGAGCAACGAAAAACATTTTCGTCTATAAAGAATTATATGCAGTAGAATTTCCTGTTTTCGTTTTGCATGCGCGATTACAAACGATTCTATAGTAACAGGGAAGGGTAACGTAGACCTTAGGCACCAGTCTGAGAATACAAACTGCGAGTGGAATAGGAATCAAAAACGCACATTCCCTGAGCAGTTGCACCGTTTTCAAAACGGTCCTACTTACTGATCAAAAAAAAATTGTTAATATAGGCGCCTAATAATTTTACAGATTCCGAGGACACTATGTCACGTAGAAGGTTATTCCATAACTCGATGGCTCGCGGAATGTAGGAATACTTAAATGAAATGCTAGAGTAGTTGAAATGCTGGATACACCGTGGTTTGTTCTGGCGGAGCGTTGGTATGGTGGAAGTTGGGTACTCGTCTTAGCTTATACAATGCTGTCATCATATATATCGTCGTGATATTTTCTATGCATCACTATTGAATATCTGGCAATTCAACTTGTGCACACAAATGAGAAAACAGAAAAGAGATCTCCGCCATCAGTTCCATGTTAAAAACATCGCCTGTGAACATCTGAATTACGTCACTCCGATCCTCCAAATGAAGATGAATTCACGGCAGCTTCTGACGGTGTTTACTGAGATGCAATGAGAGAAACGCAGTGAGGTTAGGCAGAGTTCAAAGCTTCAGGCGTGCCACCCGACAACAGGAACGAGAACGGGGAAATTACAGAGGGATAGAAAAGCTACGTTTTAAAAAAGCGGAACAAATATATATAGTCACTCCTTTAGGCTACTGACACACAAAATACTCAACAAAACCTCTCCCACCTTGCGGCTCCCCACGAAGACAGCTTAGGTTGTCTTCCTTGGTTGTCCCTTTTCAAAGTGTTTTCTGTATGAGAAATTGCGATAAGTTTGTGCAATCTTTCGTTAGTCAACTGTTCAGATGTCCTTCCTCCGTGATTAGTATGGGCCTAAAGAATAAACAAAAAAGACTGGTAATTCAGTGTCGGCTACTCTCCGAGTGCCCTCAAATATTTGTAAGCTAGAAAACCTACGTGATTATGCAGCAGGTTGCTGCCTTTCGGGTATCGGTGAAGGTGTGTCTAAACGGTGCAAAACATTCAAGCGAGCTCCACGCCGTGAAAACCGCCCGAACAGTCACGCTGCTCTTTTATCGTTAGTTATGACGTACCTGGCGAGGGTGTGAATTCATCAAGTCATTCACGTCATGAAGTTACTCATACATTTGTACTGCGCCAAAATCTTATGTCCACCGTCACGTGGCGTTGTCTCGATACTCGCCATTCATGATCTATTAATCATACGTGATCATCCACCATGTACTCGTGCATCTCTTTAAATCTTTCTTTGCACATCGCCCTGTGAAAATGCAGAAGCGGCTCTGGAGTTCGAGTCTGCAATTACAAGGTAAACCTTATCAACGCAATCACGAAATGGCCTTCGCATAACAAGTATCACGTAGCAGCAGCTCCAGCGCTAGAGATGAAAGAAGTACGCTCCCAAACGCCGGAAATTAGGATTCGCAAAACCACCACCTGGTCGGACTCTTTTTTCCCTCTTGATTGACCCCTGCGCACAGTGGAGGGCCGACTTAACGCAGCTTCGCTCTCAGATGTTTACGCCATGCATCATTAGCTCGTGGACATAACTTTGAAGCCAGCAGAAGGTAAACGGTACTTTTTTACTCCACGCCTGGTACAACCGGCAAGGCGTGATAATGAACCACGGGATCACATAACAGCCTTTCAAGTTTAAATAACATGTCCGTCTTCCCGGCTGCTTATCATTGGTCATTCCAATAATTGTAAGAGCTCCCTGCTGAACTTATAGGTGCTCTGAATTGGCAGTTAGTCATAGCTGCTTTAGTAGACAAGTATAAAACAGATTGCATTTTGAGTTGCGATGTTGGAGTGCTGTTGAAGCGTTTACTGCCTAGCTTGCCTTCTTTTTTTTTTTGTCCGTAGTTTAAGTCGTTTGAAACTCGAATGAAACTGCAGAATCATTTAGGTCGTACGGCATAAGCAGTTCTAAAGCCTTGGAGTACCTTAAACAGAGACGTCTCTGTAAAACCTGCGCATTGCCTCAGTAATAGGGTAGTCATTTTACCGAGAGAACCAAGAGTGAGCTTTTTTATGTGGCATAAAACAACTGTCCTCATTGCTTTGCTACGTAGTGTGAAAATGAAATTGAATTTATCTCGTCTTTTCTTCGTTCTCACGTGGGGTGGCTTCATCGATGCTTTTCATAATTTTTACCAGACACGGTTGAATGAAGGGAACTGGGCTAAAAGTTCACCTTCACAGCACTATATGCTCGATTATTTCAGTCTTACGGAATACACCATTCCTCTATTACGTCCCAGCCAAAGCTAGATGAGATTAACATTGCCACCTTTCCTAAACACATCAACCATAAAGCATACTTTCCCTAACGAGCGCATTTTAGTTCAGGTTAAGAAACATCCGTGTATAAACCCAAGTATCAGTTAGCTCTTCATGAAATAAACCCGGTATTCGCAAAGGGTAAATGACGTAACAACAGCATAACTCTAATGTATTTTGCAGAGTGACGTTTTCTTTACGGTTTATAAATTCGGTTACATCGCCCTTGCACGATGAATCTTTCCTCCGTGTTTAGCACAGCGTTTGAGCTATTCTTGACTAGGTATAGTTTAGGTGTGGTTACAGGCGTCGTGTGCCATTATTATTCTTTTCTCTTTCTGAGCGATACCCGACATAACACACAACAACGTAAAAAAATAAACTTGAGCGTCACCACCATTGCTTAAATAGAGAACGTATTCCCAACAGCGCCATCAACTTACGTACACCTTAATACGCTGTGTTTTAGGTGTTCATGGCCATCTCAGGTGTCAAGTGCCACTGTAAACGAGAAAATACTTTAATTAACATACCCGGATGGTTAGCTGTGTAATACGCAAGCACATTCGACGCCAATATTTTGGAAATGGCTAGCTCTGAGGAAACCGCGTCACTTTTTGGTGTAATCAAATATTGTCCTTTTCTTTCAATTTCCGCTTGCATACTTTCTGTCTATTTCTTTTTGTTTTTCATAGTGAATAGGGTTCAAATGACGAAACACGTGCTCACGCTGCCTAGAAGATCATCAACTAAAGTGGGGTGTGAAAAACGGCGCGACAAGCGCTGCCAAAAATCTGTTGCAAGCGTAGTAGAATATTACAGCGAAAGCTGTATATCGCGAGGAGAAACGAAAAACCGTTCGGCATCTGTGTCACGAGCTGTCTCCATTGGCTGCGCCTTCCAGTGACGTCGTTCTCTGCGCCGTACCAAAGCGCGCGTGCCATTGGCTAGCCCGTGAGTGACGTCGTCCATCCCGTCGCAGCCGTGGCGCCGAGCACGCGCGCATCAGCTTGGACTGAGAGCTTCCACATGGGTAAGCCACGGATGTTTGCTCGCGATGTCAAACGCCTGCAAAGACGGCGCGCCGAAGAGGTGGCGTGGCGGGCAGAACAGCGTCGACGTGATCATTGCGGGAGCGCGTTCGCCGGGGCGAACGCCCGCTTTCAGCGAGAGTTTCTACAGCGGCACTTTGGCTTCGGCTGCGACGTCTGTGTCGGTTTGAACCCACTGCTAAACACCGGGGCCGCACATTTCAGTTTCGCTGGTTAACCATTTGTACGGAGTGCTTGGGCGGTGATTTTTTTTTATTAAGACCTTGACTGGTAGAATAAGAGAATCATTCGACCTTAGCCAACGCAGAGATAAAACTGGTTTGAGGAAAGCATAATCAGTAATGGACAACAACCATGGTATCAGCCTAATAATTGAGAAATTCACTGAGTATGACAAACCTCTCTATATAGCCTTTATCGACTGCGACGAAGCATTTTTCCCATAGATATACGAGCTGTTGTAGAGGATTTACGTCGACAAGGGGCATCGGAGATATAGGTCAAAAAGGTAAGTTACATCTGCAAAGATGTCACACGCATCCCATACTTCTACATGAGAGGAGCAGAAAAATTACGTTCAGGAGATGGGTCAGAGAAAGAGGTACGATCTCCCCAATGTTATTTACTGTACGTATAGAGCAAGTGTCTAAGCTTTTATGCTGGGAGGAAAAGGGGAGTAGAATCGACGGAGTATATCTTAGCAATTTAAGGGTCTCCCAAGACATGTTGCTTTTCAGCAACGACAGTGATAGACTAGAAGACATGATTATTCATCCAAGACGCGAAAGTGTTTATACGGGAAAAAAATGAAGAGTTACAGCAATTATGTTTAACACCTAAACAAAAAGAGCAATTTATAATTAGCAATCAGCCCTTAAAATGTGCGAACGACTACGTATACCTAGGGCAAGCACTAGCAGGGTAGGCTACCCAGGAATAGGAAATTCGTAGAATAAGGATGGCCTGGCGGGCATATGGTAGATATTCTGGAATCATGGTTGGAAATTGCAGCTAGACTGAAGCGAAAGATATTTATTCACTGCATTCTTTCTGCTCACGTATGCTGCAGCGACTTGGAGGATAATGACAAAACGAGAGGAAATTAAGGAGCACGCAGTGTTTGTAGGAAAGAAAAATGATAGGTGTAACACTAAGAAATAGAACGCGCGCAGAATAGATCAGGCAAGAGACAGGAATAGCGGATATTTTTATATCAGTTAAACGATAGAAGTGGGCCGGCGCAAGAAAAGTAATGCGGAGATCAGATAACAGATGATCGGCAGCACGAACGACGGAATGGATATGAAGAGAAGGTAAACGTAGGCACGCAACATCTTCGATCGGGCGATGAAATTAAAATTGATTTGTGGGCCTTAACGTCCCAAAACTAGCTCTGATTATGAGAGACGCCGTAAAACTTCGACCACCTAGGCTTCTTTAACGTGCACTGACATCGCACAGCACGCCTGCCTCAAAATTTCGCCTCCATCGAAATGCAGCCGCCGCGGTCGGGATTCGATCCCGCGACCTTCGGTTAGGCAGCCGAGTGCCATAACCACTAGACCATTGTGGCGGGGCGATGAAATTAAAAAAAAAATTTAGCGCGCATTTATACAATATTTTCTGGCATTCGGGTTGGAAAGAGAGAAGATAATGTTTACGTGTGTTCCCGTATCATGCAGAATTCCCTTTTATTTCTTTATTCTTCAACGAAAGAGACGCGTCTTCGTATTAATACGAACGGATAGGCACACGTACATTTCTGGGGCTTCACATCTGTTGAAAGCTACCCAACATGATATTCTGTTTCAATAAAAGAAACCTTCTGGTTTTCATTGTTACAACATGCATTTTCGTTAACACTCGTCTTGCCCTCTTCACCTAGTCGCGCTTCAATCTCGGCTACCATAACCATTCATTCTGATGTTCCTCCCCTTACGGAAATATCATATATGGGCCAGATATGTTTTATATATGGCCAGATATAGACATATAAGCGCTCATATCAGGCTATATACTGCCATATAATGTTCAATACAAGGTCATATACAGCCAGATATAAACTTATATGACGTTTTATATGCCATATAAGGCAGCTATATACTGCCATATATGGCTTTATATTGCACCTTATATGACATATACGGTAGCAGGATACTTCCATATACGGCGCCCGTGGCCCGTATATGGCTTTATATACTCGATATAAAGAGTATGCATCAAAAGTCACATAATGCAAGTTAACAGTCATATGCATAGGTGTATTATATTATTTATGTGTCGACATCCAATTAAGGAGCAGTTCCTCACAATATATATATATATATATATATATATATATATATATATATATATATATATATCAAATTTCCTCGCGTCATGGTGACTGATAATATATCACGCGAAGCGAAACAATAAATACCCTGTAATGTTATTTATATACACACAGATAATCGATGGAACCACATATCTCGTCCCATCCAGCAATTAGTAATTACAAAAGAAATGAATGCAAAAAGTAAACACTAAGGGTAAATGGTAAAAGAGAGTAAGGGAGGGTTGGCGGTGAGTTCTGCTTTCTCATGGCATCGTAATTTCATTTAATACGCGATTTACCTACAGCGCGAGCTAATTATTATCTGCATTAAAACGATGTATCAAGCTGAACTATTATTGTTTCGTCGATGTTGCAGTTGCAAAAGCCAAAAGCAATTGTATATACGTGCGCATTATAGTGGTGCATTAATGGAAAACTTGTGCCAGCTGTACCACAATAAGCACCTAGATTGCATGTTCACTGTAAGTTATAGCTAAACGAATTATTGTTGGAATGTGTCAGCAACGTTCTTTACTTTTATTTTTATTTTCTTTACCTCGTCTTGTCCGAGTGCGGCGCGAAAGAGGGCTATCGCTTCTACTCTTTCTACAGCTGACCCACCATTGCTCAAAAGAATGCCAAAGACGAGCCAAAAAATAAATGACAAAAAAGAGCCCCCCTCTATCCACCCCCCACCCCCCCCCCCCCATGCCCTCCGGTTCTTTTCTTCCGCAAAGAGCCACGCTTTTTTTTCTCGTAACAGTGCGCAGGGCCTTTGGAGACGGTCCCTCGCTTTTTCCACGTGCACGTGGAACAGATTTCATGCATCAGGTGAAGCGCTGCCAAAGCTAGCTCTCGTGCTTACGCTGTGTACTTTCGCGTCCAAAAAGTAGTCCATTGCTTGTGGTAAGCAAGAAAATACACATGTCTCACTGGCAGCCTTAAACCATAACACATTTCTCATCAGTTTGACAAAACGCGCTCGTATTTTCGGGGAAACAATCGAAATATGCGAGTTTCTGCTTTACGTTTGCCGTTTCCTCTCGGAACGATACACCTCTTTCTTTCTTTTCCTTACGGACTACATTTGCGTAGCCGTCACAACTGGAGCCATTTTCTCCACGAAGGTTTTGTTGTGTGTGGGCTGCATGGCTGTGCTTTCCGAAAAAGGTGGTGCTGTGCTACTGAGTGCAGTGAGTGGCATGTTTCGATCGTGTCGCAAATAAGTGGACAACCTTCGATGTTCTAAAATGACCTGCGTCGGGAGTGACGGTAGAGCACTTTCCTAACGAAGTGGGGCCACAAGTGCAAGTTTGGTGGCAGTACAGAGGCTTCTTTCATGCCAGGCTGATTGCTACAAGGTAAGCATTGATGCTTGTTACTAAAATTCTAATACGGTGTGTCAGTTCAGAAGCACGCGAATTGGACAATTTTACAACTGCTAAGCGTTTTGTTTTCGCCATCGGATATCGGATAAACGGCTAATGTCGAAAAGCTAGCGCGTTTCTTTTCTATATTTTAATTTGCGCCTTAGCCATTGCTTCTGCTTCCGACCCTTTAGCGGCGTTGGAAAAAGACGCCAAATGCAGTATTTTCTCTTGTGGCGAGATCGAAGGTCACCCAACAGATGTACCGTGCTTAGACACGCTATCATTTTCTGATTTTTCCTTACGAATACCTTAGAAAAGTTGCTGTTGAAATTCTGTTTGTTTTACCGGTGCCCTTCCCCCGCCCTTTCACTAGTGAAATTCTCGTTATTATAGCTTATTCGCGGAATCTGGCGCCAGTGAAGCCGTGAGTGAGGCTGGAAATGCATGCTGCTTCAGAAGCAGCTGAAAGTGCCATATTGAGCATAAAAATGGCGTGGCCGCATTTTAGATATTATCTGCATTTATTTTATTTATTTACCAAACAGAGCACTCCACACGCTATTTCGGAGAGGTTACAATACACTCAGTCGTCCCTATACATCAAAGGTGAGTTGCTTTATTGCAATAATGTGTAAACATGTTTGCTGGTTCAGCTATCAATGACAGTGCTTTATGTGCATACATTTGATGCCATTTCGGAGAACCGGCCTCACGTGATTAACAAGCTAATCACGCCGTTGAGAAAAACAGTGTTTTTTTTTCCTGCGTGACAGCTGTAGCTAAATGCCATGAATTGTTTTTGACACAACAGGGACAGGCATCTCCCTTCTCTTCGCCTCAAAGTGCAAGGAAGTAAACTGAAATAATAATTGAGCAACTGCTTGTAAGGTGCTTTGCATATCGACCAGCACATTGCGTAGTCATCCACGGTCATGCAGGATGGTTTAACGATACGGGCGTGTTCCGATGTTTTATGATTGTTGTTCTTGGCGCCTAAGTGAATGCATGCATGTATACATATAAAATATTGCGTCATTGCGTCATCAGCTGCACATATTTTGGAGCTATTTATCGGCCCTGATAATGTAAGCATTACTTTCATGCTCCAATTGTGTTTTGTCATTTACAGCTCGCACAAAAGACTTCCCTACGAGGTGCCAGTTCGAGTGCAGTGGAAAACTTAATTTTAATATTATCCCTGGGCGCAAAGCTCAGCGACTTGAGAAGCAAAACGACAAAAGACAACTCCGAAGAATGAAAAAAAAATAGTTGGAAAATAAAATACACACGTGAAAGGTCCATCTTGCATTTGTGTTCTGTTTTTGTTTATATATGTATTCAGCTCTCACACATGGCCTACAGTGTCAAGCAGATATGGCCTTTATAAGGTGCCATATATGGATATATTACAAATTGCGCAGATATGGCCATATAAGGGCCCATATAAGGATATATTAAAAATTGGGCAGATATGGCATATAAGGCGTCATATACGGATATATTAAAAATTGGGCAGATATGGCCATATAAGGCGTCATCTCCAGGTTTGGAGCGCGCGTCTCAAAGGAATATAAAACGAAAGAGGGTGGGAGGGGCGGTCGCTGCTGCTATAGAGTTGGAGACGCGCATCGCGTTCGCGTATTTCCCAATTTTGCTTCTTCTCTCCGCAAGGCAGTGCATACTGGCGCTGATGTCGCACATGGAAAGCTCGACTGCACGGAGCCTATACGAAAATTGGTTTGGCACAACATGACTGCACTGAGGATCATAAATGACAGGTCGTAACATGAAAATCGTGACATGCATGTCATTAGCGGCACGATCACATGCTACTCGTTTCCTTAAAGGGGTGTATACCAAAATTGCTATGGCACAACACGACTGCATGACGAACGTAAATGACAAGTCATAACGTTAGAATCATGACATGCGTGTATGAGCGGGATGGTTTACATGCCACAGTCTTGGTGGTCTTGTGGCCGTTTCGTTAAGTTCATATGTACCAAACTCGGTATAGCGAGACAACAATGAAAATCCATTTTACGTTCCTTATGCGTGCTTCGACCACCTAGGCTTCTTTAACGTGCACTGACATCGCACAGCACGCCTGCCTCAAAATTTCGCCTCCATCGAAATGCAGCCGCCGCGGTCGGGATTCGATCCCGCGACCTTCGGTTAGGCAGCCAAGTGCCATAACCACTAGACCATTGTGGCGGGGCGATGAAATTAAAAAAAATTACGCGCGCATTTATACAATATTTTCTGGCATTCGGGTTGGAAAGAGAGAAGATAATGTATACGTGTGTTCCCGTATCATGCAGAATTCCCTTTTCTTTCTTTCTTCTTCAACGAAAGAGACGCGTCTTCGTATTAATACGAACGGATAGACACACGTACTTTTCTGGTGCTTCACATCTGTTGAAAGCTACCCAACATGATATTCTGTTTCAAGAAAAGAAACCTTCTGGTTTTCATCGTTACAACATGCATTTTCGTTAACACTCGTCTTGCCCTCTTCACCTAGTCGCGCTTCAATCTCGGCTGCCATAACCATTCATTCTGATGTTCCTCGCAAAGTGTTCTGAATTCTTGCGTGCATAGGAATTGACATCGCAGTGCGTGCGAAAGCGTGTAATCCGCTTCTAATACGTCCATATCATATTTGCTGTATGCACGTGTTACCCTATGGCAGCTGTGCTCTCACCTCAGGAGTACTTGGTTACCACGCCGTTTTTATTAAATTGTCAAGAAAACAACAATAAGGCCGAGTATGGATATTGCCAGTATTTACGTTCTCGAACTTTGGAATGAAAGATCGACAGTTTCCGGGAACGAAAGCGGGCCAAGCTGACATAGCTCACATATGGGCCATGTCACTGAACCTGCTGTGGTCACAGAAAAAGATCGGAATGAGTTTCCTTTTGTTTTTTGTCCCAAAGCAAGACATATTATCTGAAAAGCCACGCCGTTCGAATATAGCTTCGTCCTGTTTTGTATATACCCTCAATATAAGTGCTTCTTTCCGGACAAGGAAAGGAGATTGAATTCCCCGTTCGTAGATTAAGTCAACGTGTCAGCATCACGTACCTGCCTGCCGCAGGACTTCGCAGTGCACGCCCACTAATATATTCATAGAAGATAAGGTCCTGTTCGAAAGGAAGCGAAATCTTTGCTGTTCACCTAACGTGTTATTGCTGGACTTCGTCGCAGAAAGGTGTACTCACAATTCTTTTTTTGTCGTCTTCGAAGAGAGGTTAGCGTGTCCCTAGTTGTACGCTTTGTCAACTTATCCAGCGCGATATGTCACGCGTAATTACATTTTCCCTCATACCTTAGGCGAGAAGTCACCGCGTGACAGTGCGTCAACGTTTGGGTAGCCTGTTATTAAGCTACGTAATGTCGCAATGTGATGTTCAGAAACGTGCTCAATGGATATCACACTTTGCGTTTATCATACTAGATTGCCTTAATAATCCTTAAGCGCCCGATTATTGGTTTTAACAAAGAACGAATTCGCCTCAACGGTAAGTATAGCAAGAAGGATCACCCGATAAGTGGTTCAAAGCAAATTATGCATCATAAATGTAGCTTTCTCATGCAAGGTTTGACAGCGGTTGACTTTCGATAGACTAAATTGCACTAGCCCCTTATTTAG
Source organism: Hyalomma asiaticum (assembly GCA_013339685.2). Lineage (NCBI taxonomy): Eukaryota > Metazoa > Arthropoda > Arachnida > Ixodida > Ixodidae > Hyalomma > Hyalomma asiaticum. The sequence continues at coordinate 60,075,165 of CM023482.1, forward strand.
TATATCACGATCAGTGCCACAGCATTTACTCGATGTAATAAAGAGAAATTTTATGCAGTCCGTAAAGCACTTAATTATGATGCGCTTGTAGCACAAATGACAGTGCTAACGAAATAACACAAATGACAGTCCTAACGAAATAACAGTAACAGTAACAGAAATAAGAGTAACGAAATAACAGTAATAACACGAAATAACAGTGCTAACAAGTCAGCAACACCAGATAACAGTGGCTGTGTATGTAGCATAGATGTTATGTTTATTTTAGCAAAAGCTCTGCTACGTCGCCACAGGGCTTCACCTCAGGGCCAGGCTGCAAGTCAGTGATGTAACGACGTGTGATGGAGAGCGCTATCACGTGGCTAGGCCAAAGTGCAAGTGAATGGCTCCACCCTGGGTCTGCTGCGCCCCAAACGTGTCTAGGCGAAGGTGCAACGGATCTTCGTCGGCGCTTGGTCGAATCATTGTCCAACACCACGAGAACGACTTCACTCAGTCTCGTCGGTCGACGATTGTTCGCTACTCGTACGCCTCCTGATCCGCTGTGGAGAGCCATCGTATACCTTCGCGTAGTGGGGTGCTCCGTCATGGCGTAAAAAAAACAAAACAAAAGGAAATTGAAAGAAAACGTAACGAATAGGCAACGTCCCGTCATTAGGCGACGATCCCGTGAGTAGGCGACGTCCCGTGAGGTCGTTCATAGTTGCCGGAGCGCCCAAGGTTATATTGGGCACGTTTAAGTTTTAATGGTGCTTGAACGTGCTTCATTCTACCGCATGCCTAACAAGTGACCGCGGCCCATTCGCCGTGGTTTTCTCCTTCAAACATTTATGATGCGACTTCTTTGTTATCACGTGACACCCTATCCTAGCCTCCGTCCTCCCCTCATGTGCTCAGCGCTGGCGTATACCACGTGACTGGGCGATCACACAACGCCTGCTTCACCGTCACCCGGTCGTTCACTCTTGCCAATAAGATGCCGCGCCGGCGGCGCTGGTTGCAAGGGAAAAGCGGTGCGGAACTTACTGCCAATGCTATCAGCATGGGGAGTTCTGGGTGTTGCGACTGAAACGCGACTAGGTTTGGAGGGAATAAATACTCCTAGGAAAAAAAACACATTTTAAATAAATAATACAAGATGTATATAGTAAAAGATAAACCTAGTTCAAGGTTGTTTTATGTGGCTTTGATGAGCGAAATATAATGACGTAAGCATCTATTTTGGTTTAATAATATCTGTGTCTTTCCCTCTGAAAAGTAAGGGGTCGTTCCCGCCTCTGCAGGAAAGCACGCTTGAAAAGTTAGTATGCTTGGAAACAGCCCCCTCTGGTGGTATTCTTCTCTGTTCCCCAGTGCGTTATCTGAATTTCTGTGGTCCGAATCATGCGCGTGTTGGGCGCCCTGTTTCACATGTGTATCGGAACGTGAGTGGTGCATTCGATGAAAACTGAAGCGGCTTGCGACATAGGATAAACGTCACCTGCCGAGGCGCTCTTGCTACAGCGGCGACCGACACCTATGCCCGAACAAAGGAGCCTCTGTTCAACTTCGAAGGAACTTCTGTATGTACCGAGTGCTAAACTGGTCGATCCATTGCCGTGTAGCTTCTCGTAGTTTTGGAATGCATAACCACTTTCGTGGTGTTCGAGCAAATATGCGTATAAAGTGAAATCTGGCATACTGGCTGACACTTTGATTGATTTGTGGGGTTTAACGTCCCAAAACCAGCTTGATTATGAGAGACGCCGTAGTGGAGGGCTCCGGAAATTTTGACCACCTGGGGTTCTTTAACGTGCACTGACAACGCACAGCACACGGGCCTCAACATTTCGCCTCCATCGAAATGCAGCCGCCGCGGCCGGGATTCGATCCCGCGACCCTCGGATCAGCAGCCGAGTACCGTAGCCACTAGACCACCGTGGCGGGGCTGGCTGACACTTTGGCGTGCATGCTTACTTCATGCGATACTGAACTAGATTGTAAAGTAATGTTCTAGAAGCTATTTGAGATAATTGCAAATAACACCTTAAAAATTGTAAGGTTGCTTTATCACGCAAGACTTCTATTGTAAAAATATATAGGGGTTTTTCCCACCCGGTTCCCAGCAAAATGTAGAAAAGGGGGCACGCAGATAATAGGCAAACTGACAAAGAGTTTGCCTATTTACTCAGCACGTGTACTGTTAAATGATAATCTGTTTTCTAATTAGTTCACACTTCTTCCAGTTGTCATTCGGGTGTTTTGTTTGCTCCTTTTTCCTGTGTGTTCTTTCAAACAAATAAAATTTTTTCAGTTGCGAGACAGCGCTCGTCCTGTGTGTTACGTGTTTCCTTTGGTCCCAGTCTTTTGCGCTGCTACTATGGATATGAACCTAGCCAAGAAACGCTTTCGCGTTAATAGACACGAAAGCCGAGACGGCGGTAAATATACATGTGAAACGCTGTGACTAGGGGATTGAACCCGCAATTTTAAGCGGCGCCTAAAGCTTCCTTCACCTCGCCCCGATGCACAGCCTCCGGGATCGTTCCACGCTTCTGTTTTCGCGGTGGACACACCACGACCGGCTCCAAGAGCACCACTCTTAAGACAACAACAGAACACTGTTTATAGCGGGTTGCGATTGAAATGTAGACATGACAAGCGCAAGGGGCACACATGCGACCTACCAAGCTTTGGGGTAGTACCAAACACAGGCTCTCGAGGTACCAAGCAAGCACGCTGCCAGTAGGCTACGGCTGCTGCTCCCGCTCGCTATACGTTCTGGTGCAATAAACCCAGTGTTGTACACGTTCCTCCAAAACAGGAACGAAAACTCGTTCCTCGTTGCCTTCACAATTTTGTAACGAGTTCCCGTTACAAGTTCCTTTAACAGAAAAGGAACGCGTTCCAGTTACATTTCGAAAATTGGAACGTGTCATTACATTAGCGTTGCATTTGATTTCTAAAGCTGAAAATTAATCCTGGGGCAAATTAAAGTGAACATATGAAATCTCGCATCAACCTATGTATATTTCAATAATTTCAACGTCGAGGCGGCATATTATCTGGAGACAAAGAAGTATCCAAGGAAACGCTCCTAGGTAAATATATGTTCAAGGAGCACAGGACATACTGCGGACAAATCCATTGCAACTTTGGCGCTAGTATATTACAAGTGCGACACATATGGCACTTTCCACTTCAGTCTTCAGACGCGTAGCCAGGATACTGCGCTTCCAGTGTGCACATATATATATTTACTCACATGCACCAATGTATGTAACAGCGGTGCATCTGACACTAAAAGCTAGTAAGAGACCATTTGATTTAGGATAGCATATAAAGGTTTGTGCCTGACCTATGGCATTGCGCGCAAAGTAATTTAAGAACATTCCCCGATGTCGTCAGCATCCCCTATCCTAAACGATACTGCTCAAAATTGGTAGCCCTTGCGGCATTTTAATAAACTAATTGACAGTTCTGTATATATTGCTTAAACTTACTTCTCATTATATTAAAGTATTTGGGATATACTGTACTTCTGTTGTTAATTATAGCTTCGTCGAACGTATGCCGGTGTGAGGAATATTGCTATTTTGTACGTTTACCGCCGAATCAGATGACGCGAGACTGTTTTCTTCTTTTCTTCGTGGCATTAGCAATAAGCATTATTTACCTGTTCAATTCGTAGGCACACCGACATTTGGGTGAGGGTTAATTGCTGTTGTGGTGCAGGAAATAAATAAGAAAATAAATAGCATCATATTCATAATTTGACAGGACGCCAACCGAAGATGACACACACCACACAAGCATAATTGACAGGACATTGGTATACAGCAAATGAGGCTGTACACTAAAGTAGACGGGGTGCGGTGCGTTAAAATGTTTGGTTATTCCTGTGTAACTAACCCTTAGGTCGCGTAGTAATGACAGGAATGAAACTATAGTTTTTATTAGAAACAAGCTGGGCTTTACCGAACATAATTAACCAGGTCCGGGTCAGAGCGATGTTAACTACGCTCAGCATTACAAACACGCACGCACGTAAGCAGGTTCAGCACACGTTCGCGTTAGCACGTGTATATATCCTTTCGGAAAGCATTTTATTTCTGCTTTTTCCCGACGGCATAGGGCTGATGACGCTAAATTAAGGCGCGGCCGTTGAATTCAACTAAAATACCTTGAAGATATTGACGCACACAGTGTCTTACAAGTATGGACAACCATGGCCGTAACCGCGTACTCAGAACCAATGCTGGGAGAGGTGACATAGTAAAGCACGCATTGCAGTGTTTTAGCTCGGGGGGAGCCCTGGCGGTGGTATCATAATAGACGAAAGGAACTTCGCTGTTGCATGCCGTTCCTCCCTCGTTGCCTTGCACCCATACAGGGCTGGCTTGCTGACAGCCGGAAAATACTTGTCCAGTGGCCATAGTAAGTTGCCACCGCCAAAAAGTAACGGGATACCCAGACGTCGTGGGGCCGCAGTGAAGGGGAAGTGTCACCCTCGTCGAATCATCGAAACCGAAATACAATGGCATTTTCGTGCGTGATTTTCTATGAGGGAGCGATAGTGGCGGCAGGAAAACGGAGACTCCAGGGAAGGCTTGTATCCCAGCCTATTCGCCCTGCATGACGTGCTGCGTGCGTGCGATCGTCGTAAAGTGGAATGTGTTAGAAGGAACGCCGTTCCCCTTGGCGTTCCTTCGTAAATGTAACGCGTTCCCGTTACAGTTCCACCAACCCTAAATGCAACGATGGCGTTCCTTCGTTCCTCCCAAAAGGAACTCGTTCCAGGAACGTCGTTCCAAAGATCGACGTTCCGTACAACACTGAATAAACCTATTGTACCAGAATTTGTAACGATGATTCTTGTGTAACGCGACTACCGCTTCTAATTTGTGATAAGCACTATCATAGAACATATCGCTAAAAACGATTGAGAACAGGGAATGTCACAGGAGCCAACGTTTCGACAAGTGGACTTGTCTTCGTCAGGGCAGCGACTGCCTTCTCCAGCGTTCGTTTATGTACGCCATTGCACGCTCTCCGCCGTCCACAGAAGGAGAGGAGAAGAAGAGCTGCACGTGGGAAAACAAAAAATAAGGGGGGGGGGGGGGTTAGGGTGTAGGGGAAGTTGGATGACAAGTATTAGCTTGAATAATATGCATGGCAAGAACAAAAGCTTCCAAAGAATCCGCTCGCGGTACACATCTTGGAAATGCGTTGTGTGCACAGCCCTAGAAAGCAGGATGAAGAAAGGAACACATAAGCTAGGTACAGGCGTTGCATCTATCGCATGTGTCCCCCCTGCCACACCGCACCACCTGCGCCGCACCCGCAGTGCATTTCACCGAAAGCTTGTCGCTAAAAATGTGACTACACGCTTTAACGCTGTTGTCCTTGTCGAAGTGGATGGGGAATCCTCACCTGGACGTAGGCTTTCCGGGGGAAACATTGTTATCCTGTAGATACGCTAACATTTTGTCGTCTTTGTTAACCCCCCGCCGTATCGAATGGACTCAACGGTTTTCTTTGAAAGGTTTATGCCTTTAAGCTGGAGGGTATTGAACATGTATATGAGACGATTCCCTGTATTTTCTGTCCATCGGCAAGCGAAAGTTTGCCTGAAGTACGTAGTGTTTGATTTCGTCAAAATTTTGACCTGTCATATCAAATTTAGCACCACTGTCTTCGGCAGGTTATTCGCTGTGCGAATAACCTGCCGTTACAACACGTATACAATGTGTTTTTCATGTACTTGTCACGTGGTTGAATAAACTCAAACTCTAAACTCTAAACTCTAATAACCTCCGTCATAGGTCGCCTGTGTCATAGGTTGCCATGCTGCTGCACCACGAAGTGGTTGCAGTGGCGAGTTTGAGCACTACCACGAGGCAGTGAAGATGCTTGCTGTTAGTTGTACTCGCCCTCGATCTGCTTGGGCCCCGACAGTGTTGCCCGCTTATTCTCATCGAAAGGATAAACGCCCAACGAATGCACCGTTAAACCCGTACTACTGCACTAATTTACCTGCTTCGCTTCTCATAAATTTCAGCACGGGCACGTAGGTATGTAAATCTCCTTTCTCACAATTAATCCATTGTGTACCACAAGTCCAACCCCGCCCAGGGCATTTCATAGCAACGTGAGGATAGTGCCCAAAAGAAGAGCGTGAAGATTATCCAGTTAATAATGTCGACATGCGCACCTTTCGGTACACACGTTTACTTTCTACCCATATTCTTTCTTCAAATTGAGTACGCAGATATGCAGACTGAGGCCCCAAAGCACATGGCTGAAAGCAGAGCTTCCGGTACAGAAATACAACAGCACGTATAAACAGGGATAAACAAATTCAAAGTTCTCGCAAAGAACTGGGAAGATCACATCTCGGGTAATGAAGTCGCCACAAAGCCATTGTCCAAAATCCCCATTTCAGTGTTCGTGCAAGCTTGATAAATCGCGATGGTCGAACATGCAGTCAAAACAAAGTTACTTAAAGGTATCGTCCTACTGTGATTTCTGCTGTCCTTTCGACCACGACTCCTTCCCTTGAGCATCGTGCGTTCAGAACATACTGAAAAATGGCACGCTTACATTAACACTGAGCCACATTTGTGTTATATGCTGAATGTTTTTATCTATTTTACCGACGTCTCGGATTATACTGTTGAAAGATCGCAGTCTCGTAAACAAAAGTATCGTGCCCGAATGCACCGGTTGCAGTTCAAACAGATGACGCAGAAGACAGGAATGAAGAAAGTTATACAGACGCGCGCCAGGCCGGTCGTCGGCCGCGAAGTCTGCACAAAGAACGAGACCCGAAAGGGCACTCAAGACCATAGCTACTGAGCTCTTGCGGCACTGATGACGTTGTCGCAGCTGTAATTTCATACACTTCTTTATGGGCTGCGACGTCCGTGCATTATATTGCATGGCGTAACGCGCACAGCAGACCAACCTTTGATGGGGCACATCTACTCTCGTTCTCGGCTCCCCTCTTTCATTGTTTTACACTTCACTTCAAGATTCGTAAATAACGTTTTTCGTTCTTTCTGTTTTTATCCCAGCGTGCTAAATCGCACGCTCGGCGTGTGTCGTAAACAGCAGCATGACAGAGAGCCGCCGTCTTCTCGCAGGAATTCTTTACGCATTTATGAAGCATGCGAGGGTTGCTCAGAGACGGCCAGCTCAAGAGAGAGAGGGGAAAAAGAAAACAAACTAGAGACGTCAGCGCCAAGGCCGAATTCTCAGCGAAGTCTCCATGATTATGCACTTTTGTAGAGTGTGTCCCTTGAGACAACGTGGAGCTTCGAGCGGTTCTTTTTCAAACCGTAGAGTTCGTGTGGAAATCACTACATCTTTCGACACTAACCGTCCTGCCGAGAGGTCATCAGATGCCTCAGCGCAACTTCCTGCAGGAAAAATATGAGCGTATGCACAATACTTCGCAGAATGCAAGAGCAACAGTTGACGGCAGATACCTCTGAGAAGCGTGGAGCGGGACGTTTGTCTGTTGTGGCTTTAGAAAAGCAGCAGTATACATAGGACGATGGTTTAGTCGCGACGGGCATCGTATGGTTACATAATGCATGCGCCGCCCTTGCGACAGCTTAGTCAAAGAATTATTTGTGGGCTTTTAGAAGCCTCTGGCTTACGTTAGCAAGCACAAAAGAAAACCTGCCCACGTCACATACAAAAGCGCAAAAGCGCTCACAGACGACCACTACCGAAGGGCTCCAACGGGTGTTGCACTCACTCTGGTTTCCTTCTTTCCACGTCTGCGGCATTCAACTGCTCGAAGCAGTACGTGTACGCGCATATTTATGTGAAAGAAGAGCAGATTGGGCAACATCGGGCTTTTGAATACTAGTAAAATAATTCCTTACTAACACAAGAAACAACGAAGGTACACCACGGTAGCCCTGCTTGTTTGTGTGTTTCGTTTGTGTGTATTTGTTAATTTTCACGTGGGCATGCGCGCACGCGCGCGCGTGTGTGTGTGTTTGTGTTGTGCGGGCGTGTCCTGTCAGTATGAAGTTCTCCTCATTATGTGAAGAACCTAATTTAGGTCTTCACGGGGAAACGCGCGCTTTTCGGCACACCTCTTGGTTCGTCGCTCACTGCATAATGAGGCCGTATACATTGGTCGCATCTGGGTCCTCATTACGATAAACTGCACAGCATGGAAAATTTATGAGTTTGGTAAATCTTTGGGGGTTGTTCAGAGCACTCAAGGAAAATGTCAACTGCTCCCTGTGCCTCATTTTTTGTTTGCTCTGTAGCTATAGCGCAGCATCTTTGAAAAGACATTTTACTAAGTAATATAGCATCTGAGCAATTCATACCCGTAGTAATATGTACATTCACAAGGTTGCTTACTTCACACTCGCTAGCGCCGTTAGAAGCGTTTTACATAGTTTTACATACACCTCTCGTTGTTCGGTATGAATGATCCGAGCGTCATGCAGCAACATCGACTGTGAGTCGTGAAATAAAATATTCCTGAAGCCGGAATATTACAACTTCGTCGCGATGTATCCCATATTCCCTGGAAGGTTTAGAATTGCCTTGTCGTGAAAACAGAATGAAATAAGATGGAACAACTCAGCTCAAGTTCACTAGGTCGAAGCGGATTATTAAGAGCCCTCAATACGGTGCAACGAGATTGGAAACTCCGTAATCCCGTATGCGGGGTTCCTAAGGGTCCCGCTCAAAGTATTTGCTGTCCGTAATGAAGCAGTCGCAATACTACCTGGTCCAGATATTTTTTTTTTGTTGTTGTTGTTGCTGTATATATTGTTCGTAAGGAAAAGACCAAAAATAGCGGCTATTAGAAAAAAATTTTCAAGGAAGAAATCGGGATCCTGTTTAATTTAATCAGGACGACGGCACCCAGAATATCTCCCAACCGAAGCGGAAATCTTATTATGACGGCATCTTACCAAATTAATAAGAAAAAAGAAACCTCAAGGCCTGCGCCTTACAGGTATCACTGTAACGGATCTTTCGCGCCATAAATTACCTCACGCCACTGTTCAGAAAGTGCCGTCAATAAGAGCTTCATCTAATCCTGTTCTTCTCGTTGGTCAGTTGCGTAGCGCTAGCACAAAACAGTGATACCACGTTTATTAGATTGTTAGAGGTGGTGTGTTTATCAATAGATCCATGAAAAAAATCGCTAGCAAAAATAACAGTAATTCAGAGGCCACATATTTAAAGAGTGACGTGGTGTGTTCAAAAATCGTTTCGTTTCATTCAGTAAGCGCGGCTACACTAGAAAATTCAGATAATGGCTGGGAGCTAATGTCGCCGTTATTACATAATGAGGGTCCTCCACATGTACGACCTGAAGTGTAGAGAAGCTCGGACCTATGTCTTGAAGTGCGTACCACATTCAGCACTCTCATACTACGTTTCCGTAAGTGACATCAAGTTATAATTGTAATCAAGCTGTGGGAAAAATTTCTGTATTCTTTTTTCCTTCTTTCTCAGGTTTATTATAGTTACATGGAGAAGTGATATCTTTACCATTCCACTGCGTGCGGTATCCACTGGGAAATAAAACGAACAAACGTCATCACACGTAACTTTTTTGAAGTTCGCAACCGGAAGCAGTAATTTCAACTAATAAAAATCTAAGGGGTGCAAGCGTGTGACCACTCAAGCAACTTAATGAGATATGCTTCGCATTCAACGCGCACTGCGCCCTGGCCCTATGCTCTGCCTACACAAAGTATTCATTGGGCCACACGAACTCATCATAGCGCTTTTCCTAAGCTTTTTTTTTTCAACGTCCACACAAGTTTCCTATTCTGTGGCGTCAACTTATCTACGAATCATATCGCCAATTTACATCCCTGCTTTCGTTCTTCATCGTCATCACCCCACCCGACGCGATACGCGAAGCTGTACTTTCAAGCTTTGCAAGCAAACATCCTAGCCGCCGGCTTCTCATGGCGGGTAACTTAATATAACTAGTATTAGGGTGGTTTTTTTCAGACTTGCCTCGTAGCTTTTGAAACTCTTTAACATCGGTACGTGTCTAGTATAGTAATCAAGGCGAAGTTCTCGTAACCGTTCATTCAACCAACCGATTCCTACGTACTCCTAAAGCAATAAATTAAACTCGGAGCATGTGACATCTGTGCTAACTGGTCACTATGATTGCCCATTTCCTTAAGATGGCAAAACGGAAACTCTCTCCTGTGGAATCTTGGCGCAATCTGCATAAATTATTTCCCATGTCTATTTTTGTCCAGCGTTGGACAAAACTAGACGACAGCATCCATGTCTGAGTTAATTGGCAAGCATGCGCGTAAATGAGGTTTAAATAAATTTAGCAAACAGCAGCGCCGTGAAGTGCCAAAATGCCGAAAAGACCACGACGCAGAGTCCCATTGGAGTGGAACGCGCATTGGTGTGGCAGTGTGTGGCCACTAGTGCTTTGAACGCCGTTCTGCACGTGCCCGCGTGGCGCCTGAAAAATGAAAATAAGTAATAAAAGCACGAGCCACGTCTTCCAAGACAAACGAAAGAAGACATCGGAGCAGAGAAGAAGCGCTGGCCTGGTCGGGCGTCAACGCTCGAGAGACCAACATCTGTCGGAGGGACCCAGTCGAGCGCCAACGCCCGAGGGACCTCGAGAACGAGACGTCTCCTGCTCCGGACGCCCAGCAGACGTTGGGAGTCAGTCGCTACTTCTTCCACAACAGTTCTGGTGCCTGCCTCGCCGTTCCCAAAAACCCTCCGACGGACGCTGTGTCGACGCGCCGGAACGCGTGAGCCCTCCAATTAATTGCTTGGACTTTTTGAATGGTTACTGTACATGTCATGTATATATTATTGTCTGCTTCGTGTGTGCTCCTGTATGACTACGTTTTTAGATGCGAAGCATCTTTTAGCGGTGGCATGTCCCGCGGCGTCGGCGTCCGCACTCACACTGCGCAGGCGCAACTCTTCTCCTTCCCTCTTTCCAACAGCTGTGCGTTGGTCTCTCCACTTCTCTCCTACCACCTGCTTGCGCTACTCCTGCGTTCTCGCTTCTGTCCCGCGGCGTCGGCGTCCACACCCGCACTGCGCATGCGCATTCTCCTCCTACTCCTCTCGTTGTCTCATTTCCTCTCCGCTCGGCATTCCTCCTCTCCGAACGGCGCGCGTTGACTATGGGAACGCTCTCTCTTCGATGAACGCTTTACCAGCTCGCAAGGAACGAGAACGCGTCCTCGCCCGCAAGAGACAACGCTGACGCAGGTAGCGTCTGCTAGCGTCAAATCGATGCAAACGCGACACCTCGTCAAACCGATGCAAACATGGTGTGCACCCCCAGTGCTGCTTCGCATCGCCTCATGGTCCCCTTTAGGGGGAGATGGGGTAATTTTTGCATCTCTGTGTTGTTGTGCTGAAATATATGTCCGTGTGCTGTCCAAGTTTTTGCCTCTCTCATCTGCACTCTCTGGCGTGAAGTATGTGCTGGCAGTCCTAATAAGTCTGATATCTCAATTGCAATGGGATCACAGCGTCGCCCTCCTAGTTATCCCTGGCCTACCTCGTGAGGCACAAGATATTCCGTTACTTACACATGCACATCAGTTGCCTCTAAGACTGCGAGCGCATAACAGAGCCTTCAATTACATCGGGCATTTACACCAAGGACCAGATGGCCAAGCATCAATCAGCTATTTCAGCATCCGCAATATCGCATGGGGGAAATTGCGGTATTATTTACTCATAGTGCTGGCACTTCGGATGGCACCACTTCATCTTCAACTCCGGAAAAGCGGTAAAAATGTGCATTTCCCATTTACCTGTCAATTCCAGGAGTACACAAGAAGTCTAGCCAACCTCTTCCTGCACTATTCCAATTTTTCCAGTGTGGGGAATTTGATGAGCATGTGAAGATAATTACCGAGGCATCTCTACGCAAACACATACAAGGCGCTTCTGCGGCTTTTCTCTGCCCTTAAAATTGCAGCGTGACGAAGACGAAGACGGGAGACACATGAATCACACAGACGACCGCACAGGCAATCACACTGCCCTTCGACTGACGTCGGACCGATTTTTAAAATACCACAACCAACCACATCAACAGCTGCAGAGCTGGCAGCGATTTATGTTTTTCTGAAGTATACGTACAGCAATGTTTACCTCCAAGGTAGTGCCTGGGGAGATTTCTCCTGTGCGTGATTAAACAATAAAAATTTTGTTCAAACGCCGTTGATTGATGAAATAAACCAACGAAAGACGCCAGATGTTTTCTAAAAGCAAACGAAAGACGCCAGATGTTTCTAAAGCAAAATGAAAAGACGCCAGCTGCTTAACGAAAGACGCCAGATGTTTCTAAAGCAAAACGAAAAGACGCCAGCTGCTTAACGAAAGACGCCAGGTAAAGCAATGGTTTTCATCTGCAACCAGTGCAAGAACCACTTAGCTTACATTTCACCGACCACAAAGCGGTCATAATGAAAGGACAACGGAAACCAGCAATAAAAGTTTGATAAAACGTTTAATCAATCGTTTCACGTCATTTTTATCGGGCGAATTAACGGAAGAAATTTCACGGTTTAACCGATGATTACTTCCAGGAGCTTCGCCCAATCTCATCATCATTCACCTCGTGGATCTGCCCTCAATTTGTTTCTGAAGTATACGTACAGCAAGAATTAGGCGCATCGGAAATTGTGATCCCCACAGACTCTTGAGCTGCCCTCAGTAGGCTGTTGTGAACCCATGCGGATATTCCAGTTCTAAGCTGCATCCTGGAACTTTCGGGCCAAGTTACGGCCTCTGGTGTGTCCCTTTTGGCACAGGTGATAGCATCGCACGTGGGAACTCCCGAAAACGAAGAGGCTGTTCGCTTCTCTAGCAGTTGTGCCCACAACAACTGTGACTGTCCTGTCCTTTCTTGTAAGCTTGATTGACAACGCTCGTCTGCTGATCCGCCATCACCTAATACGGCAACACGCAGACAAATGTTTTGGAAGCAGATCGTTCCCTCATAGTGGTCGTGGTTGGGGCTTGCGTCGTCGCGCAAGACCATTGCTTTGTAAGTTGAGAGTTCGCTCTATTCTGGTGTGTCATGGCGTCACGTTCGCTCTATTTGGTCATGTCATGGCGTCATGGCGTCATGACTGTCACCGTCATGGCGGTCGGGACAGTCCATCATACGCATCCTGTGGATCCTGTGAGACGCTTGGACGTTTTAGTTTCCCGCATACATTACGCAGCGTACACCGCTAAATAATGAGTGCCGGCGTCTTGGTTCGCAGTGCACTACAATTGACGATTGCCTTTTCTCAAAGCTCCTCAACGAGACCAGGCCCATCGAGCGGTAATAACGCCTCTGGAATCTGCTCGCCTGGCGTCTCGTTTACAGCCATGTTTTGTGTTTTTTGTGTTTTTACCTGCATAGTGTGTTTTTGCCCTGTATTTTCTTTCCTCTGTTCCTCTCCTCTATTTCCTTCTCCCAAAAGAGTAGGCAGGTGGTGTGCCCATATCGTTGGCATTTCTCAGTCTGCTCCATTTCCTGCACGACCTTGTGCGCAAATCTTTACATACCAAATATTATGAACAATAATACATATTTCCTACACTGTTGTCGTGCATAGGCCCCTTGGAACATCACAGAAGATGTAAAAGAGATAACGCCGTGGTACTTGAGTGACTGGGACATGAGCTCCAGCAGTAAAGTAGGAGATTGCTAAATAAAGTGTTGCAATATTCTCTGTCGGCTGTGACACAGGGGAGGAAATAAGAGAAGCAAGAGCCAGCATCCGATAAGATAACGGGCGACGCTCATGTAGTTACACCTCCTCTATAAATCACAAAATAGGGAACAGAAGCCCAAGCGGGCACATATCATGTAGTTGCAATGTCAGCAATGCGCGTAGATTGCTTCCCGCACATTACGACATCCACCCCTCTCCCCTTTCCATCCTCCAAATTCTCACTCATTTCTAGCTTTCGTCATCACGAGTACCAAGATAGGGCGACACAGCACCGCTCTCGAAAGCAAGCTGTCCTATGAGTCCCTCGACGCTGTCGATTTAGAACGAGATAACGCTGACAAATTATACCTCGGCTGCCCCAAAACGAGCGGTCACGCTCAAGCTACTAGTTTTTCCCTGTCCTACCGTTATCTTCACCAACGTCGGTCTGGCCTTCCAATCGACAAAAGCGACATGCCCCCCAAAGCTCGGGGTTCCTTCGTGGATGGCACGTCATATACAAACCAACAGGAACAGTGTTTTCATTCGTCTGCGCTGTTGGCGGGCCTCGTAGTGGATTTCCTACCGTCCTTGTTGCAAAAAAGCGGAGTTCATTTGCATTTCTGTCTCTCGTCTCTCTCTTCGGCCTCCCCTTTTTATATGCTGCTCTGATGGCTCGCCTTATAATGCGACTCTCTCATTTGCCTGAGCTATTAGGTCAGTAAGTGCAGGAGAAACACGCTCATCATGCTTGACATCCACTGATATCATCCATAGTCTGCCCAGACACGACGAACCGATTGACACTATTTTTATCACATCAGGTTCATGTCGGCCTCCTGCAATCTTGCAACGTTTGCCAAGACGTGTGTGTCAACGCTGCCTGAAATCACAATGTCGCTGACTACGTGAAGGATCTTCCCATGATATTTCCTGCTGTATAAGAGACGCCCATAACAAGTTTTGTAACCACAAAAAGAAACACGTTGAATAATTTGAATGTACTAGATTATTCTGCGATGAATATCCTGGCGATGAACTTCTTGCTTTCGTTGCATCTTTCTGTAGATATATCTCTGTATTACTAAAGTGGATGATCAGCGCGTCTGAATTTGAGCACGCTTTTTTTTATTACCATAACTGTGCACGGCCACCGTGCCATAGTGCTTGCCGATGATGACACTGGTTTCGTACTGACGTCGTGGAAACATTGATGACTCTATAGCTGCAGGTCGAAGAGGCGGACCTCTGTTACGTATCCCCCGCTTTTATTAGCCAGCTTAAGCTAAAACGAGAATACATTTATCAATTAATAAACCTGCACAGGCTGTGAGACCACGAGGCCATTTGCGACAATGTAGTGGACATAGTGACGGGCTCTACCACCATAGTGACTAGGGAAAGCTTTACAAAGGCAAATAAAGATTTGTTGGTGGACTTGCGTCACTTTGACGGTATCTATCTATCTATCTATGTCTTGGTGCTCACCCGGTCGTGTCGTTCACCTGGCACACCCCGATATTTGGAGGGTCGTATAAGTATATGATGAACGTTTATTACTGACCTTTACATCACTGGAGTGACATACTCAACATATACGTCACGATTAACGACACTACAATCTCTTGTGGCTTATACCAGTAACGCTCTGCTCACGGAAGCGGGTATGCGCTACAGGTTTTTGAATGCGATAAGAACCTATGTCCAAGCAAAGAATAACTAAAATAGACGTGCAAAATTCCGGGGCTGGGGTAAACAGACACATGAAACGCAGCGACGGCGGGGATCGAACCCGCAACTCTCATTGGCTCCTGAAGTTTCCTTCACCTCACACCGGTTTACTGCCTCAACGATCGGCCCACATTTCTCTCTTCAAGGTCGACACACGACAGTCGGCTCAAAGAGCTCGGCTTTTAAGACAAGAAACACCGTTAGTGTTAGGTTGCGATTGAAATGTAGACGCAGTAAGCACATACACACATATGCAACCTAGGAAGCTTCGGGGACGTATCGGACACGGGCCCTCGATGTGCCGAGTGAGCAGGCTACCACTCTACGGCTGCTTTTCCCGCATGGTATATAGAGTAAGTAAACCTATTGCACCAGCAGTCGTGACGATGGCGCATTCGTAACGTGAACTTTACTTCTAATGTGTGATAAGCACTACAAAAGTAATACACATGTCCTGCTACCATTCAGTGTACTTTTGTGCAACTTTGCTCGATTCCGTAGGAATACTTTAATGAACGACGCTTAAGATAGCACATCGAGGCACCGTGTAGGGCATTTTTTTTTTGCCAAAACACATGTCTGCGCTTTACCAACGTAAGTTTGAACGTTATATTGTACCATGGGGTGCCATTCAGAAGGCACGCTCATGTCGACGTTACTGGTTTGGTCATGTAAAAAAATACTCAAAATACTAATAAGTTTAGTTGCGCGTTGCACGAAAGCCTTGGTCCTACTAGTAACAGTTGTCTGTATGCCAACGAATTACATCTTCATAGGTAATTTCCTTGCTCACTACTTCGCATGATACCGATTTCTGGAGTGCGTAAGATCTGCATGGTCTTTTCTTTATTTGCATTTACCTCAAATTTTCGCTCATGGACAACGCTGATTTTTTGCTCACAACCAATGACCCAGACACTGGAATTTCTGCGAAACAAGCTCTGTAGTGCTATCGCGCTAAAATGACATCGGTAGTGTAGACCAAGGTGCTTTGTGTATTGATTATTGCTTTCAAATCCAAATGCAACACCCAACACGGGCGCGCAACGGTGGAGGCGGGCCTCGGACCCACTCAGGGACAAGCCCACGTCAGGGGATCTACACCGTCCCCAATCACCCAAACACACTGTTTCACCACACGCCACATTTCTCGACGGCCTGCAAGGACGCTCACTCGACCGACAGCGGTCGCTCTGTAAATTTTTACTAACAGGTTAAGGTTCAAGCTTGTACAGATGTGCTACTCACATGCACGCTTGGACAGCGGTGTTTACTCAAATTTGTACCTTTGTTTGCGCTCCCAGAAAAGGAAACTGCAACTGGCAGCCATAAAAACATCTCCAATTAAATAACTATCTACCGCCTGAGCAGAGGACGTTTTGACAGGTGATGAATAGGTCAGTGACTTACACCCCTCCCCCCCCCCCCTAAAATCTATACAAGACCCAAATTTTCGTGTCAGTACTTCCTTGAAACGTTGCCTTGGGAGTTTTCTTTGGAGATCTGACACCCAATGAACCACTTACTTATGCGGTATTTTCAGACCTTAATAATGCGCCCACACACTCATTAGTAATGACAGAAGTAAAGAAGGCTTAGGAAGAAATCGAAGAGGGCAAAGCACCTGTTGAGACTCAGATAACAGCACATCTCTTGACGGGTGGTGGACAAATTATACTAGAAAAACTGGCAAATATGTATACGCAATGCGTAACGACCGCGAATTTACCGGAATCTTGGGAGAACGCGACATCATCCTGATCCACAAGAAAGGTGACATGACAGAATTGAAATGTTACAGGCCGATCAGCTTACTGTCAGTCGTCTATAAGGTATTTACCGTGGTAATCACTCGCAGAATTTCTCTCACCTTAGATTTCAGTCCCCGTAATGAACAAGCACAGTTTCGCAAATGCTATTCAACAAGAAACCATATTTACATGATCAATCACGTGATAAAGAAATGCGTGGAGTAATTATACCCAAACCTAATCTACAGCCTTCATAGATTACGAGAAACCATTTGACTCGGCCGAAACCTTAGCAGGGATGCACCCATTGCGGAATGAGGGTGTAGTTAAAGATTGCGTCCTCCATAAGAACAGTAAAATACCTATGAAGGAGGGCGTCAGACAAGGGGACACAATTGCTTCAGTGTTATTGGGAAATTAGAGAAATAAGGTTAATGAAGAACAGCTCTGAAAGTTGAGATTTCGTAATGACGTTGTGTTGCTAAATAACTCGGGAGCGAATGGAAAGCATTATTACCGAGCAGGACAGAGAGAGTGGAATCATGTGCCTGAAAATTATTTTGCAGAAAACTAAAGCAATGCGTCATAGCCTCTATAGCACAGGTGTTTGGCATAGGTGGCAAGCCCGAGGAAGCGGTCAGCGAATATATCTACGTAGGGCAAGTTGTGACCTTTGATCCCAGCCATAATTAAAAGGGTATGAAATGGGTGGAGTCCATGATATATTTAGAATTAAAAGAATGGTGTTGAATGCATACGGCAGGAATTTTCAGATAATGAATGGCAGCTTACCATTGTCACTAAAGGTGAAGTGCATAATGGCTACATCTTACGGTACTCGATTACGGGGCAGAAACTTGGAGGATCACTAAACGAGTTCAAGTTAAATTAATGGCGACTCAAATAGCGATGGAACGGAATATAAGTGTAACATTAACGGACAAGAAGAGATTGCGGTGGGTCAGGGAACAACGTGTGTTACAGATATAGTAGAAATGAAGACGACATGGGCGTGGGCAGGACACGTAATGCACAGGAAAGATAACCATTGGCCATTATGGTTAGATCCCTAGAAAAGGCAAGCCTGGCAGAGAGCGGCAGAAAGTTGGGTGGGTAGATGAGGTCAAGAAGTCTGCGGGGAAATATTTGGCAGATTTAGCACAGGACCGGAATATTTGGAGGCCTATGGGAGAGGCCTTTGAGGTTTATTATTATTATTTTATTATTATTATTATTATTATTATTATTATTATTATTATTATTATTATTATTATTATTATTATTACACTCATATGAAGATCATCAGGAGCGTCGTAGCTGGTATAGCATTTTACACAACCTTGTCGGTCAGGGGAAACTGTTCCGCACCAATGAACGAGTGCGCGTATTGTGCTCCATTTAATGGCTGAGCATTCCGACGGACACTGAATGGGAAAATAGACAAATGAAACACCGCTGTGCATGTTCGGCGAATATTGAGTGACTCTACAAGGTCAAAATAAAGTCGGAATGCTAGTTACTGGGCGCGCCTCAATATAATATCAGTATTTGGTCACGGAGCGTTGACATTTCAAGCAAAAAATAACATAACGTCTCAACCCATTACTTTGACTTCACGTATGCCTAGATTATATAATAGATATTGAAATAGGGCTTCTTTGCTTGCGCAGTGAAAAGTTTTCATTCTAGGGCGCCTTCTATACTATATTGTGAGCGTTTCTAAATTGCGTTTTATGTCACGTTGTGTCCATGTGTTTGCTCGGAGGAAGCCACGGAGCTGTCATTTTAGCTTATTTCAAACTCTACTGACGTGGTATTTTTTTTATTTCCGACATATGCATTGTCTTTTTTTTCCCCTTCATTCGGGCGGGGCCGAATCTTGAAATGTACGCAGAGTTCACGCCGAGGAATCACCCTTTAGCCAAAGCTGCACGGGCGACAACAATTTCTCTAATGCCGAGGACGTCGACTTCGGTGGGTTTTGATTGCTCTCCCTTATCCCACCAAATCCTGGCGGCTCCTACTCGACTGACTCACAAGGATGAAAATGTTGCTCAATCAAGGCCAGGCTATTTCTGGCGGATCCTATATCGCCGTCAGAAAAAGCTGTCGTTTCGTCAGTGAAGACACGTGCGTCGTCGCTTCCGAAGGCCCAAGGGATCTTCTAAGCGAGCTCATTGACCCCTACTGTAACCCTCAGACGACACTGCTTGTAACCTTGTCAGTTCACAACAAGAAGAAGCCACCACTCAATGAATGACCTGCGAGATGGACGTACGAATAAGGGCAGAAGAGTGGCTGTGATTAAAATGGTTCTCTGGCGTTGACAGCATACCGCGGTTAAAACGAAAGAAAATGCCATCCACGAAAGACCTGTGTAAACAGTGCTCTCACTACTACCACAATTTCCCGTTTGGTGATTTGTGTCGGTGGAACACGTTAAGAAAGGCAAATAAGATTCATGCGGATCTAATCAAGACACTGCAATTCGACAGGGAGTAGGCGAAGGGTAGACCGCGCTCAGGATTTCAGACGACTAAGGCCATTTATAACCATACTCTGTGCCCTTGGTTATGCTTTCTGTCTTCACAAATGCGTTGGTAAGGTTGTCGAATATTTAGGCCAGCTTCAAAATCTCCCACTGGACTGTGCAGGTTTTTACTAATGCATTTGCGGCGGTATAGCAAGAAATTGTCTGCTATGCTTAAATGTCTTTCCTTCGCAAAATTTTGGGAAGCATACGTTGTGCTAGTAACGTGTCTCTTTGGCGCATATGCATTATGATCCAAGTATTTGCCTCTTAGTTTGCAGCTACTTCAGACGTTCGCTCCGTTACAGCTTCGAAGATTTCAGCAGTAATGAATGGGAGTGAGTTTATACCCAACCTTCTTCGGACCATTCGAGCACGATTCTCATTAATGTGAAGTACTGTATCGAGCACGATTTCTTTCGGAAACGCGTGAGGATTCGAGCACAATCTCGCGTTGGTATTATTTAATGCCTTATAAAGGAATTTTACTCAATTAAGGTGCACGTTCACCGGATCATTAAATGGAAGGGGGTCTTAGTATAAGTGCGCTTGAGTTAGGAACAATGCAGTTGATAACGCGCAGGTGTTTTTGAGCTGGTAGTTTGAAAGTCCTTACGGCAGTTTTCACATGTGTAGTGCATGGCATGCTTGATCTCTTCCTAGAAACGCTATCGAATAGCTCTTACTGATAGTTTCACGCGCGTTTGTGTCCACTCATAATGTAGTTCATACTTTATAGAATCTGTTATCTTTATAGGCAAACCGCACTTCCCTTTTTTTTTATTGCGCCGCTAGTTCGAAACTTGGGCAGTTAACGTACCAAACTTAAGAATGCAAACTAGATAACATTTTATAAAGCTTAGCATTTAGCATGCACCAATATAGGTGTTCATGTAATGCGATGAGCTGTCCGTGAACCCTCTGTACCCTCCCTCAGCAGGCATTTCGTATTTTGCGTTGTTCTTAAACGTGATCATTTTGGCTAAAGCAACACCACTGTGTACGTGCGGACAATAATAGGAGTGACGAAATGCTTTTGTTTTTAACAACGAAGCTGTTGTGTTTCTCAGAACAACAGGTGAAAGATTCAGAGTACGTGGCACTGTACTATAGGAGAGTTCAGTGGTGCTGTCCTGAGACCGAAACGATGTTATGCTGGGCAAGAACCAAAACCAGTTGTTCGAAGTACATTGTTTCACGTGACCGGAAGAATCGGTATATCGCCTGTGCGCCGCATGGACACTAAAGCGACGCCTCAGTGTGCTCCCTGGTTTAACAGAAACAATTTTTCTTCACGCTAGTAAACATTTCTTCAACGAGCTGAGAACGCTTTAGCAGCAACATACTTGGCGATTCCTTCCAGTCTTTTATATCAATATCGAAAGAACGCTAGCTGGGTTCGAGCGGGAATCGAAGACAGGCCGTCTGCTAGGCCGGCGGGTTTTCTATCAAAAAGCCATGCCAGCGGCTTACTCAGCTTCGGAAAAAAAGGCCTATAGTGGCGAATAGCCAACCATATTCATATATACTATGGTACAGCAAGGAGGTGGGAAAGGTAAGTGAGACTGAGGAGGACGGAAAGAAGGCAGGTAGAGAGTAAAGCACAGTACAGCCTTGTAGAATATGGCACAGTAAGGAAGTGGGAAAAGGAAGTGAGGGTGGACAGAAGGAAAGTGAAGGTGAGAAAGAGGTGAATGAGGAGTGGAGAGGTGAACCGTAGCATACGTAGGTACAGTGTGGCATAACAAGGAGGTGCAGAAGCGAATTGAGCGTGAACAAGTGGGAAACAATGAGAGGAGAGCATAAACCGTAGCATTCCCTCGTAGAGTATGATATAGTGAGGAGGTGAGAAACGGAAGTGATGGTGAGAATGGAGAAATAAGGAGCGGAAGGCCAACAGCTCACCCCGGCCGCCGCGGTCGCCTTTTCGATGGAGGCGAAAATGCCAGAGGCCCGTGTGCTGTGCGTTGTCAGTGCACGTCAAAGAACCCCAGGTGGTCAAAATTTCCGGAGACCTCCACTACGGCCTTTCTCTCCTTCTATCTCTTTCCCTTCCGTTCCCCACCCTCACGGACGCTTAGCCGTGCTCCCGACATGGGCTGTAGAAAGTAGCGCCGTTTCCTTAACCAAACCACAGTCATCATCATCATCAAGGTCAACAGCTCCGCTGTGGCCTAGCCTCGCGCTGCTAGCTTAAAACGCCCAATTTTTTTTCGTAATTTGAGCAGCCCATGGTATCACGTGGTTGTCATGGTGTCATGGGAGAAGTGCGCGCTTGTTGCGTTTGGTGTTTCTGCGAAGGCGGCATAGAAGAACAAGAACAAGAACAAGCGCCCACGAAGAAGCGGCGGCTCAGCACGCGAGGCGGTGAGGAAGACGGCGACAGGCGGAGAAATGCAGCGAGGGTAGCGCTGAGCTGGCACGTGAATCGCCATGTTGGAGGCGTTAGACCAGCGTGGACGCGGCAGGGGAGTTCTCCGCCAGAACCACGGTCGTGCGTAGTCCCGAGTGCCTGGCTTGCTCCAAGAGCCGGGGTGTATGGCTCCACTTGGCAGCGAGTCCCTGACGCCGTCTACATCCAACGCCACCACCAGCACCGTCTGGTGTTGGCCCAAGTGCTGTCTGGTCAGGCGAGACCATCGCGATGAGGTCCGCAACACTGCGCTGCTTCGGCTTGCCTCCTTCTTTCTTGAGGAGCTAAGAAGTAGCACGGTCTGGTGTAGGCACGAGTGCTGCTTCGTCTCGTCGAGTCCCCTTGTAGGAGTGCGAGGCTTCCCGTGACTCCGGCGCCCGTCGTCTCCGTTCCTGCCCGCATCACGGAAGCAGCGTACGTGACGCAGCACCATTCGTCAACAAGCGAAAGCGACGACCTCCCGTCCGCACTGACGCCTCACCTTCGTGAACTTTCACACATCAGCCGTCCAGCCCCGGTGAGACTGTTTCGCGATGGCTAAACTGGCGTGTTAGTATGCATGCTCTTTTTCTTTCTTTCCTGCTCGATATTGTCGCGGATTTGGGTGTTTGTTATGTTGGTTGTTCTGTGTTCGTGTCCGTTTTTTCTTCACAAAGTCATCACAGAAAACAGCCTTGCCGTATTCTTACACACGTTGCCGTCGGCAGGCGCAATGTGCGTTCCTTTTCTCGCTATCAAAGGATCTCCTCACACATGGATCTTGTTCGATGAGTCCATTGAATATTTTGATGCCTGAAGAAGATGATAAACTGACCGAAGAAAGAGCTCATTACTCTTCCATTATCATGACTGAAAATAATCACCTTAGCATTTTTGCTCTGATGCGTTCAGTAGATTGTAATACATTAGTGAACATTGCACACATCACTCATTACTCCATAATTCGTACCCGAAGTATATAAGGATAGTATATATTTCTTGTTTCATCGCAACTGCTACAAATATCCTTTTCTTCTCTCAGCCTGTGTGTCTTCACGGATTTATCGCAACCCAAAAGTTAAAATTTCTATATACCGCACTGACACATGTTATACCCCTTCAATAAGCAAGCAACCAGGGACTGCAACCACCTTCCCTCCTTTGTTGCTGCAACCGAGGAGTCTGAATCGAAGTCGCAATTATTAATAAAGTTTGGAGAATTCGTCTCTGATGCCCTCGTGCCCTAAAGGTATAGAAACGTAAATAACGAAGTAAATGATGTGGCAACGCACACTGGATTACATTACACCGTTTTCGAGAACCATTCTCAATTACTTCGGCAGCTAGGCCTCAAAGATAAGCGCGAGTCTCGGAAGCCATCGATTTTGAGTTTGCTGGTTAACTTTGATCTCCATAGGTGCCGCCACAAGTACAACAACAACAACAACAACAACAACAACAACAACAACAACAACAACAAAAAAAACTTGCGGAGTGTGCTTCTTTTGCAATGCAATGAATGTCTTGTGCACTGCGGAACTTCAAGTAAGGCATATAAGCTGTAACCGTGAATATTTATTGTTGTTCCAGTGGCGCACATTGCACACTGCTTTCCGTGGTCCTACATTAAATTCATCGGCCCACGTTGTGTGACGCTGGGCTGGCGCCGGTCTGTGCGCTCGTCGTGTGGTTGGTCGCCCTCGCTTTCGGCGACGCTGTGAAGACGGCGAGAGAAGCAACGCCAGAAAACGGCGGCAAAAGCGCTGCATGTGGGTCGGGCTTAATGCTGCAAAAGGTTTCTTACAGCTGATGTTAATATTCGTCAAGAACATCAGCAGCGGGTTCTTCCCAGTAGAGTTTCTCTCCGCCAATGGGTACTCCTGACTCGAGCACGATTTTTTGCGTTTAGACTTTGTTGTTTTTCTAATGAGAACGTAATCAACTGATTATGGCCCGTGAAATAGGGTTCTAAGCTTGGTAAGATCTTGTGTTGTAAGAAACTTGTTTTTGCCCTTGGCTCTAATGAGACTTGAACGTAATCGTTAAGAGCACTTGCAGACGATAAGCTAATTTAGAAGCAGTGCACGCCTTTTACGACACGTGGCTCAGCACGTGAACAGTTGCTTGCTGACCCTCAGGTAGACAAGCTTCAAACGAGAATGTTTGGAAACTGTCGCATCATGTAGACGGGTCTTACTGCGATTACAATGGGATTACCTTGGCGTGGACTGATTCCTCTGCGTTGCTCATAGGTGACACGTTGCTACAGCAGCGAAAATTTGCCGAATATATTTAAGTTTCCACGGACTGCTGAAATAACTTGTATGGCTCAACACTTCCGACTGGCCTCGTTAGTGAGGTTGTTGCGAAAATGAACTGAAAACAAATGTGGTTCATCTCCTTGTCATATGAAGCAGTATAATACGAAAGTGAAAGATGTTTTCGCGAAGCTGTGGGATACTTTACAGCAGTATGGAAAATCGACGGGCGGGAGATCGGTTGGCTATTTTCGGCACGTGAGCATATTGCGTCATGACACAAGCAGCACGCGACGCACCACGGGGATCCTTGACGCCTGCACACAAGCGAAAGTTTTCGAACGACTCTCATTACACCGTAAATACTGCACTCCACGTGCCAGAGCCCTGCCCAACAATCCCATAAACAAGTAGTATTCGCAAACTGTGAAACCTTGCACGCGAAAACGGACGGGTTGTCAGCGGATCGTTTTGCGAATACGGAGTCCGCTGTAGCGAAAGGCGCATCATTTGCTAGCCGACTGCCGCCTATGCTTTCCTAGAACACAATTGCCTACCACGTACGCCACACAATACAAAGTATGCAGCGGCCATGGTTTTACGTTGGCCAAGCAGCGCGGCGACAGGACGCCGCAAAGCTCCGCTGCGATAGAAGTGCTGACGCTACAAAAGCGCTTTACTACGGAGCGCATTAGCACGGATACTTGTTCGCTCCATCGTTCCAAGATTGTACATGCCTACGCTATGCTTCACCCTTTCCTCTCCTTCATTTCCTCATCCTCACCCTTAATACTTGTTCCTACTGTTTTGTTGTATTATGCTATACCAAGCTATGCTATGACGTACTTAATTTTCCTCCTCCTGACATTCTCTTCCCTTTCTCATCCCCTTGTTATCACTTCAGGCGCAAATTGCGATTTTATGTCAAAAAGTCAGTGAAATCTTCACACCCCCTTCCCCTGGCACTCCGTATCCCATTGCAAGAAAGAAACACACTTGTATGTTGAATTTTCCCTTACGCAGTAGTTGTTTCAAATTAGAGCATCATTGAATACAAATTAATTGTGAGGTCAGTCAGAATTTGTTCTGCGAAGACTTGAAACGGAGGTACAATTTGTTACTGACGGCATTCGCTACGAGCCAACGAAAATCGTACTTTTGTTGTCATTACAGAAGCTCACCACGTCAACCAACTCGTCAAACGTGGTAATGCCTTCAGAAACTTAATTTCCTGCATGACCACGCCTGCACCTTGCAGCAGACTGAGGACACACGCAGTACATCGAGAGTTTAATTTATTAAGAGTTCGTTGTTGCAGTTTCATGGCCCCTTGTTCAAACAAGATGCGCGCACAGTTGCCTACGCCGCCGCTTATGGGGCCATGCTCTCGTATACAAAGCTATGGAATGCCTTACTCTGCTCCCTCCACATCACCCTCACTTCCTTTTCCCACCCACTTGCTTTACAGTATCAACGTATGCTATGCTGTTAAACGCATCCGCCTTTACTTAGTAGTGCACAGAATTCCGTGCGTTTCATAGAAGAGTACTAGCACTTATGATGATTATAATTTTCTGCTCACGAGTAGCAGCAAATTGCCAGCTTGCAGAGCTCTGCTCTTTGATTCGTATTCATAAATCTACCTTATCCTTACTCTTTCCTTATCCTTCCTGCGTCCTTATTATTCGTCATGAACAAATTAGCTCCGTGCCAACGAACAAGCATTATGGCAGTCTTTCTCACTGACAACCATCTTTGTCCCCTTAACACGCCTTGATCGCACAGGGAAGATAAGGAGAACAAGCGATAACGGTAAGGTGTTGTTTTGTGGGGTGTAACGTGTCAAAACTAGCTCTGATTATGAAAGACGCCTTAGTGGAGGTCTCCTGAAATTTCGATCACCTGGGGTTATTTAGCGCGCACTGACATCGCACAACACACGGGCCTCAACATTTCGCCTCCATCGAAATGCAGCCCCCGCGGCCGGGATTCGATCCCGCGACCCTTGGATTAGCAGCCGAGTACTATAGCTACTAGACCACCGTGGCGGGGTAACCGTAAGGTAAGTTTGTGAATACAGGTCTTAAAATACGAACACCGCGAAGTGGACACAGCAGGTAGCGGTTGCGCAGTATGGAGTCGTGAACAGAGCTTCAAAATAACGTGAGGCGCTCATTTTCTCCCAAAGAAGCAACAAATTTTGTAGACTTCGTAGCAGTGCTGCAAAGACGCTCCATCTTCTAACTGTAAGCACGACTGTATGGACGAGCGAGGGCTCAACTGAGGCTGAATGACCGTCCAGGCCGCCCACCAGTGACGGATGAGTGCCATGCACAGGAGGGCCGTTCTAAGCCGCAAACGCTTCCGTGTCGTTAGCCCCGTCATTGTGAAGGAGACGTTGACTCTGACTTTCCTGACGTGCTAACCGGTGGCGAGTGTGGGTGAGGAATGCTCTCCTTGCTAAGGCTGAAAATCGTTGGAACAAATAAATATCTTATCGGAAGAAGAACAAAGGCAGAGTTTCCGGGGCATGCTTTCATGCAGTTTCTGCTACACGTGCAAGGGCTTTAGCTCTCCGTGTCCCCCCCTCCAACAAAAAATCACAGAGTTCTTCAATGTATAAGATGTCCAGAGCAGAGATACCGCCCTTGCTCTTGATTGCAGTAGCTAGGATAATTAATCATTCTTTTCTCCTCTCCTGACTGATCATTAGTAGAGAAGTGACTACGTTGCGAATTTGTGCACATGATGTTAGCCTAGACAAGTGCAGATTTGGCGCAGTGTTTGTTCGCTAGAAGAAGACTATGCAGGTGGCCTTTGAAGAGTTTGTCGTACCTTACTCTCCAATATTCTGGACATAACAGCAACGAGCGCAACAGCAAGGATGTTTGAGATTATGTCATTGGAAAAGTTTTCACGCTGAGAGTGAACTTATATTCCAAGATGACCCAACGATAATCTCGTCTATTTTGTAATCGAGTATGACATATGCCCGAAAGTGTCACCTTAATAATATATTACCTGTTACCAAAAAAGTGTTCGTAAGTAGAATAAAGCTTACGAAGCAAAGTGCCTTGTAGGTTTGTCCAATTTGGTGTCGAAGAAACTGAAGCAAGTAGAGGGCACTGGATCGTCCATCTTGATATGTGCCTGAATGCCTCAAGCAAAGCTGTCATATTTAAAAAGTTATGTTACTGTCAAGGCCTCGTCCATCTCTAAAGGAAAATAGTGCTAATTAGAGCACGACCGAGGAAGAAGATCACGACATAAGCGCGGACCGGAAATTGCCCTTCTTCCGTAAATAGGGTTGAGGTTCTTACCAGCAGCGAAATTCCACCGACTCGCCCATGCATCTCCTGTTGTGCCTTTTCCGTACATTTTCTGTTCTTATGTCGCATGAAAACAAGCCTCAGCCCACGAGCAGCACGATCTCATACGACAGTAATAGTCATGGCAGCAAGCATATCCTTTAATTCGTTACACCTCTCATTCTTTTTCATTTGCTGTCAACCTATTTCCGGAGGTTAAGTCGGCGTCAGTGTTTTCTGTGGACGCGGAAAACAAGCCTTATACACAGAGACGTGATGGCGTCAGCAAGAAAACCAGAAGTCACAATGAGTGCCTTGAATATAACACCGCCTACAAGTACTAAAATTCGGCAGAAAAGACATCCCTTGCTATGAGTGACTTCACCACGCAGGCCATCCGCCATAGCGAAGGGACGTCAGTAAACAAAATGCAGCTTGTCAAAGTAAAACCCTTCAAAAAAATCGCTACTATTTCACTAACATCTCCACACATAAAAGCTTGGCCAGTAATCCGTTACCAGAAAACGGTTACTTCTGTGAGGAAGCCAATTATGTTACGACGAAACTCAAACAATAACACCCCTTTATAAAGAGGGCACCAATGCAGGATCTGTGCGCGTGTCATTTGCATAGGCGTGCAAAGATTCCACTGCTCGCGGATGCCGAGACAATGTGCTTTTACGTCGGCGCTAGGGCCAAATGTACCGGAGCGCGCTCGCTCTTCACACTGCTGTGATGGGTTCGGTACCGGGCGGTGAGGCCGCGTGCTGTGCGGAGTATTTCTCATCAGCGATTGCTGATGGGACATCTGCGTCAACTTGTACCCGACCATGAGAGATTTCGCGAAAGACGGAAGCAGAGTTGTGAACTAATTGAAACGTTGTGCTTACGCAGTTATGTCACTCGATAGTATGGCAAGCGAATGAGAAGGCGATGCTAACGGGGCACGAGAACGCTACCGTGTTCCAATCTTAAAGGCGTACGTTAAGCCTTACTCCAATTGTTTTTTTTTTTGTTGTTGTTGTTGTTCTTGTTGTACGTGCGCGATCTACGCACAGAGCGATCCGCTGGACAGCAGCGTCTAACTTCTGCGCTGTAGAAAGTAGACAAAAAACTGATCTGCGCATGATCAGCAATGATAATACCACTTTGCCTCACCACCTGTCTCTTGTGTGTGCGTTTGCACGCCTTATTGCATAATAAATTGATACGAATTCCCCCAACCGTCTTTCACTCTATGCTTCCAAATGACTCAATCGGCAAGTTTCGATAGTGGGAAGGAAACCAAAGAATCTCTGAGAAGTACTTGACGTGCTAAGCCATCGTCTGCTGTCGACAGTGGTTAGTGCTCTGTACTAATATTGTCACGTGACACACAAGAGACTGTGATAACAGAGACCGCACCGTCAGGTAGGCAAGAACTGCTAGCTGAGCAAGATGGCTCCGACTGGGGCGCGCGCTGGGCCAAAAGCAACTTCTTCCTTTTCTTTCTTTGTGTCCATGCTGGCTCGCGCCCGCCGCGCATGTCCCGGTGGCATTATTCCCCCCTTGAAAACGGCATCGTCCCGATGCACAAGAGTTTTGACAGGCACAGCCGAATAAAATTTAAAAAAAACTAACAGGAAGTGGACGGAAGATGAAAAATGACTAAGGCGGAAGTTCTCTCATCCTAACGCGTAAAATAAGGCTTCAGTCGTACAACGTGCACAATCTCGGAGTGGTGCTTTCGACGATGTGGCGACATAACGCCATCCGGAACAACCTCGTAATTGACGTCACTAACGCGGCGCAACACCTTGTAGGGTCCGAAGTGGCCTGCATCTCCACTGAAATACTACGTCGTGTTGAGCTTGGTTTGCTCTGAGTGTCCCATACATAATAATTTCACGGATTACGTGTGTTTTTGCGCTACAGAGTAATGTTCGAGCTGCCTATGAATAGCTCGAGCTGCCTATGAATGAACAGGGCAAATAGTTCAGTCGTTGTGTACGACGTTATAAGACATCGCTTATGTGGTTCTTGCTTATTTATGTGCTGAACAGGGGACGCTGAAGAAGAGGAGGTTGGTACATAAGAGGCGTCCGCATAAACATGCATGTATCTTGGATACCGCATATATATGCCCGAATTAATTAGCAGCCCGAATAAACGCAACTGACTCTTTTTCTAATCGATCTACTGAAAATTAAATTTCTGGTAGTGTGGGCATCCATGGAGGATTGTAGATGGCAGAACCCCAAAATTCTTTCTTGGGTAAAATATGAATATTTCCTTTATATAATGCTCATGAATGTAACTTGCATATCTTCTCAATATGTCTAGTGCTGATGGATGGTTCTTATGATGTGTTTAGACAGTAAAAAAAATGCCGACATGTTTCCATTGTTCTTATAACTGGAAAAGGTGAGTTGCGGGAATCAGCTATAACACGACCCCTAGAAGTCGCTTGTGAATTTCCTAGACATACATGCAGCCCTGTTGCTATAAATATTTGAAGTTCCTCTTTCGACCTGGGGGAAAGATTACGTGAAATGGCCGCAGAGTGCAAAATTTTTTGTCCTATAAAAAGAAAGTATAATGAAGAGCCAGCACGGATGACGCTCATCCGGCCCATAATAGGCCAGTAAGTGAGCAAAGTATATCTGCTAATAAGTTTACATATTTTTTGAGCTTTTAATATGAGGCGCCCACGATCACTGTCGATGAAGTATTACTTCAAGGAATCTGTGCTCTGTGACTTTCATCAGAGGTTGTCCCTCGATACTAAGGTTTGAATTCGAACACCGAATTTGTTCTCCCTCAAGGTAAAAACTCGGCATATCGGGCATGCACCAAAATAGTACTAAAACAAAGCCTCAGTGTCTTCTCTCGTGAAAGCGAAACAATTCGCGCAAAATTAGCTTTCCTGCAACCAGATTAGAACCCTTTCGATGCAACGTAGTTTACGACTCCTTCGTGTCGCTTGTGCTATACATCGCAAGAGTGCTATCTGGGTTCGAGCGGGAATCGAATCCAGGCATCTTGCGTGGCAGTCGGGTTTTCTACCAAAGAGCCACACCAGCCGCTGACGCTGCTTCGAAAAAAGGCCCCTATGGTGGTCAATAGCAACGAATATGCATGTATACGATGGCACAGAAAGGAGGTGGGAAATGGATGTGAGTCTGAGGAGGAGGAGGGATGAAGGGGGGGCAGAGAGTAAAGCATAATGTAGTCTTGCTCAGTGAGATATAGCAAGGCGGTGGGAAAGGAATGTGAGCGTGGAGAGGAGCGATGTAAGGACGAGAAAGTGGGAAAGAAGGAGGGGAGAGGGTATAACATTGCATAAACATGTAGTAGCGTGGTATAGAAAGGACGTGCGAAAGGGAATTGAGCGTGAGCAGGAGGGAAAAGAGGACGGTAAGGCCAGCAGTGCTGCAGTTTAGTATAACAAGGGGGTGGCTAATTAGGTGAAGAGGAGAGATGTGAATGTGATGCAGAGGGAAATAAGAACGGGATAGCGTAAATCGTACCATACCCATGTGTAGTATGGTATAGCAGGAAGGTGAAAAACGGAAATGACGATGAGAATGGGGATAGGAGGAGAGGGATGCCACCAGTCCCGTTGTGTCCTAGCCTTGCGCACCTAGGGTGCGCTCCCCACAATCATTTATCAACTTCCTCCAAGTGAACTGCATCACCGCTGTCTTTGCGTGCGAGAAAACCACCCCTCCTTGTCGTGAGAAGTAGTTGATGTGTATGCGATCTTGCACCGAACTCTGAAGTAACTGAGCGTTTTTACGACATTTCCATATGCACACATCATCTGCGTAAATAGAAAACTTTAACTGAGCTGGCAATTCTTGCAAAGTTAGCTATGACGCAGCTATATAGAAGCAGACTGAAGAGCGAGGCACGCCCTTAGCGAGATCATGCTCACTACTGTTTCCTTCATTTCTCTGTACAAACGCCTTGCTACATGCGAAAAACTTTGAGGTGCATTGGAAGTTAGAGGTGCACATTGGAAGTTCTAGCATACCTAGCAGAACACGAACGTGCCTAACGGTGTCAAGTGCCCTCTTGATATCTAAGAGTACCGATATGGTTAATTCACCACAAGCGCATTTATCTTTCACAGATATTATCATATGTAGTAGGACATCTATTGCACATCTGTTTCCTTAAGCCTTTTAAGTTGTTGGACAGCACGTCTCTTTCGTTACACCACCACTATAGCCTTGCTTAGGTCATCGTCTCCATTACATTGAGCAAACAACTTATCAGGCTAAGAGGGCCGAAAACTTCAAGGCAAAGGGGCATCTTACCCATTTTAGAATTGGGATGACTCGAGCGACCATCCAAAATTCAGTTGGAGTTTCTTTTATCTATATATTATTAACGGGTAGTTTTTTTTTCTATGCGTAGATTATTTAAAATGCCGAAAACTGTATTTCTGGTTGTTGTCTTGCTGTTTTTAGCGTATTGTACCTAATGTCACCTGGTGCAGCAACAGACTTACGACGACAGGACGCTATATGGCACATTACAATTATCTTAATGTAATCCTTTCTTGCAATTTAACCACCTTTACAACTGTGAGGTTTTGAAATCCTGCGTAGTGCAGGACAGTGTCTTTTCTAGGTTATAACGGTGTTTACAGCTGCTCAGCACGAGTAACAGGGAAGGCGAAGAAAATCAGACTCAATCCTAAAGCAAGTGCGACCACTCTGGCTTGTCTTGGGTCTGCATGATGTATAGATGGAGCCGTCCTACGTCATGTAAGATGTCATCGTGGGCATCTGGAATAAGCAACAGAAGATAGGTATTCCAAAAATGTGTGTCTATGTCACCAAGGCTCGACATGCCAAATTCATTCTCATTTGTCGTTTTTAAGCGGTAAGTTGAAAGTTTCCAAGCTCTGCTGCCTTGTTTTGACCTCCGAATGCTGTGTAATACACCGTGAGCTCAATATTTTCCGAAATGTGCCCTTTCATCTGAAACAGTTGCGAAAGAAAAAAGAATAGCCTCTGGGTATGTTTTCGCTAAATGGGATACAGGTCGGCAGCACCCGGTGTGGCAGTGCGCTTTCAGGACCCGAAGGCTTTGTCCGCACGGGAAGACGAAGGCAGATTGTGATGGATGATCCTGCCAATGTTTCCTCTGGCGACGTCTCTGCTACGGTGGCTTCTTTTGCTCGTCGATAGATCTCTCGGTGAGTGCCAAGCTGAAATGGATATAGAAGGGCCGACAATGTTGTGTCCCAGCCTATAAGCTGTTTTTCATGGTGTTCCATTGCATTTTTTTTCTGCTCTTCGTACTTGCAGAATTCTTGCAGCAGAGTCAAGCCTACTCGTATTTCTTTGCCCTACTTGGCTCTCAATCTTCAAGTGGGCAATGATCGCTGTTATTTTTATAAAATGTCGCGCATATTTCATGAACTTGATCGTTCAATAAATTTTATTGATATACCTCAACAGCAGAGCTATAGGACTAAGAAGAAATTGATATTGAAACATGAAGTATTGTTCACGCAGTCCATTTGTACTACTAACGCCCATCCGTTTCTACTAAAAGCTTCCACTATTGTCGTTGAACCAGAAGTGGCGCATTAGAACAACAACGCTTCCCTTGCGCACCTTATGTATGCGCTCTGTAATTTTGGCGAGATAAAAAAAACTCTTCTCAAAATTGATAAAGCTGTGTAGCCTGCGCTAAGTTGCGCAAGGCTTAAAAACAGAGAAGGTTGTCAATTTTAAGTCGGGCAATGTACCGTGTGCATTATAGCTGGTGGTATTCAAGTCATCCCTTCTCATCCTCGCCCAACTTTCTCACTTCTTGTTGCACTGTACTGTACAAGACCAAGCTGTCCTCTACCATCTGCCCACATCTTTCCTCCTCCTCACACTCAGTTCCCTTTCTCGCTCCTTGGTGCACGATCCTGTACAAAGCTACCCTGCGCTCTACCTTGTGATTGATGATTGATTGTGGTTTGGGTAAGGAAAGGACGCTAATTTCCGCAGCCCATGAGGAGGCTTTCTGCATACATGAGTGTTTTCATGGCTGGCGTCAACAGTTTCTCTGTTAAAAAACACTTGACTCTAGTCGGCATGTGAGGGCACGAATGAGGAACGCAAATAATACGACCATCGATAATATAATTCCCCTATGCAAGAAAATAAGCATCTTCGTTGTTTGAGAATTACTTTAGAAAATTTATACGTATTTTAAAGGGACACTAAAGAAAAACAATTAATCAGTTTACGCCGATACACTATTAATTTAGAACTTTGTTGCAGTAGATTTCGCCACCACAAGTTCAGCATTTTTTGCCCCGCCACGGTGGTGTAGGGGCTAAGGTACTCGGCCGCTGATCCGAGGGTCGCGGGATCGAACCCCGGTCACGGCGGCTGCATTGCGATGGAGGCGAAATGTTGAGGCCCGTGTGCTGTGCGATGTCAGTGCACGTTAAATAACCCCAGGTGCCCTCCACTACGGCGTCTCTCATAATCAGAGCTCGTTTTGGGACGTTAAACCCCACATAACAACATAAGTTCAGTATTAGAAGAAAAAACGAACATAATGTTTCATCTTTGAATTTCGCGCCCACGCCTCACTAGATGAGTAGATAGCCAAAAATGATGGAGAACAGGGAATGTCGCTGGAGCCAACGTATCGACAAGTGGACTTGTCTTCGTCAGCACATCAGATGGTTCTAAGACAAGTCCACTTGTAGAAACGTTGGCTCCTGCGACATTACCTGTTCTACATCGTTTTCTAGCGATCTGTTCATATATTCAAGCCTCCATCTGCCCCTGAGTTGTTCTCCTAGTTTGGCAACCGAACCTAAGCGTAACGCAAGTGTTTCGAAGTATTTTCTTCGTGTTTCGGCAACTTAGGCTCAATTAAATTTGATGAAACTCGCTACGTTAAGTCTCTGGCGCCCCTGCAACACAAATTGTGTCATCTTTAACGGAAAACAATTTTGTGCGCCATATTAGGCGCCTTCGAAACCTTTGACGTCACAGCGAGTTGGTGCGGGAACGTGAAGGCAGCGTTGCCACCTGTATTTTGTTTTTGTGCATTTTCTCGCTAACTAAGAGTCTTCGCGCGGAAGAACTGCTGCTGTCGCCACTCTGAGAGGGTGGTTTTGTACAACTCGTCAAATTATTTTGCCCTTTAGTGTACCTTTATGTGATCCGAGTTGCACATCGATGTACATAAGCCCCAAGGTAGGTTTTTTTTGTCACAACGGTAATTTGTCTATAACTCATATAATGAAAAAACATAACGCATGAATTGATAGATAGGCAGGGCAACATCTTTAGTAACTTCAGTGATATAGCCAAGGTGGCCGAGGACGTCTATTCCGAGATATACAGCCCAAATATCTGTCTCCCCACCATGAGTGTAATCAATGTCTATCAGTGCCCCGAAATTTCATGCGTCCATGCGCACGAGGTTAAGGAAACAATTCAGGGCATGTCCCGCGGAAAAGCGGCTGAAAAAGACGGCATAACCGCCGACTTGATCAAAGATGGAGGCGACTTGTTAACTCGAAGGCCCCGCGACACTATACAAACAACGCATGAAAACTTCAAATGTTCCATTCAGCAGGAAAAATGCGAACATTGTATTATCACACAAGAAGGGAGATATAACGAAAGGGAAGGGGTCAAGGGCTCGTTCTTTATTTGTTAGAAACAAGTTAATGAGCAAACAGACAATGTCTGTAAGAAGGGAGATATAAAAGACTTCAGGAACTACAGGCCGATCAGCCTTTACTCAGCACTTTACTAAATATTCACGGTGGTTATCTCAAGGAGAATAAGGGCCACACTTGAATTGAATCAACCAACAGAGCAAGCAGGGTCAGAAAAGTATACTCCATTATAGACCACCTTCATGTGATCAATCAAGCAATCGAGAAATTCGCTGAATACAACAAACCCTCTATATGGCTCTCATAGACTACGAAAAGGCTTTTGACTCGGTGGAGATAACAGCAGTTCCGGAGGCGTTGCGCCGTGAAGGTATATGTGATAGCTACGTAAGCACAATAGCCCACATCATAAAGATTCTACAGCCAACGTACTCCTCCTTAGGAAAAGCAGGAAAATACCAATACAAAAGGTGTCAGACAAGGAGGTACAATCTCTCCAATGCTATTTACTGCATGCTTGGAAGAAATTGGACAGTTAGAACGACATAATGGATACCAAGAGAGGGTAAGCGTACGCGTGGACGACAGAGAGCAATATGGGGGGACGAAATTGAGAAATTTGCAGGCCTCAACTGGAATCATCTCGCGCAGGACAGGCAAGGATGGAGAGCATTGGGAGAGGCCTTCGTCCTGCAGTGGACATAAGATGGTATGATGATGATGACGATGATGGTGATTTTATATAATGAATACAACTGCCTGGGACACAAGCCCAATTATGTGAAAAACAGTGCAATATAAGCATATCAAAATATCGTAACATAAACGTATCGAAAACGACGACGGTAAAGACGAGAAGGAAGACAGATAGGAAGAAGAGAAAAATGGAGAGGAGGAAGTAGGGGAAGCAGAGAATGGAAGAGGAAGAAGAGGGGGTGGAGAAGCAGGAAAATAGTAAAGACAAAAGAAAGAAAATGAGCCAGCGCACAGCAAAATCTAGCTTACGCTCTCACAGTTCCGCGCCCTCTGAACATGCCATGAGTCTTCTTTGAAGTACGGCATTTTGTTTTACACATGAAGCCAAGAAACACTTCTCACTAAGTGGTCCACTTGAACGACACCGCGCGCTACACACCACCCAAGAGCCAATCTTCCTTAGAGAACCCCCCTTGAAGAATCCCGCCTAATGGGACGTAAAAAGCAATATGAAAAAAAGCTGATATTCCGAGCACATGCACGTGCGGTCTTTTGCAATTTCCGCTGTAAGAGACGACGTGGTCGCCTGTCCGTTCTGAACGCCCACATATGAATGAAAAGCAGCTAGGAAGTTCTGGCATTTTTGTTGATTCATTATCAACACATTTTTTCTTTGCATTAATGCGCTGATATCTAGTTACAGGTCCTTCGCGTCTTCACAGCACGGAGCGAAGTCCGCACTCCTGGTATCTTTCGAAGTAATGAAGCTAATGATTCGGAATCGCCTGCGGCTGGCAGGAGCTGGTTTGACATGCGGAAATCTCCAGCCTTGTCTGGCTCTTCCCGTACTCCTGCAAGAGCGAGTGTTCCGTTGTTTTCATGGGCTTGCGTCTGGAAGAAAATATCGCATAATTATGCGTGGTTGCTGGTGTATGCTTCTTTCACTTCTTTTATCTAAGTGAATGACCCTGTCTACCGAACCTCTAAATTAAATCTGAGAAAGCTGAACCTTGTGAGCAGCCCTTAATTTGAGGCTCCCATCATCGGAAAAATGTCGAGTGTGTTGCTCCTAAAATTTACTTACAGAGGATGTCTCTTACTTTTTTTTGCATTATGCTAAACATTATACTCTTTCAACTTTTTCAAATCATATCAAATCAAAGTTTATTTCCTGCATAGAGTGGTTACAACGTGAAAGATACACAGAAGAGGGTCCCAAGGTCCAGGGACCGTACCGGAACCCTCTGTACAGAATGATCAGATACAAACTACTAAATATGCACAAAAATGTAAAAAAAAATATCTAAAAAAACGGGTGCAAAAGTTACCCAAAAGGAATACTGCGATAATAGGTGACAATAATGAAGTATTTTAGTACATAGAACTGCTTTTTTATTTGTAAAATACTGGAATAAACAAATACAAGTTCATTCTGACAATGAAAACATGCAGCGAAAGCCACCATGAATAGTAACAATGAAATTGAGGTAATGTTCTTATGTGATTAAATAGGAAAAGAAAAAAGCGTTAAAGGAACACAGTACACGCTATCATTAATAATTGGCTCAAGAAATGAGCTTTAAGTGTTTTTTTAAACGCACTAAGAGATGACGATGTTTTCATGGGGTGAGGGAGAGAATTCCACATTTTGATAGCACGGAACGATGCTGTCATTTTGTCGTAATTTGTAAATGCTTTCGGCAGCAAGAAGTTATTTCTTTGAGCAAAACCAATGGGGTTATTATTCTTCAAGGAATGCAATGAAACAAACTCGTGGGTAAGATCCTGATTGACTAACCTGAAGAACATGGTGATTAGGTTGAGTGCAAATAAATCGTAAGTTGTGAGCACTTTATTTTCCGTGCGTATGATATTAATGTTATTGCGACTAAAGTTCGAAATTATGCGCAGAGCTTGGTTTTGTATGTGTTGAATAGATGAGAAGAGGCAGTGATACGTGTTGCCATAGGCAGCAATGCCGTAATTAATACGGCTATGAATGAATGCATGGTAAAGTGAAAGGAGAGCAGGAGTAGATAGGCAATGTCTAGCTTTTATTAAAGCTCTTAAACCGAAAGAAGTTTCTTTCTTAACTTGAGAAATATGCGCATGATGTGCGCATGATGGAAGACATGGCATTATGAAGGTGCATTCAGTGTAATGTTAAGGAACTCTTGCCATCAATTGCAGGTTGAACGAATCGAGTCTGCTGTATTTGTAATGGATGCATCGCGAAGCGAAAATAAGCTGAGAAAGTCGGCCGAACCAGTGGTGAGCCGGAACAGTCATTGCGAGTGAACAGCTAAAGTGTTGTAATTTAATGAATGTTCTAGATTGTTCCTTCTTGAAATGTATTTTCCCAACGTTCGTCCGACTTTGCTTCTACCCACTTTGTTCTGGCTTTAATTTGTGTACTTTTTGATACTTTCCAGGAATGTTTTGTTTCCACATGTGCATGTTGAGTTTGCTGTATTTGACGTCTCAGCTTTCTTAGTTCTATAGGAAAGTGTTAGTGTTCTACTGATTTATGAATAATTGAACGTTCTCGTGATTTCTAACAGAGAGTACCATGTTCGGTATCGCTACTGTGGGATCCTCGTAGGTAGAACATGCTTGGTGTTATTTCTACGTACGAATAAACTCAAATTAAAACTGAAACCCGACTTACTGAAATGGAAATTTGCGCTGAAATTTCGCGGTCGAACAAAGCTGCAGCCGTCGAAATGCAGGTACTTACTAATCTTTGTTCCTTGGGGAAGTCATCGTGTTATCGATCTTCATTAGAGTAAATCATCTACTGCAATATATTACAAAGTGCGTACTTATAAGTGCTACGTTACTAGTCATTAGAATCTAGTAAAATTCTATCAGCGCAATACACAAATGCGACCACCATGAGAGCACGCCTTGAACTTTTCGTGAAGGTAAGGAGCATTTGCAGGATGTGCAGCAATATTGCTACGATTAATTTGTCTGAATTCCTAGATGAGTACTACACATCAGTGCTAATTAATTATCCTGAAACGCTCTCAGAGAGAAGTTCTCAAAGCTGCTTTTAGAGCGAAAGAAAATGAAGGAGTTTTATATAGACCTTAACCTGAAGTCCTTGTGCTGCTGAACGGTGTTTGCCGACTATATCTTTGGTAATTCCGTCATACTCTGTTAAAAAACTGATGACGTAAGTATGAAATTACACTTTGGAATTCGGGCAGACGCATCCACTCTTAATGGTTCTTTGATCGCATCTTGGCCACACGCTGGATATTGTACGAATGAATAATTATGTAGACCTTCGCAGACGACGCAATATCCATGAAGTATTGAGCAAAAATAAAGTCGACTAATGGCTGCGTCAACACCTGTATTTTAGCGCCATATTTCTAGGTTAATAAGCGTTTTCTCGCACAAGTTCTCCATGTGCTATTATGAAACGGTGATTTACTAATATCACAATCTTCTTTCCTTTTAGTGTCCCTTTAACAAAGTAGCTTCCCTTCAGCGGTCCTGAATGATGAATGATCAAGGCAGACAACACACGCCGAATTATCTGAAGTACAATCCTCCTATTTCATCCTTAATAGACCGTACCAAACTTTCCCGAACCCCAGTTCGAATATCGTGACATAATTACTGAGCGGAAAGTAACTTTGACGATTTTGGGTTCTGTAACTCCAGCGTCAAACCTAGAGTGCAAGTTTTGTCGTTGTTGTTGCTATTCTTTCTTGTTTTTGTTGCTGTTGTTGTTTTGTTCATATCTTCCTTACGAAGATGCGACAGCGCTTGGAGGGAATCGAAAACGCGTCTTCGAGTTGCCAGTGGGACACCGGCCTGCTTCGTTAGCGCCCATATGCAAGTAAATCATATATACTAAGCCTAAACATGTGCTTAGATTTCAACTATAAGCTATCATTGAAACCTACAAGCTTAGCGACTTTTGATGCTTGGGACGCTCGCGCATCCATCGCAAGATGAGCTAAGCTACCTAGACAACTGACCTTCGAAGATTCGGAAATAATTTCCTCAGGAGCCGCACTAGTGAGACAAGTTAGAGCAATGGATTTTTCAGCCGAATACAAAAGCCACAGCGTGCTTCGAAAAGAAAGAAAGAAAGAAAGAAAGAAAGAAAGAAAGAAAGAAAGAAAGAAGAAAGAAAGAAAGAAAAACAATATACAGCGTTTTCGTGAAGCTTAGAAGATGAAAGTAACGTGCGCCCACGGAACTTTTCTGAAACACACTGGGTGATGACGGATACATCTTCGTTTCCAAAACGCCTGCGGCTTTATAGTTTCATTTCAACTGTGGCAGAGGCCATATATCTGGTGGAAACCAACAAGCAATAAAAATTTCGGTCTCATTCCGGCCCAGGGACCGAACGCGACAATACAGGCTAGCAGAAAATTACCTTCTAAAATGTGAAATCCTGCTACCACCGTCTTCTACGCTCGGAGAAGTTGGAAGAAAATTGCTGCGCAACGAGGAGTTTCAGACCACACTGTGACCAGCTTCGGCCTGTTCTATTCTAGATGTCACAGGCAGTATGCGACGTTAACCAGGCGAAAATGGTTTATCATATCTCACACGTCGGGCGAACTCGTGCAGCTAGAGCAAAAACATAAATGCGCTAACACCGGATATCTGCTCGCTCTTTCGAGAGAATCGGTAACGTAGTATTTCCCCTACGTAGCTTTAAAAATAAGAAGAAGAGAAGATAGTGAAAAAAAAGAAAATAAAGCTAACGTGCGTTTATCTAAACGATGTACAAGCGCATGCTGTCATGATGACTTCTCTGTAGTTTTCCACATGATAAGTTGGCGTCAGCGCAATGTCTTCCCGCTTACTAAATCGTTCTCCATTATAAGGTATGTAACGCTGACACTGATGCGAATACTGGATTTTCACTGCGAGGGCAGTTTTAAAAGGCTCACGCGAAAACATGAAATTATAATCCGTCGTCGGACATGAGCTCTATAAGGAATGAAATTCATATACAATTCTTAAAGCAAACGTAAAGAATCCCTTGTGAAATCTTAACATTTCCTTAGCGTTTACTCCGAGCGTCAAGAAAGCCACAAAAGCGCGAGGTACTTTTCTGTTTGTATTCGAAATGTAAGTCGTTGCCACGTGGAGTTTCTAAAAACTGCACCTTCGTTTGCGGCTGTAGTATGGAAGCTGCAGAAATAAGGCACATGCGTTAGAGAATAGTTCAGCTATTAAAGCTCATGTTGCACCACTTAACCGAAATTACTAGTATTCAATCAATTATCGCGTAAAGTGAAGAGATAGCCAGCTTTGCGTGATGTGTTTGCTCCCCGCAGTCAGTTTCGTCACGGGGTTGTGACGGTGAATGCGCTGAAAGTTTAGACTTGCACTTCAAATAAATATCCTGCTCCAAATTTAGAAATAAATAAAGGTACTC
This sequence comes from Hyalomma asiaticum, assembly GCA_013339685.2. Taxonomy (NCBI): domain Eukaryota; kingdom Metazoa; phylum Arthropoda; class Arachnida; order Ixodida; family Ixodidae; genus Hyalomma; species Hyalomma asiaticum. Next base: position 60,116,577 of record CM023482.1, read on the forward strand.
AGGTCAGTATAGTATATTTCAAGTGGTGGTCTAAGCTGAGTGATACTTAATATTCATACGTCTTTGTAATTGTCTGCTCAAATGACTTCGGTGTTTCAACAATGTAAAGGAAGTATTCAGTTGTTTATACAAATGAATTTCGACCCTCATCCTTGTGTTAAAGCCAATGGGTGGTCTCCGTGTTTCTTATAAGTATGAAAACAAAAAAAAATGGTCGCGGCCTTTTACAAGTGCTCTAAAAATTACTGGTGCATGGTGAGTCTAACAAATAACAAATTCTTATTGTTTCTCTGAAACCATCTCGTAAAATTTTCTAGTGTCTACTCCGTCTTTATCACAAAGAAAGTGGTCTGCCAATACATGAAATAGCCATAAGGGGTACTTTCCGTGGTTTTGCAATAAATATAACCTACTCTCATTGCAGCATAATCCAGCAAACACCTCAAATAAATATCAAGCTGCACATTCTACTTAACCCCATGAACCTTGAGTTTACCTTGTAAACATATGATGGACGCTTGCACTTTTCCTTTCTCTTGCTGTGCACATTATGTTTGTTGTCTTTTACCAGGTACAGTTTTGTTGAAATCTTGTAACCTGGATATTTATATATTGTTTTTTCTCTGATGTATGTAGTTCTCCTTATTAATATGCATATTATTTCGGTCCTTGTATTTACATATATATGTAATCATAAATATCTGAGTATTTAAACATATTACTATTTTTTTCTGTAAACGACAATGTATGCCCGATAACGGAGCAGTGACCATGTGCAGCTGTCCTTCGAACGGCTTTTAGCCGTAGGCATCAACCACACCTTTCTCTTGTCTGGGAATAAATCTGTGTTGCATTGTGTTGTAAGAAAAGGAAGCGCTAGATTGCAGTTAAAGCTTTTTGAAATACTTTGTTATCATATTGCCCAGTTTACATTCCTTAAAGGGGGACAATGTAACCGGTCATTTTCTGCGGGTCGATCATCTGTGAAGTGCAGGGAAGATTGGCGCTCCCGTCCTCTCAAACTGAAAGTGCAATTTCCGAACCCGCCCGCTGTTACGGCTACATAAGAAGCGTGCCCGAAGCTCCAGCGCGAAAGCTGCGAAGTCCCTGCGACCCTACTCCGCTTCAGTAGGCAGTAATTCAGGGGTGTTCAAGGAAGTGTCAAGCGATCAGCAAGGATCTTTATTTTTTATCCTTACTTCCGTATCGAAGGCTTATAAACTTTACATCCAGTATTGCTCTGTGTACGGCTTCTTACAGCGTAGTTTCTAGTTCAGTGCATAAAAGGTCCATTGCTGCTGGGTCAGAAAAAGAGAAGGGAAACATGACGTGTAATTGATGGGAATTAGCGTTCACATAAAACATGAGCTATTTGTAAAATGGGAAAGAAAATACCAATTTATAAGACGGGTGTTGCTTCTCCTTACTGCAATCAATACATTTGAGGTCGGTGCATTGGGCAAAAGTTTTATTCGAGCACGCATCACGTGGTGTGCTTTCTTTTAGCTTAGTGAAAAGGGGTAAGTCTTGGCAGCAAAAGTTGCGGTGACAGTACGGAGACTTGGCACGGCGTGGTGGAAAAGTTTTTGCGGTGCTCAGCTTCTGACCCCAAGGATGCGCGTGCGATGGTGCCCTCCAGTACAGCGCACCTGCCGTGGTTTGGGCACATAAAACTCCAGCAATTATTACTACAACAGACACCGTGACACGCAGGGGCGGGATCGGATATGGTCGCTAGAAAATTTTTTGAGGAGTAAGATTAAAGACGCCATTTCGTTCGAAGTTACATCATCCATCGAGGAGCTTATGCCCGGTGTGAAAGTGGAAAACTTACCTTACTTGGACAAATTTTCCTGTTGCCTTAGCGATAATCAATATTCCGCTAGATATAGGGAGTCTTCCCTGAGGTGGGCACCACTGCACTAGTGGCAGCGCCTCCCACTTGCTTCGGGACTGTCGTTTCTCGAGACTGACCTTTCAAAGAAACCCCAAGTGTTGGAGTGGTGTTGCGACATTCGCGTCTGCGTGTGCAATGTCTGATATGTGTCATCCCCCCGTCTTGAACGCGGCGCTGGCAAGAAGAGTGAAGTGCGTTTTATTTAAAATTTGAGCTGTTCCCGCTTCGTGTTGCGCTGTAATTCTTTGCAAGCATGCACATGTCTTAGTGGACAGCGAGAACGCTCAGTTCTTGAGGTCAAGATATCCATGCCTCGGGAAGGGCCTCTTTAAAACAGCCAGCTCCTCTCTTGTGCAGGATAACTCCGTTAGGCTATGAAAAAATTATTCCGAAACGTCTTTCGAAACAAAGAACTGGAAATGTCTGGTTAATTTGAATTTTTTTTTGCAATGTTCTGCCGAATGTCCACGTTAGCGTGGAACACGCGGAATGCAGGTGTAATACCACACACAGTTTTCTGATTTCTCATTGCAATGATGTGCTTTGAGCTCATATATGTTGCGAGAATGGGATTGTGCAGGTTGCCGATGTCGCGCATAGATCATTGATAATCATGTGTACTATTATAGCTAGAATGAAGCTGCGTCATTTCACTGTTTGAGGGCTGCATGTCTTTCTCTTCAGCTGCGTTTACTTTCTGCAATAAGCTGAAAAAAGGCATTCAAAGAAAGACTGATAAATCAGAGGATTGGTTGACTTTTCCTGGTTCTACGCAAGAAAACTATAGCGAGGAGCCCTCATGCGCGAGAACACCGTCACTCGAAGTTCTCAGCCCTACTTTTGCGAAAGCACTAACTAGTGGCACGGTTTCCAAGAGGCAGTAGCTCCGTAAAAGCGTCAGTCGCCGAATGGGTGTCCATTTAGCTCTACGTGATAAACAGGAGGGGGGAGGGTGTAGACATCGAAGATCGGAACCGGTGACGATAGGGTTCCAGGCCAGGCAAACGCTGCACTGTGGGCCGAGGCTTGGCTCCTGGTTAAGGGGGAATCGGGGCGTGTAATTTGTCACCATTATCTGCTTATTATTCGGCGGCCTACAAAAGCGATATGGAGCAGCGCCTGCCTACAGCACCAATAGCAACTGCGCTTTTCCGCCCTCACTTAACCGTACCACCCCGTCTCTACCCCCCACCCCCCTTCTGATGAAGGGCGTGAGAGCTAGCTCGACGTCCTAATGACAGGGGGAAGCAGAAGGGAGGGCTCCATGTCAGCCCGGAAGACACATGTGCCGTTGGGGCTTCTCTCGATTCGCCCGTCTTCATTTCCAATGGGACCCGCGAATTTGCCGTTGTGTAGACTAGTCCTTCCCTTCTTTGTTTGTTTACTGTTCGTTCGGTTGCACAATAAAGGACGCAATGGAGGGTCGTGATACTTGCTGCTTTAACAGGGTCTCATTTGTACAACGTGTCCCGCATTTCCCTATGTATGTATATCTGGTGGATTAACGCGATGCAGTTAAGGTGCTGGCGTCACCTGACAAGGTGAAGCTAGCTCCTTAAGCGTCAATGTCACAGGGCGGCGTATGCGCACACAGCGGAAACAATCATTTCGAAGTAGTACAGTTTCCTGAATCACACGACCACGCAACCACTGTGCCATAACCGTGGTGCATTAGTGAACAAATTTGAATTTTCTAAAGTAAAATGCTTTAGAAAAATTGTAGACTACGACCTAAATAGAACTTACACGCATGGTAACTCAGGCTAATAAGATCAATGTATGACTAAACATAATTATTTTGCTAGGAAGCCCGCTTAATTCCGGCAATTTAAAAAAGGCACTAATTTTAATGAGTGTTCTATGTCAAGACGATGTGACTGGGGCCCGATGGTGCTCTACACTTCCGCTCCTGAAGGCTAATCTGAAGCGTGCTCCAACTGATTAAATCTTCAATTTCCATCTCTTATGGTTTGAACACTCCTTCCATGTTTGTTGGTTCGAACATTATCTCCGCACTGCAATGTGCGTCCACCATGGTCCGCATACGTGCCATGCTTTCCAAAACGCCGATATATTTGCAAAAGCCATGAATCCTCCTGTCCACCAGAGCGCATTTTGTGCACACCGTTCTCCGCTGCAGTACGCAAGTATATAAGAGCTTCAAAGGCATTATTACAGGCTTCCGGCCAAGCGAAATGTTCACTGTCACCATGAAGGAGTTCGTCACAACAGGCGATCACAGTAGCAAAGTTCCGTCCGAGGCATCTAAATTCATAAAACAATGCAGTGAAACTGCGGAGCACGTTCAAGTTAGTCTGTTTCGAGAATTCCGATACGGCACGAAGCTTAGCAGGACCAGGAAGTATGCCTTGAATACAACGTGGCTTTGTAATTTTAGATTCAGAGCTGCAAATAGGCATTTCTTCAAATTGACATGGAGCCCAGCTTTGCGGAAAGAGGTTAAAATTTGCTGTAAGCGGGTAGCATTGGTAGGAAAATCCAGAAAAAAAAATGACAACGTCATTAAGGCAGGCGTATCACTTCTGGCCGCGCAATGCACCATCCATCATGTGTTAGGAAATGGCTGGAGCCTTGTAGAGACCAGACAGCATTAGATCAAATTCACAAAAGCCATCTGGCGTTACAAGCGCAGTTCTTAAATAGTCAGCATCGGCTATGTATCCAGAACGGAAATCAAATGAGGAAGAAATTCGGCTCCTTGAAAACACGTGGTAAGGGATGCACATACCTTCGGGTAATTTTTGTGCAGTGGACAGACCACGCACCTCTTTCTGACTCGTTACCGACTTCCTTCACCCCTACTGCGAGACTTTCAATTCCTCCATGGTGTCTCGCTCAGCCAGAAATCAACCTGACAATTCCTAGAATTAAGAAAAAAGCAGCTTCATCATCACAAGCGCTTAAACAGCTCACGTTACTTCTATTGTACGAGAATACAGGGACTCTACGGATATCTACATGGACGGATCAGCGCTCCCGGACAGTTCCGCTGTAGCAGTCGGGGTAGCCGCGAAAGTTACAACCTTAAAATGTAAGACGACTCATCCGACAACATTGACGGCAGCAGAGCTCACAGCAATCCTTACTGCCTTTCATTTCATCAGAGGTGAAGCGCCACACAAATGGACGCTTTTCTGCGACTGCAAGCCGGCATTGCAGTCCCTATTGTCTCCTCTACGCCGCGGACCACATGAACAGCTGGTGTTCCAGGTTACAGAGATGCTGCAGCATACAGGGAAGGCAGGCCACAAAATATCTTTTCAGTGGCTTCCAATCACTGCGGAATTATAGGCAATGAACGGGCCGATCAAGCCGGCCGTTGTGCTCATGATATGGACCAACAAGTACCCATACCAATGTCAAGGACGGACGTGGCACGGATGCTCCATCTGCTTGCTCGCAAGTGTACTGTATCGCAGTGGGGTGGCACACATTTCACGCATTCCCTACTTCACTCTCTCGATCCGGCGTTAAGCCTTCGAGTCCCACCCAAGACTTGCCGAGGAGAAGCCACGCTCTTATACCGACTATGGTTGGGCGTCGCTTTCACAAAGGCATATGCATTCCGCATAGGGATGGCCGACACCGCAGCCTGTGACCACTTCAGTCACGAAGATTCAATTGGACACATTTTATGTGACTGCCCACGGTACAGTGCAGAGAGGCAATTCCTTCAGCATGCATTGAACAAGCTGGACGACCAAACACTGTCGGAAGAAGGCATTCTACGTTATCGTCTCGACCTCACGTCATCTACCGGCCTTCGTGAACGTCTCTAAGTGGAACGTTCTTTGTGTGTGTGTGTGTGTGTGTGTGTGTGTGTGCGTCGCCCTCGGCGCGTGCCTCCCGGCGCGCGAGCTCTCTCACTCTTCCATCTGCTGTCTTGTGAGAGAGAGAGGGCGAAAGGCGCGCGTTGACTATGGAAACGCTCTTTCTTAGATGGACGCTCTACCAGCTCGCAAAGAAGGAGAACGCGCCCTCACCCGCGAGAGACAATCTTGACGCAGGCAGCGCCTTCTAGCGAGTTTATTGATTGAAAAATACCGACTGCTCGCGCTGGTGTTCACCGGCCACCCATATATATATATATAGGCACTGGATCTTGACTTGCAATGAAGTGCCGGTGGGAGATTTCACTTGTGCGTAGTTGAACCATGAGGATTCGTAGCGTGCGCGTTAACTAAATTAATCCGGAACTCGGCATGATCTACGATGAACCTCCGGAGCTTCATCCACTCATCATCATTCACTCCGTGGATATGCTGTGAATTTTTTTATTTGTAGTGCTTGTCTGGAATCTTGTACCCTCTCTCGCGGTCATCTTTCTAACCCCTTCCCCTTTCTCCCCAGGGCAGGGTAGCAAACCGGAGACGAATATCTGGTTAACATGCCTGCCTTTCTCTTCATTTCTCTCTCTTATTTTATTCGTGTAATTTTACTCTGCCCTGAATAATCCAGACAAAGTCACGTCAGACCGTCTTGTTTACCAACACGATCAATAGTTTTTTTTTCCAAGTTGTTGCGCGTAGAATGGACAATCACAGGAAGAACAGCAAGGCAGACACAAAGAGCGCAAACTATCAACTGATTGTTGATAGTTTGCGCTCTTTCTGTCTGCCTTGCTGTTCTTCCTGTGATTGTCCATTCTACTCGCAACAACTTGGTAAAAATCATGCACCAACTCGCCCAGCAAGAAGTTCTTCTACAATACGGTCAATAGTGATGCCAAGAAAGTTCTATAGGGCCAGACGACATATAGTTTGGGCATAGAGATCACTTTGTCATCACTATCGCGTCTTTCGCTTGCCGGTGCTTGGTGGCTGGCGGCTAGGTGCCTTCTTCCAATGTTGTCTGCGATACACTCATTGTGCGGCTCAGTGCCGTTGCTTGATAGTGAGAAGAGAAAGAGAATTCGTGCGCGAACCGAAAAAGTTGATCTTGCTGCGTCGTCGTAAGGTCACTGACAACGGACTGTGTAACATAACACAGTGACGTCGGAGTGGCAACAGAAGCAAAGTCGTCCACTGTGTTGAAGATTGCGTGCGAAGGCACCGGCTGGTCTTTGTGTAGGTTTTCACGTCGACGTAACGTAAGTGAGCTCGCCGATTTGTTGGAAACCTACGTCAGGGAACCACCAGAGTTGAACTAAAGGGATGTGAACGGCAGTGGTAGTGAACGCCTGCTACAGAAGAGTTCAGACAGCGGCAAGCGCTCTGTTTCGTCATCTGTTGAGTCGCAGGAGCACAGTACACGGGCAGAAGACGAGGCGGGTAAAACAGTGACCTCTGAAACGGTACTTTAACCGGCAGTCGTCGCTCTAAAGTATATCTGTAGAAAATGGAAACAGATCGGTTTAGCATGCGCGCAATCAATGATGTCATGATGTATGAAATGATGTCATGCATGTATGATGTCATAAATTCTGGACCTATATGATGTCTTGAGAACACTGCGACAGCATAATCAATTGAATAACACAGAGAACATCATGAAATGCGATACAAGTGGCACACGCGCTGGAAGGGTCGTGCCACGCATCGGTGGTTCGGAGACATAGTCCAAGAAGCGGTGTCACCACTTTTTCAGTTCTGCTCCCAATACGAACGTCTATCGCCGGTGTCAACGAGTGCTTGCGTCGATGTTCCGTCTGTAGCGGCATCGACGTTTTTGGTGGAAACTTTAGGGCCTTGTACATCTCGCTGGAACCACTCTAGTGCCTCCGGAACTCCCGTATTTAATTTAGCTAGCACAGTGGACTCCATCGACGCCACTTGCATCAACTATTACGAACAGAATTTTCGTTTCCAATTAAGGAAGAAATAATTATGAACAACGTATGTGAAATATCCAATAAAATCGATCGACTGCGTGGCGTTGCTTGCCCGTGACGCACCCCCCGAGCAGGGATGATTGAAAACTCCTTTGGCCGAGGCGATTCAAACGGTAGCGATGAGACGCTCCCGCGGACAGCTTGGTTCAGTGTTGGAAGGCCCCTGGATGGCACTCACAGACCGTGGGAGGGCTGCAGGCTCGAGTCCGGAACCTGACGGCCGTCGATGAACTCTCACGCATGGCGGGTCTTGTCCAGGATGTTCTGCCGCTCTCCCCACTGACAAATGTGCTTCGCTACTTTTTATTGCTCCAGCATTGGCGTGGGTGTTAGCTGTACTCTAATAGACGGAAAAACTGCCGTCATATAATGGCTGTTCTCAAAGCCATTAGATGCCATCTTAAAGCCATCTCATCTTGGAGTCACTGCAGCGATTAGGACGAGTTCTTCTGAAGCTCCGGACCTTTCTCTATGACGAATGCACGTGGCGTTTCTTTCTATTCAAACATCCTGACACTGTTAGATTGATGAACACTCTTTCCCTGACATATAGCCATACAGAAAATTGTCTCTCGTAAAAACATAAGGAGCTCCCCAAAGAATCCTAAACGTCACAAACCATTATGAACACAGCACTGTAAGAAAACGAGCCACAAGATGAAAAAGAAATATATCTGAAGAGTTAATCCAACGCACACAGAACAAGTGTCAAGGTGGGAAAGAAATAACAACACCAAGACCCTGTAAGGGAGAAGTGGCGATAAAATCAGACTGCAAAGTGTATACAAACGTAATGTATGTTTATATCCGCCGTTGTTCTTGCAAACGTAAGAAAAGGTTCAACTGTGTTGAAAAGGTCAATATCTTCTCCCTCGCTATTGATTGTGAGCGGATACATGTGACCAGCTTCAAAGTACCGACACGTACCAGCTCAGAAGGATAAGTATATGACCTGACAAAATGACATGGTATTTATATAAAAGGACACACATGCGTATTGAAGTTTATCAGGCTGTCAAGGACGCCATCGCTCCTGTATGCTGCCCCAGAGGTTTCATAGAGAGAAAGGGGAGGCGCCATAGCGGGAGCACTATCTTTGTGACATAGTACAGACAGTGGCTGGAAGTTCAGGGCACGCGCACGTAAAAAAGAAAAGGCAAGGAAGAATGAAGAGAATGGAATTCACAGCTGGCGCTTGGTTGATTTCACTCCCATATATTCAAGTCTATTTCTGTTCTTTACTGGGAAATGCCGTGTAGGAAGCAGGCATGCATGTCGGGAGGCACGCGGTACACTGCGCGAAAGAGCTCAATAGGCAGGAAAGAAACGAACATTAAAAACAGCATGAGAAAGTTGCAGTATGAAAACTTCGAACTTCAGGACGTACGAAAAAAGCCAGTTCGCATGGCGCGTTCGCCCTACCAGTGGCTCGTTATTTCATTTTTGACAGCAACATTTTTTTGTGTGCTCCGCTTAGTTCGTAAACCAAACCTTTGTACTTCACTCCCAACCCTGTTCTGAGTTCGAAACAATGCATCGTGGAATTCTCTGCGAAGATGAATACGCGTTGCTTTTCCACATGAACTCCCGGAAAGTTTTTAACAAAGCGCTGACCTCCTTATCCCGCTATGCGCAGAAAATATTCCTACTTCTTTCCCGTTGTTCATTAACTGGCACGCGCCGTTTCTTGGGAACTGAGTCTATGTAAACGTCTAATTCTTGTTTTCTTTAAAGAACGATCTGTCTCTGTTGCGACTGAAAGTAACGATTATGTTACTAAGCGCTCGCATAACGAAGTGCTTAACGATGTACATCTCCTGTTTTGTGTTTTAACAGCGAAGTTGCTTAAGCACGGCAAACCCCCAGGAGGCGTCAGCAGAAAGGTGGGCCGATGCCGCTGGTAGTGTACCGTGTGAGGGGCCGGAAACTTTAGGCGCCGCTCGAAGCTCAGGGTTCCATCCCCACAGCCGCGGCGGCATTTGCATTGAGAGAGATATACAGTGAAAGAAACACAGAGAAAGTGAGAAAACGAAAGAGAGAAAAAGTTATAGTGAGGCAGAAAAGAAGACAGGCAGAAAGAAACACCTGCCACATAAACACTAACAGCTGCACCCCGCCTCGCCTTAGATACCGCTTTACAGAACCACTTAACCGCTAGTCACTTGACCTAAGCGCGCAAAATCACGTAGGAGATAGTCAAGTAGTCACTTGCCAAAACCACGCAAAATCACGCAGCACGTGGTATGTTGGGCACCACACATGACATTGGTACCACACATGACTCGGCAGTGCCATGACACGTTAGGTCCACAGCCACGTGAAATCGCCTAACAAGAAGTCGCGTGACGTGTTCCCCGAAAGCCAGCGCTGTTTCTAGGTTAAGGTAAGCCCTTCAGAAATAGGTAGGCTGAACGCTAGCTCCGCTGTTGCTGCCAGCCTAGCACGACTAATGCAAGCTGCGGAAGTCTTTTCTTTAGACTTTCTTGTACGTATATGTCCCGGTGGGGACGTATTGCTTGTGTAGCCCCACGAATACCTTATGTATTCTTCTTGTGGATGCGGCGATGGTTCCTTTGAATGGCGTCTCAAAGCTTGGTGACATTCTAATTGACACTTGGGGACAACCACGGGAAGTCTTCGGGCTACGCAAGATATGCTGGAAAGGCAGCAATGTAAATTACTTAATACACCCAAATATGTATCTTTAGACACAAATACAGAAGTTATAATTCGCGCCGCAACCTGTGCGCGAAAATTTCGCCTATTTGCACTGATAAAGAGCAAGCTTACTGCGCAGATTAAGCGAGAAATGTCCATGGAAAGGGCCGCCTATTTCCACACTTGAAGATACATAAAATAATCTAGTTTTAATTGATTACGTCACACACGCATTTCACAGGTTGTGCTTCATAGCACGTCAACCGCGTCATCTATTGACAAGTCTGTAAGGTCGCGCACAGCAGTGACATGGCCCCTGTAAGTCATACATAGGTTAGTTGTCTGGCTAATGTTAAGCCCTGGTGCCGCAGAAAACATTCAGTGCTCTTTAAATAAGTGAATAGCGATGAACAAGGTCCTACTCAGTCATACAGGATGAAAATATTTTACGCATAGTTCGCGCAGTAAGGACAGACATATGCCAATTAGGCTGGCCGTTGTCTCGTTGCTTGCCTCCGCGCACTGGCTGAACTACGCAAGTTTGGTAACACTCGCGTAAGTTCAGCTTAAATTACTCACATATCAATGTTTGCTGATATAATCACCCCCCCCCCCCACCCATTTCCATTATCTGTCGTAAATGTAAATCATGTCGTAATGGACGTACAGCTGTTTCGGCGCGGCAATACTGCACTATATCAAGAAAACGATCAAGAAATCTCACAAATTTCGCTGTAAACTTTTAAGGGGACACTGCAACACCTTTCGACAATAGTCAGGAAACGCTGCTGAACAATCGTGGAGGCTACTACGAATATGTGCGCAAACTATTATAGCGCGGCGCGCGCACGAATGCTGGTAACTATTGTGTCAAATATTGGTCGAAGCTGCCTGCTCTTCTTTCAAGAAATGACGTCCGAAGAAGCGCCGAATACGCCGCGTGAGGCCAAATTGGCATTGGTGACTTCATGACCGCGTAATGATCCTCGGTAATAGTTTATTCTTTCCCTCTGTATTCCAAAATAAGCGGGAGCTGTGTGTCTTTCTGCGAGACCAAAGCGGATGTCCGGATAGGTGGTCCATGCCCTTCGTGACGTCGTTTTTGAGAACCGGCAATTTGTAGAGCATATGTTAAGGCTGGCGATTTCCAGTTGTAATTGACACGAAATTGCACGCTCCATCATGCATGAAGTCAACAATATTTGGCTGACATGCTTATGGATCCTGCACAGCTAATTTATTCTGTGGCTATGTTACAAAAGTTCTACAGGGATTTTTCTATGTGAAGCTTCACTGTAGCGTTCGCAGAAGGAATAGTAACTGCCCTCAATATGAATTAGGCTATCACTACTTGCAATAGAAATATGACGATCCTCTTGAATTTACAAAATCGTGTTCACTTGTACACATTTCAAAACGCCATGTACTATACGATAGCACATACTACAAGAAAAACTTGACATTTGATACTGAATAATATACCATACAATCTTTTATTTCTATGATAATTGCCTTATTCTGAAAGCACATAGAGGTGGAGGTTGCACCACAAGCCAGGCTAATATTCAAAAGGATGCATTGTCCGATATTGTGAGGAACATATAGCTTTCTCCGGTGTCTAATTATCCTTAATTACGATGCAGCTTCCAAATGATCCAAGCTTAAACGACACCAAGGCATGTCCCCCTTTCGTCCTCAAGCAGGCAGCGTGGAACCCGCAAGACAGGCGCAGGTATATGGGAACAACGTTTCTCCATGGCTTCAAGTTGACAACCTATTCCGGAACCTAACTAATTGCTTTCCTATAATAGCTCCTTCGTCGCGTGCTTCGAATTAGCACTCATGTCGCTCCCAGAAGGCGGGAGATGGAGAGGTGGCGTGTAAGGCAACCGACGTGTACACAACCAAAGAGCGTCGGGGAGGAGATAGAAAAAATGCCTCGAAGAGAGTGCGGAGCGTTGCGCTGCCCTGGAAGCGGGAGCCCCTAGAAGCGACTGTGGGCCTCGGAGAATGAGGAGATATTAAGGTGAAAGCTCATTGCCGGAGCTAGTCGAAGCGACTGGAATACGCCAATACGCCGCTGCGGTTTGCGCTTCTCTTCATTGCAGTGCTGCGTCGTTATCATTGAGAAAGGTAAGGGAATAATAAGGATCCCAGCGTACGCCAGGAAGACGATGGCCGCAGCCAGGAACGACGGAGGACCTTGCGCGGCCACCGTGTTCCCTGAATTGTTCCAAGCGACTCATAATGAGCCTGCAGGAAAGGTGATTAACTCGGGACCCGAGGCGCATCGTTGCTGGGGCTGGGGTGCATTGTAATCACACGGTTGCTGCACGGCGGGGAAAAAGAAGGCGTTTCAAAAAGTCGAGGGACAGTAATCAGTGTAGGACAAGAAATTACTGGGGCTCTGTAGAAAGGGATCGGGAACGAATGCGGCCCAATTAGCCGGAATAAGGATGCGCGGAAATGCGAAGTACCTGCACTGTATCGCTAAGGGAGATTAGCTTCTATGATAGCTGGTAATTTCACAGTGAATGGCCAAAGTTTCTGTAGTAAGACAAATGCATGTAGCACTATTAGCCACGTCGTTAGGCTATATTTCTTCGTAAGGCAATACACCTTGATAGAGAGAGAGATTGAAGACCAAAAAACGTTGTGTGATGAAAGTTCTCATTTTCAGATTCGTTAGTGATATCAGCAGTTTTCAAATGCTGTGTGCGACCGTTCTCTCTGCATACTAACGTCGCGCGTCCGTCGGTGAATGTAGGAATCTTATTTGTCCATAGAAGTGAAATGTCTGCACCTTAGATCGCCGACCTTCTCGTTATAGGAAGGCTTCATCATTTTTCGCTTTCTATCCTAAATCAGAGCTTTCAATCCGTTAAAGGGCATTAGCATTAAACCAGTGTTCTTGCTCTCGGCGTGTTCACAATTGCTTTTTCCCCATATTTCTTCTTTTGGCCATGACCTTCTTTTCAGATCATAGTCATTTGTTCTATGTACCGCGTGTGTCTCATGAATTACATCATATACAACGTATTTTTATGTACTCATACTGAAAAGGCTAAGAATTTTCCCGACCTCGCCCCAGTCGGTTAGGATATATTACACTACGCTGCTAACTTAGAGCTCATGAGCTTGATCAGAGCTATTAAGGGAGCATCTTGGCGGAGCCGAAATGCAATAACGCAGTGAAACTACGCGTCTTCACGCCGAAAAAACGGCAGTGGAAAATGTTATTCCCATTTGCACAACGTGTGGAGTTGCTTTGGAATGATATTCCTCATTTTCCATGTAAGAGTGTGAATTAACTGGCGGATTAGGGAAGGCTGCCCGGATATTCCGATACCCCTCTCCAATTTTCCCGTGCAGCTACCTAGCTGAAGGTATTTGAACAATAAAGAATTGCTTAGTAACTGCCGCGTGAGAATTTGCTTTGAGGCACCGCTAAAACAGTTAATGATCGTAACTTAGCTTGCCTTGATATTTATTTATTTATTTATTTATTTAGAAGTACCTTACAGGCCCCATGGGGAGCATTGAGTAAGGGGAGCAACGCAGAAAACAAAAGTAATCTATACATGATTGCAAAAAGAGCACACAATAAGATGCTGGCAAACCGGTGTAATAAATGGAAACAAATGGTAAAACAGCACAATGCATACTCTTAAAAAAGGAAAGAAATGCAATATCATGGCAGCACACAACTTGGCACATTCCACAGAAGAGGGGGGGGGGGGGGGGGAATTGCATTACGCGTTACAACGAAATGTATAATTTGATGAATGTGGATATTTGTTACGATGAGAAGTGTAAGACCAGGAGTTCCCTAAATTTATCTTTATTTGTTTGCGCGACAGTGTTGTTAGGAAGCGAATTCCAGAATCGAATAGCTCGTGGCAAAGCCGAGGCGTTAAATGCGTCAGTGTTCCCATAGATGCGATTATAACTGAAGTCGTTGTGAAGACGTCGGGATGTACAGGGCGCGCGTACCAATGGCAAGTGTGCTGGCTTCATTTGATAAACATATCTATGGAACAGGGACAAGAGTGCTATGTCACGTCGACTACTTAGAGTTTCAAGCGAAAGGTTGAGTTTTATTCGCGTTATACTTGACTGGTAGTTATAATCGCGGGAAATAAATCGACTAGCTCTATTTTGGATAGCCTCTAACATGCGGATTAAGTATTCATGATAGGGAGACCATATGGGCGACGCGAATTCAAGTTGTGGACGCACAAATGTCAAGAACGCTAGTTTACGAATGTCGGAATGCCGGATGGGCGGAATGTCGGATTTCTTCTTAAGAAAGACCAAGTACCTTCCGTTTCTAAAAACATGCTGCTAATCCGACACACCGTGGGAATCGGTTTCATGCCAAGAATTCAGCGACAAAGTAGGCTATTGCGAAATGTTTGGAGTTCGGGCAAGTGTTACGAGCAGCAGAACCGTATTTGTGCAAGCTGTATACTTTTGTGCGTAACAAGACACGTAGGCAGCACCGTGCACCTGTGTTCACGAATATAAATACACGCTATGGTGCCGATATCATGTGCATCGTTTGTTTGTGCGTGAGTGCGTGCGCGCGTGTGTGTGTGTGCGCCGCCTACATTTCGTTGCTCTCCTGCTCATTTCTTTCCTCTGGTAAGGACCAAAGTTGGCATGGTAGAAGCGAAACCTATAGGCAACGTGAATTAGTGATCTTAATATCGTTAAAGGGACATGCTCGCCATACGCGTCCCGATTAACTTCGACACGATCACGTTTGGCTCACGCCCTCGGTGGCCGACCCAGAGAATTCGGATATGCGCCACAGGTGACTGAAATTCGGCACTGCGGCCTAATTGTAACCAAGGAACTACCAAAATAGCAAAAATTTCGTTCGAAATAGGCTTTGGGTGCCTTAAACGAGATAAAGACGTAGCATTTGTCGCAGCCAAGCGTTGCCGAGAAACACACCAGCATTTAATGAGCAGAGGCAACATAGTGCGCTGTAGCCACCGACCACGGGCAAAGCGGTGCAATGCAAGCAGGCTGGAAAACGCCCACTGCCAAGCGGCACGTGTGCAATCTAAACACAGTAAGCTTTAGTTTATTTTATAGGTAACGCAAAAATGTGAAAATATCCTCCCTTACTAAAGGTTAGCATATTTTCACATTTCCTGTACCTACAAAATACACCAAAGGTTATCGTGTTTTTAGTGTATATTGGGGCACATTAGGATACTTTCGCCGGAAGTTTTCTCAAGCACCATCATCATTAAAACTACTACTGTACATAACTTTCATTCGTCCGAAGCTTGAGTATGCATCATCAGTATGGGATACCGCATATGAGAACCACATAAAACTACCAGAAAAAATACAAAATCGCTCAGTCCGTTTCATTCTAAACAATTACCAAAGAACTGCGAGTGTTACTAATATGAAAGACATCCTACACCTTCCACCGCTATCACACCGCAGAAAACTGTCTCGACTTCGTCTTTTCCATAAAATATACTACCACAACTCATATTTACATTCTGTATTTATTCAGCCGCCACCGTACATTTCATCTCGCATCGACCATCGCCAAAAAGTAAACATTCCACACAGCAACACCTCGGTTTTTCACATTCATTTCTCCCCAAAACGACCAGAGATTGGAACAATCTACCTGGATCACTCACAAGCATAACTAACACCAATAACTTCAAAATCGCACTTCAGAGTTTCATTTCAAGTTAACATCGCTCAGTGTTTATTTTACACCTTTGATTATTGTGTATGCTTTTGCTATGTTTTTGCAATTTCGTCTTACGAATGTTTACATTTTTGCACATTATGTTTTACCATTATATCTCTTTTTTTGCCTTTGTTCTTGCAACTGAAATTGTAAGTGTCATCGTGATATTTTATTTTGTTCTATATTATGTATCTGTAACCAAGTAGTTATTATCTGTTAATTTTTGGCCCCTCCCCTCTTCAATGTACTATGTACCCTGAGGGTATTTGAAATAAATAAATAAATAAATAAATAAATAAATAAATAAATAAATAAAACATATTGGATACACAGTTGTAGTGATGTTTATCCAACAATAGACGCTGTGTTGGTACTCACCTAGTTAACGTTACATGCAATTGCCGTTTGCGAAATCCTGTTTGCTGTTTGCAGCAAAGTAAGAAACAATATATGTGAGCATACGTGATTCACCATGCGTTGTCCAGCTTCGCTCGACTGCGTATAAATTCTCCAAAAAGAGATGCTTAGAGAAGCACATCAGCTTACTGGGACGTGCATTTCTGATAACTCATATCTGGCTTTTTACATCCCAAACCAAGACATTGTTACGAAAGGCGTCATAGTGCAGGGCTCCGGAAAATTCCACCACCTAGGGTTCTTTAAGGTGCGCTGATATCACACAGCACACGGGTCTTAACATTTCGCCTCCATCGAAATACAGCCGCCGTGGCTGGAATTCGATCACGTGACTTCCGAATCGGAAGCCCAGTGCCACAACCACTAAACCACCATGACAGGGCTGAAAGAGTGCTATAGAATTATGTAGTGTTGAAACAGTTGAAACAGCTAGCGTTAAAATACCTAGGGCTGTGCGCAACAGTTTGACATATATGTGGCCCACAGACGTATTCCTGCGGGAGCCTGCGACAGTGAAGTGCGAGTACCAGTCGAATATATCTATAAGCAAGTGGATTTGCTATGCGAGATCACTAAAACACGTGGTGCATCATTATGTACTGCCAAAGAAAGTATTTAGCACGTAATGCTCACCCTCATTAGACGACGTGTTTTGGTACTTTCTTCCCGGCTTGCATCGTGCATTGAAGGCTATATTATTTTGAATACCCGGAGTCTTCCACGTGTGCTTTCTCTACTGCAACAGCACCTGTCTTACTCCCGCACATATACCCAGTTTCTTACAGTCCCGATTTGTTTTGAACAGTATTGTCGAAATCATATATTCCTATAATGCTAATATGGAACGCAAAGACGTGGCCTTTACCAGCAGGGTGAAGTCATTATGTCCTTCCTATGGCCATGTGGGCGATGTACTGAGAGAAGGGTGGCTCACCAGGCTACAAATGCTCAGCAAAAAACACATATGGGACAGCTGAGCCATTTCCTAGATTCAGCGCATATTTTATGGACGCTTTAGCGACATTTCAATTTTTTTTTCCTTCTGCTTGGTTCCGTTGTGCTTTCTTTAGCGTACCTGACTTGATTTAAAGTCCCAGACTATCAGAATATATCAATTTTGGTGTAGTTTTCGAATATGCATCAGGGGCCAGCCGCGTTTATGATGTAACGTGTTCAGCGATAGCTGAAAGACGTTGAGAAAACAAAGAATAACTTCCATACCAGTATTCTTTCTGCGCCAGCATGGAGTAGAAACGAGTACTGGGGGTAGGCAGATTAATACTTGCTACATTGAAGAAAGGAGTCTTTGGTGCGTCGACTTACAGTCGATCAATGAAAACAACGACAACAGAGAGGTTTGCGAAATATTCCATATTGGAAGTGCCATAAAGAGCGTCACACACAAGAGAGCTTGATGAGCCAGGGACAGCAATCTGTGACCTTATCTGCTGCGTTCGCTTGAAATAATTATGTCACTGACAAGAGCTGCATGCTTTTGTCTATGTTTTTCGCTTTTATGGTTGCGACACCTCCTTTTGTTCCTAGAGTTATCGGTGTCTTATTCAGAACAGCGTACGGAACGAATTCAAGCGATGCTATTCAAGCGAACCGCTGACGCCCACGCGCAGGCTGACTTCGACCTCATACACGGTATGTGTTTTTCCCAGTAAGATGACGTTAGAAGTCGGGGGGAGGGATGGCATCGCAGTGGGGAAGAATAAAAAGCCAGAAAACTTGAATCATTCTTCCATCGTTTTGATTTTTGGTTATTCCACTTTATAATGACATCAAGCATGGTTCCGACGTTCCTGTTCACTTTATAATGACATCAAGCGTGGTTTCCACCTTCCAATTCTTTCAATGCACCGCGCTTACGCCAGAGCAGCACCAGCAGCTTGCTTTTAGATTGGTCGGTTTTTTCTTTTATTTCTCGCTGCTGTGGCAGAAGTTTGCAATGCGTTATCGCCTCTCGCGTTTTCTTTTCCGATTTCCTTCAGTAGCACGGTAGCGTCCGAGGCTCCCTTGAGAGCACGTTCTGAACTTCAAAAAAAATAATAAAGAAAGAAAACAAACGCAGTTCTGCCCCTAATTTAGGCGATATTTTTGTCTCTATTTCTCTACGTTTCGTCTTCCTTCGTGAGCCTTTATTTTTTTCGCAGAGTTTCTAGAAAATACACCAATAAATAATTTTACTCAAAAGACTGTTGTGAGACATACTATGTTTAGCAAAATAGGTCACCAAGTACACATGTATTTTAACATTATTCCACAGCACACACAGCAAGCTTCATATTGTCACGTTGTCGAGACGGTGTAGGAGGCAGTCACCAAGCTGTTGATGTTAATTGGACGACCTTGTGCCAAGCACAGAAAGTAAATAGCACACTATATCGCCGCAGCAGGTTTTCACTTAATCGGCGTCGTCGATTTGGTATTCGGACCCACACACGTCAGCCGGGTTCGTGTTCCGTGTGGCGCCGTCGGAGACTTTTGTTGCGGCTGTCGACCCTCTGCTGGGTCTTGATGCGCATGCGCGTGAGCTTTCAGGCTTCATGGGCGCGTTCGAAGTAGGTAGCAGCGTCGAGATACTCATCGGTGACGACTGGTAGTGTGGCGTCAAGCGTTGCCGTGTTCCTTCCGTTTGTGCCGGACTCCTTCCGTAAGTCATCATCTGCATTATTTTGTTTCTTCTTTGGCCGTGTTGTACTCGAAGGTGACGTACGGAAGCACGATGTCCCACTCGTTGTGCCGGACATTGAACTACTTAGCCAATATGTCGGCGATGGTCTTCTTCAAGCGCTCTGTGAGGCCACTCGTCTGCGGGTAGTGCTGCGGTGGCTCGCCTCGCTGTATCGCAGGATGGCTTTAGATAGGTATGCACCAAAAGGCCGTAGCCTTCTGGGGCGCTGTGATGAATAAGGATGCTTTCGACGAAGAATTTGGCTACCACGGTGGCTCCACCTTCTGGCAGAGCCTTCTTTTGGCGTAGTGCGTGAGGTAGCCAGTGGCTACGACGATCCACTTATTACCGGACATCAACGTCGGGTACGGCCCCAGTAAGTCGGTCCCGATCAATTGAAATGGTCGGCAACTGGTTGGATTGGTTGTAGGAGTCACGCTGACCTGGTCAGAGGTGTCTTCCTTCGCTCAAAACCTCGACATGTATTCAAGTAACAGGCGACGACTGCAGTGGCGCAGAGCCAGTATTACTTTTCTTGTATCCTGGAGAGCGTTCGGGGAAAACCAAGGTGTATCGGGTCGCCATGCAAAGTTTGCAGTTTCTCGGGCCGCAGTTCTTGAGGGACGAAGTTTTTGAAGAAGCAAGGGGTGGCACACGGCGCCACACGCCTTTCTAAAATCTAAAATAAGACGCTGTCTATTTGCCCATTATCATCCACCTCGGGTACTACATCAGGGTAAAAGTCACTCAGTTGGGTTGTGCAATAAAGGCCCCTGCGAAAACAATGCCGCTCATCAACTAATAATTTGTGCAGAAGTGTGTGTTTGATTATCTCCTTGTATAAAATGTGCTCTAATATTTTGCAGAGAATTGTTGCTAAAGAAATAGGTAGATAATCGTTTCCCTCTTTTTTGGAACCACCCTAATGATGGAGAACCACATGGGCCATTTTCCAGTCCTCAGACAGAGTTCCAACAGAGCGTTTTTCTTGTATATTAGACAAAGATAACATGCTGTCGGCCCGGTGCAGAGCTTCAATATGCAGGGGGAGATACCATCTTGACCAGAGGCCTTGTTTCGTCTGTATTTTTTAACAGGGATTGAACACCACTCAAACAGACTTCCACCGGTGACATCAATGGTCCAGCTCCCAGAGGTGCCACTGTGGATTTCTCAGAATCTGCTTTATGTAAAAATACAGAATTAATGAAATAATTAAGTCAGGTTGTCTTATCAATATTACAGAAAAAGATACGGTTATCATGAACAATTTCGCTACCGCCTGTTGAATCATTTCCGCAGTTTCTCCCGTATGAAAAGCTTGGGGTTCGTTTTTACGCTTTCGGGCAGTCGACTGAAGTACTGATCGTTGGCTCTACGAACCTTATAATTATATTCATTAGTTATCCTGGACTAACCTATTGTACTGGTAATTTTTATGGGTTTTTTTAAATGCGCTGTACATTCGTCACTTTTTCCTTATTAATCTAAAGATCATTTGCGTCACCCATGGCTTTCTGCACTTTTTGAGTTTAACCGCATTAGTATTCGGCACATACTTCTCTGTTACTTCTATAACTTTTGCTTTAAAGAGACACCACAGTTGTGAAATATTAGTGCTCTTGCAATGGTAATCGAAGACATCCAAATCAGCAAACAGTTCCTGAGAAATAGCAGGGTAAGTACCTTATCAAAAAATAAATGTTCCTCGATTGGCAGGGCTTGGGTCTCTTGGCCTCATGCTTAATGGTTGCGACAACAGCGAAATGCTCACTGGTACCAGGAATACATGCGACAGAGTGAACAATACTTGGCGAAATACAAAGCAAGAAATCTACGATGTTACTTCTTGTAGGCAGGCTAACGTATTGAGTGAAACCGAATGTGTCACCATTGTTTTCCATGTTGATATTTTCGCGACAACCAGTCAAGGCAACACATGTTCCACTAGTCAATGTTGAACACAGTAGGTTGAAATCGCCGGCAAGAATAAATTGATCTAATGTTTTGGAAGTTATCTTGCACAGTTCTTTCAACGTACCCGAGTCAGAATTTGGCGCTCGATAAAATGCTCCGGCAATAAAGGTACTATCAGTAAAGGTAACTGTGAACCATAACGATTCTTCGTTATTGTGCCAGATATCAAGCACGTGTGATCATAAGAAAGCGTGAACTAAGAAAAAGACACCTTTCCGCCTGCTTTCGCCCTATCGTTTGGGTAAACCTTAAAGTGGATAAGAAACACCTCGCTCTCACTGATGGACAGTATCAGCCACGATTCTGTCCCAAACACTATTTCTGCCATCGTAGACTCAATTAAGGACACTTAATCTATTTTATTCATAATACTTCCACAATTTACAGCAACAACTGTTACGTTGCGTGAAGCTGAGGAGGTCTTACGAGCACGGTGTCACTTCTTTACAACTGGAATTACATCCTCTTGGACTTTCTGTCACCTGAACGCGTTACCGGCAAAAATTAACTTGCCAGAGCTTGGTTTAACCGTACTACTGGTGTCTGTTAATTCCGTTTTAGTATAATTTCACGATCGTTCTCAGATGTATTGTGTTTCTGTTGCGTGGTCCTGATGTACAGGTTTATTGAGATCCCTTGAATTTCTCCACGTTTTTGAGGACATCCATTTTTTCCTTCTCGTGAGAAAAACTAGCAGCAATTGGTCGGTTGTACCTGTTGATGAATCGACCGAATCGATGTGCTATTTGCACTGAGTGTAGTCTTAATGCAAGATGAGTTTGACAGATGCCATAAATCAGTTCCCCAGACTGATGCCACATTTCGTCATTGTCATCTTTAACACCATAAACGACCAGGCTGGATCTTTTGCTTCTATTTTCAAGGTCGACATTTTTCGTTGGCAGTTCCTCAATTTTTTTTCGAGCTATTTATCAACATTCCTGCATTCTTCTACTCTCCAGTTAAGAATTTCAATCTGCCCATCAGCTCTAGCCAATTTACCATTAAGTTAAGGTTGCACAAACTCATGGTTTGCTTGTTTTCCGTGAATAGTAACTATGTTGTTTATACTGCTGTTCTGACCTGCATATAAGCACTTCAACAATTATAGTTGAGTATAACTGAGGGGGCCAGGGTTAATCTCCACATCCCCGGAAAGCAACAATAATAGAATCAAATACACTACCAGATTAGCAAAGAAACGAATCTCCGATGGCGAGCACGCTCTTTCAAACCTATGATACAACTATAGCCATAACCGGCAATGCACAAACTAAACTACGTACATACATTAAAAGGGCAGTGTTCTCTAACCTGCAATACCTGCTATAGCTATTAGCAACATGTCGGCCAGCGTGCTGGCTCCAAATCCCGTGAAGCTGTCTAGTCGTGCACCGTAATAAGGTCCGGCATGGTCGCGTGGTCCTATGAGACGGAGAAGCCTCTGTCATATCAGTTCGAATGCTGATGCTATCGCTAGTGCACTTGTCGTAAAAGATGGCTGGTGATTGATGTACGCACTTGCTTACCGCCACCTGGCATAGTGTCGTTCCCGCAAGCGCCTTCGAAAAAAAAAAACAATGGCTGCGTATCTGTGTGCTTTGCTTCGCTGCAAATGTCGTCGAAAGAGGATAGTCTTCTGCCGGCTGTACTACGCTGCGTGAGATATGGACGCCATCTGGCAGCGCCGTCGGGAAACATGAGCTTGTGCAGAATGCCTGGGCAGGTGGCAGCACGAAATCGTCGGAAGAGGCCTTTTTCGTGCATAGTGTCGCATTTTCAGCGCAGCCTAAGAAACACTAGGGTCTTTAAACACTACGGTGTTTAGAATTACGTATCTATGTTTTTTATAGCAAAGAAACACACCACCTAATAATTACATATTGATGTTGGGCCTCACATATAAGTAATAATTGTTTTTTGATCGACAATGTTCACAAGTATCAACACAGCTACCAGCTCAAGATGGCTGGGCGTTAGAGCAGTGCTTAAACTTTGGCCGGGTGGCAGAATCGCGTCACAGACAGATAAACAGAAAGACAGACCAAATATCCCAAGACGTTCAATCACCAAGACGTCCAAAGACGTTGAAGTATTCCAAGAAAGACAACAGTCTTTAAAAATAAAAGAAAGGAGAACCACCTCTTGACTGAACGCGGCAAAATCCTACGCCCGTCGAAGAACGATAAGAACCTGCAATAGCAACATAGGTATTAGCTGCATGTCGGCCAGCTTGCCGGCCCTAAATCTTTACCCCAAAGTCCTACCTTGAAGGACCCCTCAGGGTCCTTCCATGTAGGATTTAATTAGGAATTGAAGAAGTATTCAAAGTAGGAAGCCAGCCACACGTTGTGTAGGATAGCTACATTGAAATCCCTGCCGTATAGGTAAGGGCGAAACCCTGATGTAGCCCAGATGATGGCAAGGCATTCCTTCTGTGTTGTGGAATAATTTCCTTTCGTAATTGTCAGCGACCTAACTGATGACAATTTCTGTACCTTTCGTGCTCTGCAAAATGACGGCGCAGAGTACTACGCTACTTACGTAGGTGTGGATTTTGGTATTGGCATATTTGTCGAAGGGCGCAAGTACAGGCGCATATTACGATCAATGCTTCAGTCCTTGAAATGCTTCCGCTTACGCGATCCCTCACTTGAATTCGACGTGGTCTTTTGTGAGCTAAGCATTGGCTCGGTGATCTGAGCAATGTCTTTGACGAAGCGTCTGTAATTGACGAACAGTTCCAGGAATCGACCAACTGTCTTCTCGTCGGCGTTTGGAGGAAAGTCAGTGATGACAGCTATTTTGTACGGGTCAGGGTGGATCCGGACTTGTTAATAACGCGGCCCAAAATCATGAGCTCTTTCTATGCGAAGCGGCACTTTTCTCGCTTCAGGGGATTCTGGGGGTGTTGTTTTCCAGTGGAACAGTTTCAACGCGCCGTATCTGTTCATCGAAGGTTCAGGCAAACATAACGACGTCGTCCGAGTAGACGAGGCGGTCCTGCCACTTCAAGCCTGCCAGCACAGTATCCATTACGCTGTGGAAACTCACAGGTGCCAAGTGAAGACCAAAAGGCACAATTAAACTGGAACAGCCCTCCGGTGTTATGAAGGCAGCCTTCTTTCGAACTCTCTCTCATTGACTTCTATTAGCCAGTAGATGGTCCTGAGCTCGATCAACGAAATGTATGTAAAGGATTAAGAGGACGTTCGTCACGAACGCTTGTGTATGGTAAGACGAGAAAGGTATTACGAGTACACGGGAGCGTACAAGGAAAATAACACTTATTTATGTGGGAGTGCGACGGAGATGCGGATGACGTGGACACAACACGCGCTAAGCACACTTACAACAATATGACGTACAAACAACAAACAAGAAAAACAAATGGGCTAAGGTCCAGACCGTCGAACGTTCGAGGAATATAGAACAAACGATGCCTCACAGGTTGCGATGCACCCCATTGGTTGCCGGCGTGACGGCTATGGCGTTGCTCCTCGGCCAAGGTGTCGTGCTCGGCACGGTGGCGTCGCAGCGTCGGATACAGCGGGTGCCGGCCCACGGCTGCTCTACCGTGGCCAGCCGCACTTTTGGTTCCCCTCGCGCGGGAGGCGTCCCGGCACTGGTCCTCCAATTAGGCCTCTCCTGGATGAGGCCGCAAGCCGCTCCAGGAGCCCAGATGAGCAGGCAATGCGTATGCCTGCTCCACGCGACGTCCTTGCAGGCACCCTCGCGCGTCGGCACTAACAGGCAGGCGCGTCGTCAGCAGGCAGGCCCGCCCAGGAACAGCCGCAGGAGCTCGGCACAACGCGGTCGTGTGCCGTGTTCTACTGCGCCACGAGCTCTCTCTGCGCGCGCACCGCGCGAGCCTCTTCTTTTCTCCGTGCCGCCGCCGAGCACGCCACCTGCCCCTGGCTTGGCTTCGTAGCGGTGCATGAATGTCTTCAAAGATGCACAACAATTTTCCCACACACAAGAAGTTCCTAATAAATTCGGACCATTCACTACAATATACTTTGCGCTTTGGCGTTGAAAAAGGGTGTCGTCAATCGAGGGAGAGGATATACGTCTTCGCGATGTCGTTGAGGCTACCGACGAAAAACCGACATAGATAACCGACGTAGATTCACGCTTCTTTTTAACTAACACCAAGGGAGCTGCCCAGAGACTCCAGGACGGCTCGATGATGTCGCGCAGAATTTCGTCGACTTACTTGATGACCTCACGTTTCCGCTCCGAAACTCGGTGTGGGCTCTGCCGGAGCGGGTCGGGGAGGGGGGTGGAGGGAGCGGGGGCATATTCGTGAGCTATTTCACGATAGTTATAGCCAAGGGTCTGTCGTGGGATGGGGGGGGGGGGGTACTTATTCGTGAGCTATTTTGAGATGGTTACAGCCAAATGTCTGTCGTATACTCGACGAAGACGAGGTGGAGTCCTTGTACTAGAGGAGCGGGGCTCTGAGCTGTTGTGGCTTATGCTTGGGAAGGTACGGGTTGACGTCGAAAGCTAATGGAACAACTCTGATTGTTAGAGCTCGTTCGGTAGCGCCCACGAGGTCGAATTCATCGCTCGCTTGTTCACATTTGTCAGTGTAGGCGACCGTCGTGGCTCTGTTAAGGTGCATGTATTTGTTGCTGACGTTTGTCAACGTGAAGCTCATTTTCACGTGACACGCAGTGCAGCTAATGCCTCTTGCGAAGTAAACCTTGCAGTCAGAAGCAGGTGCTGGTCATCCTCGATGACATCTTGGAAGTTTGTTGTTTCTTCGATGCCGGCGAAAATGACAACGCTTGAGCGAAGGGGGAACGGTGACTTGTTCTTAAAGCATATTCAAGGCATGGTAAGTACTTTTCTTAACGGTGGTGTCGCATTGTTGCCTGAAAGCGATTTAGCATATCTATTCCATAATGGTCTCCCTCGAGCAATGCTGTAAGATCACATAGCATGTCGGAAAAGTCCGACCGTCAGACGTGACTCTCGCCGTGCAGACTCCAGCCGGCGTAATTAGGTGGCTTCCTGCTGGCCAGTGATCAGGCGCTCTGGAAATAGTCTTTACGTTCTTCGACTTGTCGGCGGAGGGGCCACTCACGACGGAGTATTCGGCTCCGGTGTCAACAAAAGCTGTGACGGTAGAGCCACCTATAATTACATCGAGTTCGCTGGTTCATTGTATGGCGTTGCGGTTAGGTCGCGGTGTCGGATCGAGGCTGCGTCGGCTTGCTCCACTGCTTCTAGTGCGTAGCGTGGGCATGTCTGCTTTCGGCGGCGAAGTGACATTGACAAATCTCTGGCCCTGCGGTGTGGTCGGGTTTAGTCGGGGTGATTTACGAGTCGTCGTAGGCTGTACAAGGTATTCGCCATTGTCTCCTCTCTCATCTTTCTATTCCCCCTTCCCATTCCCCCAGCGTATGGTAGCCAACCGGACGCCTTTCTGGTTAACCTGCCTGCCTTTCTATTTTTCCCCACCCCATTGTCGCCCAGCAACGCAGTTCTATTGGTTGCTGCCTTCATTTTTCCGGATAAGGGCTGGGTGACCGGCATCGGGTAGGGCCGGTGTAATGTCGTCGATGCGATGAGACGTAGCTATCTGAAAACGGTGAACCGGGACGACGAGGCTGTCCATCGTGCTCCACCGAGGTAGTCGGCGATGTCGCATGGTCGCTCACCTGGCTGCAGATGCTGCGCTAATTCTCAGGACTTTCTACGATGGGAATTAATCCACGCAGTCCCAGCTAGTGACATTGGCAATTACCGTACGTGTGCCCGGCGTGCCCTCAGTGGTAGCGGAGTGGGCGGTGATCGGTAGTTGCGTCAAACAACCATTTTTCTCTGTCAGTGGTTCTGCTCGACATGCGGACAGTACGGCGTCTGCAGCGACGGTATTGCGGCTGAACAGCACCACAGCGGAGGCGCGGCGCGGGGATGTATACGTCAGAGGCGAAGGCCAACTGCCTCCGGCTGAGGCTGCGGTGGCTCAAGAAGTTCAAGCGCCCTTTGGATTTCATCGCGGACATTGTTGTGGGAATCCAGTTGAGGTTTCTTTGACAGGAACAGTGCTGCAGAGTTCATTGTGCGTAACTTCTCATATGCATGGTTTCTCGCATGTCGTCACAACAAAGTCATTCGATAATGTCGTAGCCGGGCGGCGAACGGCGATCGCATTGTATGCACATTTTGAGAATAGTCGTTACCTCCGAGATGAGCTCTTGGACGCTCTTCAGTGGATCTCTTATCAAGCCAGCGAGTAGCTCCTGCTTTACTCCTCGGTCGAGCAGGTGAACCTTCTTTTCATCAGCCATGTCGCGTCGGCGTGGCGGTGAAGTGAAGAATCCGAACTTTAGAATACAATTGTAAACCCGGTGTGCGATTTGCACTGCTTGTTTTTCATCAACTGGCTCAGCGCGATAAACACCACTTGCTCCAGCGCTGAAGTACAGATTCGCATGGATCGCGTTGAAAGTGGCCCGCGCCGTCTCGTCAATTTCGTCTTGCCTGTCACTTAAACCTAAATGGCTGCGTTTGCTGCGGCTATGGCGCTTGAACTTAGCGATGACAGCAGTACAAAAAGTAGCTCTTCCTGCTTGGATTACAGCGCTTACGATGCGCTGCACAGAAGGTCCCACGCGATTTCCGCTGTTAAAATTTTTATATGTCAAGGGGCGAGTGTGGTTGCCGCGGAAACCAACAGAAAGGGAGGCGGACATAGCTCACGGTACTAGTTTGACATGTTCACGCGCTTCCCATAGGCTCCCCCGCACAGCACTTCCGTTGTCTGGTGGCAGATTCGGATTTACGATAAACGAGCGCTCGCTGTAGGATTTCCGTAGGCTGTCGACATCCACCAGAGAAAAAAAAAACACCACAATACTTTCTTCCGCACAAAGGACGAAACGCAATGCTCTGCCCTTCTGTGCCACCATCTGGTTTGGTTGTCGTTGCGCTGTTAACCATATATGATATTTGTGTCAGCAAACAATTTTAGCGCGATAGCGTTAAAGTGCTAGTGTAGCTTCGAAGGCATTGACTATGAAAGGGAAGCTGCGGCGACAGCGCTGAAACGAACAAAATTAGGTTGAGAAATGTTCAGGTTGGCCTCAATTTTCTGAGTGCATTTGCCGTCAAGAAAGCAAAGTTACTTGGTACTTGACTGGAAAAGCCGGCCGTCCACTATCCGCGGTGAAACATCCGGTGAAAGCGAATGGCACCGAAAGTCGTGCGGCCAATAGTAAGGTCGCCACACGATGTCTCAACATTCGATTATTGACGACGTCGCGAGGTTATCATCGTAGATTAATGTATGGTTGGCATCCTTGCCTTTCACCATTATCCCTGTCTTCCTTGTGTAGCTAAAGACGGAGAAGAGATAGCTTTCTAACGCTTTTCATTTGTGTTTATTAGGTGCGGCTGGCAGACGGAAAGCTTCCCGCAAAATTCGAAGGTGTACTTACCCACAGATAGTGCTGCTCAATTATGACGGAGAAGACAGGGCGCCATGGGTTTTAACGTCCCGACGAGGCGCTGACGAGATGATTTGCTGGGTTGCGCGTTCTTACCGTTCCCTGTCATAGTGTTCACTATTGCTACACTGACAATGCATGTCGGCGCGTGGCCTTCTGAATGGAGGAACCCAAAGCCATTTAATAAGTAATAAAACGTTCCTTCTTTTGGTCTCAGTAACGTTCAGAAGGGTAGGCCGAAAATGTACGTCGGTGTTCCAGCTCCCCGCTCGCCGTCCGAAACGCACCGTCGGAGACGGTGCGGGCGAGATGAAGGAGCTGGCTGCCGCTGGTATAGCGGCGATAGGCTCGCGGGCAAACCAGTGCCGAGTGAAGAGCGCCAAAACGTAAATAAAGTGCAAAAGAAACACGGTCGGGCGTGACTAAACGAAAGGTACATGCAGCAAAGCGCGTCCCATAGACGGACGTTGCCGCTCGCCGAGCAAAAGCTAACCTAAACAAACGCACCTTTCTAGCGGCATGCTTACAATCTCCTTCAAGAGAAAAAGCAACCATGTAGTCGATCACACTCACAAAAACACCGTAACATTAGTCCATACGCTGGGACACTCAAAATAAGTTCCCTTCGTGGGTAATATTGCTCTGCTTAACACTGCATATCAAGAAGTTGCGCTGAAGCCAATTGGTAGTAAAACGCTGCATTTCTGATGGTTAAAACTGTTCTGTTCTCATATATGATACGTCCTGCCTTATAGTACATTCAATGGACTTTTGTGACGGGCAAATGTCATTTTCTATTCAGATTGAATGAACTACAAAAGAAAAGTGATCAACAGCCCATTTTATCTGAGAGTTAAAAATGCCCTTAAAATGTGTGATAAAACGGGCCTTAAAGAGGGGTGGTTCGCAGGCCTGGGCTGTAGGTTACCTTTGAGCTCATTCCGTGGTAAGGTCATGCGTGAAGACTCAAGCAGCGAAGCTTAAGTTTTGTTCAAGGACGGGCCAGGAGAGCTGCAGAAGTGGGGACAACCTCTACAATCTGAGACGAAAATCTCAGACGACGCTGTTCAGTATGGTTATCTCGCCGCGCTATTTGCAAATCCGGTTGCTAAATTCAGCGATGATACCTTAGTAATGTGAACTTAGAGCCCTGCAGGGAGTGCATTAAAGAAAGTATTCTCGATATTTACCCGAGCAATGAGTGAACCTTATCCTAGACACGCTGCCAATTTACAGAGCTAATAGAAGCGCTTAAGGCAACAAGGAATACATATCTTTTAACCAGCCAATAATCAAAAAAGCACCGAGGCTGTCTGTAAGCAAATAAGGCAATCTTGCGAAAGCAGCACGTAGCAAATGATACAATCTCGCGATCAGCCGTGCCTCAAATTCATATTGAGATATTTGCCTACCTATGAACGTTTCATCTTTCGGTACGACCGAATGTACGAAGAAAAAAAAGGTGCCGAAGCGCTGAAAACGTTCTTTATCATGTAATCCTGAAAAGTGAACTGCGTGCGAGTGTATCATTCTAGCTTTTCTGTGATAGGTGCTTATTGCAAAGCTCGCGCCCGTATTATTCGAAAGTATCCGCATACGTTCATATGTGGTTTCGCAAGCTGTAATCCAGCCGTCTCGCATGCCTAAGCGCGACAGACAGATGGCGCAACGATGTGAAGGCGCGATCAAACCCTGAGCGTTCATGGGAACGCAAGGCCCTCTTGCCACTGCATCGGCACGGACCGCCGAAGAGCTCGAAGTAACACTGATGGACCGGTGCTAGCGTTTTCGTTGGAATCTTCTGAAATACTATGTATCATCAGACTATGTCTCCTTCGACGCTTTTCTATGTCATGATTCTTTAAGACCACTTTGTTAATCTTAGAATTTGAGCAACTCATTTTCGCACGTAACTCACTCACAGAACTATACTCACTAGGATTAGGAGAACGTTCCACTGCATTAACACGTGCTCCTAAAGCATCAAAATGGTAGGCGACCCTCTGTTGAAATGACTTGATGTGGGCAATATCATGAGCTAGCTTACTTTGCCCCTCCAAAAGTTTGAAGAACATTCAGAGAGAGATGGAACGTCAATGTCATTCGCTACGGAAGTAGAGAGTATACATGAGCAACTCCGTCTAGAGCATTGGGACCAGCTGCATTTCGCGTTACAGGTCCATTACCAGAAGTATTGCTTTTACTGGTATGCACAGACCTATTCAGAGGCCCCGGATTTTGTTCCACGCCACCGCTCAGAACGAGACGACTTTTACAAATAACGCGTCTAAGCAGAAATACACAAGTTTACGTGGGCAAGGAAGCAGCAGTAGAAAGCGATCATCGGATCAAATGCATTCAGCGTTGGAAAGGTAACACATATTTCCAATGCTGAATGCGAGAGTGCCTTCGCCGGTGCGTCCGCGCACACCGCCAAAGAGCTCGGCGCAACGTTCACGGACCGGTGCACTATGCGACACTAATGCCTGGCATGACAAGCACCGAAAAGAGGAATTTTCAGGAAGCGCACATTCTCATGTCTCGCTCTCTCCTTTCCTGCTATTTGTATAGCTCGCTCGCACGCACACACAAACGCACGCAGGCATGCAAGTCCCCCTGAACGCAAAATATCGCTCAATAGCTCCACGTTCCCCTCTTCCAGACGAACTTGTAGTGTTGATCGCGAAGATCATGACGGCCGGCATTTACTTATTGTGTAAGCATGAGACCAATTGGAAGCGCGATGGAGGTCGCAAGTGTTGATAAATCGTCGAAGTATAGAAAGACGGTAAAGATAATTCTGGTAAAGCTGCGGTAAAGATAATGAAAAACGCGAACGCAGTCTACGATTTTACTCGTTCGAAATTATTGAGATAGCCTAAGAAATTGCCTTGTGTGATATGTCATTACCATTTGTAGCCTTAGGAAACCCTTTTGAAATTTTCAAATCCGCATCTGAACACCTCCTTCAAAATTATTCCCGCTCTCTCGTAATATCTGTCCAGACAGAAAAGAACAAGAAAAGTACCTGAGCTTAAAACAGTACCTTGCCTGAGTCCTAACACCACACGCCACTTGACTTGGGTCCTTGCTTGTTTCCCGCATTCAGAATATTTTCTTCTTCCAAAAAACAACTTCCTTCAGTTTATTTCGCTGAGTACTAGCCCGTCAAGCTATAGTGAGAGCGTGTAATGAAAACAAGCGCAGGTGGTCACGAAGTCAGTGTTAAACGCTTGCGAGACTGCAAACGGTGAAGGCGGCGTGCAGGCTTCGCCGCAACGCGCACGCATGTTTTTGAGGAACAAATGACCCAAAGATGGAGCTATTCTGAAATTTTCCGATAGTGCCGCTTATCGACATACCGTTTTCTGTACCGGCTGTACACGCAAACACGAAACAAAGAATAATTACTAAAATTCTCCTGTATAGTAATTAGGTCATTTATATTCAGCGGCAGCCTCACCAAGGATCGTCAAGCGTAGCATTGCTTCTGGAACCGAAAGATAAAACGCTGAAGCAAGACAGAATACTTTTTTCCAGGCAATCTTGTACATTACCTAACCTGCTTTCCGTGCAAAGCTAACCGCAATATTTGCGAAATAGTGCTTTTTACTTTACATTAAGAATATAAGGCGGCAAGCGAAGGAAATAATCGACAGATGTAGTTATGATCACTAAATACGATACTACTTTAGAGGAATAAGCAGGATACAATAACAAATCCTCTTCATTTTGCTCTCACTTTCATAGGAGCTACCAGAACTCCCTTCGACTTTTTCGGGTAGATATGGTAATTTTCATTTTACCCGCGTATTGTGGTGACTGAAATGGTGAATTACACATCTTTAGTTATGTAAGTAAAACGACTAAGATGTTATGCTTTACTCTGTGCTCTCCTAATCACCCTTCCCTTCCCCACACCCTTTCTCTTCCATAGCATTCTGTGCTATACTATATATGAAACGTATCCGCCTTTATCTAGTAGTGAGCTGCTGGTACGAGCGCAAATGCCATGCATTTCATAGAAGTGCACACACAGGTATTTCGTGATGATAGTTTTCTGTTGGCACGTAACAATGGACGCTCAGATTTATATATAATAAGCTCTGCTCTTAGAAATGGTGAAGTCAAAGTTAAACTCCTTTACTTTTTAAGACGATAATCACTCAAAGTCCCTCTTTATGTAATTAGACCTCTACACATTCGGTTCCGAAAACAAAGGAAGCGTGGCAGTAGAATCAAATAATAACAATAAAAGATTACATTAAAGTGCGCTACACCGATAAAGAATTGTGAGACGTGGCTGCGTGTACCGAGGGATGCAGGGATAGGAAGGAAGCAATGTCCACAGGGGAGAAGAAACATGGCTTCCTCGTCACGGGCAATTCATTTCGCTAAACGCGAGAATGGCGACAGCCCGGCACTATTTCTCAGTTCCGGAAAAGTGCCCGAGTGACCTTCGCGCAAGCCGCCTATCGAGAAAGCTTAAATTGAACGAAGACGGCCATTGGAGAGCTTTGCTGCCTTTGATGCGTGCGAGTGGATAAATAGCTGCTGCCTCTTTATCGTTTGCGACTCGGATGGCTCTTTATTATGTCCTTAGATTGAGTGAGAGCATTCCCGCCTCAAATGTAAGGCAGCCTGAAATGAGGTCTTTGGTTTGATTCCTCTGTACATTTGATATCCGTCCATTCAATGGCTTCACGGGCACCCATGACTGTCTCTTTTCTTCGATATCTGTGAAACTGCATATCACCCTATGACGCTGCCTCAAGAGAGAGAGAGAGAGAGAGAAATAAGGAAAGGAAAACAGGGATGTTCACCAGTCAGGAGTCCGGTTTGCTACCCTACACGGGGGATGGGAAAAGGGGAATAAAAGTAAAGAGAAGGAGAGAGGGGTAATGCCTACAGGGCAGTCCTATATAATATCATAGGCGCTCGGCTAAGGCCAGATGTTTTTAGAAAGCCCAAAAGCGCTTTCATTGCTTTCTGAGCCGTTGGTCGGTGAGGACGGTATTCTAAGATTGTCTGTTCACTAAGTGGACGATCGTCGAGCTTTAGTGAAGGACTCGGTCATAGGCAGTCGATGTTCATCAAATTGTGGGCAGTGGCACAACAAGTGATCTATGGTCTCTGTGCATTCCGCAGACAGCACACGCAGGACTGTCAGCCATTCCAATCAGCGCACGAGTAAGCGTTCGTAAAGGCCACTCCCAACCACAATCGGCAAAGAAGCGAAGCCTCACGTCGGTGCAAACCAGCCGGAGGTCCGAGTTGCAGCGATGGGTTTAGCCGGTGCAGTCTGGTGCGCCTCGTGTATGGGGTATTCCACTCAGTTAAGGACATGTTCGCGCAAGAGTGCGAAGTTGTCTCGCAGCGTCGGTCCTTGAGAGTGGAATGGGAACACGGCGGTCTTCTTTGCCTGATGTCCGAGCTGCCTTATCTGCGGAGTCATTTCCACTGATACCGCAATGGCTTGGTATCCATTGAAAATATATTTCATGTCCTTTTTCTTGTAAGTTTTGGACAAGTACCGTGATTTCGTATGTAAGGTGGTTGTGCTCCACGTGTCGAAGAAAAGACTGTATACATTGTAGGGCTTATTTTGAATCGCAGAAGATTACCCACATTCTAGGACTATATTCATGTATAATATGAAACGCACCGCGGACATCCGCGAGCTGTGCAGCTGCAGATGTGGTGATATGGGAAGTTTTGAAGTGCTGGGTGGCTCCCATTCTTGGAATAACTATAGCACCACCGGAACTGGTTGATGTGGTTGAGCCGTCGGTATAAATTTCTGTGCAGTCCCTGTATTTCGCATTCACGCGTAATATACTTAGTTACTTAAATGCACATGGTTGGGAAGTCCGATTTTCTTAGAATACCAGGGATGCCGAGGTAAACTCGAGGAAGGTTCACATACCATGGAGGAATTCAAGCCCTTGTTGCAGGTGCATACCCTGACAAAAGAGAGGCACGGTGGGCGAGGACCTTTGAACTGAACGTTGTGCGGGGTCGTTCCACTGGAAGACCTGCGAGGTGGTGATTAGGGGTCCGGGCACAGTGTTTTATGTGCACACGCATTGTTTCAATGGTTACATGCGTTCTCACATTGTGATCGCGAGCGATTGCTATAACTTCTGTCGACGACGCGCTCTTTGGCAGACCAAGGCATATTTTCAGGGCTTGGGCTTGGATGCCTTGGAGTGTATTCAAGTTAGTTTTGCAGCTGTTCGCGATGACTGGTAGGCTGTACCGCAGGAATCCAATGAAAAGGACTCGGTACAGTTGTAGCATAGATGGAATTGACACTCCCCAGTTCTTTCCTACTAGGAATCTAAATATGTGACAGATTCCTGTCAACCGTTTCCTCATATAGTTCATATGGGGTGTCCAGGACAGATTTCTGTCAATAACCACTCCCAAAAATCGGTGACGTTTGCTATAGAGGCCTCAAATTGCTGCCTCAAATTTGCTGAGCAAATTGTGGGATAGTATCTTTTCGGAAACCGCACTGAACAACATTTTTTCCAACTGTTTGATGCTCTTTGACATTCAGATTACTCAAAGCAGCTACATGTGGCGAGCAATAAGCCAATTAAAGGCATGGTTTTTATCCGAATCCCATACTACAATTCACTTTTTTTTTTCCCATGACTCCGTTGTCTTCAAGCAGTGACTAGGCTTTACGTGAGCTGTTTAGAAGAAGAGCTTGGTGAATAGTCCAAAAGTGTTCAGCTTCACAACTATGGGCGCTAATATGAATGAAAGTAATTCTGCTTCAACCTTCAGGCGCAGGTGTGTAAGCACTTCGCCGACCTGCGAATAAAAATACTTGAGAAGGAGATAAATTTGATGACACAAATAAAATAAGGCATCGCCACTTATGGGGTTTGTGCTCGAAATTGAAATTAAATTGCACTGGCACACCCTGTTCCTCTACTTGTTCACGTTTTAATTGTTTCAGGAATTCACTTCTTCATGTTTCGCTTCTCAAGCCTTACTTATTCACGAATATGAACCAAGCTTCGCAAAACGTGAAATAAAAGCTCTACTTCTATAATGTGGCTGAGTGATCTGGGATCCTCATGACCATTACTAAAGTGATAGACTGGAAAAAGCTCAAAACTAATCTGCCAGATATCCACCAGCTGTAGCCGCTTTATATGTATAACAGAAGTAGAGTGAACATTCCGATGGGAGCCATTTAGGGACGGAATGCAGAAAGTGAGGCTTAAATTTATTGATAGTGCTTCATATTGCCTACACAATCGCCATAACCATTCGCACAGTCGCCATTATTTCCGACGAAAAATATTAGAATAGCCATACAGAACGCACCTTTTTGGTGATTTGTTCGTTGTAAAAATCAGTACAGCAAGGAAAACCGACTCCAAGACGATATTGTAAATGAAGCTGACAATGCACTGTTTTTCTTACCCGTGACAACTTCCATATTGTTACTGTCGATAGGAATGGTTTATTATCCCGAAGCGTTCCGATCAAAATTCAAGCTTGTTGAGGTTATCTATATTCTGTATATTCCACATGATTCGCGCGTTATTATTTTTCTTTGCTGCAACCCGTATATTGTTGTATCTACTGCTAATTTTGTTTCATTGTGATCCCTGTCCACCTTCCCCTGCGAACGCCTGACGGCGATGTAGACGAAGTAGAAAAAATAAATAAGTTTCATTCGCTCATTCCCCAAGAAGTCCCTGGCGGATATTACGTAATGCGTCGGCAGGACAGAAAGAAAATGCTTAAAATGAAAATGATTAGTAATAAGTCTTGTGGAGTTCAGGCTGTCCTGCTTCCAAAGATGAACCGCTGTGGACAAATTCAACAAGCACGAACTTTTATTAGTACTAACTCCAAGACTGAAACAACGCACCAAACGAATGCTATCCGGCAGCCGCATTTGCCCTTAGCCTACGCTCCACCGGAGCATCCGCCTCCCGCACACGTTGCGGTCCGTCACGAACTCGCGCGGCCGCGCTTCCGCTGTTGCTTTCATAGCAAGTGACTGGCTCGGCCACAGGACGAAACGATCTGTGCATATTGCCACACGTGTTAACCTGAGCCAAAGCTGCCGATGGACATCGCCCCCACAGTCTTTACTGCTGTTTTTAACTGGTAGAAAAGAGCTAACATAGCGATAAGAGCAGAAAGGCTTTCGAATTGTGCGTGCCACGTGAAACAAGAACATATCCCCTCCTTATTGCTGCCGATTGCAAGATGCGTCGCCGTATTTGTCTCTGCTGTCGAAGTAGTTTCTTACGAGTATTTCATATTTCATATGACAATAAGATGCTGCGCAATAATAAAGCGCTATGGAGTAAATTCGCTTCTAAGATACAGAAATAATGTCACGGCAATAGGTGGTCTGTGTAATTTCATTTTCAAGCAAGGTGTTACCATTTCTTACAAAGTGCATAAGAAATAATAAGACGAACGTAAACTCAAACATGATCATCGATGCAATGATATCATTTTAGCCGAAGAGAACATTACTAATGTTGAAAAAGGACAGGCAGACACGAGGCAATGCCGCAGCTAAAGATAAATAACGCCGCAATACTTCTACGTGTAAGGTATATAAGCTCGCGTACAGTATTTTCATTTCAAGGGACAACGAAGAACAAAATAATATAAAATAAATTTTTCCAACCTTCATTTCTTTTCAAGCATTTCCACGCACTAGGTATAGTCGTCCGAAAATAACACATTATAGACGCAAGACGGAAACTCACCGGAGAGGTAAGCCGAGCTCCTTGGAAAATACAATCTGATTCAGTATTCTGCTACAACTGCTTATGCCTTTCAATGCCAGCCGCACAAAGAGGTCGTCCGTGGCCGAGAACTCTTAAAATATAGGACGACGTGATACCGAAAGGTGCTGAATGGAACTTTCTTCACTCCTTTTTTTTTAACCATTTTCGTGCTCGCCTGCGTGCACATACCACCTTTCGGTGCAGTTTTTTTTTTTCAAGCCCAGGATAAGAAAGCCCAAGCGTATTGGCACCTTTCCACAGCGTAATCGTCTAGCATAGCGTTTCTGATTTCCTTTCGTTCTTCTGTGCACTCAGGTCCCGCGTTCCCCAATTCGGTGCGCCGGGCGCCTCTCACGCTATATATCAGTGGGAGTCATACAGCGATAAGAAAGTATGCAGGCGCCTTGTTTTTTTGTTTAACGCAATAACTCGAAGCGGAAGCAGCAAAATATGAGAGGAAGGGATGGTGACAACTTGCAAAGAGTGTAAAGAACTGTAAAGAACGGAGAAAAGAAAAAGCAACGAAGAAATACCAAGACAGCATACAGTGCGTGCTACGACCATATTGGCAACTGTAGTGAAGTGAGCTGTGTGTCTTGATTGAGTGCTAGTTCGCGAACGGGAAAGAGCATAAAATCCCACTGCGTGTGAAATAACCAAAATTCGCTGAAAAGAAAAGCCCAGCTTCACACGTGTGTGTCTTGCTTCGTCGGTTCTGCGGTCCCTCACCTCCCCCCCCCCCCAAAAAAAAAGTAAATTAAATAAATAAATAAAAGAAAAAGAAAGTCGCTTAACGAAATTGAATTAACCACCTACCCAATACTTGCGGGTTGTATGCATATCTTACGTAAATGAAAGTGAGGAAAATTGGACAGGACTGGTTGTACGCGAGAGGTCCTTGGACTGATAATAAACACCCTTGCGCTGCCATTATTATAACAGCGGACAGCAAATATTCGCCGCGTATGATGATCATTCTCCGGTCATCATCGTTCAGGCAATGTTAGCAGACAACATCCAGCCAACATGCATTCAACCACTTATTGAGATTTGAATTCCGCATGAGGTCCACTATGTCTTGAAAAGATACGACTTTGGACCTCCTGCTGTCAGACCATCCTTCTCAACGTACTCATCGGATTAAACAGCTAACCTTCCTCTAAATTTACAATTACGTACATCTTGAAATGTGTACATATTGAAACAATATGTAAGTAAATGCGTACACATTAAAACAATATGTAAATAAATGCGTACACATTGAAAGAATAAAATGATGTGGAGGGTTTTACGACCCAAAGCCACATTACAATATGAGAGACGCCTTGATTGAGGGGCCCGGAAATATAGACCACTTGGGGTTCTCTAACGTGCGCTCATGTTTCACTCTCCAAAGGCTTCAACATTTCGCCTCTTTCGAGATGCAGCGCCGCGGCCGGGATTCAACCCCGCGAATTACGTACATATTAAACCGGTAGTTTCTGTAACACCACTCGCAGCTAGCTACGTAAACGGCGTCGGATTCATGGAAGCACCTTTTGCCGCTGTCGTGCACTGGCCTCCAATTTTTCGTCACTTAATTTGAGTTACGCGTTCACAGGCCAAATTTCCCTAAAACAGCGTCCTAGCGGATGCTCTACACGGATCACACGAACCACAGCTTGTATATAAGAACAATGTCGTTCAACATGTACATAATTAATGCCTGTCTGTACATGCTCTGAAGTGCTTCTAACGCTGCCACTAAACGCATTGAGCTAGACAAACGCTACGGCTGCGAAAATTTCCGTAGCAACTCTGAGAAACGAATACATGAGCATAACATAGATGCTTGTTCAGCGTGCGTGCTATGAACTAATGCTCAAGGCTCTAACGTAGGTGTTGAGTCCTCTTTGACAAATAAATATGAAGGCAAATATAAATGAGTTTACGTGCATATTAAAGATCTCGAGGTCCTCATGGTTACGCCAGAATTCCTAACTGTGACATGCCGCGCAATCGTATGCTAGTCTTCGTATGCCAAATCCAGAAATGTTATTTGCCGTCAAGTCCAAGAATAATTAAGAGTAAGTGTGACATCAGAGTATTGAAGACGTATGCCAAGTTGCTTGTCTTGCTTCGCCGGTGTCCACTTCCGCATCCAGACAGGATAACATCGATGCGTTTGCCAATTTCCATAGCGCCCTGAGGCTCTCACGAAGGCCTCAGGGCAAGTGAACCTGGTGTACCCTTTAGCTAAGTGCCAGTCTTGTCTTTTCTTGTATATTACACTAGCCGTCTCCAAGTGGCAAGGCCGAAGAGCAGGAGAGGCCCCTTCTGAGTATTAAGGGCATAGTCAACATTTGCGGATAGCTTAATGCAGCGGCACCGTACACGGCTAATGGTGTCATTTCTGCCATAGCGATATATCAGGCTGGAAATGACTGGTGCAGATGTTCTTTTTCGAGTGCACGTATAATGTATATCTAGAGCCTGTTTCGCTTTTCCATGTAATTGACATGCAGCATAACGCCCGCCACTTTATCTCCCTTTCAGGCTGAGTGCTTCTTCGCGGCGCGAAGCCTCACACGTAGACACGCTCAGCAGACAAGCGCAGGCAGTATGTGCCATATTGATTTCAGTGTATTGATTCCATTTAAGATCCACAACACATCATGCAAACTCTTAAAATGATTTCATTTAGATTATCACACGTTCAAATGACCATTTCGGGAAGAGCCTAGAGTGCTAAGGTGCGCAGGCTGATCGTCCTGTTCTGAGGTAAATAACATGTTCACGCATTGCTGTATTCAGGGGCATATTAATCTCATATGAAGTGCGTTTGACTCTTAAAAGAGCGAAATTATTATTTCAGTGACATCATTTGCCTTTTCAATGGACACTGATCTTCAGTTAAAGAGAATGCGCTTTCTAGGACGCCACGTGAAGGTATTCAGTGAAAGGAGAAGCAAGAGTGTTTTAAGCAGATAACAATATCCCAGGTTCCTCAACGTAAAAGCAACCGGTATGTCCCAGTAATGCAAAGCCTCCTGCTGTCTTGTTTACAACTAAAGTAGAGAGTAAATTAAAGTACACTTGTAATTAGGACTTCGAACAATGCCCATGCCAGCACCCACAAGGCACTAGAAAAAAGGACCTTTTTTATTCACTCCTTTGAAATACATCGAAGGCAATCGTTTCGCTTCCTTCGGCCGCTAGTATCGTACATATGCAAGTCATTTCAGTTCACATGGGTCGCTGCCTTAAAAAATTCACAAGCAGTGTTATAATGATGCAACTATAGTTTACTGCCATCTTGACCGTATGAGAATATATTGTATGGCAACCAGGCTCTGAATTACTGTGATTAGCCATTCCTTTAAACCGTTCCTTTTAACGCGTATGCTCAGTGGAGAAGTTGTAGGGCATGGTAGTTAAGATAGTATGGACGCAACGCATTTCAACACTAATAGGTGCAAGGTTGTTTATATTTTTCAAGCTTCTAAGAAAGTTCGCGATATCTAACAGAACACCACGTGACTACCGTGACTAGGCGCTTGTGCGCAGGGGCATTAACACCCTGAAATGCGCTAAGAAGGAACCATCCCATACTAGCGCAATTCACACGAAAACACATCGTGAGTAGGAGAATCATATTCCTTGTACATTATGTTCGTCGTTCAGTATAACATGACCCTTGCCATTTGTGGCAAGAAAATTTATTCAGTGACAATCATATATATTGATGCTTGTATGTACTCATATTTACAGGAATAACTGATGTTCAGCTGCTAAACTAAGTCCAATCACTTTCGGAAAAAAAAACAAAAAATACAACATACAGTTGCTTTATTGCCACTTCAGCATCGCCAAGACACAGTGAGGGGTGCAGGAGAAGCGTGCGAAGAAAAGCCGTGTCCTGCCGTACATCCCACCCATAACATGCAGTAACGCCGATGGACAGAATGCTTTTTTCTCCCCACATCCTTGGAACGCGCTCTGGGGAATCTCGGTACATGAACCTTTCGCCTGATATTCTGCTTTAAAGTTGCAGTGCTGGGTTAGGAAAGCACAGGAATTCAAGTCACGCTGCCTTAAACGCGAGCTCTGCCCGGCAATAAAAAGACAAATTTTCTCACTCTCTAGTCACTACGCTTCGGTGTTTAACTTTCCGATGAGCTGAAAGAGCACCGACCTCTCCTACAAAGTCCCATGTTGAGAGTTTGCAGGAGCGGTGCATGCTAGCGGTTTTGTTCGGTCACGTGATATCGCCGGCATGAAAGGACTTCAGTAGAGGGCCATCAAAGGGGCCGTCCTGCAGCGGCATAACCACCGTCGTGGACTGTGCGCGCTTGTGGTTCCGAGCTCACCGATGGGCACAGGATGGTTGGACTAAGAAATACACGAGAACTATAACTACGTTACTGCGCACGTTAAACTCAGGTGCATCGCAAGCTAAACAAACAAAAATGTCTCCAACCTGTTAAATGTGAGGCCATTCTACATGGGACTAGGTGTTGCAGCGTCCTCGCCTTCACGGGATGTTTACATCTCATGGGTTTTCCAGCTCAACAAGAAAGCGGCGCAAAGGAGTCTAGCAGCACTCTGACGAGTACCTGAAAGTCTATCAAATTCCACTCTTGGCGCCGTTGTAACACAAGCTATAGAATACCTCGGATCAAATAAGTGGCTCGCACAGTGTGTATCTTACTTCGAATTCAATATTCCCTTCTCGAAGCTGATGTTACACGCGGCGTTTGGGACAGCCGTCAATAATGTCCGCCAGCGCATTGTCTCGGGTCACCTCAGCTCCTACACACACATCAAACGACGTGTGGCTGATTTTGCAGAACCAACGACGCTGGAATACAAAACTTAAACGAACTGCGTCCTCAGCCAACGGGGTCATAGCGTTCCTAAGCGGCCCGCGCTCGGGTTCATAAAGCTAGCAGTTTTTATATCTCCTGGGAACTGAAGGAACGGCTAAAGGGAAACGGCTACAGGGAAAGGCCTAAACAGATAAAGGTGCGCAGAACTGCAGCTTTACAGAGGTTGCTACGAAATGGACAAACGCTGAAACAATAACAAACATATGCACTTTTCCACCCAACGTCATAAGATAGAAAGTAAACCCCTGCGGCGATGCGTGCTCAGTATGTGAAAATACCAGAGCAAGCAGAGCCAAAATGATTCCCGTGAGTCGCCCCCAAAAGTGCCAAAGGATGAGCTTCGCGTACAACCGTACATACTTTGCTGCCGTTTTTTTTTTCGTACTTCTCCCGTGGCCGTCTACATGCTGGTGCCCGTCTCTCTATATTTACTTACACGGAATGAAACGCTGTATATAAATATTTCTCCTAGACATTGCTCCG
The DNA here is from genome assembly GCA_013339685.2 of Hyalomma asiaticum. Classification (NCBI taxonomy): domain Eukaryota; kingdom Metazoa; phylum Arthropoda; class Arachnida; order Ixodida; family Ixodidae; genus Hyalomma; species Hyalomma asiaticum. Next base: position 60,159,373 of record CM023482.1, read on the forward strand.
TACGTCCACTGGCTCTGCGAGTTTCTCACTAGCGTTCGTCCTTATTCCAGCAGATATTGCTCCCACGTCATGTCATAGCAGAGATGCCAAGAAACTGCCCGTCATCCCGAGGGTACGTTATCCTCGTCGACACGTGCATGGACGCTGAGATGGGTGTCGTCGCCAATTTATCGACAGCGACACAGAACTTAGAGTATCGCCACTGTGGCCTATGTTTCGATACTTCCACTGACGTCCCGATGTACTTTGCCTCTTTCTGCTGATCTTGTTCTACTCTAAGTTGGATCAGCCAGGCTGCATGAGCCGCTGCTGCGAAGTGTGGCATCACTAGGAGGAGTTTCTGATTCCTCTTTTTGAGCCATATCAACTTGACTAGGGCTTATCACCTTGGGGCGAAAAGCTACACCGCACAACACTACAAAATAAAGTTGCCTCAAGGCAACAGAAAAAATGAAGATACTGATGGGAGCGCAGGCTATATGTGTCACAGGATATGACTAGAATCCTGACAAGGTACCAGTGTGTGCACAGACAGCTTCGAACGCGTCTGTCTTTCCGCTTCCGAACCGCAGTGTGAGCGCTGACGTGCATGACCCGTCAAAAGGAATTGCGGAAGCAGAGGCAAGACTTACCGCATTCAGTATTTTTGTTTTGCTTTTTTGCGTACTTCAACTTCATCTAACCGCCCACGACGTTGACGTTGCCGGAAATTCACCGACATATTTAAGCGAGCGCGGTTGAAGTAATCCTTTGAATGTTGTATTTCACTTAGGTATATATGGTGTGGGATGCTATGCATTTTCCGCTTGTTATTGAAGACGACACTTTTTATTGGAAGTCCCAACCATGGGGACACCGAGTTCATATTATAAACCAATGATGATTTCATTGTGCATCGGTTAGGCTGATGGCACATAGGGAAGCACCAGGCTGAGGTTCGCGGTTGTGTACACCTTGCCCTTTTTTTCAGCAAATATAACCTTATTAACAATTGGGACGTCGCGAATTTCATTCAAAGTCAACATTACATCCCATAAAATGTAAACCAAGAAAATACGAAAGAATATGAGGATTTTGAAGTGACCGTTATATTGACATTCATTAGTCATAGCTATACAAGTGTTCGCGCTTATCCTTGGTAAATCGATGTTTTTGCCTGCACTGCAGAGACTTCAGTCGTTGTCAACTAGCAATAGGAAGAGTTAACGAATGCTGCCTGCTGCTGATTGCTGCTAACCAACGTTCGTCTACGGCGATTTCTGTTACCTGATGTTGGAATTTGCGCGTTAATGTTGGTTGGAGATGAGTAAGCGTAGGCTTATCTTGTCTACCATTGCATAAATCTTGTCTTTCTGTTGAATTGTGTTGGCGCATATTCCCATGCGTAGGCTGATGTCAGAAAACGCTCTCGTAGTGGTGCCTAGCACGGTTTATCGTTTTTCCTAATGCTGGCTCATGCATTGCCGCTATAAGAAGATAATTGAAAGAGAGACAGAGAGTCTGTTTTATAGAGAGGCAGAAGGGTGGTCGTGGGCTGTAGTTTGCCAGGGCTTGCTGGTCTGCAGCGGTAAAGGGATACAGGAAAGAAAATATTGATGAATCATCATAAGACAAGAAGTTTCATATGTACCCTTTCCATCACGTTGGAGCCTCTCTGTAGCCATTCGTCGAGTCCCGTGGCTTCAAGGAAGGCCATAGTTCGTCTGATGTCCACACATAGTTAGTGGGCGCCAGGCAAAGCGGTCAAAGTAAGAAAGCGCTGCAGCTTGATGAAAAATAAAGGACGTATTATTATTATTATTATTATTATTATTATTATTATTATTATTATTATTATTATTATTGCAACGAGGCTATGCAGTGGGGAATGAAGCGGACACAACCGACGAAGATCAAGCTTGCTGATTGTCTCGCGCTCGGGCTCCATCTTGTATGCCCACCTTCGGCCCTTTGTATATATCCTGGCAATATATTGTCAAGCGTCTTCTCTCCCGTAATGTTGTTGTTGTTATTATTATTATTATTATTATTATTATTATTATTATTATTATTATTATTATTATTATTATTATTATTATTATTATTATTCCCTGACTATCGGCTACAGTCGGTTTATTTTGGCTAGCTTAGTATCGTGTGTGCGCAATATTGCCAAATAACAGTCTAGGCTTCTTTAGCTAATTCTGGTTACATTTCGTTACATTTCGTCGCTTCTTCTTGACTACATTTGCCTGAAGTTCGCTATCTTGTCTCATTGTAATGCAATTAGCATCACATGCGTGATTTAATGACTAGGATATCAGAGAATAGTGTTTTTGGAACCAGGAATGCGCCAAGGAACGCTGAAATTAACATGCGCGTCAGCCCGCTGAGGTGTGTGCTCTTCTTTAATAAATGTGGCGACTTTCCTCGAACTTCAGTCCTGAGGCTACGTAGAATTGTAAGCTACCCTCAGGTGTCATTCAATAGTGGAAGAGCTGGTAAGCTTATCTGGTATGAGTGCGTCAAGGGCCGTACAAAGTAGGGCCGTACGCATAAGCTTGTTAACGTAGTCTCTGCCTTGAAGGAACGGTTCGTGTGCGGTACAACACACACGAGGGCCTGACGAGTTAGAATGTTCGCGAAGATGCGTGGCCTAATTGCAAAACGCGCCGGACGTAAGCTGTCGCCCAGAAAAGTGTTTGGGACGGGAGCGCAGACATCCACGGAGTCCGTCCTTATTTATCATCGCCAAGACGCGGTTGCTGCTTGGAAAAAGACAGACAGAGGAACACCAAAGGGAAATAAAGAACCGCGAAGGGACATGCGAACGATGAATAAATGTCTTTTTTGCAAACACTCTGTAACTGTCCATTAGCCCGTATGGGGTGTCGACGCTTTGAGCAAGCGAAATACCGATGTATTGCCGAAAGCTGCTGCTACGACGTGTCAGAATTTCGTGAGCCAACAGACACGCCTAAAGTGGCCCAGGCTGTCTGTCGGGAATACGAAATCTAGCCCTCGGCAATTATGAAACATGCGACAATGACCAGACGACGGGGCTGCTCATCCAGTATGTCGTCTAACAAAGGATAGCCAGTGAGGGCATGCCTTATGCAGGGAGCAGCGGTTCGTTCTCTAATGCTCTAGTATCCGCTCGAAAGCACGAGCTAAATGGTCACCAACAGCACGTCAATAGAATAAATCTGGAAGGCGAATACTTTCTTGTCTGCAGGACTGCCCTCATGATTTCATTCTTAGGGATTGTTTTGACACTACTCGGCGCTTATTAGGAACTCGTATGGTATTCTGCACTTATATCGACCGAAATGCGCTGCCGACTACGTAGCTGACGCTACTTCCGTAGGGGTCAATTCAACTGGCATGCCAGCCAATGCTGCCACGTTACTATATCCCCAACGTAACTTCCAAAATACTGTCCATCGTCCACGTAACGTTTCGCTCAAACTAAACAAAGTGGTAAACGTGAACCATAAACTAATGCTTCGCAAGGCTACGATTCCCGCAGCGCGTGTAATTTTCGGAAATTGTGCTCTTGCGTCATATAAACAAGGAAATGTGTAAAGGTGCATGTACGTCAAACTCGCGGTCGAAAACTTGCAGCAGCAGCATTTTTCACCACTAAGTACGAAGTTTAATTCCATGTCTTCGGGTAGTCTTAAGCGGTGGGATGAACAGCGCTCCAGTGCGTAGTCGTTTAATATGAGCTACGTACTTAATCTGTCATGAATCTTTCCCGTATCCTTCAATTCTTCGTTCCGGTTAACCGACTGCCGATGCCACCAAGAAACGCAAATCAAACTAGAGGTTCAAGGCATTTTAACTTCAACCTACCATCGTGCCGCTAGTTTAGAAGTGTGGGAATGTACGCTGCGACAAAAGGGAATGACACGCAGATCCTATGGCATAGTATACAGAGGAATGTTAAACGGAAATATTTGTGGCTGCGTTAACTAATGTCTATTCTCGAATAATACCAATCTCGCAGCCGCCGTAAAGAGGAAACCAATGGGCTCCTTAGAAGACTGGGTCAATAGTGAAAGGAAATATCGTACCACTACTTTAAGGGCAGCCCATATTGCTGTATATTTCCACACAGATCTCCCTTGTACATTTTTATGAGCTATATGGTTTGCCAGTACGGCATCTTGAAGTACGCTGTGCTTGCATTGACGCACTTACATGTGTGCGGATCCATTAGCTTTGCTTATCTAGACATGTTTCAAAGTGTACGCAAATAACACCGTGGCGCCATTTACCGCTTTCACACCTCTGCGGAGAATGTTCCATTTATTTCTTCAAATAGTGCGCCTTCTGGCACGGCTCTTCTCATGTAAGTGGGGTTATTTATTGTAGTTCCCTTTCTATACGTTGCGCAAGCGCTTAGCGCAATTCCTACAGCACTCCACATATCTTTCGCTAATATTGTCCATTCGTGGCAGCTAGACCTACTTGCTGCAGTTCAGGGAATGCGTTCTCTCGAAAACTTGTTCCGGAATTCCGTCTTAGTAGTGTTTACCATCACGTATTTCATATAACCTTCAGGATTTTCTTGATACCAATACTCTCGCTCGCACCGATCACAATTTATGGCAGAGTATTCCGCTGACCCCGCCCAAATACTAACTATAGCTACACGGATTCTCGCGTAGGTTTATACTTACCACTCAATCCGTTCGACCATTTCGCAAATCCTTTGCGCTGCACTGCCGGCCGGAAGTGGCTGCGCACCTCTTTTAGGGGGCAGGGCCACTCCGGCTATTTTTCGCTGTCCCCTTTTTTAAATAAAGTTTTTAGCATGTGTTATCCTTCGTACTGCAATAATACATGCCAAGCCAGGCGGTTTGGAAGTAATCTAGTTTTTCCTGAAAGTGAATTTTAGATTTTTTATAATGTGGAGTACAGTCCATCCTGTGTTTCTGACTTCATTACCTATATGGGCGCCTGCCCGATCAATCAGGCCGTCAAAAGCAAAACGTTACTGATAAGTTGTTGGATGTTATAGCCATTTTCACTTTCCTGGCACCAGATCCGTATTTCTGACGGCGGTGAGGCTGTTACGGCATTACACAGGCTGCGCGATGCGGCTACCCATTTTAATTTGGGTGTGAACAGATCGGTCATTAAACAACCTAAAATTATCCGCGAGTTTCCGAGCAAATTGAGTAACGTGGGCGCCACAGGGCCACCAGTACCATTAAAAAAGAACGGTACCAGAATAGGGTACCGTTCTTTAATTAAAAAATAATGTTGCATAATCAAAAAAATGTTGCCACTCATTCCCTTATTTTCAATTTTTAAAGACCGAAGTTTTTAGTCAAATTGTAAAAGCGTCCGTTCCCCGCAAGGATTGTTGCATAGCAAACGCCGATGCTACAGCTGCGCAGCACAATGGCCTTGGCGCGCCTCGCTACCGTGTCGTCACACCAGGCCGTGTATGCAATGAACGAACCTGCCGCCGAGACAACGGCGGCCGGGGCTTCGCATCGGTGGCAGCGGCGGCGGTGAGTCACGCCGCCGTCGCGGAGAAAGCTCGGCGACTTCCGCGAGAAGACGTCGACGGCTTTGTAGCCACGAGTCCTCCGAGGAAGGCCCGAACACCCGAAGAAGAATCCTCGTACCGCGAGGCTGGACGTACTGTTTAACTAGAAATTCAACGGGATCTGCGGCGACGATCACTACAGCAAGAAAGCTGCTGACTGAAAGAGAAGAAAACAAGGACCGGAACTCGGTGCGAAACTTTGAGAAGCATTCGCTGGGCCACGCATGCTTCGCGAGGCGTCTCCCGAAGCGAAATGCGAGCGTAGCGCACATAAACCCGGACTAGCCAAGTGGCCCTCAGTTTCGCTAGCCTTGCCCACTAATTCGCGCTTCCAACCTCTACAATCTGCGAAAATATGCTGCTTTACTAAAGGTTAAAGTGCTTTAACCTTTAGTAACGGAGCATATTTTCACATTGTTGTGTACCCATAAAATAAAGGTTACCGTGTTTAGAGTGTAACCTCTTACGGCTGTGTACATTCGATACGACAGTACTGAGTAAGGCAATTCGCCTGAAACACTTGCTTCAGTACCATGAACAGAACATTACATACGAGTGTGGCCACCTATTAAGGAGTAAATAGTGGTATGGACCTTCGTTTGGCTCACGGGGATCGCGCTGTCACTTCCTTGTGGCGCGAAGTGCAGACGGCGCTTGTGCACTGCTTCGCGAATGGTGCACGGACCGTTCTTCAACCTTTAAATGCCCGACGTAAATGTTTGAGCGCCTTCCCAAATATCAGCGATAATACCAAAACCCACTGTGGCGAATGTATCAAACCCGACGCATTCCACTATAGTGGATCATTGACCGATGATTCTTCTTGCCGCTATCGCCTTCCGCAGTGATTTGGTTCTCTCTTTTTTCTTTTTGCATTAGGTTCGCCCAATAAACAATTCGGCAGCCAATGCGTTGAATTGTTCTGCGTCAATCACCCTCACGACCACGTGACGATAGCATCTTTAGAATGTAGAATTACTCCGACATTACAAAAGTAAACCAGATTCTTATGGTATATACGAATATGTTCACGTTAACCCATGTAGTGGTCAACGCGTCGATATTGCGTACTTCCGGGTTTCAACACGATCATATACCTTCTTTATAATCCCTTTTATTATCACAGTAGATTTTATAGCTACAGCGTGTGAGAGTACCAAGCCAATAGAAGACATTTTACCTGCTTACTTGGCATTGCATAATACTAAGGCACAAAGGATGCAAATATGGCATGTATCATTTATGCCTTGCTCTCACAGTACGCTAGGATAATATTGCAAAATGTGTCGTGAAGCATGGCCCACTGTAAAGATTTACGTCGCATTTTAAAGAAAGTTTAAAGAAAGTGCTCTCAATGAAACCACGCATATATATATATATATATATATATATATATATATATGTGTGTGTGTGTGTGTGTGTGTGTGTGTGTGTGTGTGTGTGTGTGTGTGTGTGTGTGTGTGTGTGTGTGTGTGTGTGTGTGTTGGAATAACATCACAACCGTATGAATGTAGCCAGGATGATTTTCTAGTGTATATTGATGTAATCATGTACCCGAAACATCTTGAACTGCTAGAAAGCGGCACTTGGTGCTTGCCCTCAAGCAGTATAAACACGCGTTCCACAAACTAGAGTGCATCTGAACGTCATAATGTAAAATCACAACAGCGCGAAACCATGAAACTTGATATGCTAATATTGATAAAAATAAGTGCTTGCATTCGTTTTCATAAGCGCCGCATTTTCTCCTTTGTAGCGTCTCCCACAACAAGGGAATTTTATCGACCGGGGAAAAAAAAAGAAAAGAAAATCTCATTCCTTCACTTTCCCCAGTGAAGGCGTCTTTTCTAGAGACGCGTTTCCATCAACGATAAAGCGCGGTCGCCAATTGTAAACGACGTTCCTTGGTGTGATCGCCCAACAAAAAAGAAAAGGAAAGCATGCCACGCATGAAAATTTCCTTTGATCACCATCTCCGCGAATGGTTTCCTTTTCATCTGCATTGCCTCTATAACACTGGCCACCGATGTGAATGAGCGGCCCGATCTGTTTGTGGCAGAAACATTTCCTACTCCCGGGAATTTCCATTTTGATAATACCTTCCCTCGAGGTTCCGTTTCACAAAACGTTCCCATGAAAACAAACACACGCACACACACACACACTGCAAAAAATAAACAACGTACACACTTCTTCCTATATATTGACTAAAGCACCAAACGAGCAGGCACCAAATGGATAAACATTTCATTGCTTCCAGTGCGTATCGTACTGGCAGTATGTTTACATTCTTGCTTCAGATTTCGAGAGGCATCTTCCCCATAAAGGCGCCTGCATTTCCTTATGACCCGTAGAACTACACTCTGTCTGGACCAGCGTCGAATAGAAACTCGCTGAACTAGAGCAAGCAAACAGCTTGGGCAAGCAGTGATTGGATTCGAGAAAAACAGGCGCTCTGGGTACAGCCTGCGGAAGAAATATGCATGATGTAAGCACAATCGCAATGGATGTCTGTTACCAGCTTGTTTCAACATTTCCTGGTTGAAAAGTGCTCTGCTGCTCTTACAAGACAAATTGTTTCCTGAAGACTTCACGCTAGTTTTGCGCTTCAAGGAGGTGGATATATTACACACCTCTCGGTCCAATGTCTCCTAACTGCTGCACGAAGTATGGAGAGCTATCAGAAGCTATGACTCTGGCAAGACGAGCAGGCTTCAGAGGAACCTCAAAGTGGCCTAATTGGTTACTGATCCAAACTAGAAGAGAAGCTCAGGGGAAGATGGATGCTTGAATCGATGAACAAATCGCAAAATACGATTTAGAACAGGGAATGTCGCAGGAGCCAACGTTTCGACAAGCGGACTTGTCTTCGTCGCCCTGACGAAGACAAGTCTGCTTGTCGAAACGTTGGCTCCTGCGACATTCCCTGTTCTAAATCGTATTTTGCGATTTGTTCATCTAGTTGGTTACAGCTATACATGTTTACCGGTACAATAACACGAGGAGAAAGAAAGAAGAGACAAAACGAGCGGTTCTTTTTACCGCCTGTGTCGTCTCTTCTTTCTTTGCCCTTGTGTTGTTGTAGCGGTAAATATGATATAGACATGAAGCGAGGAACATTTGTAGTTTTGAAGTAGCTAGAGGTGCATTACGCCGCAATACATTGTTGGAATGTTGTTTGCGAAATGTGACTAGTACATTGGTCTTTCTGGTCACTCAGCAAAACTTTGCGATCGTAGTAACGACACGCTTGTGTGCTAGCTCTTGTAAGCGGGCTTGTCTGCTGACTGTTAGCCTAAGAAGCTCCCTGCAACACGAAGCCGACGCATCAAGTCTAGCGGCACATTCTCGCAGGATCTACCATCACGATAAATAATGTCCGCGATAAAGGTCGGTGCATAACAGGGATAAAGTTGTGCGAATAATGCATAAAAACCAAAGCACTGCAATACACTGCTACACACTGTCAAGAGGAGCAGGGCGAGGAGACAGGCCGGGGTGAAAGAAGCGCAGGAAAGAGAGAGAAAGGGACGAACGTGTGTTTCTTTGCCGATTGTAACACGTCTATAGATCTGCTGTTAAACAAATATTACAAGGAAACTTCACTCTGAGGTGCGCTGACTGTGCTAACAGCTTTATCTCGGTTGGGCTAAGTTCTCGCGATGTTTGGGCGCGCCTCATCAGCAATCGCAAGGGACACTGACACAATGAAGTATGCACACTGTTTTGTTTACTTTTTCTTTGCCAGTCATCACCGTCTGAGTCGTCCGGTGGTACGATTCGTAGGCTTGGATCGTTCCGCCTAGCGAAGCCTCTCTACAAGCGGTTCTGATCCTCTTCATGGGCTCGCAAGTACGATTCTGGGCATCGCCGACATTTCGCAGCCGTGATACTCGGGGTCGGTCTGAAACATTCTCACACGCTCTCGAGCAGCGGAGTGGCAGCTTTCGGCAGTAACTCGCTTCTTCGGACGCCTCATCTTCGCGACTCGGTGCAGAGAAACGGGGCATTCTGCCCCGCGCCGGCGTCGCGGGGCTCCTATTGCGAGGATCGTCATGGTGGTGTTACTATGTTACTTCCACGTCCGCAGCCGTGGCGCGAACCTATGCTGCAGCCATCGACACCGCGACTCGGCGAAGCCAGACGGAGCTGCATGTGGTGCCGATATTTTGCTTTAGCGTCTGTTGGAACGGTTCCACCCTTATGTAGTAGTGGCCTGACGGCACGACTACAAGAGGAGAAAGAAGTGCGCGCGCAAATGCCTCACAGTGGGCATTTTATGGAAAAAAAAATGTATGCTTACTTTTTGGATGGTCATTTGATCATGATTATTTCCTGCGCACGTCTTAACGCCTTCGGCACTTCGGGAAGCTTAAACAGCTGCGGCGTTAAAACCGCCACTGTATATCCAGTCTTCTACGCATACAGAATGTTAACTCGCCCGTACGTGTGAAAATTTTGGCTCCAAACAGGCGTTACATGCTAAGATATTCCTCATTTGATCTGGTTGTTCGTACTAAGACTATAAAGTGAGGCGCAGAGAAACGGCCAAAATGGATGCTACGAAAACTCCAAGTGAATTACTCTTGTCACGTGACGCGCTTTATCTCAGATTCGTGGTTGGCACCATCTCGTGGTGTTACATGAATCACGCAGAAGTAATGTGTGTCGCAAAGCCTAATTAGGGAAGCCAGAACACCTCAAATGCGTACCCACAGCTGATTTCGCGCACATGAGTATATTATGGTTAACACGCAAGATTTGGCTCCTACGGATATAAAAACACAAAGCTTAAAAGCTAAACCTCACCTCACCGGATCAGAAAGAAGGTCACTTAATCACCAAAGAACACGGTTACACTTGCGCTGACTTTAGGCTACTTACAAAGGACATACGATAGAAATAAGCACGGGGAAAACACGCGGAAACTGGCAGCAAATTCGCCAGAAAAAAACAACCAAATCTACTACGAAGTGTAAGTTATTGTGCCCGTAAATTGCCTAAAAACCGCATGCATGGTTCTGGCCGTTCTCATAACACTAAAAAGAGAGAGCGAGAGAAATCGAGAGGACAAATGGAAAGATCTAAGCAGGTGCCAACACTAGAACACTGAAAATTCTAAACTGCCTTTAAACATAAAGATCTTGCAGCCCCAAGCTATCTCTCTCTCTCTCTCTCTCTCTCTCTCTCTCTCTCTCTATATATATATATATATATATATATATATATATATATATATATATATATATATATATAAATCTTGCTTCTAAAGGAAAGTTCACGCCGAGAAAAGCTTCACGTGTTTTTCACGTTCAAATTGAGCAGCAAAACAATGGAAAGAAAGCAAGCGGCTTTCAGCCGTCCCGAATACAAAATCGCTAACTGTATTTTCGGCCAGTACAAGAACGAGTGCTCTCCGTGCCTCCCTATCCAGCCTGCTCAATATACGGAGGCCCGCGCCCCCCGGTTTACGTCCTGTTATTTTCCTTCTTCAAGCACAGAGAACCACGCACGCACGAGCAAGGAAGTTATTATATCGTTGCAGCGAACCGTTGCATCGTGGCTACGTTAGAGGAAGAGCTTAAGGAAGTTGATCCGATTTAATCAAGTGGGCCGGTAACCCTTAAAGACACAGTAGCCACCTAAGACTAGCAAGTGCCTATACAAACATGAAATATTTTTTAATCACGTTTGCGAGGAATTTCTTGTGCTCGCCGTCGGAGCAATTTAGAGGGGAATATCCTCGTTTCATAGGAACAAGAAAAAATTTTAAGAACTCACTATACTCTAAGTAACTTATCAAGGCCTCCGCGTCAGCTGTGAGTCATTCCCCCCATTAGACGTTTTTAAGCCTGCGGAAATGAGAAAAACTTCTACATCTGCTGCTGCATGACAAGGTCCCGAGCCTCTTTTCCTTTGCTCTTAGCGTATACATGCGGATACTGCTGGCATCGATCAACAATGTGTTTCGAAAGTTGGCTTCTTCAGTACAGGCCAAGCGCATGAGGTGGTGATTTCACGTATGTAACAGATGTGTAAATACAGTTAGCGTCTGAGCCGTTAGCATTTAACTGTCATCACAGATATATTGATGGAGTAGTGTAGTCATTAATTTGATGACAGATCAGTTGACTGTTACTCGGGGTGACCGAGGAGCCAAGAAACATCACAATTACTTCGAGAGCCACAAAAATAATGTAAGAATTTCTAGAGCACGAGATAACGATATCAGCTGTGTTGATGTTCTGTACAATCAAAGGTAACAGCTGCGGTCCACAATGCAGCCCTATTTACGTTCTCAGCCAATAGCGATCTCGCCTTACAGACGTGCATCGAGGTGTAATTGTACCATTATCTTCAAAAAGGTGTTTGCGCCTATACGTTTTCAACACTTAACATGACAGGGTGCCCCGGATATGTGCTCTGAATATCCTGGCCAGATTCACTATAATCAATGTAGTAACTAAATGAGCAAAGTTAATAAGCATAGTTCTTTAGATCTACCTAATTCTAGTTACTCTTAGGCGGAAACGTCAGCGGCGTGCAATATTATAAAAAGTTGCGTATTTTTGGAATATATTTGATATATATGAGGCCTCCTGCAGCCGTGCGCTGCATCGGCGGGAACGCTATTGTTCTGCAATGTAACGCCACGCCGCTTACAATATACCTAATGTCGTTACACATCAAAAGTAAACACTCTACGCGGATGATATTACCACATTGACTACTCATGGTTCAGGCGGGGAAATTGAGAAAACTCTTCAATCATCAGCGGACACCATCTCAGCTCATGCTTCAACTATTGGGCTCGAATGTTCCCCTTTGAATCCGCGCTCCTCCTAATGAGACCATTGTCAACGGCTAACGCGCCCATCGAAATCGCATTACAAGGAACGCCTATACCACCCACACGCATTCTACACTGCACGTCCTGGCCCTCTGTTTGCAGGATACCGGACGAAATGACCATAGCCTAAAGATACTCAAGGCCTCCGCGCAATCTGTGCTGTAGCTCTTAACGACGCGCATCCCCCCGACGTGTATCCTCCCTGCACAAAAATGTTTGGACAAAGCGGAATCAAAGTTGTACATGTTTTCACGCTTAGCAGCATTCGATACGACATCCCATATCTCAAGTTCAACCGCACAGAAATTGAACATATGAGCACCATGGACTAACTCACAACTAAGGCAGCCTTGAACCTTCCTCGCAGTAAAAGGACAGCCAAACCTATTGAACTGGGCATTCGTAACACCCTTCCCGGGCTAGCTGACGCCCACTTTCAGGCGCAATACTTAAGACTTTCCGCGAGCGCCACTGGCCTCCACATTCTCGCCACTCTTCGTATCAACATACCCGTTTATCAGCCAACGTTTATAGCCATTCCTCGGCACATTCATGGTTCGCTCAAGGTTACACCCTTGCTTCGCAATGAGCGTCCTCAGCGTCATTTCGCTCACCGCGTAGCTCGTGCAGATCCGCTTGATAAGGAGTTAAGGACAAGCTCAGGATGCCACTTGGGTAGACGCCGCCTCTACAGCAGCAGAAGCGGTTGCAGTTGCCTAAAATTCTACTGTACCACATTCTTTGATCCGCCGCCTTCCCACAGGCTCTACACCTGAGGAGGCAGAGAAAACCGCCATAGCCTCAGCCCTTGCACAATCAGACGCACAGCATATTTTTTAATGACTCGAAAACAGCTTTGCACAAAAGGACAGAAAGTTGAGCGAGTTGGTAACAGTCCATAATCAAAAGAAGAGGCGTGCAGGACACGGACACAAGGAGAGCAGTGAACAACACGAACGCCGCACAACTTTTGCACAACTTTTCCAGGAGCAGCATACACCCTGGATACACCCTGGCAGCTGCTGAACGCCGCTACCCGAAATTTACCACGCACGGTAGAGCTCTAGTGGGTGCCGGCTCGTTCTGGGAATTCGGGAAACAGCGCTGCCGATGAATTGGCCCGAGGTTTGATTTGCCGGGCTCAGGGCAGCCTTGATTCGGGCTCTTCGAAGGAGCGGGCGCACACCTTTGCAGAGCTCACGCAAATACCCCGTTTTAGCCGTCGCGCTTGCCCTCGCCCAAGCCCCCCCCCCCCCCCCCCCTTAGCCACTTCCAACAAGTCCTACGGAAACGCCTCCAGACCCGCACACTCTCTTCACCGCTACTCCTGTCCCCTACGCAATATGTACCCTATGGAGCGATCCTCACGCCACGCTTTCCCGTATCCTTTTCGACTGCCTCCCCCGCAGGGAGTGCCTGCCATCTCAAGTGTTGAGGACTTGAATGTCCTGCTGTCGTCTACGGTCCCGGCACTGCAGTTTGCTACGATGACTCGGGCTGCCGATGTCATATATTTTCGTAAGTTACGCTGAACGGAAAGATCCATGTACTACGCAGCATGTCTCTCTTACCAATGACGCCATCGGAATGTGGCGACTGATTAACTGCAAATTAATGCTGTGTCCATCAGTGGTACCAACATTTTACTCTATTTTCAGCACTCGACAGGATACAAATGCAGGGCGGAGTATCATCTATCGTCAAAGTACGCCGCGGCTCACAGCACTGGCAAGCAATTCTAATCCGACGTGGGTATCGCCGTGTCAAGAGGGATTTTGCCTTAAAATTCTGAACAATTACACCACACAGTTTTCGTTCTTAATATTGGCAACGGAGGCCCTACATGAAATGTATTTCTGCCCAATGCGTCTTGTCTGTGGGCAGCTGTATCCAAGAGCGCAAAGTATTTTCAGTAATTGCAGCAACCTTAATCAGCTTCGGCATGGGAGGCATAAGATTTAGCCACGAGTAACGTTAAGTGCTTTGTGTGCGTAGGTGTGCGCATACAACTGACGCCATTTCAGCCCACCATATTCATAGGATAAAGGCACACAACAAGGTTGAATTTATTCGGTGGTTCTGAAGAATTTTTCCTAGTGCGAGTAAACGAGTTGGAATCTCAGGAATTATTTGCGCAAAGCTCGGCGATTATACTGAATAAACTGTTAGCCCCTGAACTAGTTGAAATTCGTATACTATGCACGTATTTGCACCAACTGAAATACAATATGCTTCTACACAACGTTAACTTACTTGACAAGGATTATCAATATGTTGCTTCTGCTGTATTTCACATATTTGTGGCGTCATTTCTGTAAGTTTCTCAGCGAAAACGGGGCTTTTTTAACAATAATAAATGTTTTTTCTAAGGATCTTCTTTTATCTGCAAAAACGCTGAATTTTGAACATCAGAAAAAAAAGAACGAAATGCACCGCGAATCAAGAACTAACATTAAGAGGACCCATTCATTGCCAGCCTGCAATGTTACGCTTTCTCGCAGTCATTAAAGGAAGCAACGCATGTGGGTGTCTTCGACTGAGGCATTGCTCAACAAACTATAGATTGGTTTAGCATTGTGGTACGGAATACCTGTATATTCGAAGCAAGGCTTGCAGCCTTGTAGAAGGCTGTCAGTCAATTCACATTCCCAATCGCAATAAGGCCATGAAAAGTCTAACACTAAAAATTCAGCGTGCTTTCCATTTAATCAGTGATGATATGGGTCTAAGTGAGTCTGTACTATATTGTCAGGGCATTTCATTCGTTCCCACGCGTGTAAGTAATTTTGGTACGACGTCAGGTTTCGGCGATCGCGCTTATAGATAAGGAACACGAGCACGCTTATAGATAAGGCCTAACTGTATAGGTAAATGAATTTTTTTTACCTGGGCTAATTATTAGGCACTACTCGACAACACTGTGTTTCACGCAGTCTGATGACGGCGATCGCGTTGAGTTGCTATGCTGAACGTGAGTGGGGGGGAATTCTTAGTAATGGTAACCACACTTTCACGGAGACGAAACGAGTTTCTTTCGCTTTAAGGTCATGTCGCGCTCAGCAATACCCGCGTTCAAAGCCTTGGAAGATGCTTTCACAGGCTATACATATAAAGCGAAAGCCTTATCTGGGCAATAGGAGGTAACATTTAGAGGGTGAAGTTGTGAAATGTGAAAATATAGTTAGTTCAAGAATCGTTAAAAAATTCCCACTAGAGTACATTTGTCCAGAACGATGGTCATATGCACGCGAGAGCAAAGCTAGGCATTTGAAATACGTAATCAAAAGCTGGAAGAGTGTCAATAATAATAATAATAATAATAATAATAATAATAATAATAATAATAATAATAATAATAATAATAATAATAATAATTGATTTCTTTGGCGACAATAGATTATTACCTTCAACGTCGCCGGGATACGTGGCGAAGTTGGAAAGCAGATTTGCGAAAGCATCCTTAGTACGAGATGTCAAAGGCTTTCGTTTCGCATATGCACCTCCTTAGGCGACCACGTAAGAGGGCCCCAAGAGTGTTCATTTAATTTGGTTTCGTGTGCGTGTTTAAGAAATCTCTGGTAACTGTGGGTTCGCAGCAGGAGGCACTTTAATAGTGTCACTGTTTATATCTGGACTCCGCTGTCATTACTGAACTTCTCCGTGCACTTGAATTACTGCACTTGTCCATAACTTAATGAGCAAACAGACACATGTCCATGAACTTTCAATAGGCGCGTATGCGTCATTTATCCAGGTTTAGTTCGGTTTGCTTCTGGTGTTTTCATCTGTTTTGTATTTTTGCAGAGCGTAGAATATGTAATTATATCTCCAGGAAAATGCATAGGCTAAACTTTATCCTGTCGATTGGTAAAGTCAAAGTGATTGTAATAACAAGCTCACATTGCCACGTGTGTGCGATTGTTGAACAATGAGATTAATAAACCTGAAGTCTCAACACAACATAAACTGGTGCACTGATCCAGGAACATTGCAGTTTTATGTACGGCTCATAAAACAGCTCAGCTAGAGTACACTGGCGGTTTCACGTACTGAAACAAGCAGCAAAGAAAGTTCATTATCACACGTGCTCATGAAATGTATCACACCTAAACATTAGTACAACGCTAATAAGGATATCACCTTTGCCTTTCTTTCTGGTTAAATATGTGGAGCTCTTTCATTAGGTTTCTACAATATTATGCTTCAATCTATCGCATTCGGAAGGTTTTCGACGTCGTTAAAAACGAATCTTAAAACACATCAAAGCTTTTTAAGTGATCTTGTCGCTGAGCCAGTAGGTAACACATTGCATAGATTTAGGTACTAACACAGAACAGAAACGCAATGGCAGTTCAACCACACACACGAACGCATACACATTGTTGTTACGACACCACACCAATGACAGCGCTTTGTGTGGTGTAACTGGGGCAGCACCGTTTTTCGTCCCATTTGTCATCTCCATTAGGTGCTTTCGCAATGTGTACTCTGCTCACGATGTCGTTTCAAACTGTCGTTCAATACGTTGTTTAAAACGCCGCAACTTTTACAAATTGTTCTTAGCTTTTGAAATAAATAAGGGGCATTTATTTCTTACCTCATGCCGCACTGCATTGTTTGTCGTTCTGCCATATTTCTCGTCGCTGCAACTCAAGCAAGTAATGGTCCCGGCTCTCCAGGCCTGTGGAGCGAGAAGAAGAAGACTTCTTATCATCCTATAACTCTACCCATGACAACGCCACTTTCGCTCAAATAGCACGGAAGATAAATACGAGCATATTGACTCGCGGCCCCGTTGAAACGCTCAGTCACGAAGTCATTTATCTCTAATATCTAGCGATGTTGAAATCTCAGCCGTACAATGTAAGAGGAATGTTGCGCAATATGCAACATTCAAGTCTTGCTTTCGGTTCTAACCAAGATAAAAGAACAGTTTTGCATTTGAAAATGATGAATTCGTGGTCTCGTTCTGTGATCTATAGAGAGGTTTACTTAACCGATCATCTTCTAAGAGCTTTTCATCTGAAAACCATATTGCTGTTCACTGTGCTGCGAGGTCTCGCAAAAGAATCGACGAGGCAATAGCTCATCGTTATGCGACGAATCAGCAGTAGTAGACAGATGTAATTGCGACACGAAGGTTCGCCTTTTGAAGAACGCATCCTAGAGAAATGCTGCCACAAGGTGGTTGTGGAGAAGTGCCGCTCCTCACTATTGAAAAACGAAGGTATTTGGTCCTCCTTGACGAACATTCAGAGAAATTTGATAAGACAGCGGTAAACCCATAACGCAGACCATAGTACTGAAGCCTTGCAGTCTCCTTTTGTGTAGAGATGATTCACCGAAGAAAATTTCTCAGTGTTTACAAAACAAACGTTCTCAGAAAAAAGGATATTTTTGCGACGGTTCTCTGCCAGCGATAAGGAAAAAGAATGTTCCGCATAGCAAGGAACCTGTTTCAAAATTTCTGAAGCCACTCACTATGGTGCGCCGGAGAGTCATAGCGGTTTCTCGTGAGTAAAAACCCGCAGCACTTATTACTGGAGAATACGAAGAATAAATAGTTCCGTAAAGGGCAATTTCTACTCCAGCAAAGGAAGTAGTCTTTTACCGTGCTTACCAAGTGAAGCACAGCACACGCACAAATTTTGCGGGGAACTTATTTCTTGATTTCGTCCATTGTTCCTAGCTGTCGCAGGCATAAACGACACATTGTGACTGCGCAGTGGAAATGTTTTTTGCCCCAAAAGGGCAGAATTTTTGGCCCAAAAGAGCTGATTTTAGTTCTTGCGAATGGAGATCAAATTGCGAAATTTCCTAACAAATCCGCCTATATCTATGGGCTTGTGACTAGGGCACACTTGTTTTACAGTGATGGGAGTGGCCACCGCGGAAATGGAGATATTCCTGGCGGTCACTTGGTTTCTTATATACAGAGGTGGAAATAGTGGTGCCATTGATTATTATTGTGCCGTCTAGCAAGGAAATACTATGTTGTGAGGACGTGTGTGTGAACGTAATGGGAGGGTGCATTGAGTGGAAATCAGAGATGAAATTTGCAAGGTTGTGTTCATCATCGGCCCAAACAAAAAATATGCCGTCTGGCGAAGTAGGTATAAGTATGCGAGATGAATTTTTCAAGGTTATCTTCACCATCGGTCGAAATAAGAAATATGTCGTTTGGCGAAGTAGGTAGCTTCGACTGCCGCATGAATATAAGTATGACTTCTAATACTTCAATGATACCCCATTTATGGAATGATATATCATTGAAGTCCTGCTTCTCAGACTTATATACATAAAGGTATGTATGGAAGGGGTACGACCGTGGAACATACAAGATTTTCTAAAGTAGATATCACCGGAGAAGCGAACAGATGAGTTATACAGAATCTTACTAGCACAGTATGCAGCGTGACACTGCATTCATCATTTCACTGGACACCACATTTGTTGTAACCGCCACGCACTATGTTCCAAGAAACTTGAAACCCCATAGCCATAAAACAAAGCGTTGTACTTGTGTTCTAAAAAAGCGCTTCGAATTTTATTAGGCATTACGGGAATATGTGGTACGTCACCCCCCTGAACGGCGCAATAAGTTGAACCACCATGTGTTTTTCCCTTCGTAAACACAAATATATTAAATGCGAAGGATTTCTCAGCAAACTTCAGACACTTTGAGTGTACCTATCTATCTATCTATCTATCTATCTATCTATCTATCTATCTATCTATCTATCTATCTATCTATCTATCTATCTATCTATCTATCTATCTATCCGCCTACGAACTTGCGCTCTCCTGGCCGTTTCGTTAATGGGATGTATACGAAAATTGGTGTGCCACAACATGACTGCATGACGAACCTAAAAGACAGGTCGCGACATGAAGATGATGACACCCATGCCTTTAGCGGCATGACTTGCATGCCACGGTCTTGGTGCCCTCCTGACCGTTTTGTTAGTGGGATGTACAAAAAAATTGGTATGGCAGAATATGACTGCATGTAGAACACAAATGACACGTCATAACACAAAAATCATGATATGCATGCCATGGGCAGCATGATATACATGCCACGGTCTCGGTGTTCTCCTGACCGTAGCGTTAATGGGATATACACGAAAATTGGCATGCCACAACATGACTGCACGACGTACATAAATGACAGGTCATAACATGAAAATCATGACATGCATGTCATGAGCGCATGAGCGGCATGATGTACATGCCACGGTCTTGGTTCTCTTGCGGCCGTTTCGTTAACTTTATATATACCAAATTGGTATGACGAGACAACAATGTCTGACGACCATGGGTAACCTGTTCTAAGAACATCGAAATCGTGACATGCATGTCATGAGCGGCATGATTTACACGCCACGCGCTTCGTTAATGGAATGTGTACCAAAATTGCCATAGCACAACACGACTACATGAAGAACGTAAATGACAGATCATAACATTACAATCATGATATGCGTGTCATGAGAGGCATGGTTTACGTGCCACAGTCTTGCTGCTCTTGCGGCCGTTTGGTTAACTTCATATGTACCAAACTCGGTATAGCGACAAAACAGATACATTTTACGTTCCTGATGCGTTCTTCGCAACTCTTTGATTGCCACTGCACGTGGGATGTGCCATTTTTGCAGGAACATCAATCAATCATGTGTGTCGTAGAGACAGTAGAATCCAGGACCTTTTGCGTACGTGTACAACCATGGGCGGCAAGAGCGCGTCACGTAACTGGAGGTTAATTGTGACGTTAACTATTGTCCCTTGAATTTCACTCAGTCGTTACTTACCGCTACAAACGAACTAGTGTGTGAAACTTTCGGCATTAGGACTTTGGCTGTCTTGTAATGAGAATGAAAACTGTGTTATGACGTCGCATAAGGACCTTGCGTGTCCCAAAGTGCTCAAGAATTTCTACCTCATGAGTGACGCAAGTAGTACGCAAGTTTTCCAGGTATTGCTCGTGCGTCATCGTGAGAAACAGCCACAGAGCGCTCGTCTCGTTCGCTTCTTCCTTTAAGCAAGTGTTGTTAGCGCTGCTGTAGCTGGTGATGTATTGCCACAAAGTCGCTCAAGTTTATCTAGCTAGTTGGACGTTCACGAGAAAAACAGAAAGAAAAAAATAACGAAGCGAAAGAGTTAGAATGGCACTTACCACCTTTATTCGTTCATTAAAACAACATCGTTCCATGACAGCGGCTCGTAGTAATGTTGCAGGATGAAAATAATGATAATGATAAGCAGAAGTTCAGCGAGTACGCATCACTAATGGTCGAGAAATAACACACGTGATAGTTGTCGGTGACTGCCTTGCGTGACATCTTACCCCATACTTTTTCCAAAGCGAAGAATAACTTCCGAAAAGTGCCGCACCTGTTGTCTTTTACTAATGCGCTTGGCTGTTTTGGTGCAAGCGAGCAGCAACGCAAAATTTTGTGGCTGCCTTGATGGAGCACGTTACAGATGGTGAATTATCGCATGCGGTAGTAATTACAAGTGTAATGAGAAAACCAGCAATTCTTCTCGAAAGCGAGAACACGCTGCCTTCTCACGTGTACACAGCGAAACGCCATAACCAATGCACAGGAAAGGCAGAATTTATTAGTGCGCAGTTTCTGGATGTTCGGGTTGAGATAGGATTGCTAAAAGCGTATGTTAAAGGTCCGTGAGCACGAATACTATACCTTACTCGCGTTCTCTGTTAGGTCAGTTCTTCTCTGCCGAAGGATAACTGAGGAATCAAAGCAGACAACCATTGAATATAATTCCACCTGCAAAGGCATGATTGACTAGTATTCCTCACGCCGCAGCATATTTGCCCAATCCCTGATCGACTCCGAATCCCTAATTCGTGAGTTATATCCTGACAGGGAGCATTAGATAATCCGAGAAAACCAACACGGAGGGCAGTGTCCGGCATTTCGCGGTAAGGTATAGGTCCCTTTGCGGAAACTTGGGATCTATAGCGACATTCTCTGCCTTTCATTGCTTTAGGCGACCTGGTCGTCACTTCAATGAACACAAATTTAATCTAGAAGAACGCATTGTTGGGCTGGTTGGTCTTGCGCAACTAAGTGAAAGGTATAGCGCAAAAACAAAAGACAAGCAGCACAGCAAGGAAAGACAAGCGCTGCACTCATATCTGTTTCTTTTCAGGCAAACAGATTGCTCTATATATGATTTGTCGTGTGTGTGTATTCAGAGGGGGGATAAAGAGACCATGCGCACATCATAGTTCCTTGCATAGAAAGTCGAACTCCGGATCCTGTAAGGGATGGACAGCTGGCTCGTGCACCATATACGTGATACTAAGGATACATACTGTAATCCGTTTTCCTGTTGTTAAACTGTTGTTGGTAGAGCACTTGCCTTCGTCTCTGCATTCTTCGTGGCCTCCATTTTTCTCTTGCGCTTGACCTTTCACTTAGAAATGCACAGGAGTTAAGCAATGAAAATAGTGCACTCGAGTTTTGCATAATTCGTTACGGCACACAATGTCCCGACTGCAAGAAGAAACATAAGGCTTTCATAGTACCTCAACCCACACCCTAGGCCGAGCACCACGCATTTATA
Organism: Hyalomma asiaticum; assembly: GCA_013339685.2. NCBI lineage: Eukaryota > Metazoa > Arthropoda > Arachnida > Ixodida > Ixodidae > Hyalomma > Hyalomma asiaticum. The sequence continues at coordinate 60,181,359 of CM023482.1, forward strand.
TTGCAACACCCAAATCCCGTTTATTCGCTATCAAAGACGAAAGCAAAACCATCCTGCAATTCAGCCGGCACACATTAATTCTCAAGCGCGACAAGAGAGCCTCGGTTCCTTTCATAGATCATCTACAATAGCGTGCATTCTTCACCTAGTTGTTCCATGATTTAAGCGAAGTACATCGCTTTGCAACCTCGCTTAGGCCCCCTCTTCTCAGCCGAAAATAACGGCTTGAACAGCGTCACGTGAGCCAGCGTTCATGATGGCTAAAACACATCATGAGACATTGCTAGAATGCGCGAAGAATGCGCAAAGAATGCGGCCTGCGAGAAATTACATACGGAGACTTCATATATAGAGCAGCAACGGCGGCATAGGCGGTTAAGACAAACATGGGGGATGGGCTGGTGGACAAAACAGGTGACAAAGGAAAATTAACGCTGCACCTTATTGGAAGGTGGCTTTTTTCATATTCTCGTACAGGTGGCGGGGAGCGCGCCAGCGCCCTGGTACACAGACGGACAGACGCGGTCGCCAAGTAATCGAAACAACCTTTATTGTACCAAAGCGCGCGAGATGGTCTGAAATCTAATCAAAGAGCGACTCGGAAACCACGTACAACAGTGCAGGCACACGGTGGTCAGGAGACTGAGCGAGTCCGTTATTTGCGGCTATAGCCCGCTTCGCAGAACACTCCAAAATCACGTTGGAAAGAGGTAGTCGTAAACGGCAATTCTCGACAACTCTCCAGATAACGTTCCTGTGGCCTGTTGTTCAGGACTAACACCGAGACAGAATATCATATTATGTTACCCGATCCATAAAGTAGATGGGGTAATTCTGGCTCTTTATGGAGCCGGTTCTTGTAGCACCATTGTTCAGTAACAATAAATGAGAGTAATTCAACCGGTGGTGGGAGGATCAAATCCTATTGATCGCAGTGCTATCAGTTCTGATATTATCGAAAGTTACGGTTGCTGTTGGTACCAATGTGCACAACGACCGCTAAACTGTCTTGCGTCATGCTGTAGCAGCGGCACAATGTTAAAAAAAACGAATGTTCCAACCTTTTATATACTGGCACGGTTTTGCGGGACGTCTGGGCACTCGTTTAAGCCGTCTGCTTGCGGTTGCTAAAAAGTTCAGCTGCTGTAGTGAAAACTGAGCACCTTTTGTGGAAGACGCAGTGCCCGCAGTTAGGGAAGTGCGCTTCCTCTAGTCAGGCTCTGGACATGACCTAACAAGTTTCAGTTCTCATACACCATAGTTTCAATCCTGAACCAAATAATAACGTGCAGCTTTCATCAAGGTCAACTATAATATCCAAGTTCTATCATCCTAAATTTTTTTCGACAATTACTTCCGCCCTGTTTTTTCCCGTTCGTTTTTTGGACACGCAGTTCCGCCCAAATGAGGACTGCAAATAATGGCTTTGCAACGGTGATTACTTACTCCATTGTTCGCCAGGCATCCCGAAAAAGCAGCCTTAATTTACAGCCTTTTATCCTTCGTCCTTTCTTCACGATACTTCTCTTTGCCGTTTCTTCGTCACTGGCTGCCGAACTGCTGGAACACTCATAGCATGTTCCTGTAAGGCAATACGATTAAAATATGACCACCCCATTTATCGGTTAACTCAGGGGATTTCTGAAAGTTTTAAAAAATTGAAACGCAGATCATTCAACACTAAACTAATGAGGTATCTACCTTGAACAAGTAATTTGATTTGAGAAGTATTACTGGGTCTCCACGTACTTTCACCGAAAACTGCTGCTGACCTTCTTACCTGCCTCACACAGACGCGGCCGCCCAGGTGGTCACCGTAAGACGCCAGATCATACCTCGTGTCTGAAGGTCGGCGCATTTCTGATCCAGAAGAAAGTTTATCTCTCCCTTTCGCTCTATCTCTTACGCTCTCATTGTCTGCCCGACAGCCAATGAAAGCTATATGCCGATCGAAAATACCCCGGAGGCATGTAGTAGAAAGCGCGTGTCACGGCTTGGCACCAGAGAACGCTCATAGATTTAGTTCTTGTATTATACATAGAAGCCGGAGAACGTATCATGCATGAAGATGAAATCTCTTGGTACTAAGTTGTTGTCGTGGTGTCGTAAGTTAACGTTCGGTGTCGATAGTTTTTTTATGCTGTTCTCTCAGACAATTTACGCTGTTTTCTGAACATGTCGCTAATGTTCATCCAGGACCGCACATCTCTTAGACGTTACGCTGTTTCTTGAAGAGCATACTAAGCTTGGGAATTTTACCACCGTCCGATTTGAGAAGCTCATGCGTCACGCTCGCATACCTTAATTATCATTAGAAAGTAGGGGAACACTAAACGATAGTACTTTGCTCCTATAAGTTTAGTGTGAGTTTTCAAATATCCGTACTTTCACGAAATGGTGCTTCATGAGTAGATTTGTCCAGGGAGAAAAAAATTAAAGCGCAGGATGTACTGGGTGAGTTACGTCTGAAATACAACGGTCTTTCGCCTACGTTTTCTTCATGAACAGATTAAGGGTAAGGTACAGACATAAAGTCAATTTCATTCTTTGTTTCCCCGTTAGGGCTTTTCCACGTCCACTTCCTATTCTTGTGTTTCTTGAAGAACGTATTCGTTATTCGAAGCTGGTTCCTTTCGGCAAATTGTACTAGCATTTCCCCACGGTTATTCCTACGGCCGACTCCGTAGTTGCCTATCGCCTGCTCTCCACTTTGTTTCGTTCCTACTTTTGCGTTGAAATCCCCCATGACTACTGTGTATTGCGTCCGTACTTTCTTTATTGCTAATTCGATATCCACGTAGAGTTGCTCTACTTGTTCATCGTCGTAGCTCGTTGTTGGCGCATATTCCTGGATTATCTGAAGTTTATACCGCTTATTTAGTTTTATTACAACGGATGCTACCCTTTCGTTAATGCTGTAGAATTCATCTACGTTGCCCGCTATATTTTTGTGGATTAGGAACCCAACGCCATATTCTCTCTTTTCGGGTAATCCTCTATAGCAGAGGACGTGTCCATTGTTTAAGACTATGTAAGCTTCACCTGCTACCCTAACTTCGCTAAGGCCAATGACGTCCAATTAACTCACTCTAGTTCCTCGAGTAATTCCGCTAATCTAGCTTCGCTTGAGAGGGATCTTGTTAAGAGATAAAAAACGAGCAGAATGGATCAGAGAACAGACAGGAGTAGCCGATATTATCTTATCAATCAAAAGAAAGAAGTGGACCTGGGCAGGACATGTCATGAGGAGGAAGGATAATAGGTGGACAGTAAGAGCGACGGAATGGATACCACGAGAGGGAAAACGCAAGAGAGGTAGGCGAAAGGTTAGGTAGAGCGATGAAATTAAAAAGTTTGCGGGCATAAAGTGGAACCAACTCGCTCAGGATAGGGTGGATTGGAAATCGTTGGGAGAGGCCTTCAACCTGCAGTGGACCTAAACAGGCTGATGATGATGATGATGATGACAGACATGCTGCACGATTATGTAAACAATATGTAGAGAGCACAAAAGCTACATGCAGGGTGTTTTCCTGTTGACGCTACAGGTCTTTTATAATGCTGTGACTGTAAGGCTGCTTAAACCAAGACTCGACACCGACGCGGAAATATCTTTCCACTGTTAAGCCCACGTTGAATTTAGTGAGCAAAAAAGAAGCTGTCTGTACTGCTGAGCGAGTTGTGGCTTATCCTATTTTTGAAATCTGAAAAATTGAGCATAAGTCTATGTATCCATATGAGCCTCTTTTAATGACGGTACTAAAATTGAGCACACTGTTCGCAAAGAAAATACAGCTGTTGTGTCATGTGAGGCCGGTGCTCCATGTGACGAGGTCACGAGTCTTCGAAGGCAGAGCGTGACGTGACGGCGAAATCTTCGCACAGAGGCCGCCAATGTTCCTATATTTCCGCATTACTGAAATATGCAGTTTATTAAGAATATTCCATGAAATATTTTAGGACAAAGAAATCCAGCAGATGCCACGCATTGTGGGAATCGCTAATTCAAATTCAAATTCAAATTTATTCAGCATTTTGAGGAGTCAACGTGAGGAGTCAACGAGGAAACTGGCTATGGCGCATTCTTTGGCATTAAGACAACTAATGGTACGACGTAACGTTGGCATTCTCGGTAGTTCACAGCGCAGAGATTTGTTCTGTTGAAAAGAAAATGCAGGCTACAGAGTGCTGACGAAGTGTGTTAGTGGAAGTATTCATACAAAATACAGAAAATGAGACAAGAGCATGCTGACTGATTTTATGACATATGCATTATTTGGTGCATTGCTATGATAGTGTTTAACTCGCATTAGTAGTGAAATTCACGTTACTCAAGCGTCATCACCGCAAGTGCCGGCAAAGTACCTTTATTTACTATAGATAACCTTGCGGGAGCAGCCGCCATAGCGTATAATGGTAGCGTGCTTGCTTGGCACCTTGACAGCCTGCGTTCGTTGCTCTTCCACCGTTTGGCGGGATGCGTGCAAGTCAGTGCGCTTTTGATGCCTACATTTCAATCGCGACCTACGACAAAAGGTTTGCCCTTTGCTGTTTTTATGTGTCTTCTAACGATATGTCAACTGTCTATTATAGTTCCTCCTTCATTGACACAGGCATTCAAACAATGGCGCATAATCGCATGCTATGGTCCAAGCACTACGCGCACGAGGTACAAGTAATTGTGGTACGGCTATTAATAGCGGCTTACGTGGCGACCTTATCACGTTAGTGATATAGAAATCAGTCATTCATACTTGTCATATATTTATACCTCACCATCCTAGTTCTGGGGTATACCAGGAGAACGAGACGAACAGGAGAGTACCCACAGATAGATAGATAGATAGATAGATAGATAGATAGATAGATAGATAGATAGATAGATAGATAGATAGATAGATAGATAGATAGATAGATAGATAGATAGATAGATAGATAGATGTGGTTAAAGTTACCTACGTTCGCCAAGAATTGCGTTTCACGTTTAAAAGCTGCTGTTTAGAAACAGTTTAAAACAAATTTGTCAGCGATTTTTTTTTTCATATTACACGCAAACTGCGAAACGTTCACGAAGGTTGCTTGCGCGGACATTGTACGTAACGTTCGTTCTATGTAGCCGAAAAATTACACGAACAGCCACGCGTTTAAAAGTTTGCAGCACTAGTAATCAATGTACTGGCTCGTCACCGAACCGCACAATACTGTTGACCAGCTCCGTACGTAGCGATCCAAACAATATTGCTGAGCCTCCAGGGTAGCGACAACGGAACGCCGCACCGCCCTTCTCTCTTGAGCATACGCAAAGTTCGCCGAGCACTCGCATGCTTGGCCAAAAACGCATGTGCCACTACCGTATGGAACAGTTTCACATTCTCGTGGTTAGCTCTTTCGCAAAACTCGCCGGCGCTCGGATTTGCGTGGCTGCTTGGAGCCGGCATAACTGAAAAAGGTTATGAATAACTAAAGAGCGCAGGTGTTTCTGGATGGCCGCAACTCGCATAGGTGTGATAATTTGCGTTGGTTTGTGTCTCACAATGTAGCCTACAGAATGTGGAGCATTTTGTCACACGACATCGTCCTCGTTGGTCCTCTTGCCTGTTCCCTTGTTTCGCTCTGTTCACATTGTAATGGAATACTAACTAGCCCATTCATCACCTCGCTTCATTTTGTCACTGTTTCTTACTAGTACTATGCTCCATCTCTATAGAAAAGAACAAAAACAAACGCAGCCTATGTTTCTTGCTTGTAAATTTTAGGTTGGGATAATGCATTATGCCACGAACCATCTAAGCATAAAATATTTATTGGGCCCAGTATTGCGAGTAATACGGTGTGCAGTATCCTTAAAATTGTATAACACTTGCACCTAGGAATTAGCGGAATGGCTAGGGATAAGCAGGCGACGTGGGAGAGCGCTTCGATTGCGAGGCCGTGGAGCAGTGGCTAGTACCAAGATAAAATGGGAATTAAATATCCAAACGAGAATCAAAGCGAAACAAAGGTGCACTAACTATACTGAAGGTGACGTGATGGTAAGCAAACGTGAATCAAGCGAAAGAAACGCTAAACAAATTCATAAAAGGGAAGCCTAGGCAGACCAATCATACGATGTATTTAAGTAAACTGTATACAATGTGTTTCGGTTAATTTGTGTCAAAGTTAAAAATATCCTCGTGCGTGTGTTACGAAAGTCCAACCAACTTATTTTTATTCATTGTCAGATAACAAGCTAGGATAACTATTTCATAATTCCCATTATTTATGACTGTTGCTTATTTAGCTAACACATAATTACTTCCGTTAGACGCAATATATTCACTGTTTAATATGTAAAGCAAATATTAATTTTGCAATGCATTTTCGTTAGATTAAGTGCAATTGTTATACTTTCCTGCGTTGTTAGAATTTATGCGAGATTAGACAAAAAGAAGTAGCACGTGACTAGGTCTTGCGGCAGCGTTGTTAGCATTCAGCAAGCATTCAGCAAGAATTGACAAGCCGACAGGGCGGGAGGTTTGCCCTCACCTTATCAATTTTACTTGTGATCTATTCAGCACGCTCGGTCTGCGTTCATCATCAATGGTTCGTCTTTAGAACGTTGAGGGACCAGGTTTCACGTACGCGCAAGCGCTTTGTCATGTGGCACTTAAAAATTCCGAGCACTTTTTAGATGCTCAAGACAACATCATTGCGCTTATAAGCTTGGCATACAATATTTGGGCTCTAAGTAACATGTTTTTCAACTTTACCACTGAACGTACTGCCTTTGGAGCAGCCGTTTGAATGTCGACTATTTATTAATAATAATTAATTACCTGAAGGCATATTAAAGAAAGAGCCAGGCCTGCGCGGAACAGCAGGACAGTGACAGCGTAAGCTGGAGGAGCGACCTTCTTAGAGACCATTTAAACGCTTGAGGAGACTAGTGCAAGTAGAGGTGGGTAGGTATCCCCTGCGCCATAACTCATTTCGCCAAGTAGGGATGTACCCACTTGGCCATAATTACTGCGGCATTGTAACTTGCAGATCTGTATAACTGCACATCTTAGAGAGTCTCTTGGCGCCGTTGTCCAGAGAATGAACCGAACTCTCGGCCCAGCGTCGACGGCGAGCTGCGGTTTGGGCTTCTCTCTGCACAGCTGTCTGTTGTGCCCGACGTTGCCTTGCTGAAGCCGCGCGCGTAGCTCTGCGTTTCGCTTCTTCAGCAGCAGTCCGCACCTTACGAGGATGCGCCATCAGGTATATCGAAGACCCAAGTCAGGTTGCTGGCGGGGCCGCGCACGTCGCCTGCCGAGGGACGCATGGCACGATACGGCACGATAAAGGGCAGCGCTTCGTAATAATGATGACGGAAAAGTTGAAGATTGTTTCCTAATAATGGTGTTGATGATGCCTCTGTAATGGGTTCAGAGCTACAAAGCATGCACGCCTGTGTTCTTTCAAATGTTTCCTCGAGCTTGTTTTGCAATCCACTTTCCGCGACGTGTGGTGGCGTATTATTATTCTGCCACGTAACATTACAATTGTTAATGCGATTCATCGGCAGACGTTACACCTGTTTAGGTCTTTTAGCGAAGGTTTTTCAAGCACAGGCGTAGCTCAGTGGTAGAATGCTCGACTGCCACGCAGAGGACGTTGTTTGAATACTCCTCGGGCGTGGTTTTTTTTTTAAGTTTGCGCCATAGCGGTTACGGACACCGGCGGTGGCGGACAACTAAGGCGACAAAAACAATCCATGCCATGATCTCCTAACAGCTTACGCTGTAAAACAGGTGGAGTCCAAAGAGACAGCAAATATAGGAGGCTGCACCCTCCTAACACGCAGTGTAATTCTTCAAAAGGTGGCGTATGTTACCAGAAATAAACGTTGGCGGTGGGTAAGTAGGTAATGAAGTTAATTGGGGTCCATAAGAAGTCACTCAGCCTTTTTTAATGAGGGAGGACAGTGGGCAGCTTCCACGTTGGGACGGGAAGACCCAGCCTCACCGCCGCATCGTGGGCCCTCTGGACTGGCTGGAGTTGATTGAACCAGTCTTCACTCTTTATCGATGATTGAAAGGTGCCTTGCGAGATTGCTTGAGTCGGGTGGTGCTGTAGAGAGGGGCACCGCCAGAGCATCTGGTTAAAATCGCTCTATCTGCTGCAGCCGAGTCAAGAAGGGGAGAGCTCTGCGAAACGACTATAGATGAAAAGGCTGGGATACGAGCGCGTTTTTAATAGCCTTAGGGTAACCGATTGAGGGACGTGAAAGGTTTCGAGGGGGAGGGGGGCCAAAGGAAATGCCCTGCGAGCAAGTTTTATAGGGCTCTGTGACTTCTTTAAAGGTGAAAAACTATGTCCCTAGAGCGGGGGGTCCCGTCTCCGCCACTATCGAACCAAACCCGTGGAGGGCCCCAGCTGGGGCACCGACCTCGGAAAGCCCGGCGCGGCAAGAGAGTCCTCGCGCGCGAGCATGGGCCAATTCGTTGGCGTTGACGAGACCCTCTACTTTCGGTCTGTGGGCGTTTATTAAGCACGTCATCATCATTTGTATTTTACCATCATCACCATGCGTTCTGAGCATCTTCTTCATCGCTGGTGTGTGATCATCATCGTCGGGTGTGTGCGCAGCGCTTTGGCATCATCGGGTGATCTGCCGGTCTACTAAGGAGAGTAAACGTCGTCCAAACCAAGGTCTCATAGGTCCTACATGGTTGGGGAGCCAGGTGATGGTGTGAGGAGCAAGTACGTTTCCTTCAAATGTCTCGTTTGGATGCCCGTATATATACCCGCCTAATACCCTTCTGTTCTTATTTTGGTTGCCAGATTATTACCTTTGAATACCCTCATCACAGTTAGGGCTTTGGGTTCAAAGTCACCTGAGGGTATCCGGCAGCCCTAGCTAAAACTAATTATTTGCTTAAAAGAGAAAAATACTCCGCAACGGGAACATGAGATCTGGTCATCTCGTGCTTAGCAGTTAGGATTTTGTCACGCCCATTTCTGCAGAATTAGTTATATCTGAAAGCAAGCATACTACTGCCATCATAACAGAAAGGTTTGCTTTAGTGCAAGTGCATTAGGAAGCTTCACAATCTATATGACGTGGAAACCCACATCACATGACAGCCCCTGATCTCTCCACAATTTGTGAAGCTGCGCAATGAAGTGGACTAAACAAAATCAAATTGGCTTTCTTTTCAGAAGTACGAACAGCTATTGACGCTCTTGCTACTCAAGCGACTCAACGGCCATTCAACGTAATTCATCCCAACATCGTCAAGTAAACATCATTGGGACGCGGTGAAGCACCTTGCAAGGCATAGAGAAGTTGAGCCTTTGCTCATAAATGGGCCCAGAAGTACATTTGAAACAAAGCCTGAAAACGGTACTCATCAGACATTGAGGCTCCTGCGAACACGAGAGGCAGATATTGGACTATACAGCGACCAGGAAATTCGCAATTCGCTTTCGAGAACAGCTGGAAAGCCTACGCCGTTATTAAATGCGAAGCATTTCTTAGCGAACTTCGGCGAGTTTGAGCGTATCTATCTATCTATCTATCTATCTATCTATCTATCTATCTATCTATCTATCTATCTATCTATCTATCTATCTATCTATCTATCTATCTATCTATCTATCTATCTATCTATCTATCTAGCCGCCTACGATTTCGTGCTCTCCTGGCCGTTTCGCTAATCGGATGTTTACGAAAATTGGTATGCCACATCACATCTACATGACGAACATAAACGGCAGGTCATAACATGAAAATCATGATATGCATGTCATGAGTGACATGATTTACATGCCACGCGTTTCGTTAAGGGTCCGTATACGCAAATTGGTATGCCACAACATGATTGCATCAAAAACATAAATGACAGGTCATAACACGAAAATCATGACGTGCATGTCATGAGTGATATGATTTACATGCGACGGTCTTGGTGCTCTCCTGGCCGTTTCGTTAATGGGATGTATACGAAAATTGGTATGCCATGACATCACTGCATATGGCGAACGTGACTGACAGGTCACAACATGAAAATCATGATATGCATGTCATGGGCGACATAATTTACATGCGACGCGTTTCGTTAACGGGATGTATACGAAAATTGTCACGCCACAAGATGACTGCATCATAAACCTAAATGACAGGTCATAACATGAAAATCATGTCATGCATGTCATTAGCGGCGTGATCTACATGCCACTCGTTTCCTTAAAGGGATGTATACCAAAATTGCTATAGCACAACACGACTGCATGACGAACGTAAATGACAAGTCATAACGTTAGAATCATGACATGCGTGTTTGAGCGGCATGGTTTACATGCCACAGTCTTGGTGCTCTTGTGGCCGTTTCGTTAACTTCATACGTACCAAACTCGGTATAGCGAGACAGCAATGCAAATCCATTTTACGTTCCTTATGCGTGCTTCGCATTTCCTTGATTCCCACTGCACGTGGGATCTGCCAATTTTTTTTTCAAATTACGCGGTCGCATAAGGCCCGGCTATGTCGCTTGACGTTTTTCTTAGCTCCTGGAGATGGATACGCACATTTTATTTATTAGTTACATACATCAAGTTGCCTACCTATGTGTCGTCGAGACGTGACCATCCACTGAAAATGCGCCAGTATCCTTTCAGATATGATGCTTTCCGGTATTCTTTTTTGCACGAACCATAAGAAAATGGAATTCTCTACTGCATGACATCGTGACAATTTTGTCCAATGATGTCTTTTACCAAGTTTTGTGTGTGCGACCATTTCGTTCAGTTGTTTTGACTGTAACCGTCTGCTAAAATTATGCAATTACGTAATGATGCATTTATCTTATAAAAATAAATAAATCAATAAATAAAGAGTTCGACAATCCCTAAGCATATTCTTATGAGATGAGAACGCGAAAGCGTTTCTTTTGGCTAGATTGTCGTTGCGGAGGACTGCTGCAAAGTGGTGTTGCCGAGTTCTGTTATAAAGAATGAGGCAATGTGGGAGGCCGCATTTTGTTTATTTACATGATTTGTGACCATCAAAGTTATGTCTATACTCCGCATGCCCCATTCTATTTCGTCGCCCAGGCAGTATATGCAGACATGCCCGGGCAGGTCTCGGGCATATCGAAGTAGTACGACCGCCTCGGCGTTGTGGGTGGCGTCTTTAGACAGTCACCGGTGTCGTCACCCTCTTATCCTTCCGGTGACGGCGTACTTGGGGCGGGGTACATAGACACTACCATGGAGTTGTGATCCAAGTAGGTGGAGACATACATCACATCTCGCACAATGCATATATGGGTCGTTGGTGAATGCGAGATCGATGCACGTACATCACGACGTCGTGATGACATCAGTGTGCGTCTTCAATTCGAGATTGAACTCGGCACGCATGGCGGCGAGGAACGATGCGGTAGCTGGGGCGCTCGCGCCCGAGTGTTGCTATGGCGACGCCACACAGCTGGTTGCGCGCCGGTTACACGCGGCGACGCGGCCGCAAGCCGCTGCAGGTAGCTGCAGCGGAGCGTAGCGCGCGCCGACTGCTGCTGCGGCGACTGTTGCCGCCGGTGTCACTTCCGGTGGGAGAGGTCACGTGCTTTCCGGGCACAGCTTTTGCGGACGCTTTTTGCGGACGTGAGCTGGGCGCGCGCTATCGCCAACCTAGCCAAGAAACGCTTTCGCGTTAATAAATCCTTGCAGGTGATCTTCTCGTGATCACGATATCTCTCGATGCTATGTGTGCCTCAAGCGCCTTAGTCGGTGTCACACGTGGCGTATTATGTAGAAAGAATAGCGGGCGCTTTTCACACGTGTTCGAAACCAAGTTGCGAATGCCCTCGTGCGCAAACTGTAGTAATACTTAGTTCACATGTTCGCAGGAGTTTTTATGAGTGATTGGCACTTTTTCTTGCTTTGTTCAAGGTGAGTCAAAGTCAGTTTATTTTACTTTGTCTTCGTCAGGACCGCAACTGCCCTGACGGCAGGTCGCCGTCGTAGGAAGACTAGTCCACTTGTCGAAACGTTGGCTTCAGCGACATTTCATGTTCTCCATCGTTTTAACGATCTTGCTCATTGTTTCTCTCTGCAGGTTATACCTTGCAAAGAAAAAGCATGATCTTCTTTTGACTCATCACAACAGAAATGTCGTTATAACCTGAATATGTGTTCCAGTACGCATTACATATTTTTGTACATTAAGACGATCCGTACTACAAGCCACGAAAGCATCTTAGAGTTTTGTATTGTTCTCATTTAAGTTTCACACGCTTCCGAAATGCCCGCTGCGGACACTCTTGGCTTCCGGTCCCTCATCTGGCGCACGTAAAACTAAGAAAGAAACAGAGAGCGGCTGTTTTATTCGAAGCACCAAATACCTACGTGAAAAAAAAAAGGACGCAGCAAAGCGGCTCAGAAGTTTACTTGCAAAGGGCTGTCCTTCCTTAGTTCTTTCCTCAAGAACTCTCTGCTTTCTGCACGTATCGCTGTTCCCCTTGTGTGTGAGGCTTAGGATCGGGAGCTCTGTAGAGGCACGTTTGGTTCGTATCAGCAATGTTTGTGAAGGCATTACGTCATGCAAAGAAACGCTAGCGCCTGCTCAAACAATAGCGAGTGAAAGTGCTTCGAGATGTTCGAGCCCAGCCAGCATTTGCCTTATTTTTTTCGTTTCTCTAAAAGCATAACTACCGTGCAGCGCAGAACAAAAGACAGGGACCGAACGCAAAAGACGAAGGCAAGCGCTAGTTCTCACATATATTACTTTTAGAGTGTCACTCTCAGCTATTACGGGGATGAGAAAAGCCCGCGCAAGTCCATTTGCAATGCATATCATAACGATGAACAGTGCAGAATGAAATACGACTAAAACTGAAAGATTAAGAGAAAGTTTCAAAAGGCCGGTTCCGTCCAGTGGTTCACAAAATGTGATTGATGTAATTTATTTCTTTTCCAGTTAAGTCAATCGATGGTGCGCTGACCTACTTGCCTCGCTATTTAGCAATATTCTGTCTCTTTTGTTGTCCGCTATAAGGTAGTTATGAAGCACCAACACGTCAAATCGAACGTGAATCGACAGAAATCTCAGGCTCATGAACAGTTATGAATAATGCACTGCTAAATTGGGGCCGTCACAAACCATGCATAGCAACTGCACTCTGCGGCCGCATGTTATTTATTCTCTGTTGCACGGCGCCAACACGCGGCAGGTATTTCGGCCATATGGGGTTGCACCAACACAGTGCAGTTGGTGAATGTGACGCAGTTAATTTGTTTGAACAAGCTTGCATTCCTCCAAGGCAACCGGTGTCTTCGTTGCCGTGTTCCAGTTCTCTCGTTGATTCTGCGGACATGAAGTCCCTACAAAAGTAAACCAAAGACATCCGTATAAGGGAAGAATTTTGTGTTTTTATGCACCTAAACACTGACCTGATTTTCTGGGGGCTCTCGAATGACTGATCACTGGAACATTTTTTTTTTTTTGCGAGCGTAAACATATACGCTTCATGTCGCATTTCTGCATCTTTACCTTATCAGTGCGCGATTGTTGTAGTACCTGCACCCTGTAATACTTGTGCGGACCTTATATCTTGTTGCTCGGGCTTTCACCCCTCTTGCTGTCCACCAGTGCTGAGGTGGCTTTATGCCACTGATTTTCAATAAGGCCTCTTCGAGGTTCTCTTTTCTTCTTGTTGTTTTGAAATAAAGAAAAAATAACGTAATTCTAAGCTCTGCTAGAATACAGCCGCATGCGCCACTTCTCCTGCTGGAGAATTTGTAGGCTCCATATAGAATAATGCTATATTTATCCTTCATGGTATATAGCATCACACGTTGCCTTATGACGGCAAGCGTTCGATCTGCAAAATTGGTTCCTATCTAAGACTGGTCTTTTCATTGTCTTCGTTTTGTACCTTACGTTAGTGCTGAATATGCAGCTGTTAGCGTGCGTAAAATTTATCTATAAACTTCACCTGGCAGCAATATAGAAATCTATATTCTGTATCGCGTTCCATTACGTTACATAATAATATGAGTACCACGCATGGCTAAAGAGCTCCTAAATGTGATAACAAATATACCGCGCGCAGATAAGGCCGAACTTGAAAGGGAACCGCAGAAACACAAACTGTCATATACACTGGACTTGCTGGCCTACTCGAAGCGTTAAAGGTCCCCTAAAGCATCACCCGACATTTTTGTTAAACATTTCAAGTTAACACGAGGATCTAGTTGAGAATGCTGTCACGATGAACGGTGCCAAATGCGGCAGCCTACGCGCCGCATTTGGCATCGGCACACCAACAAAACATCACTGCACTGGCATAACATCAACACGTCCACTAAATTTTGACCTTTGGATAATTTAGGGCCCCTTTAAATATGGCCAGAAACATTCATGGGTAACGAATGGCACCAGAAGCATCACACGGTGTGTACATACGAATATCTCTGGCAAACAATAAATGTTTGCTGCTGGAAATATCAATGAGATATTGTTTAGCCTTCTCAATTAATATTGCCACATCCAGTCTCCACGCACAAAAGAAGAAGATCAAGGGAACTTAGAAGAAGAAGACGAGATCCCTGCGTGATCACTCAGTGCTCTTTTCGATTAAAGTGACCAGCTCTGTGTTCGTGATTCCTGCTGCTGATTGGTGCTGTTCCTGCATCGCGACACTGGTGGAGGTGTCTGTAGGCGCTGTCGGAGATGATCAAATGCTGCTTGTTCTTCTTCGCCCCATACAAATGCGACGTCGTCCTATGTCAGGCGTGTTAACGGCGCAGCGAGGTGCGAGAAGTTGGCTATAAATCGTCGGTAGTATGCGCAGAGGCCTAGAAAACGCCTAACTGCTTTCTTATCCGTTGGTACTGGAAATTTTGCAACGGCCGCAATCTTGTCGGGGTCAGGCAGAACACCTTTGTGGCTCACAACATGGCCTAGGAATTGAAGTTCTTCAAAACCGAAATGACATTTCTCCGCTTTCAGTGTTAGTCCGGCGGACCGAATTGCTTGAAACACCGACAGAAGCCTTCTTAGGTACTCCTCAAACGTTTCTGAAAAGACGATGACGTCGTCTAGATACACTAAACACGTCTGCCACTTTAGGCCACACAGAACTGTGTCCATCAGCCTTTGAAACGTTGCCGGAGCAGAGCACAACCCAAAGGGTAAGACCTTGAATTCATAAAGTCCGTCAGGCGTCACGAAAGCGGTCTTCTCTCTGTCTCGTTCGTCGACCTCAATTTGCCAATAACCGCTTTTTAAATCCATCGATGAGAAGTAACGTGCATGCCTCAGCCGGTCCAGGGAGTCATCGATACGGGGTAATGGGTACACGTCTTTCTTTGTGACCCGGTTCAGTTTGCGGTAGTCCATACAGAAGCGTAGGCTACCGTCCTTCTTTTGAACTAGTACAACCGGCGATGCCCAAGGACTTTTTGACGGCTGGATGACGTCATCGTCAAGCATCTGCTTCACTTGTTGTTGGACAGCCTCGCGTTCTTTAGGTGAGACACGATAAGGGTTCTGCCTAATGGGTCGTGCCGTCTCCTCCGTTATAATACGGTGCTTTGTGAGTGGCGTTTGATTGACCCGTGAAACCGAGGAGAAACAGTCTTGAAACTGGTTCAAAAGGTCAAGAAGACGCTGCCTCTCCGACGGCGGTAAACTTGCGTTCACATCAAGAACAGGTGGTGCTATAGAAGTGTCCTGCTCGCCCTGCTGTACTGCAAAGCATTCGCGGTACTCTGCAATTCCGTCGAGGTAAGCAACTGTAGTGCCTTCGGTAATGTGGCGCCGTTCCTTGCAAAAGTTCGTCAGAAGAATATCGGCTTGCCCATGCACCACACTGATGAGACTTCTGGCTACAGCAACACCTCGAGTGAGCAGAAGTGCAGGGACTTGCTCAGCGACGCCGTCTCCATTATGCTGCGTGGTGCACCTGACGGGGACGAGGCGACAAGATAACGGCGGCACGGTCACGTCCTCAAGGAGGCACAAGGGCTTTCGCTGTAGTTGTGCAGTTTCATCCTTCGAAAATGTCAGCAGACCTTCTGGTATATTGATGATTGCACCGTATTCGCGCAGGAAATCCATACCCAAGATGGCCTGTTTGCAACACTCGGGAAGAATAACAAAAGTTGCGACGTATGACGATTCCTCTATGCCGATCCTTGCTGTGCACTTTCCAATGGGTGTCAGTAGCCGGCCACCAGCTCCCCTAATCTGCGGCCCCGTCCACTCTGTTCTAACTTTCCTTAGTTTATGTGCCAAACTCTCACTCATAATTGAGAAGTCCGCACCAGTGTCTACCAGAGCCGTCACTTCGTAACCGTCGACTGTAACTCGTATTTCGGCGCTTACAATTTCGGCGCTCGTCAAATCGTCGGACTTTGTCGGCTCTTCCTTCATTCGCAATGGGGGATTTTCAGATTTTCGACGAGTGGCAACCTCCCCCCCAAAGGTCGCTGCTTTTAGTTTCCCCGGCGGGGGCTGGGAGATCGCCCTCTGGTAACGTCAGCGGCACTTCGTCGAGTTAGCGGAGAAGAAGAACGTCCAGGAGAGGGGGAGCGCGGCCTCAAAACAGGGGAATCGTCGCGCCAGCTTGTCGCATTCGCGTCGACGTTGGGTCGGCTGTTCGAGCGACGAGGAGCAGCGGTTGGAAATCCTTGCCCTGCGACTCGATAAGGGCAATGGCGACAAACGTGGCCTGCTTCTCCACAATGCAAGCACAGGGGCCTGTAGTCAGGAGTGCGCCAAATGTCAGTTTTTCGGAGCGGTGGTCGCGTTGGAGCTCCCCTGTAGTACCAAGGTACTGTCGGCGGTTGCTGCTGGTAATACTGCGGTGTCGGCGCAATAGGCGGCGGTTGCTGCTGGTAGTACTGCAGTGTCGGCGCAATAGGCGGCGGTCGACAGACAATTTCTGCGTAGCTGGGATTACGCGTTTCGATGGGTTGTTCGGGAGGTGAAAGCGCTTGCCTTACCTCCTGGCGCACAACTTCGGAGACGGACGCTACCGTGCGTTCACTCGGCCTAGCGAGGAGCTTCTTCACCTCTTCACGGACTATGTCTCGTATGAGCTGGCGCAAACCCTCGTCAGTTGCTGGAACCGCCGGCACGGCTGCGGCGCTGGTTGATACACTGCTGTTGACACGGTCATACTGACGGTACCGTAGCTGTAGTGCACGTTCGATGGCCGTCGACTCCTTCAAAAATTCGTCAACATTTGTTGGCGGGTTTCGCACAAGACCGGCAAACAGCTGCTCCTTCACACCGCGCATGAGGTGACTGAGCTTCTTCCCCTCGGACATATCCGGGTCTGCTCGACGAAATAGACGGGTCATGTCCTCAACAAACATGGCCGCTGTTTCGTTGGGCTTCTGAACGCGAGATTCGAGTAGTCGTTGAGCTTGCTCTCGCCTTTCGCTGCTTCCGAACGTGTCTAGAAACTTCCTGGTGAATTCTTCCCAAGATGACCAATTTCCCTCACGGTTTGTGAACCACGTTCGGGCGCCGTCCAGAAGAGAGAAGTACGCGTGAGCCAACTTTTGACCGGCGTTGGCGCTCCAGCCATTCACACTGGCCACGCGCTCGAACTCCTCGAGCCAGTCCTCGGCGTCTTCATAGGCGTTGCCGTGAAAGGGCGGAGGCGATCGAGGATTCGAAACAGTCACCTGTGTCGGGCCTGGGTTTGCCATGGCTTGGGTATGGATTTCCTGTGGTCGGCTAGCACGGTGGTCGGCTAGCACGGTGGAGTTTACGGCTTCAAGAATTTGACATGACGATGGTCTATAAATCCGGACGTCAACACTCCGACGCTGACTGCCTCTCAAGGTCACCGATAGAGCACCAAGACACAGATGATGACGACATGGCTTTCGTAGGGGTTGTCGACACGGTTACCATTTCGCGTCAGCAACGTGAAGACACCGACCTGCTTCCACTCATTAATTTTCTGGAAGGACGGACCACTAGCGTGCCTCGGCCATTCGCAAGAAACCTACCATCCTTCTGCTTGCGCGACGACGTGCTCTACAAAAAGCACTTTTCATCTAACGGAAGCACCTATGTGCTCGTCGTCCCGACGTCTATGCGTGACGAAGTACTGGGAGCCTGCCACGATGAGCCGACGTCTGGTCACCTCGGATACACACGCACAGTGGCCAGAATCAAGCAGAAATACTATTGGCCGAGGCTTACGGCGATTGTGAAACATTACGTGCGCACGTGCCTCGAATGTCAACGACGGAAGTCGCCACCCTTAAAACCAGCTGGGTTATTGCAACCAGTTCAAGTGCCCCCGGTGCCTTTTGCCCAAATAGGGATGGACCTTCTGGGACCGTTTCCAAATTCGTCTTCAGGCAACAAGTGGGTCATAGTAGCTACAGACTATCTAACACGCTACGCAGAGACGAAAGCTTTACCAAGCGGCACGGCAGTAGAAGCAGCACGATTTTTCATTGAAAACGTCGTTCTGAGGCACGGAGCTACTACAGTAATAATAACAGACCGAGGTACTGCCTTCACGTCTACACTGCTCAAGACCGTACTTGATCTCAGCGGCACAGCTCACAGAAAGACGACGGCCTACCACCCGCAGACTAACGGTCTCACGGAACGCCTGAACAAGACTATGGCGGATATGCTCAGTATGTACGTTGACGTCGACCACAAAAATTGGGACGACATTCTACCGTACGTTACATTCGCCTATAACACCGCACAGCAAGAAACGACGCGAAGGACGCCATTCAGCCTTCTTTATGGCCGAGAGGTGACGACTATGCTTGACGCAATGTTACTGCATGACTGCGACGACATGGATACGGACGCCGATGTTTTGACTCAGCGTGCAGAGGAAGCGCGCCAGCTCGCGCGCGTCCGTATCACCAGGCAACAAAATTCTGACGCAAAACGTTATAACCTGCGGCACCGATTTGTGACCTATCAACCCGGCGAGAAAGTGTGGGTTTGGACTCCTGTTCGTCGACGCGGACTTTCGGAAAAACTAATGAAGCGGTACTTCGGTCCGTATCAGGTTGTGCGACGCCTCAGCGATGTGAACTATGAAGTCATACCTCATAGCTCCTCAAGAACGCGTCCTCCTAAACCGGATGTTGTGCACATTGTGCGTATGAAGCCCTACTGCTCTGAATAATGTGTGCCATACTACATTTCTGCTGCGGCGTATTGCAGTCGAGCATCGGGACGATGCTGTCTCCATGGAGGGAGGCAAATGCCACATCCAGTCTCCACGCACAAAAGAAGAAGAAGATCACGGGAACTGAGAAGAAGAAGACGAGATCCCTGCGTGATCACTCAGTGTTCTTTTCGATTACAGTGACCAGCTCTGTGTTCGTGATTCCTGCTGCTGATTTGTGCTGTTCCTGCATCGCGACAATATTAAACCCTAAAACTTCACATTTGCCCATTGGTGGTAAAATTGGGACTAATTCTTCACTTCAAATTTTCTAATGGGCTGCTGTGTAGCTTTGGGGCTAGTGCGTTTACGCATTCAGGCAATGTATATCTAAGAATGTCGCGTTTTGGAATTCATCGATTACCAAAGCGCTGCGGCAAGACGAACCGTGAGCGCCAAACGTAGCAGGTGGCGGTGTTGCGTGCACGTTACTGTGGCACTATCGAGCAGCAGGAGAGGCTATCAATTTCTACCTCATCACTATCGCTTGCTGAGGCGCCCGCACGTAGACTATCCTCTTTTTCTCTGTCGATGCAGAATCCGTGATCGGCCGTTTCATGGGCTCGCTTGTTATGCTGTCATGCAATATGCAAGTGATGTCAACAGTTGGCGTAGCGCACACTGAATGTAAAATCCGAGCTTTCGATTGAAACCACTCATGGCTGTCTGATTATATAGGTTTATTCAGATACCGGTGTGTACGTCACTGCATATAACTGCGCGATGTACAGTTGGAGCGATCATCAGCACTACCGCACCAGTTTTCAAGTCCGTACTTAAGCGCAGGCTCCTTATGAGAGCGATCAAATTTAAGCAGGTCACCCGTTTAGAGAACTCTTGCGACGCCAAAAATGCTACCTAACTCTGATCGCGCATGTTTGTTCGGTACCGTGCGCCGATCGACGGCAGAGTCACCTCCATGCTTCTTTGATGGCTGTTCCTTTATGTTAGTACGTCATGCCTCGTTACAGCGCTCGGACACTGCTGCGATAATGTAGTGCGAAAACCGACGTGCATTGGCACACGGCAGCAGCGCGCAACAGCAACGACGGCGAACGACCGTCACGAAAGCTTCTAAACACAAGAGGGCGGGATGTCAGTGTTGCCACACCAAGAAGCAATTTAGAATCTTCCCTGTTGAGTAGTTCAATAGCAAGTTTCCTATTTAGCATGTTCCCTATTATTAAGTTGACTTGGAGAGCACAACATACTCCCCCGTCCCTTTACGCGCTTGTGATTAGTACGGCCGACAAATAATGAGTACTGCTCTGAAAGTATTAGCAGTATGTTGTGTAGCTCAAGTGAGTACAGACAATAACCAATGTCGCCCCGCCACTCTAGTGTAGTGCCGATGGCACTTGGCTGCGGATCAGCAGGTCGCGGGATCGAATCCCGGCAGCGGAGGCAGCGTTTCCATTGAGGCGAAATGTTTGAGGCCCGTGCAGTGTGCGATGTCGGTGCACGTTAAAGTACCCCATGTGGTCAAAATTTCCGGGGCACTTCTCTACTGCGTCTCTCATAATCACATCGGGGTTTTCAGACGTAAAACGCCATAAACCAATCATTATAACCAATGTCAGCAACTGGCCTTTGAAGAACAAGCCATACATTGTGAGTCATTCAAAACTTCGCAGGAGCGAATGCCTGCCCGAGAAATGTAAACGGGGTGGAGTTTCTATGGCATGCTTAGCAAGATATCATGGTATGAATGCCGGCCACAGCAGCTGTGTCTGCGCTGAATAAATTCTAAAAAAAAAGGACCCGTCTGTTGGGCGTTTGTACCACGTGGCGTACCACAAGCTGATGAATATTATTCCAGTGTTCACAAAGTGGCGTCACTCATTTTGGTTACGTGCTTTACGCGCTTCATGACTTAAAACTCACTGCATTTTTTGTGCAGTGATCGACCAACACGCTTGACACTCTCTGCGTTGAAGTGGTGCTTCTTAAAGTCTTCCTCGCTGCCCTTCATTTGTTCCTCCTTTATACTCTATGAGCATTTTTATTCGGGATCAAACACATCAAGTTCGGCAACTTGCACCTATTGCATTGGTCTGGAAGCTTCTCTGAGGTAACGTCTAATGTTCGAACCGAAAGTCAGCTTGGAAGTAATCACTTTTTCACTCCTCTCTTAGCCTCCCACATAAGAGAAGCCCTCATGAACGGCATTATTCGATGAAGGCTAATGACTTTTGAGTTTAATAATGCACAATGAGTTCACGTACCGAGTCATAAATAAGTGCCACTGCATTTATTCAAGAATTATTGTGACAGTTCTCACGCGACTGCGCCCAGCGTCTCGCCATGCATAGTTCTTTAAGAGCATGGATCCCTTTGAAATAACTGAGCTAAATGCTTAAAAAAGGTTTACATTTTTTCTCTGCATTCACATTAAGCCACTTTTCTCGTGGAGCTCGCATTCACTGAGCGTATCTAGTGCCATTAGCAACGGGCGCTTGCCCGCGAACAACGAACGGCTGATTACCAGGTTCCCACTGCAAATTAAAAATCTTAGTATTTCTTGAGTTGCGTTGAATAGAAAGTGATCGTCAGCTGGAAAGCTCTTTCTCCGAGCCCAAATTAACGGACTTCAGGTATATTTTTTTTTCATTAATGAAAGGATTTTGCCTTTCTTTTACACCATTACGTGTTATGAAACGCTGGAAGAAGCAAAGGCCGCTTCAACAGCTTTTCTTTTTGGTCGACGTTCACTGCGAAAGTTGGTCATAATACAGGAAAGGGAGATGATATGATGCTTCCCACCAGAAACAACTGCATCTTCCCTGCTGCTAACGTGACGAATAAACCCTGCCTTTTCACGCATTCTTCATTCTATCAAAAAAACGAACAAAAACAAGACGCACTATACTTGCAGAGTACAAAGAAGTTCAGGAAATCACCAGTGATGTTAATCACTCACGGATGCGGCCAATGTGCAAGCAAATGGCCGCGCCCTAGCGCAGGCTAACAGGAAACAGTAGATAGCGTGCTGGGTGCGGGCCCCAGTTAGAGCACTCGCCACTGGAATATTATTAAATCCACCAACATTACAACCTAATATTCTGTATTCTGCAGCCGTTATACAGGACTCTCGATCGCAATCGGAAATGCACGCGAATGCGCTAATGAAATGTGACGTACATAGAAACACAATACGACGGTACGAGTCCGGACATACAATTAAGTGAATGTTTGCTCCAGCATAGAAATTAGAAGAGGTGATGTCTCGCAGCACTTACACACATTCCCTAAGAGCATCGAAGGAACGATAATTCTTAACCTAAACTTAATCACCATGCTGTTACAACTATAGAAATTCTTATTTGGTGCTGATGATTAAGGACGTTCCGCTTATGCACGCGTTTGCCTGCCCAAAAACGCGAGGCGCTTTACAAAATTCCTTTGTGAGCGTCTTCCTTTTCTTCTTCATCGCTTAGTGAGACTGCCCTTAAGCATACATCGTGGTGCGCATGTGTTATGTATATGTTGAAAAGACTGTGTTATGTATCAGCTGCAGCCATGTGTTGGGGCGTATCCTTTAGGAATCGAAATGTCAAATGTGGTCGAGGCATAGTAGCGGAGGCTAGCTCGCAGTGGTGCACGAGGCAGTTCTTAATGCGTTCCCGTACATGTCCATATCGTGTGGCATGCCCTTACCGCCATTACTCGAGTGCAGCCTATGCTTCGGGAACAATGCACGATTTTCTTGCGTCCAACCTAGTCAGTTCCTCAGCGTGGGATATCTACGGATGTGTTTTACGCCTTGCACGTGGGCACGGATAGGTTGCAGATTGCTTCATCAGCATACGCCGATTACTTCTACCGATGTGCAATTCAGGCGTGCCATGGAAGCACCATCATAATGTGGTGTTGTGCCATGAAGGACACACATTGGGCAATTTAGTTTTGTACACTTTTGCATTCGCTGTTGGGACAGCGTATGCGGATGTTTCCCCGGACTGCATAATGTTGCGCAAGCGTTTCCCCTGCTATCAACACTTAGATTTTAGTCCCGCTTCCTTGCATCATCTCCTGTTTCTGCTGATCGCTTGCTTGGGCTGCACGTTTTTCACCTTGGATGAAGTACTAAGGTGTCCAGGTTTAGACCTTGCTGCTCGAAAAGAGCTTCTGCTGTATTCTTTACTAAACGTGCTGCATAATGCACACGCCAAGCTGCTGTCGTGTTACGCTGCTTTGCTTCTGAACTGAAAGGCGCGGGTTCGATCCTGGCCACGGTAGTCGAATTTCGATGGAGGTGACAAGCTAGAGGTCTGTAAATGTTAACGAGAGGCTAGAAAGCCTATGTGGTCCAAAATTTCGCGAAGCCTCGACAACGGTGAGCCTTGTGACATATACTTCGTCTGGTAAACCCCTGAAATTATTCGATAATACTTATTGCCATATTAGCCTACAACAGGAAAGGGGCCTCTGGGATAATCAGCGTAGAAAGATAATTGCCAATAAACAGTGCCCGGGACGTGAACATCAACCGGAGGAGAGAACACACCAGCCAACCATCCGTTATTTTGTTATCTATGTCTTTTGTGTTCTCATCCGGCGTTGCTTCATAAGAAATACACCCCATTATGTACCCACTCCAAACAACCAGACGTCCTTACTACTCCAGGGACACAATTGCTGATCCCGGTGAGGGTATGTGCGATTCCGGCCAACCTTCCATCGCTTTCCCCCTCACTGTTCACCCTGGCTGTACTGGCCTGCACACTCCTTTGCGGTATTTTCAGGCTTCTAAAGCAGTTCGGAAAGCGCGCACTGTTTCAGAAATCCTCGAATGAAGAAACCACTCACTTGGGAACTCAGAAGAGTTGTCAACCTTAGCGAACCCCTGCACCCAAGCGTCAGTCGTCGGGTATTCCGTTCCGATGCTTTCCTTGTGTCGTCCTACCATGAATGTTTTTTTATTCACAATGCCCCTAAGGGCCCCCCTTACGAGGGTATTACATAAGAGGTCGGGTACTCCAGAAAAAGAAGCGAAAAAGAAATCACTACAAGGGCACGAAATACCACTCTCGAACATGGAATTAATACATCAGTATAGCAGGAACATAATGTATAACACAAATATTAAGTTTTAACATTCATTGTGATTAGAAAATATATGCATAGTAGTAGGGGGTGGAAACAGCACTACAATAACTCTGATTCATAATGTGTTGATGAGTACCTGACAAAACAGGTAGTAGCATCAGTCTACGCAAAACTTCTCACGTAACAAAGCTTGAAAAGATGAGTGAGTCTCAGTCGCTATGTAAGACTAGGCAATTCCATTCAATGATTGTGCGTCGTAAAAATGATTTAGCGTAAAAATATGAGCGGTAAGTTATGCCTGCTAGTTTGTTATCGTGATTGCGACGCGGGAAGACTGCGGTGGGTGAAGAACAGAAATCATTACGAAGCGTGCGGTGATAGTACAGCTTATAAAATAATGTTAGGCGAGTGAAGTGACGTCGACGTGATAGTGGTTCCAGCTCGTGTTCAACCTAAAGATTTGTAATAAAGCAGAGGTCAGAAATTGGAATGGTCTTTCGTATTTTACCTCATCCTTCGACGGGAAATTGCTGCACAAAGTTGTCTTGTCAATGAAAGCGGCGAGTGAACTTTTTAACGGGGTCATTGCGATCATGTGGGCGGACACGTCAACAGCAGAAAACCAAGCCCACTTAGGCAGACAAGACAGCTAGGCTGATAGTGCACTAGAATGGCAAGCTTAGGCTTACAGAAACGAATGTTTTGTGCCCCGAGTTAGAAATGTAAAGCATGAGATAATTATGAATGCGCTTTTTCCGTGCCTTTGAACCTCGCGGCCTTCGCCATGTACGGAGTATGAAACTGTAAATGTCTTCTGCATAGCCCTAACAAGCGTGGGCTCCTGTACTTCTGTCGAGCCTCGCAGCCTGTCCGCGTGCTCTCCCCACATACAGGAAAATCCCATACAGGAAAATCACATACAGGACACAGATACCAACAGTACCACCAGGTGGCAACACCAGCTTCTAGAAATGAGAGACCGGCGCATTAGAGAACGTCTTCTAAAGGTTGAAGCAAGTTTGAATTATTACTAGAAATTGTAATTTATATGTCTTCATCTTTCGGATGATTTGGCGCGAGTTGTTCAGTCATCAGCCATCAGATAGTTACGTACTGACATGTCTGTGGGCCCGCGCACTGAAGTTGGGGTGGGGGGATATATCCGAACGGCATGACGGAGCCAACAACGTTTTGCTGTAAATGTTGGGCGCAACCAATAAAGCAACGCCCCGCGTCTAGCGTGCACCTCTCTTCATGTGTGGAAGATTGCCGCATGAGAAACCATATCTGCAATAAGTGGTGCAGTGCTCCTTTGAGAGCTATGGGTTTGAAACATTCAATGCACTGGTACACGTTGGAGAACAGTTGTCATTAAGAAACCGGGACTGAGAATCTTCAGGCGCGCCTTCATTAGTGCAGTTCTCCGGAGTACAAAGTGTCTCAATGTGTTTGTCAACCTTAATAAGACGGGACGGGCAGGCGCAAGACTGTTGCAACTTTTAGAACCGGCTAAATGGACGCCCTCAGAAATCCTATTACGTGCTCTCGGAGAGTGCAGACATATTGACTCCTCGTTTGCGCAAGCGCGGCTGTAAAGCTGCATTTCAGAAACGTGTACAGCGCCCGTCACGAGAGTAGTCTAGGTATTACAAAATGACATTGCTTCGCTGTCTTCCCTGACGCCCAATATCGCATTTGACAAGCCAAGTTGTGGC
Organism: Hyalomma asiaticum; assembly: GCA_013339685.2. NCBI lineage: Eukaryota > Metazoa > Arthropoda > Arachnida > Ixodida > Ixodidae > Hyalomma > Hyalomma asiaticum. The sequence goes on from CM023482.1 coordinate 60,207,310, forward strand.
GCTGTGTCATAAAGTGTGCTGCTCTTACGTCGACCTCCTAGATGTCGCAATAAAATTTCAACCGTCCTGTAATTTCGGACGCTGCAGCTCTTCCTTCAATTTCAGCGTAACACTAATAGAATATTTGGCTGGGTTAGTCGGTTGAAGTTATCACGGACCAACAATTGAAGAAGGGGCAGGGTCATGGGTAGCTCCACCTTTCGACAGACTTCATACGCGCACGAAATCACAACAACTTATGGAAAACTTTTTTTTCTGCTTGCAAACGTAAAACTGATGTATCGCTAATACTAGGAGATCCATATGCCTTAATACAAAGGGCCTCTAACAACTCATGTTCCTTTGCATCCTTCCTCTTACCCAAACTCTACACCTTATGCAGTCGTGGCTCACAGTTATCTAAACTGCAGTAGGCCAGCAGATGTGCTTTATCGTCTCCGTCTAAAGACCGCTCATGCTCCGTTCTAGGCTTGTTAACGCAATGTCCCGGTTGACCGACATGCCTCAAGCCACAAAAGAGTGGAATCTCGTACACCGACGTTATAAATGACGCGGATGTTTGTGTCCTTTTTTATTTTGTTATCCACGGTACGTGTGCCTTTGTTTCACATGACGTAGAGCAATATAATATGCCCATTAAAAAACTCCGAAGCACATAACTTTAGGGTTCCTTCGAAATAGCCAAACGATATGTGAATCCCAGAAAATACGTCACGAATGTTGCCCTGCGATACCTGACTTGGCTGTAAAAAATTATTTTAAACCAATTCACGCACTTTTCGCCTGAACACGTTTCCGTCGAGACACTTGAAATGGCAACGAGGTAGCACAACCAACGCTACCTGTATAAATGTCAATTTGGCGAAAGCGAATTATGAGTGCGCCCTTGGTGTGATGATTTTGCGCCCCCCAAAAATATTTAACGAACCTCTATGCGGATTATGCCCTACCTGAATGTTCCGCTGTTTAACCAAATTCATAGTCTCCAGAAGGGTAATCATTGCAAGAAGCGAAGTCTTGGGAATTCTTGGACACCGTCAACGGTCATGAATAAAAAAAACGCATGTCGAAAAAAGAGCGTTTCTTTGACGTTTCGGCTGAGGAACCGACCTGCCTGATTTTGAGGAAGGCCGGTGAGTATACATATATAAATATGCATACACGTTGAAGTATGAATTTATATATGGAAATTCAAGAATAATTTAATGCGTCATATGCGGTGCAGCTTTTCAAATATATATCTACAAACATATTTACCCATTAAATGTAACATAAGGCCTGACATGCCATCACTTTTTTTAGATATATTGGCGACGCGAATTTATGCGTTTGAACGTTATAACGTTAGAACCTTGTCTCGCTGAAATTCTGGGAAACACGTTCGCATGGGCGTCCTCGGCGGATTTAATAATTTTAAACAACCAGCATAGCAGCCTGAAGCAACCGACCATGCTTGCCTTCCGCCTTGGTGCATGTAATTTACTGAACAAGATCGAATTTCTCACAGTGAATCCTACCAGAAAAATATTAAACAAAGGGTCCAACTAAATTCATCATATATGATAGCTCGCTCTGTCTTGAGAAAGTTTAATTCTGCTACGGGGAAACTAAAAAGGAAATTGCCGCCATTGCGCCCTGCGCACGTGAATATCCACCTAAGCTGTGTGAAACACCACACATTTTTAATATGCAATTTGCACATCACACGAAGGCTTAGAATTACGTCAAACAGCCCTTTCGAAAACAGCTTGAACCTAATCGTCAACACACACGCGTGGAAGGGTGTTCCCCATTGTTCTGAGGTGCCTTATAACCCATCATGCGGTTTTGATGCTTAATTTGTAATATCCTTTGTGGCTTAAGGCTCTTTCTTTAGGGTTAGAGAAGTGGCACAAAATTTCATAAGATCTTCTTAGAGAGAGAGAGAGAGAATATTTTATTGAAGTATTTACAATGATCACGTATAACACAACACGTACATGCAGTCACACTTACACTCATGTATGCATATATGCACTATACGCAATTTACAGCGTTTCGTTGAGGCGTGTTGCCCGTAGAAACATTATCAAGGCTTTAGTGCTGCGTAGTGCGTAGGTGCTGTCTTGCCACGGGCCTAGGAGATGTCGCAGCTCCAATGTCGAACCGTGTTGCAGACGAGGTATTCTTAGTCTATTCATCTAAGCTGCCAATACATTTATGTTCTTTCAACCCACATTAATAGTTTCCACAAATAACACATAATCTATTACCGAAAATCCCTCGTCTATGCAGAATCATTAATCGTGAATGCTGAGCACTACGCTGTGTATTGACTGCCAAGAAAAATATGCTGTTTGCCATCAAATGTTGATATGGTGTTTTGTATTTTCGCCTCAAAATATCCCGACGACCGAAAGGTATATAGCTTCGCTGTAACAATTCCCGCATTCTTCAGAGAAAACGCTAATTTTAAGGACTATTCTATGAGAAGTCGATGCGAATGAGGCCAAGTAGCTCTGGCGTGGTCAAGATTATTTGGCCGAGTGCGTCACATGAAGTCCTGTGGAAATGTAGCGGGAGAAAAAAAAAAGAAAGGTGATTCTGTTTACGTCCCTCAGAATATGAAATATGATGCCTATGAGGGAGTGTTTTGATATCGAAAGTCCCGTGTGTCTACGCCCCTGCCCAACGGCGAAATAGCGCTCCACTCTTAAACACGAAACTTAATCTTCCTAGAACATTTTTGTTTTGTCTTTCGCTTGCATTTATTTTAGAATTTTAATATGGTCGTTTCTGTACTAGCCTATATGGCCAAGGATTCTTATGAGAATATCGTTGTCTCATTGCTATTTTCATTACTACTTCCTTCATTTGATTGTCAACTCTCTTAGGCGATGACGGAAAAACTTTCCGCCTGTAGGTTATTCCATACGTTATTGCGGGAATAACTTTGCTAATGTCGCATACCTTCTCCATTCCTGCTTTTCGGAATAATCTCTTATTATGGTTACTGATTATGGTTTTCCAGCTACTAAAGGGTTAACGGCGAAGGATAGAAAAAGAAAACAGAAATTACGTATATTTTGAGAAGAGCCAGACGCACTTCACTTTGTACATTATCGAAAATGCTAAATCAGCTGTATCATTTGTTTCCTGCTCCGCAGCTTACCACATCTAAGATCGCTAGACAGTGTTAGGAGTTACTGCTTCGCGTGCCTTTCATGTATCATACTTCCGTTTCTGCCGCAGAAACGGGTACGTGTATATGAATTTCGGAGATGTAATAATTTTAACGGCGATAGTATCTCATGGACTACCCAAACGTGAGAAACGTTGATATCACGGAAACGGGTATATTATTAAATAAATTAGAAAATTTAAAGGTCCACGGACGCTGCTCTGTGGAACTCCAGATAATACGTCTGCACAACATGAGTAAGAATTGTTAACAGATGTAAACTGAATTCGCGATGAGAGAAAAACGGTGAAACATTCATTTATTTTAGGGTGCATGGGGAGTGTTTAATGTTTGCGCAATAACCTCGGGTGCGGAACGCGATCGAAAGCCTTTGAAAAATCTAAAGATATGGCGTCAGCTTGAAGACCAGCGCCTATCAGTTCATGAACGTCGTTAATATATCCGGCAAATTGGGTGTCGCACGAGTATCCCTCGCGAAAACCATGCTTCTACTTAAAGATTATGTTATGGTCCTCAAGGTAGGTGATGACTTCAGTATGTAAGATGTGCTCAAGTAATTTACAGATTGTGCTGGTCAAGGAAATTGGACAATAGTTAAGTGGAGAGCTGCGATCATGTGATTTGAAGATGGGTATTATTTTGGGCATGCGCCAGTTGATTGTGGTTCTGCAAATAGGCCTTTTAAGATCGAGCAAATATTATGTGATGCATTTCTCTTAAATTTCATTATTCCAACCTAGATGATCAGCGCTTGATAACGTCTTAAGATTTCTAAAAGAAATGAAACAGAGCGCTCACCGTCGACTACCTCGTGCATAGGTAATCCCGTTAATGCCCTATTGTAGGGAATGGGCCTATGTTCTCACGAGTGACAGCCATTGTAAACATATCATTAAGAAGTTAAGCGCATTGTTATTCGAGGGTGGGATCACCGCTATGGCCAGTAAGACTGATTTAAATGCGAGTTGCCAGGTTCATAATTCGCCAGAATCGACGAGGATTGTTTATTAGCGAGGATAATAAATCGCGAGAAAAAAATTGTGACGAGTGGATTTTAGCAGTGCTTAATATTTCTTTTCGCGCGTTATATATTTCGCATATGTACTCACTAGCCCGTTCTGTTTCGCCTGCATGTATAACTTTTTCTTTTTGCTGTTAAGACGCCAGTGTTGATCAGTCGACCAGGGAGAGCTATTTTGCACGCGTAATGGATAACATGGGTGTGAATATCTCGTTGGGATGAGTGAGAGTAGATTTGAAGAGGTTACAAATCTGTTCAATAGAGCGCGTGTGAAATCAGGCAAGAATAGACCTTAAAACATTGTTTATTCAGTGTTCATTTGTCAAAATTGGCTTTGGCCTAACACTTTATTTTCTATATGGTGGTTGCTCTATTGCTCCTGCAAAATTTATACATTGAGTAATAGCAGGATGGTCAGGGAGGCCTTCGTCTTGAGCTACCTAGGGAAAAACGTGGGGTTTGTTGGTCAAAATAAGGACTGGAACATTTGGAGAAGTTTCAATCGAGCGTGTTGGAACAATCGATTCACTTAGTTAGCGAAAAATCAAGACAAGTGCCGAGAAGAGAATGTGCGGCTGCATCAGCGTGTGATACGGAGAGCGCTTACCAATCAAATCTGAGCTGTGTTAATGAAAAACGCATGAGAACCCATTACCTAGATGTTATACTATTGGTTCCCATGTTTTCTGGGTTCAGTACCTTACCTGCCTTAGTCGCTTAGCGATATCCCAAACCACCAATTGCCACAAAAGTTTGGGCACGTGAGCGCTGTGTGCGCGAGCACGATATATTGTTCGCGCTGCGGGCAACCCCATGCTGCAGGTTCTTGTGCAGCCACGGCCCCGAAGTGACGCAACTGCCTCGGATACCACGACGCATCGTCAAAGGACAGCCCCAGAGTAAAAGAGGAAAAGAAGATCCTCAAGTGGATGGTGCAGGACGGTTCGTCTCGTCAGGGAAGCTGTTGCTGCTATTCGAAGGCGACGCTCCCGACGCCGTCGCAGTTCAACAACAACGATGTCCCTGTGAAGAGTACTTCACAGCCGACGACACCTCCTCCTCTGCCACCCAGACCAGGTGCGTCTGTATGGACCACTGTGGACAACGCCATGCCGGAGAGTGTGAATACAGAAGAATGGCCTACATTGCCAAAGCTACAGCCTTAGCGACAGCCACAGCCAGCGCCAAAGCCGCAGCTAATACAAGGCACTCAGCAAACTTTACTCGAGTCAAACAGAGCACTTCTTTCCGGCGGATTGCCCGAGACAGAGCAGGAAACCACAGCGATGCTTCGGACTCTGTTGGATTAGCTGTACATACCCTCCTAAGTAGGCTACAGAGTCAGATACCCGAAGCCTACCTGAATGTACTGCATACCCTTCATCCACTGCTTTCAGTTGGACTGTGATCATCATTACTCGCCGATGGTCTTTCCGCACTGAAGCAAGGAAGACTGTGAATTCCTAGTGCAGTACCAGAACGCTGAAGCCGTCAATGTCAGACTCCTGAGCACGTGTAGTGCTCGCCTTCTCTCTTTTCTACTTTTTATATAATCCCCATTTCCCTTACCTCCACTGCAGGGTAGCAAACCAGACGCACGTCTGCTCAACGTCCATGCCTTTCCTTTTCTTTGTCGTCTCTCCCTCTCTCTCTCACTCTTTCGGTCGCACTTGCACAAATGTAGCATTAGTTACTGAGTTCACTTATTGTAAGACAGCTGGCGTAAGCTTCTACAAGAAAAGAAAAGAATAAAGTATGTTCTTCTAGCGTCTCTGTTTAACGGCGTGTTGAAAAGATGTGTACATGGTTCCTTTAAAAAATTTCCAGGCAGGAATGCTTCTGAAAAGAGTGCATTGCAAATTTCAGGGTAAATGTCAGCGCAAGATCAGCGACCACTGGGGTCCATTGATACTCATAAACAGCTCCTCTTAAGTTACATTTGCTGATGGTCATCACCGGAGAAAACAGCGCACGAGATCAAAAAGCTTTTAACGTTGTCATCCTAAGGCATCCGAAGAGCTCAAAGAGCTTACAGAATGCCCCAGCACTATCCCGTGCAGCATGAAGACGCGACATACTGCAACGAACCCGTGTATAAACAACCAAACAAAAACAAGAAGCGTATACATAGGCAACCTAAACAGAGAGTGATGTAGGGAAGCAAAGAAGGGATGGAAAGGGAGCTACTAGATTCAAAGACTCCGAAGCATCGACTTGTCAACGCACGCTGTTCTTCCAGTCGCACCGAGTGTCCGCACATCCGGAATGAATCTGCAAGGTTGTTTACTGTCTCACTACTTCATGGAGTGGCAGTCGTTCTCCTGTACTATTCTAGTGGTCGCGCAGTGGAATGGTCTTACTACTTCCCTCCGGCGCCAGTGCGCGCGAGAGCACGCGAAGAATGCGTGCTGCCTTGCAGGAGCGTTACCCGTAAAAAATGCGGAAACGCTTTACGTTCCGTTCCTACTCCCATCCAGCTTCTTTTCACCCTCATCTTTCTCATGAACCACATGCCGTTGCGATGCCCCTAACTCTCTAAGGCACCTGCTCTGTCTGTTTGAAAAACGCGCTTCGTCATAATGGAGCTTCCTCTCCCACCGCGATTTCGTTTGAAGAAATGCCGCCGTCCGACTGTCGCGCCAGTTGAGTGATACTCAATGACTGTACTTTTAGTTCCTCCTTGTCTGCATGCGTGTCCGCTTTTTTTTTTTTCGTCTCTTGAATTTATATTTCGCAAGGTTTCAATATCTGATCAAGTTATCGGAAATTCGGCTCTGCATCTGCTGCGCCTCATATTTTGGTTGGGAGGTTTTTGTATTCCATGAATTCGCTGTGGCTGCTTGTAGGAAAAAAAAAGGAGCAATCCGGAGGAGCACTCGGCGACCGTTCAAAGAGATCTGGAAAGCTCCCGCATTGCTTCGAAGTTTTCGTCTCAAGTTTTCAGGTTCAGGGTTTAATTCACTCTTTGAACAGTCATAAGCTGTACAAAAGAGGTTTAAGAAACACTGCCAAACAGAGGGCACGCGTCAGAGCTGATAATATTGAGTCCCAGCTCAGGCATGGCAGACACCATGGAAGCTACGCCATCACCGTCAATTCAACGTGGCGCATACTGTGCGCTTTCAATGATGTATCTGTGTTTACTCGGTCGCGCAACCACCGCATGCACCACCGCAGTCGCCAGGTTTACCATGGTCGCTTAGAAGCATGACATCGTCTTGGGGATGTGAACCAGACTGCGAGGCCAGCGCCAACCATGCAATGCACCTTGCCTTTATAGTAGCACCACTGATCTTATTCATCGTCTGTGCCATGTTGTGGCCTGAGGTCGCTACCATTATGTTTCTCAAGCTATAATTAACCGAATCATCGCAATTGCTCAGTTCACGTTAGCATATAGCAACGACCGCGGTACACTCTCGTCTTGAGGTGGCGAATGCAGAGCAACCCCAAGCTCACCACGAGACGCCGCGTGGGCCCAGCGCCGCGGAGCTTTCCAGCGTCCATGGCCGCATGCATAGCGCTTCAACGCCGTACTGCGGTACCTAATCGTCATGAACACCGCTTGGAACGAGGCCTTTGGTAGGAAGGTGTCTTCCCATTGGAAGACACGAGCATAACAACGGCCAGCTTAGAAACCGTTTTTAATATGAAAAACCTGTATGTTGGGATTAATAAGGAAGCCTGTTAAAACAACGCCGTAAAAAAATGGCAGATCCCACGTGCAAACACCACTACTACTACTACTACTACTACTACATCACTTTCGTTCTAAATTTCCTGGCCCTTGCATAATCGATATCATATACTACTAGGCCGAATGAAACACTGGGCGGCCGAGTGCAGCAGTGGGCAAGGCGAAGAAACCCCATGCACTCGCGCACTGCTTTATTTGTAAGCCTTCGAATAATCAGTACCTTGTACTCTCATGAGCAAGAGTAAGGTCGGCAATAGGGAGTAGGCCGAGGTCAAAGCAAGTCTCCGCACGGAGCGTGACGCGATGCCACACCTCACGGACGGAAACCCAGCACTAGACCAGCTCTGCTGTTCAGAAAGAAAAAACAAGAACATTCCTGAGATTTAGTTAGAAGTTTCATGAAAAACAACTTCGGTATTGGACCTGGAAGCTAGGGAACGACGAATGACTGACCCCGTAGGGTTTTAGCCGCTGTTCGGAACTTTGGACGCACTACCATTCACAGGTTTCCTTAGGCTGGGAGCACAGGGGCTCTAGCTTTCAAGCTTCTTCACAATCGTCGTCTCTGTCTACAAAACTACCAGGAGCTACCAGGTCAAGCGTCCCATTGGTACGAGCGCTTCCAGTCATTAAGGATCAGGGTATCGTCCCTGCGAAAAACAGTAAGCTCGCTCTAAGCTATGAACTGTGTGGAATCTGTATGTGCTCTTGCCGTATGGCTTAGACTTCTTGCATTACCATCCCTCCACGTGAAGAGCGAGGACATCTGCAGCTTCTTCATCCTGTCAGTGGTTCTTGTTTTTCTCATCTCTTTAGGATGCATGGTGTTTGTAAGCTACTTCCTTGTTTTGGCCTAACGAAGTCACCCTGCGCCATGCAGGAGCCTATTTTATCTGGTTCCTAACGAAAATGTAAGAACCTAGCTGGTCGGTAAATATAGGTGGCGATCTTCCATTCACAAAACAAAAGAAACCGCCCTGTTCCGGTTGCGCGATGCAGGGGAGGTTTTGCGGCATGAAGTGGTGGTTTTTCATCAACATCTATGAGGGCATCATCAGGGAACGTGCCCCTTACAGTCCCTATGGGGTTTGATGATAGCATGTGCCTCATGTACCCTCATCGACTGCAATGGGTGGGGGTATATGTTTTGGCAATGGGAGTTTGTGTGGAGCGTATACTCGCAGGACCTCGTAGCTGGGTATGTTTTCATTTGCAGTGTAGTTCATGGAAATACGAGGATTTCTCTTCAACGCAAAGATAAAGTTTATTTGTAGAGGCGGCAAATAGATGCCTTTGATTCAAACTGGTTGTGTTTTATATGCATTTAAACCATCGCCTCTTCCAAGCGCTTTTCCGGTCGCGCTTCTGTCACATCCCAGCAAAACTCACCAGTCAAATCTGCGACTTTAGGGGATAGATTTCTTCCCCTACTCATCTGAATAACAAGAACAAAAGCAAAACTAAAGAAGAAAAATGAAACAACGAATCTGCTTGAAGTTACTTGGTTGGTAAAGGAGAGACAGCCCTCACCTTACATTTTACATCAGCCAATAGTGAGGCCATGATACGGCTCCTTGAAGTCTGGTGTATATCCTCTTCGACGGCAGGTAGGCTTCTCGTGTTGTTTGCCTTGATTTTTTAGTTAGAGCAGCTTTAGAGGTTTCTCTACCCTCTCGCTGCTGGTAGCAGCATGTGGACGTGTGTGGAGAGAAGAGAACTCCCCCTTGCTGTGCCTTTTTGTCATCGTACCAGCCAAGATGACTTACTTGTATTGTGCCATAAAATCATCCATCCTTGCTTTTTTACAGGTGATGAACATTTAGAGGAAAGTAGCTTAGGACTGAGTCGAACCGCAACGCTAGCTATTTTGTTAAACGCGCCTTCATACCGCAGTCCTTTTTTTTCCTGTAAATATAATGTGGACTTGCACTATCACTCCTGAAATAATATGGCTGAATAAACTCGTTTTGTTTCGCCTTTGGGTGTCAGCAACCGTGCACTGAACATACATGAAAAATACCCTACGTACAGCCATACGCGAGCATATGTAGGATGTTTTCCCATATCGCTGCTGCGCTATTCATAGTTCTTGTTTGGCAAACAATGTCTTTTAGAGTAGATGTGCTGTCGCTAGCACTTCATTCTTTGCCCGTCTTTCACATAAAAGAGTTGCATATGTGGCAAATATCGCACAATCCTCGTTAATTTTAACAGCGGCGTTGCGGTTCTTCGTCTATGAAAGCAGCGCCTGTTGGCGAAGCTCGAGCACGTATTGTGCACGCTTCGAGCACGTGTTCGAAGCGCTGAATGTATGAGAAGGCTGGTATAAGAGCAGGAGAACAGTCCATAGGCAACGACACTTTTCTTAGCCGCAAGCATGCAAAACGTTTTTATGTTGGCCACCAACCGTTTCTGAGAATTCGACACTCAGGGCTGACGACAAAATGCCGTTGACGAACAGATGGAGCACTGTGGTGCTAAGCAATATCGGTGTTACGAATTTCCGTTTTTGTACAAGTACCGCACTCATATAGGTTGATTCTCTAAGAAGGGTGCTAGTGGGCGCATGAAAACGCGGCAACTTTTCAAGTCCTTAAGACATTACTTGGTGTAGTTAGAGGCGGGTATAAAATAAATGTTTGAAATGCATTTTAACGACAAAGCAGCAGTGCAAACAACCGCACTTTCGTTCCTCGTCCAAGTTGCTTACGCAAGTTATGTCGATGCGGTCGAAAAAAAAATGCTCGGAGGAATCCAGCTACAGCTTCGATAACAGATAAATTATCGATTGGTAAAACCAACTCCACGAACAGCGGCAACCACGCTAGGGGCGACACTCGCACCAGCGCGTGTGTGTATGCGTCGTCTTTCCCTTAATGTCTGCTGTTTCTACTAGTAATTTCACCATTGAAGAGGAAAGAACCTTCAAAAAAGAGGTGTTGTTGACAAATTTAGTGGAGTTTCCTGGAGGAGCCTCGCAGAGCAGAAGGTGATAAAGCTGCGTAAACGCTAAAATAGAACCGTTACAGCAGGCAGGGGCGGTACTCTACCGACGTTTGTACCTATGCCGCTACCGGTATCTCTAAAACGAAGCGCGAATTTCACGAAGCGCAATGTGGAAAGATTTACAAAGAGCCTAGAACAGTTTCCCACTTTCTGTTGTGCTACTGCATTCGCTATCCTGCCTAAATTTTGTACCTAGTGTGCGGCATGCCTGAACAAATAGTGCGGCTGTAGGGAAACTTGCACAGCGCTCAGTGGTTCACCTAAGGTATTCCCATACTTAATTGCACTTCTCAAGCCTCTGAATTACCGAATGGTTTGTGCTCCTTTGAATAATAGCGCTTGGTGTAAGTAATTCCTGGACTTCCTGCTTTCACGTAGCATTTCAGGGGAAACCGAATCACAAGGGCAAAAACATCATTGATGCTGCATAATAGCTAAAGCGCCAAGCCGCGCTGTCAATGCTTCCTGGAAACACTCTGGAAGCAGACGTTTGAGCAGCGGCCAATGGTTCATAGTAAAACACAGGGACGCGATGTATGATGAGGAAAAATAATATACTACGCTGGCAAATTCTGCAACAAGGTAGCCCAGGATAAACGTGCCATTAAGAGTCTCAGTACGCTTTTCTCTACGAGACGCAGCAAACATTTGCAGCTTCTGTGTACGCATCTAGATGGGAACAGAACACTCGAAGTGAACGGTACGGGAAGCAGCGAAAGCAAGCAAGAGCAGACACAAGCATGGGCGAATGAAAGGACCAATCTCTCAGAGGAGTAATGGTGAGCAGAGACGACGAGCCGGCGTAAATAAAACGCGAAACCCTGGCACACATCAGGGAGATCGCCTATGCCCAGAACTAGAGCCCCGAGCTTGAGTGGAAATGCTATGAGCGTGTTAAGGCCGAGGAAGAAACCTATGCAGGGGTGCTTAAGGAGGCTGAAGAGAAACATTCACAGCGAAGCCAGAAACATTATCATTAAAAGGCAACAGCAGTGTAACAAAGTAGCTTATTTCTCTGTGAGTTCCAATGCAACACGAGGATTTGATGTGTCACCTGGTATGCTGAAAATAACGAAAGCTTCCTGTAGACTTGAGAAACAGGGCTTCTGTCTTCCTGGACTTTGCGCAGCAAAGTGGACCCCATGAGGACGCCATAAGTAGGCGGAACCCCGGGCTGTCCTGGGAGATTAGGGTACAGAACGCCAAGCTTGTTATTTGATAGAAGATGTTTTTTCTTCACGTTGTTTGCCTTTATGCTGACTGCTACAAGAAGTATTTTTCCTTAACTTACACTGATATCACACGTTGTGTAGACTAGGTGATAGATGCTGTAGTCTGAAGAAAAATCGACCAACGGGCAATATCGCTGCTGCAAAAGCTTTGAGAAGAGGACCTGTCTTTCTCGGGACGGCAAATGCCACGCCGATTTTCCTCCTCATTTACCACAGAAGTTGGGAGAAATCCAGCAAGGCGCACGAAAAAATGCCGTCTTCGGCGAGGAGAGTCGTTGTTATCAGGAAGTCAAGTAATTTTGCCGAAGATTTGGTTCAGCAGCACCCTGTTTTCAGTAGTTTTCTCATCAATTTGAGCGAGCGCATTTCCCTGAAGTTCAGTGATTTCTTGTACACAAAGACGGTAACTACCGTGGGTGATTTAAAGTGAATACCGCGTTATCCATATCGGAGTTTGTCACTATAGCGTTTTCGAAGGTGGCTGAAAAGTTAAATTTGCCAGTGTACTACAATGTGCTGTATTGTACGCCCTTTCTAAGCGCTGTTCCTTTACTCCGTAAGGTAAAACACTGCGACTGCGTTTGGAATGTGCCGTGAAGATCCTGCGGTCGTTTTCACGCGCTGAACGACCATAAGATGCAAAATTATGTTTCATGTACCAGCAACATGCCCTTTCCTTCTATCCTTGCTTCCCTATATATAATTTTTAGACATTTGTGTCATAATTATTGTTAGGGTACTTGTTATAGATGCACAGTTACATATTTTCTCTGCAGATAATTACACGTATCTAGCAGATATGGTTCTTATATCCTTGCTTGTTAGTGTATGATTTTTAGGTATTTTTGTCTTAATTATTATTAGCCTACTTTGTTATAGATCCATGTTGACATATTTTCTCGGCAGATTATTACACGTATCGAACACATATAGTTGTTATAGTTTATGTTTTACACTACATATATTCGCATGCTCTTAGGTTATAGAATGGCAGGAATTTCAAGTTTAATGGAAGAAGCGTGCTTTTACTGAAGAATGCGTAGTAAGATGGAGCCGTTCATAATGTGGAAACGAAACCCGGTGACGGAGTGCTTTAACGGGCTTCTTCTGTCTTTATTGCATCAATTTTTAAGAGCACAGGAGAAACAGAAGACGGAGAGCACAGGAAAAATTGGGTCTTTTTTTTCTGTGTCGCAATCTTTTGCCTAGGAGCCAGCAAACTACCAAACTAGTGTTCATTTTTATTAAATCATTCATTCATATTACGTGCCTTTGCTTTAGTTCGTTGACAGGGATCGCGTTATCGCCTATCCCTGATGTGCAGCGCAGTCCGCGTTTCTCTTATGGTCTTCTTCCATGGTCTTCTTCCAAATCGGACCATGTGTCCAGCCCTTTAGGCAGCTCGGACGTCAGGCCAAGAAGGCCGCCGTTTTCCCATTCCACTCTCCAGGGCCGACTCTTCGAGACAACTTCGCACTCTTGAGCGGACGATATCGGTTAACTGAGTAGAATACCCCATACACAATGGGCACCAGACTGCACCGGCTAAACCTGCCGCTGAAACTCGGACGTCCTGGCTGGTTTGCACCGACATGAGGCTTTGCTGCTGTGTCGGTTGTGGTTGAGAGTGGCCTTGACGAACGCTTACTGTGCGCTTATTGGAATGGCTGACAGCGCTGCGTGTGTTGTCTGCGGATGCGAGGAGACCATAGATCACTTGTTGTGCCGCTGTCCACAATTTGAGGAACATAAACTGCCTATGACCGAGTCCTTGAAAAAGCTCGACGATCGCCTTCTAAATGAACAGACAATCTTGAAATACCGTCCTCACCGACCAACGTCTCAGAACGCAATGAAACCGCTTTTGGGCTTTCACAAACCATCTGGCCTTACGGAGCACCTATGATATTAAATGAGACTGTCCTGTAGGCATTCCCCCTCTCTCCTTCTCTTTACTTTTCTTCCCCTTTCCGCTTCCTCCAATGTAGGGTAGCAAACCGGACTCCTGACTGGTTAACATCCCTGCCTTCCCTTCCTTATTTCTCTCTGTCTCTCTTGTAACAGCGTGTGTGTGCGTGTGTGAACGCTTGGAAAACTTGGCGCAAACTAAAGATGAAATGGTGATAGTCACTATGAACTTTTCATTATCTCATATCGCCTCCACACTACAGTGTAGAAGTTTTTATTTTTCCTTGTGTCCAAGAAATAATCAGGCGGCTTGGGACACAGTGAAATAGAAGCTTGCCAAGGGACGGCGATGTAATAATGTTTCCATTACCTAGCTGTGAGTGCCAAACAATGCAACAATGTCCTTCAAAGAGATACGATAGCACGAAATGTTTAGTGTGTATTTTGTCGTCTTCCAGCACGGCCTACTTCCTCGGCTTTCAGAACCGCTAGTACAATGTGCGCTTTCCCGCCTTTCTTCTAGAGTCTTTGCCCTTGTTTTATTTCTCTCTATTAATATTATCTCCCTTGCAATATTGCAAGGGAGATAATATTAATAGAGAGAAGTAAAACAATCACGCTGTGGGACTAAAATGTAGCGTAGTCCCCTCCTACTTCATTCTCATATGATCCATAACGTTTACTATCCTTCTCTGGAGCGCATGTGGTGTGTTCCTTAACATTTGAAGTCGTACCTTCTACATTCGGAAATACTTCGTTCTCTTATCTACAAGCCGTCGCAAAAAGACCTCAAAATAAAGCTTACTGGTTGCTACATGTAAATTTTGTTCCTTGAGTTCTTTTGTATAAATAAAGCGTAACTTGTACCATCTTATCTATCTGCATCTTTTATCTTAAACATTGTTTGTTGTCAAGCATAACACTTGCAATGAGTCAACTAAATTCGGATATAACGCTTTATTTTATCAGAAAATTGTTAGAATTTCCTCAGCCATCTTCATATTCATTATATTACACAAATGTATTATGTTATTCATTATGTTGTTGTTCAAGTTATAGCCGTAATTTGTTTACAGAATTATTTGGGCTTTTATAAACTGATATCATTTTAGGTGCGGTGCACATTAGGGGCTAGGCTTCGGCCTGTGTCCATCCTAGATGCTGTGCAGTCAGACAGTGCTCGTATGCATTTCTGCATCGATCCTCGAGGCAGTTCATCCAGACAGTATATGTGTAGGGTTATGCGGGAAGCGATTCTAATGAGTTTCTGCTAGTGCTAGCCCGGGCTGTCGGCGTCTAACGTTGTCGTTGTGGCCACGGTAAAGCAAGCCCATTAGCAACGACTGAAGTTTCCTGTGGGAAGCACCGGCGCATCACCACATGGTTCGCCCCTTCCCAGGCTTTACGTTAGTGGAGCTGGGCCTAGTGCACTGCATGTTGTAGACAGAAATATGGCCGCCGTGGCATGGATTAGATTCAGCGTCATTCAGGTAAGCAATGAAGTGTCGTAGCCACTAAACCACCGCGGCAAGTGGCTAGAAAGATTATGTAAGTAATGACGTAATAAATAGTTTGATCTACACTGTGAAAAATTATTTTTCTTTTCATATTTGCCTGTGCGTCTATACTAGTATGCATAGTATACATATGTGTATATGCGTACGCACAGACACAGTGTGAGCTCAGTGCTAAATTTGCTCACTGCATTCCTGTGCTATTACTGCGTTTCGTATTGTACGTGCTCAAAGAGAAAATAGCATCATTATTTTCTCCCTCTTAGGACCTTTCATTTCATTGTTTTTAGTGGTAATTCTTGATGAGATTCGTGATAACAGTGCCGCTAAGATTGTTCGCCCGAATTCTTGCGCATTTTGTTTTATTGCAATAATAATGTTGCCTATGCCACCTATTTTGAAGGAGCAGCGGTCCTAGTCAAGCT
Source organism: Hyalomma asiaticum (assembly GCA_013339685.2). Classification (NCBI taxonomy): domain Eukaryota; kingdom Metazoa; phylum Arthropoda; class Arachnida; order Ixodida; family Ixodidae; genus Hyalomma; species Hyalomma asiaticum. The sequence goes on from CM023482.1 coordinate 60,223,294, forward strand.
CATTGGAGCCTTTTCTACGGCAGCCCTCAGCATTCCGAATGTTGAAATAAAGTTGGACTTCGACGTGGACTTTGCTGTGTTTTTTCTTAAGCGCCCTCTATATCAACTCTGAACGATTCATCGCGTTGTGTTCAACTCGTTGCACGGACGTGACGACAGTGCTGATTTTCGACACTCTGAGAAATAGAGCTATTATTTTGATTGGCTTGTGTTTTTTTTCCAATAATGCTTTATACGTAACCTTTCCTCCTCGCGGCGACGCCAGCTCCTGTCGCAGTATTCGAAGAAGCCTGAGGAGCCTGCCCACAGAGCTGCCCCTGGCGGGCGGCACTGGTAGCCTCGCGCTGATGTGGTTCTCTGGATTGCAGAGCTCTAGCTTGGATAATCGCCAGAAAGAGCCTTTCTGTGTAACACTGGCTGCGTAGCTGTGGCCACTGCAGGACTCAGTCATGCGGCGGCTTGACTAGAGAACTACAGCACACCTCGTTTGGCGACGAGGGGGCACACGATTTTGAGAAGCAGCAGGTCATCAAGTGTACTCGCCGATAAGCGAGGCAGCTGCTCTGACAAAACGAAAGTGAGCGCCGAAAATGCCCTCTCAACGCTGACTTGTTTGGCTGGCACACCAAGGGCCACTTGCGCTAACATGTACAGCTCCGGTTGCCGCTCTTTGCTCTCGTCTCAAAATTTCAACACATAAGCGACGACAACGCCCTCTCCACGACGGCCTGTGTGAGAGGCACGCGAAACTCCGCTTGAATTTAATACAAACAGCTATGGTTGCCCCTTTCTTGGTTTCCTGCATTATTTCAACGCATCTTTCCTTTGAAACGCCTGCCCGAGATGCGTGCTGACGTTGAACCCAGAGTTATGCATCATTGCTCACGTTGCATGACCTCGGTTGTTCCGGATCGTAAAGTCTTCCCGTGAACCGAAAAACGATAAAAAATATTTCGTTTTTGCTCCGGAACGAAATAATAAATAACGTTCCGGTTACGAACACTGGCTGCGTCGCTGTGGTCACTGCAGGACTTGTCGCCTAGGTCACAACGATAGAATGTCTCGTAGATGACGGCCCCATTGCACATGGGAATAAGACAGAGATGATCTTGGGCACCAGGCAATCATACGCCGTGCAAAAGCGAAGCTGTTGAAATGATCCAAACTGGTTGCGGTGCGCCAGTGGTGCGGTATCCTGGGAGTGCGCGACGAGGGGACCTCGTCTGCCCTCGTCTTCGTGCTGGTGTGTGACACAACCTGAGATTTCGCAACTCAACCGTCCAACCAAGCGCCTCGATTTTCCGAAGAAGCTCAAGGATTTTGAAATAATCCCGCGTGCACGAGAGACCAAAAGTCATAGGAGGTGTGTTCATGAGTCATGCCACATACCGGAGACGGGAGGTGCGCCATCTATGTTCTTCGTCATGGCTCCCTCAAGCTCACCTAGCGCATGTCTTAAGTGAGATTCCATCTCGCCGGTAGTAGTAGTAACAGTAGTCGTGAGTCCGTATTTACTGAAAGAGGCGTCACTCGACTGTAGATCAAGCGTCCCTATGGTAGGATACGTGAGAAGCTCTGTTCTTATTCGGCTACTGAAGTCTACGTGAGAAGGTCTGTTATATATTCGGCTACTAAAGTCTGTCAACATATTTATGTTTCCAAGCGGAGATGAGCCTCGGGCCCTTGTCAACATCGTTAATCCCTGGAATCTTGTGTCGTTTTCTTGCAACTGGCTCGTGTCGGGTGCTACCGCAAGGTCCGTTATCTGAGGTGGTGAGCACTAGATGTGTGTTTGCACCGACACGTTCTGTCGAGGAGCTAGTGGGTGCATCTAGAAGGTAGGCGTAGTTTCTCATCAGGCTTGTCCTAATTATAAAGATTATCAGAACGATTGGAAGCGTTGGGAAGTGGTCCATATGCTGCTATGAACTTAGCACTCCACTCCTTCCAGGACCGTTGCCACATGGCCTCGTATTCGTGCCGGGCCTCGGCGGCATCGCGAATGTGGCTTAGGGCCGCACTTTATTTTTGGTGGACGTGTTCTGCACAGAATTCCGGACATAAACGTTTGCAGAATACGGAAGAAAATTTTACTGTGTCTCAAGCTGGGGATTCTGTAAAAATAAAAAAATATCATTGATGTACAGTTAATTGTAGAGCACGTCCGCAGCGCCTCAACACGCTTCAGAAAGCAAGGTGGCCTGAAAAAAAAAAAAAACGAGCTTGGCAAACTACTTTCTGCAAAGAGTTCAGTACAGCTGCTTACCTTTTCAAGGCAACTTGGTTGGTTATAAAAAGGCTCACAAGGCAGTTGTACCATTCTGCGCCACAGAAGAAGCGTGGCGAGCTTTATAGTGGCGAAAACAATGTTAAATGCCATGTTGTTTTTAACAGGTCGCGTCGAGTAGCCAGAGTGACAAAAGCGGAGTATTATATCAGCCATCGTGTTTCTTGCTATTGATGCAAAAATTTAAGTAATATTGCTGAAGCTGAAAGCTACGACGCTTTAGTCATTAGAAAGCGTGCCTTAAGTGGTATGACATGGTATCTCTCTGGCAAGCGCATTTCTTGACAGGATCGGATACGTTGTTGTGGGCTTGTGGACAAAAATACGGTCAAGTTGCGTCACTGACGAGGCTCTTTAGTAAAAAATAAGACAGCAGATAGAAAAATAGCTCCCCGAAAGCGTACTTTGCATTGCCAGAACTCATGTCGCTCATAAGGAAGCACAAGTCAACTTACTTTCTACAGTCAAATATATGAGATCGCTGCTAACATTTCGAAATCTTAAGAAAGAAAAGTCGAGCAACGCCAAATACTCTTGCAACCATCGCACGCATGCATGGCACGTCCTTTGTTCGCCAAAGTTATTGTACATATGAAAGAGGTTGTCGCCTGCATCGTGGTATAGTGAAACGTAGCTCTATAGGTAGACCAACAAGTTAGCTTTTAGATAAAAACGATGTTCACCCTACAACAAACAATATGAAAGACGAGCTCAGTTCACGACAACCAGACTGACCTCAGCATCCTGACAAAGGATCCCATATAAAGTCTTCGGCAGAGTTTCTGTTCCGGAGCCGCCATTGTTTTCGTAGTTGGCTTCCTGGAAAGTTACGACGCAACCTTCACGGGACCGCAAGGAGTTTGTTTTCGTTAGGATGAGAGCTTTACGGCCCAGAGGCAAAGAGGAGACCATAGCCGCCGGCGCTATGTGAGCGTCCGAGCCACGTCCCCGCCTTGTCTTGTGAGCCCTTTGTTTTCGGAGAATCGCGCTAATCTCGCAAACTATCGATTATATTGTATAGCTGTGCTGCTCTCCCCATACTACAAAGGGTGTACCCTCTTGGAGACTGCATCGGGCGGGATTACGGCTTGCCCGGTGAACCAGAAGGCCGCATATATAGGCGACAAACACAACGTACTCAAGGTGATCTGTTTTGCGATTTACTCGTGATAACTCTATTGAATTAGCGTCGTCCACTAAGAATAGAACATGTGAGAAAGCACAGGCTGCAAAAGCGTCACATGTTTGTAAATGCTGTTTGTGGCTTCGTTCTGAGCGCACTCGAACGCGGCATGTTTACTCATATCGTTCCATTATACACAATCTGAGAAACAAGTGGCAGCGCCTGCTTTAGCAGCGAAGCTGCTTAAGCTAACCGTAAAGTCTCTGTCGTGCCAGTTTCAAGGGCGAAGCTGTTTACGCTAGCCGTAATTTGTTAGGCATCATGCAATACTACGTGACATTACGTTACGTGATTTTGGCGGGAACATGTCACGTGACGTTTCGCTGCGTGACATGTATGGTTGCGTGATTTAGGGGTGATATCACGTAGCGCAATGTCACGTGCTTTAATTGGGCCAGAACATGTCACGCGCATTGCGTTACGTGGTTTTGTGGTGAACATGTCACGTAACATTGCGTTACTAGATTTTGACAGACACACGTCACGTCACATTTCGTTACGTGATTTGGGGGTGCATGTCACATGATGTTTCGTTACGTGATCTTGGCGGTAATTTGTCACATAAAATTACGTTACGTGATTTTGGCGGCAACATGTCACGTCACATAGCTATACGTGATATTGGCAGAAACATGTCACGGGGCATGTCGTTGTGTGGCAGGTTTCGTTACATGATTCAGGCGGGCACCTATCACGTAACACAATGTCACGGGACTTATTTGGGCAAGAACATGTCACGTGATATTGCGCTGCGTGATCTTGGGTTGGACATCTCACGTAACATTGCGTTACTCGATTTTGAGACGTGTCACGTCACATTTCGTTACGTGATTTCGGGGAACATGTCACGGGAGATTTCATTACGTGGTTTTAGCGGTAATATGTCACGTGACATTGTGCAACGTTATTTGGGCAAGAAAATGTCGCGTAACACAATGTCACGTCACAAAATGTCACGTGACATGTTTCCGCCAATATCACTTAACGCAATGACACGTTGCGTGTTCCCGTCAAAATCACGTAATGTGACGGGACATGTTTGCGCTGATATTACGTAACACGTTCCCGCGACAATATCACTTGACTGTTGTTTGACCTGTTTCCGTAAACTGTCGGCCAGCTTCGCTGTGATCTGGCCTTGATACAAGATAAAGATTTCTTCTTGTATCATGAACTTAACAGTGCTCATGTAAATTTTATTTGGAAGGAGAAGGTGGCCTGCGCGTTTGTCCTTTGTCATGGTTAATAAATATTCGTGGTTTAATGAAATCAAACGAAGCCCGCGCTATTCTCACGGTATAGCAAATGTTACTTTTTGCGAATGCACAAGTAAATATGCATGCGGATATACTTTCACATAGTAAGTGCAGCACTATTGTAGGAGCCCCTAAGCACATAACCAGCACTCGTTCACAAAATAAAGGGCTAGCTCCTCCGTTCCCATAATAAAGTGAGAAAGCATGCTTTGCAACATCTGCAATCGTCCACAAGCTACCTATTCATTTCGTAACATAAATACGTACCTCACGATGCATTTCATGAGGTCTCCGGAAGAGGCTCTAAGATAACGCGTCTATTGGGCGTAGGGTGTCCTGCCTGATTGATATTGACGGTTTCTGCTGTTTCACATCCCCATAACCCGATATGATTAGGAGAGGCGCTGCAGTGGAGGCCTCCGGAAATTTCCACCACCCGGGGTTCTTTCACGGGCGCTTGCATCACGCAGTACAGGGTCTCAAAATTTCTACCATCAGCATCATCAGCCTGTCTACGCCCACAGCAGGGCAAAGGCCTCCCCCATAGATGTCCAATTATCCCTGTCCTGTGCTAACTGGGCCCAATTTATCCCCGCAAACTTCCTGATCTCTTCTGCCCACCTAACTTTCTGCCACCCTCTGCCACGCTTGCCTTCTCTAGGGATCACCTCTGTTACCCTTAATGACCAATGGTCGTCTTGTCGTCGCAATACATAGCCCGTCCTCATCCATTTCTCCTTAATTTCCATCATAATGTCCCTAACACGCGTTTGTGCCCTAACCCACTCCGCCCTCTTCTTGTCTCTTAATGTTACACCTCGCTGCGTGGTCCTCAATTTAAGCTCAACTCCTTAGCCTCCAAGTATCTTCCCCGTAGGTGAGGACCGGTAAGATGCAGCTGTTATACACGTTCCTTTTGAGAGACAATGGTAAGCTTCCAATCATTATGTGACGATGCTTGACGAACGCGCTCCACTCCATTCTTATTCTTCTAATTATTTGAGCTTCATGATTCGGATCAGGGGTCACATATTCACTTACCACTTCCAATGCCTCGATATCTATCTCAAACTGCTGCGCTCGCCCAAGGCTACTGAATATTAATTTAGTTTCTGCATGGTCATTTTTAGGCCTAGTGTTCTACTTTGCATGTTTTGGGTCAGTATTCATGCTTTGTAATTCATCTCCCGAGTTACTAAGCAAGGCAGTGCCTAATAAATGCCAGTGGCGAGTTCATCCGGACGATATATTGAGTTATGCCAGCTTTTCTATCTTGATGGCGACGATTTGAGCGCTGAAGTATCGCCGTTTTGCTTTTTGAAGGGCCCGCTGGCTTGGGTAGGCAGCGCGGAGGTGATGACGTCAAAAACACAGGGTGGCCCGCGCGAGAATCCACTAAAATATTTTAAATTCATTTACAGGAAAACTAAATGACCTACATCCGCCGGACTTGGCATATATTATTACAGTACCGAGGAGAATATATATTGAAAGTTTCATTTACATCAATGGACACTGAAAAATCGCCGGAGGACTGGGAGAGGACTGGGAGGAAGCCCTGAGAAGCGGCGACCTTTCGGTTCAACTTCGGGCTGTCCAGAGAGCCTGCGAGAGGGCGGAGGGCCACGGTCTTCCTGTCCCTGCGTGGGAGCGGCCCGCAACTGCTACAGGATCCCCCTAAAAGGGGACGTCCAACTGCAGTTTTTCAGGACAAAAATAAAGTTCTGTGCCTGCCTGCTGCCCTTTAACAGTGCTCATGTAAATTTTATTTGGAAGGAGAAGGTGGCCTGCGCGTTTTTCCTTTCTCATGGTTGATAAATATTCGTGGTTTAATGAAATCAAACGAAGCACGCGCTACTCTCACGATATAGCAAATGTTACTTTTTGCGAATGCACAATTAAATATGCATGCGGATATACTTTCACATAGTAAGCGCAGCACTGTTGTAGGAGCCCCTAAGCACATAACCAGCACTCGTTCACAAAATAAAGGGCTAGCTCCTCGGTCGCCATAATAAAATGAGAAAGCATGCTTTGCAACATCTGCAATCGTCCACAAGCTACCTATTCATTTCATAACATAAATACGTACCTCACGATGCATTTCATGAGGTCTCCGGAAGAGGCTCTAAGATAACGCGTCTATTGAGCGGAGGGTGTCCTGCCTGAGTGATATTGACGGTTTCTGCGGTTTCACATCCCCATAACCCGATATGATTAGGAGAGACGCTGCAGTGGAGGCCTCCGGAAATTTCCACCACCCGGGGTTCTTTCACGGGCGCTTGCATCACGCAGTACAGGGTCTCAAAATTTCTACCATCAGCATCATCAGCCTGTCTACGCCCACAGCAGGGCAAAGGCCTCCCCCATAGATGTCCAATTATCCCTGTCCTGTGCTAACTGGGCCCAATTTATCCCCGCAAACTTCCTGACCTCTTCTGCCCACCTAACTTTCTGCCACCCCCTGCCTCGCTTGCCTTCTCTAGGGATCAACTCTGTTACCCTTAATGACCAACGGTCGTCTTGTCGTCGCATTACATAGCCCGTCCACATCCACTTCTTCTTAATTTCCATCATAATGTCCCTAACACGCGATTGTGTCCTCACCCACTCCGCCTTCTTCTTGTCCCTTAATGTTACACATCGCTGCGTGGTCCTCAATTTAAGCTCAACTTCTTAGCCTCCAAGTATCTGCCCCGTAGGTGAGGACCGGTAAGATGCAGCTGTTATAGACGTTCCTCTTGAGAGACAATGGTAAGCTTCCAATCATTATGTGACGATGCTTGACGAACGCGCTCCACTCCATTCTTATTCTCCTAATTATTTGAGCTTCATGATTCGGATCAGGGGTCACATATTCACTTACCACTTCCAATGCCTCGCCATCTATCTCAAACTGCTGTGCTCGCCCAAGGCTACTGAACATTATTTTAGTTTCTGCATGGTCATTTTCAAGCCTAGCGTTCTACTTTGCATGTTTTGGGTCAGTATTCATGCTTTGTAATTCATCTCCCGAGTTACTTAGCAAGGCAATGTCATCAGCAAGTGTGAGGTTACTGAGGTATTCCCCATTAACCCTTACTCTCACCTTTTCCCGATCTAATGTACTAAAATGTACTAAATACTTCTTGTAGACATACTACGAATAATATTGGAGAGATTGTGCGCCCTTGTCTTACACCCTTCCTTATAGGTATGTTGCTTCTCTCCTTACGAAGGACTATGGTGGCGACGGAGCCGTTGTAGATAGTAGTCTTACGTAGTGCTCGTCTACGCCCTGATTCCGAAATGCCTGCATGACTGCTCTTGTATCGACCGAGTCAAATGCTTTCTCGTAATCTATGAAGGCTACATATAGGTGTTGGTTATAATCCGCACATTTCTATATTACCTCATTGATAGCGCGAGTATGGTGTACTGTTCAGTAGCCTTTAGTAAACCCTGCTTGTTCGCTAGGTTGACTGAAATGCGGCCGCGCGGCAGGGATTTGATCCCGCGACCTTCCGATCAGCAGCCGAGTGCCTAGTCATTAGGCCATGTCTGATTGCGAAAGCGACTTAGTTCGAAACAAAGTAGCATTGACAAACTCTTCTATAAATAATGATACGAGGAACTACCTTTATGAAAGCTGAACGATTGTATCAATGGGGCAATTATTTGTTATTGTGAACAATCGTGGTCATAGCATACTGCGATGAGAGATTAGAGATTGCAATAACATAGACTCCGATTTCATCATTGTAGCAATGAGCTCTTGAATTATGGCAGAAATCTCCTCCGCCCACTGAGTGACTCGCGCTGGCGGCGTAACCTTAGAACGAGTCTGGCTTTCGCTGGTTACGCGCTGATAGCCCATAGCGTGAATGCGTTGTGCAAGGAGGAAGTGGCAAGCGTTGCTGGTTATGCACTAACCACACACGTAACATTAGCGCCTCAGCTGGAAAAATTTTTAGGTTCAAGATACCTTTGAGAAAGGACATTTGGTTCTCTCACGAAAAGTGATGGCAGTCTGAAATAACTACTCGTCATACCTTACGCATCCCAGAAATCTGATATCATCAGACACGCGCTAAACCGATAGCATTAGATATCCCGTAGCCTTGTTTGTTCACCACGCAATGTGTGTCTAAGAGGGCTGCACTTCGCATTACGCAGAACTGCGGCTTTCGCGATATTCTCCGTAGACAGAGGGTGAGTCCACTGAGCTGATGAGCGCACTCAGCCAACGTCTGGGTGCTTCAGAGGATTCGTCTTGTACTTTGGGCGAAGGATCCAAGAAAGCGCCGTGGCTTGCTGAGCACTTGCCATGCGGTAATGGACGGGCGGTATTTGATGACGCCATAGGTTTATGGGAACGGATTTATGAATGCACTGAAAAAGTGGGCACGTGTGTTTGCATTATTGCTGTAAGTCCACCTGAGCGCATGTCTGGAACTTATCTGCTACCTGGTTTTATCGCTGAATTGCGCGATTTGATTAAATAATAACATTTCTCGTTCGTTTCTTTTGTCTCTGCCTGAAACTTGAAGCGGTACATATTAAGGCGAAGACACAGGCGCCTCCTCAGCACTCCAGATTTAATTATCCCGCTCTTAATAAACGGTTGCATATGCCTGACGCTTAAGGAAGCACTGGTGATATCGATCCGCTATTGCGTAATGGCTTTATGTCAAACGACATCTGCGTCCTACTGGAAGCACAGTGACTTCTGCAAACATGGGCGACAGTCCATTTTTGAAATGCCTCACAAAAATATACAGCGCAAAAAGAATTCGTAATCTTCAGGCGTTTTAGGTATGCCAACAAAGTGGTGCTTGAAGCAAGAACATCTTAGACAATAAAATAAATCTAAAGACAGTATGCCGCCTCTTGAAGCCGGAAGCACAGTTATCAGTGTGGATGCTGCTGTTGCAGTCTGGTTCAGTGGAAGCATAATTCTTCATGTTTGCTGTCCTTTGTTTAACTCTGCAATCAAAACAACAAATATGCATATTGTTGCGCGGCTCAAGCCATTTCATCGTGCACTTCCCAACAGATCTGGACTTGCCCGGCGGGCTTCGTCTGAGAACCGGGGAGCGCTACAGAGCCGGTCAAGGTATGAGCCGGGGACAGAAGAGAAGGAAGACGACGTTAGCTGGTGCAGCGGATCGACGCCATCACCGCTTGATCATCGCCGACCACGCCCTGTAAATAAACATCTCCCACTGTTCAACCGTAACAATATTTTTGATTGGCTTTTGCTTGACCTTGGTGGGGACTTTGGCTTAATTGCGTGGTCGCCTGTGCTAGCACCTGTGTTCGCGAACGTGTAGACGTTCATTCACGTCATGTTGACACGTTTGTGGTGGATTCTGTGCTGTCTACAAACGCCAGGCAAACTGCAGTGCCTTCTTCATCGGCGAGTTTTGATGGCGCACCGCCGCTTTGCACTTAGCCCACTACATTGCAGTAATTTCCAATCCCAATTCCGTGAGTGGTGTGATAACTGGAGAGCATGGCAAGCGAAAGAGAGCGCGATGAGAATGGGGCCAGGCGGCATGGCTATGGCTCTCAACTCCTAAGGCGAAGCTTAAGGGTCCCTCATCGTTTTCAGGAATGGATAGACGCGCACAGGGATGTTGAAAGATAAAAAAACATCAAAATTAGCACGCACCTTTTGAAATCGTGTTCATGTTTCAGTATATATGAGTGACATCCGAAATTCTACGTTTTTCTTTTACTTGCCTTAATGCAATGAGCAATGGTCATACTAACGAGCGGTTCTTCAGGTATTCGAAGTATTCGAGGTATTCGAGGTATTCGTGCATAGAATAACTGTCTTAACACGCAAATGTCCACCATTTGGATTGCCGGGAATTTGTTATCACAGAAATTCAAAGCTTAAGTCGTCAGTTATGAAATTATAACTAGGGATAAATACTTGATATAGTGTCAGTCGTTTCAGCTGTAGTATATGAAGTGAACAATTCACCGGATAGTCCTTTGAATTGTGAGGCCGCGGTATTTTTGCAGCGCTTCATACAATATGACCTGCATGCCACATAAATGACAGGTCATAACATAAAATCACGACATGCATGTCATGAACGAATAGTTACATGCCTGCGTCTCTTAATGGGATGTATACAAAAATTGGTATGCCACAATATCGCTGCATTGAGAACATAATGACAGGTCATAACATGAAAATCATGAAACGCATGTCATGACGGACATGATTTACATGCGATGGTCTTTGTGCTCCTCCTGGCCCTTCGTTAATGGGATGTATACGGAAAATTGGGTATGCCCCACATGACTGCATGACCAACATGACCTGACAGGTCACAACATGAAATCATTATATGCATGTCTAGGGTGCGACATGATTTACATGCCACGCGTTTCGTCAAGGGATGTATACGAAAATTGGCATGCCACAACATGACTGCATCATGAACGTAAATGACAGGTCATAACATGAAAATCATGACATGCAGGTCATGAGTGACATAATTTACATGCGACGGTCGTGGTGCTCTCCTGGCCGTTTCGTTAGTGGGATGTGTAGGAAAATTTGTATGCAACAATATGACTGCATGACGAACATAAATGACAGGTCATAACATGAAAAGCATAACATGCATGTCATGAGGGCCATGATTTACATGCCAGGCGCTTCGTTAATGGGATGTATACCAAAATTTCTATGGCACAACACGACAGCATGACGAACGTAAATGACAGGTCATAACGTTAGAATCATGACACGCGTATCATGACCGGCATGATTTACATGCCATGGTCCTGGCGCTATACTGCCGTTTCGTTAATGGGATGTATGGGCTCCGTCTACTGACCAGAGGGCGCTACGTAGCTCTCGTCGGACGGCTCAGTTGCGCACGGTGGAAACCGAGGCGACAGCGACGCGCGCGTTTCTTCGCTGCTTTCCGGGCGTGCTGCGAACCACACGAACGCTCGCGGCGTCGCCCTTTCGAACAGTTTGCCGCAGGTTTGGAGCGCGCGTCTCGAAGGAAATGAAAGAATGTGGGACGGGCGGTCGCTGCTGCTATAGAGTTGGAGACGCGCATCGCGTTCGCGTATTTCCCTGTCACAGTCTGCCCAATTTTGCTTCTTCTCTCCGCCAGGCAGTGCATTCTGGCGCTGATGTCGCACATGGAAAACTCGACTGCACGGAGCCTATACGAAAATTGGTTTGGCACAACATGACTGCATGACGATCATAAATGACAGGTCATAACATGAAAATCGTGACATGCATGTCATTAGCGGCATGACCTACATGCCACTCGTTTCCTTCAAGGGATGTATGCCAATATTGCTATGGCACAACACGACTACATGGCGAACGTAAATGACAAGTCATATCGTTAGAATCATGACATGCGTGTATGAGCGGCATGGTTTACATGCCACAGTCTTGGTGCTCTTGTGGCCGTTTCGTTAACTTCATGTGCACCAAACTCGGTATAGCGAGACAACAATGCAATTCAGTTGTATTTACCGATTCCTTCCTATTTTCTCCTTTTTTCCTTAGGGTATCGTTGAACAATCGGTAGTTAATGTTGATCCGTAGGGAAGCAGGTAAATATATCAATCCATCGATATCTTAACCGGCAACTTCTTATGATTGCTTGGTCATTTATTTCCATTGATATCTCTTCTTGTGCTGCACAAACACTTCAGCGTATTGACCTTCCATGCAGAAGTACTCTTTTCTTAATCATAAATAAGCCTGGGTGCTACATAAGAAGTAAAGAGACGTAGTTGCACAAGATATTTTGCTTTTTGCGGGAATTATCTACATAGAACATTATTCTTTTGACCGTCTATAGGGCAACATAAAATTATTCCTATGCCGGTGTTTACTGCTTCTCTCAATGAACACGCCGAACGGTCTAATCACGTGCCTGAACCACTACACATATTTTTGTTCGCGCCCAAAGCCTGTGTTCCTCCATGCTTAAATATTTTATAAGCAGACGGATCGCAGCCATTAAGGCTTAACTTGAAGGTCAATGTGGTGCTGCGGTTGAAACGAGAACGTTTAAACGTTTTTATGCGGTGGAAATACGGATGTAAAGTAGTTTCGATAGCTTCCCATTCTGTCCTTGATAATCATCGTAAGAATAAAGCACGTGCGTAAGCCTTGTCGGAAGTTTCATTTTGCATCCCACACTTCGTCTTAATTATCACTAAAGTGGTTTCAGCTGCAATCGATCAGTCAGCAGGTAACGACAGTAACTCTTGCATTCTTGCACAGAATAACTGTCTTAACACGCAAATTAAATTGAAAAAAAAAGGAGTTGATCCCTCTGTCATTGGAATCGGCATATCGGTATATAATGAAAGTCAAACCTGCCTTCGCACATAAGCAGCAATGTGCTTAGAACAAATGTAAGCGATTCAGGGCAATAATGCCCCTACTATGAGAGAGCTGTTCCAGCCGTTCCAAAACGAAAACGAATGGAGGGGCTGTAGGTGGGTTGGATGCTCTGCACATGTGAACCCCTTGTACGTACACATCTGCTGCAACTCCACACGGCAGACGGATCCTCGACAGTTGCACACAAGCGAAACTTCTCGAACGACTCGCATTTTTCCGGAGACCCTGCACTGAACGCGCCAGCGCCCTGCGTAAACCTGCCATAAACCAGTAGCGTTCGCAAACGGTGAAACCATAGAAAGAACTCGTGTTCCCATATGAATAACGTTACAGGGCGGCGTTTAGCAGCCGACTAACTTTCCAAAGCGTACATTTCTGCCGTGTAGTAAATTTGCCCTATATTTTTCAAGAAAGGTGAGAGTATTATATTCAAAATAAAAGGCACAGGACATTATACGTGCACTAGAGCTATATAAAACTACCAACGAAGGATACAGAGTTTCAGCGAATCATTGTTTTGTTCTTAGAGAAGCCATTTGCGTTTAACAATACTTGTCCCCTAAGCACCAAGTCAAGCTCCCCGTCTTAATGTTGCTCACAATTTCACAACTTCACGTGACTCCCCTTGTTAGTGTCGCTCATAATTTCTACTGAACCACTTTTCGTCCCTACCTTCGCGACCATGTGAATTGACCTTATGGGTGCTCTTCTGGCGGTTTCTTTCCTCATATGTGGACCAAAACTTGCATGAATATTAGGAATTAATTGCGAACACGAATAATTGCTCCCCATATTACTACCATATTATACTTCTTAAGCTCGTCGCAGTTACTGATACTACTATCACATGTGTCTCACATGCGCTGGGTTCGTCCCAAGGTATGCGTGTATGTGTCACAAGGGGTCGAATGTTAACTTTAAAGACTCTGTCGACCATTGACTAACCAAAATGTGCATTGAAAATTTCATGCGAGCACGATTTAAATGTCTTAAGCAGGAGATTAAGGTACCGTTTGCTGTAGCTTGCAACTGCAATTTAAGCGTAACAAAATAATGGACGCGCGGTCAAACGTTCCGCGATGATTAGTGACCACGAAAAACGCGGAAGGGAACTAGGATTTCGATGTGGGTGGCCCGTGGTGTCATGTAAGGACGCTGCCACTTGACCACGACGGCTCTTTTTCCACGGCAGCATATCGTAAGTAACGCTGTTACTTCAGCAGTTTCTAAAGTCATTTGCGGCTGTAGTGCGTATTAAGCGCTTTAATGTAAACGTAAGAAGCCACACACCAGTACTAGTATCACTCAGCACGATTTTGTCCATCTTTGCTCGACCCGTAGGAGTACTTCAAACCAACGACGCTTATGATATGCACAAAAGCGCGCCATAGCGCCAACCCATGTTCAACAATGTAGACGTCTCTGCACTAAGGCGAGTGACGATGTTGTATCGTACCGTAATCTACCCTTTGGTGACCTCGCGCTAGCACACAGTTACATCATTTGCACAAAGACGTTGTTGTAAAGGCCATGCTCTAAAGAAAAGTCACTATGCTAAGTATTTGCTCCCACCGCCAAGGAGGCATTCTTAGTTGAATTGTTTGTGGCTATTCAACAATAACTGCAAGGAGTATTTACCTTTGTAATATATGAGGGAATTCTGGCCTAATCGCTCGCCTTAGGTGATGTACTGTATGTATTGAGCTCTAGACATAAACAGGGCATATTGCTTTTGGCACTGACGTAAGTCATGACATTTTTTTTTTTTGCGAACCACTGGCAACGAAATAGAACAAAGGGCAGCTCCGTAGTGATTACATCTAGGCGGGGTAAAAGTAAGAGTGAGGGATTGGGGCAAATAACTCTAAAGTATTATCGTTTATTATCGTTGCTTGACTCAGCTCGTACAGGATCTATGTCGGGAAACTTACAGGCCGAACACATCACGACTGCATTGTCGGATGTCTTCACTTCCAGATTTCTACAAGACTGACTAATGGCGAACCTGAAAATAACAGACCAAACAAAGCCCTTTACCTACATCGGACTACTTAGATTACTCCTCTGCTATCATGCGACCACTTGATGTGGCAATCAAAAAAACATTGCCTGCCCGTTTATTTTAGCGAACGGCGACGTTTCCACTCTTTACGTCACTTTTTCTTTCGTTCCTTTTTCCTTTACGACATCATTCGAGTCTATGACGTCTTCTGGACAGAGACCACAACCTCATGGGAAAGGACGGAGTGCGAACGTAGCAATTGCAACATGAAGAGATGAAGGCGAAGACGCCGATGAACAAAGCTAGAGAGACGCACATCGCGCCGGTCTTCAGTCGTGTAATCTAGCCAAAGAACGAGACCCGAAAGGGTACTCAAAACCGTCGCAGCAGAATTCTTGCGGTGCTGATGACGTTCGAGGGCCGGAATTTCACACAGTTATTTATGGGGTGCGACGCCTGTGCCGTTTATTGCCGTTACGTAACGCACAAGGCAGACGTCTCCTTCAAACCCAGGATGTGGCAAGTGTTCCCGGTTTTCCGACTCCTCCTTCGGCGTATCTATCTTCCGCGTTGTTCTTATCGCAATGTGCGAAATCGCAGGCTGGGTGCTTGTCGTAAACTGAAGCGTCAGAGAGGGTCGGTGTCTTCCCGCCAGAATTCTTACGTAGTCCTGAAGTGTAAGAGGGTGGCCCCGGGTGCCAGATGTAATAAAACATTCGAAGCAACTCGAGGCCAGCGGGGGCGCATATGTCAACGCGATACTTGACTCCTTGCTGTAGCCTCCAAGAGTATGCAGAGTTTCATAGAGGATTTTGTTTTCCGGCTCGGTGAAAGGCCACGGTCTGTTCTTGCAACCGAGAGAGCCCGTGTTGAAACCGCGACGTCTTTCGAAACTAACCGCCCAGTTGTGGAGACGGCAGATGCTGCTGCGCAATATTGTGCTGTAAATGTACACACCTATGCAGAACAATTTAAAGAATATAACGGGAAGTCCTGGCGGCTGATAGACCGCAAAAGGCTGTAGCAGACGTTTGATTGGTCACTCTCAAGGAAAGCAGCGTTATAGGCCTAGTCGGAATGATTGCTTAGTGGTGAAACACTTCGTAAGGCTTTGTATCACGTGCTATCACAGTTGCCCCTTTGTGCGTTTGTATGTCCCTCTTTTGTGTCTGTTGATTTAGCGCCCTGTGTAGTATGGTCTAAATTTCCGTAGTCCTTCACCACGGCCTTTCTCTCCTCTCTATCTCTTTCACTCCCTTTCCCCCCACCCCCATGGACGCTTAGCCGTGCTCCCTACATGGGCTGCAGAAATTAGCGTCCTTTCCAAAGCAAACCACAATCATCATCATCATCATCATCATCATCATCGACGATTTGAACCAACTAACCCAAGAAGACGTTTCCTTAACCAATAGGTAGGCGCGACAATTTTGTGAAACGGCGCAGTAATAGCGGCGTTACACGAGTGTTTGATTATCGAAAAGTGGTGCCCGCCCATTTTGCTCTTTCCTCACCTATGCGAAACCCTCGCCGTGTGCGCCTCCAAATGCCATGTGACACGTCACCGCCATTGAGCTCCCGCTTTGTGGCCGTCTGTAGTCCTGCGAAGGGTGTCGGTAATGTCCTCGCCAACTCAAGAAAACATATGGTGGCTTGCTGCGTTTGAGCAGCTCAATGGGAGACATTTCTGTTGGCGTTTCTGTTCTTTGCGCCCACTCGTTTCCCACAATGACACGGCGAGCAACATGACGAGGCAGAGAGACCATGCCCACAGTCGTACACTTTCGTTTGACCAATTCACAGCATCAGAAACAAGTGACGCCGTCAGAGACAATCGGTGACGTCAGGACGAGTGGGGGATGCCGGAAAATAAGTGCTTCCTGATTCTCTCTCTTTCTTTTAAAATTCACCGTCGATGCTACTCCGCTAAAGTGAAACATGAGGAGGTAAGAAGCACGCAGTGACGCACCTGTCGATCGGCGTTAATGGGCAATGACAGGCAGAAGACTGTATTTGTTTCAACTATACACATATGTCCATTTATGATAGAGGAAAGCACCTTGCCTTTGAAACTAATTTTTGCTATCGAATTTAACAAATTTGTCTTAATTAAAACAATTATTTCTGTCTGTGTGTATTTTAAGCTAGTTTATATCGCATTAGTTTACCCTCAGTCGATATTTGACCAATTATACACTTGTGTTTGCCCATAGCTTGACTACTTCATTTACCGCAACGGTGACGATTCTGGTGGCGCCGACAGAGCGAATGCATAAGGTGCTTCGCACCTAAAAGCCCAGAGAGGGCGCACGGAGCAGTTTTCTTGCTTTCAGGCGCCTATAGGGCCCCCGCGTCTGGCATCGCTAATCGTGATCGTATTGTGATTTTGATGTGCGTGTTTTGCTTGAAATGCTTAAAAATATATCAGGAGGTGTTTAACGGCCTTCTAAAAGTGAATGCTACAGCGTCACTGGGCCCCGTCGTAGGGCCTCCTTGCAATACCATTTTCTCCCGTACATTCAACCTACAGTCTAAGATATAAGGTGCGTAGCTGTTAAGTGGTAGTTTACGATCTTGCGTATTTCATCTTGTAAAACTGAATTTTGTTCACTAATGAACCTGTGCTACGACGAAAGGATCCGTGGCGAAGGGCATGCGTGTTCGGGTCTTTCGGGAAACGGCAGTACTGGTGGCTCAAGATTCTATTTCATTCAATATTTATTTACCGGAAAAACAATCTGCAGGGACACCTGGGCAAAAATCTGTCGCAGAAGATTGATGATAGGCCAGAGTACCCCTGCATGGCAATAGCATACATATACAACAAGAGCATGCAGAATAGCGTATGCCATAGGATAGCATACACATAATGCATTCCTAACATCGACGAATACATTGCATTATTATGTATAGGCTGTATACTATTACATCACGCTTCATACACATACATAAGATGTAGCATTCACATTTACGCTTGATTGCGTCCGCCATGGCCACCTACGCTGACGCCGACAGCGATAATCCATTTTCTGCAACACGAGGTCCTCAAAGCTATGGCATTAAAACGTATGCCCCTATTGATTGACAAATAAGCTCGCAGAAACATGCGTCACTACCGATGTTTTCAAAACGGACACGCAGATTCGCTTTATCCACATCTATATTAAATCTCTTTGTCGCTCCCCGTATCAGTGCTTGTGGTAGCGTCTCTGGTGTGGGCGTGTATGTTGTACAGGCGTGTACGGGCATGTGCGTGGGTCGATTGTGTACGTTTGTGTAGTGTGTGCGCGCGTTCCTGCGCTCTGTGTTTGGTGCAGGAAGGTCACGCCTGTTTTATTTCGAAACCGCTTCTGCGATCATCATATTCCCCTGATATTTGAGAAGGAGAACCGGTTAACGAGAGTGATCGCTTATTCACGTAGTTAATGGCTTTATGTTGTCCCTACATTCTGATATTGTCCCTACTAACCGATTATCACCTTTCAGTACTGGCACCAAAAATTATCACTTTATTTCACTCTTTGCCCCGCCACGGTGGTCTAGTGGCTAAGGTACTCGGCTGCTGATCCGAGGGTCGCGGGATCGAATCCCGGCCGCGGCGGCAGCATTTCGATGGAGGCGAAATGTTCAGGCTCGTGTGCTGTGCGACCACAGGTGGTCGAAATTTCCGGAGCCCTCCACTACGGCGCCTGTCATAATCAGAGCTGGTTTTGGGACGTAACCCCCCCCCCCCCCCAAAACAAAAAAACAACATATTTCACTCTTTGATTTTTAACTCCTAGACATCTCCGAAAGCGTTCCTCTAAACCTGATATGTGTCCTGGTTAAACGTGCTCACGGTTCCTGTTTCTACAGTGGCTTTCGTGAGTTTCTCTGCACTACATTATCTGGCTGCTAGACTCAGGCTGTAGCCGACTTGTGTTGATGTATGTTACAATATGACTTGAACACGGGAGGGACGCAGTCACCAATTAGAGATTCATAAACGTTTTTTGGGGAAATATCTAGCAATTCTCCTTAATGTTTATTTTTCCCGCCAAATTTTTCTTAAGAATGCAGGAATACAGTGAATAGATGCTAACCTGACTGCGTCATTGCTTCCTTTTTCAATAGACTATCTGCGACGTCATACATTGAAGCCTCAAACTCAAGTATCCGAATAGGCAGTTTTTTTTTAAATTGGATCTCCTCAATATCTGTTTCTTGAAAGTCGGATAACCGAATAATCGGTTTTAAAGACTAAATCCACTTGCATCCTGTTAAACGGAATTAGCCGGTTTAACAGACACTTCCAAGCACTGGTGTCCATTCTGCCAATACTAGTGTGTATTGCTTATCATTGCGAGAAATGGATTCAGGCTTTCACCGAGAAACGCGCGCTACTTCGAATTGCGCATTGTGAGCCCACCTATATCGTTTGAACCTTTGTATTCATTGTGCTACAGTTCGCGATATTCGATATTAGGCCATGTCGTTAAAGTTTAGCGAACGACTCAACGCCCTCAGCAATAAACAAGAGCCCTCTCTCTGTTCTCTGCTTCTTTTTCTTCCTGTTTTCCATCGTTGCGGTGCATCCTTTAAATATAATCCAGCTTACGCAGGCATACCTCTAATAACATTGTCATGCACGAAGTTGCTTGCTTTCTGGCGCGAATAATGACATAACTTTCATTTTTTCAAGGAGGGTTGTGGTAACATTCGCGACGATTCGTTAGAGAATAATATGCTTCCAAAGCTGGCACATTCAAGCTCTGCCAAATTATTTATAATAGTCCATAAAGGGGCTGGGGTTCTCGTGTTCATGAAAAGGAGCGAAAGGAAACGAAAAAGAAGGAAGGCAGAACCGTTTCAATAGGTTGGGGCACATTATTAAGAACTCTGCTTGCACCGGAACGAGGGTGGTAACCCCACAATCTCTCAGGCGGAAACCCCGGAGGATTCTCACTAAAGATATTGGCTTCCCGTAATGAAGGGGTGATTATATTACTCGGGCGCAGTGCTGTTTGCGGTTGCTCCGCGACCATTTATTGAGATAAAAAAAAAGGAGTATTAGAACTAGACTTATGAAGCAAGGAATAGCGCGATATTTCCGCCTTTTTAATTAAAACGACATGCAGGACATATCTCATTCGAACCGCACATCTCGTTAGGACGGTGCCTTACAATAATAAAGTGATATCGTTATGGACCTCGTATCGCAGAAACACTGGTATGGGAGTACGGCTTCCGTCGAATATAACCATGGTGTACTTGGGCTTCTGGCGTCGCAAACCGGAGCACAACGCACAAGCGCTCGGCCACAGCGCAGGCATTTCATTGAACAAGATTCAGTTTCTCAATGTAAAATGTAAAAAAAAAAGTAAATGGCGATTTCACTAACACCTGTGTAAATGGTAACTCGGACCGTAATTGCTTTACGAGGCAGCCTAATGAATTTAACACGAAACTCAAACAATTCCAGCACTTTATAAAGTAGGCCCAAACGGGGCGCCTATGTGCGTCACACTTCCATACGCGCTCAAATTTCCCACTGCTCATGGATGGCACACAGAAGGCGCTTTGATTTCAGCGCTAGGGCAAACTGCGCCGCAGTGCGCGCACGTTCATCCCACTCGCCTGATGAACGCGGTATCGTGTACCGGTGCCGTGCATGCAGCAAAGCCTCATCCATCGGCGACTACTGATGGAGCATCCAAGTCAACTAGTATCCGACCAGGCAACACTGAGGCAGATGGGGAAGTAGTAAAGGAATGCTGTACCATGAAACGAACGCCGTTATGTGACTCAAGAGCATTACAAGCGAGGGAGAAAGCGTTGTGAAGGGGACGCCTTAAAAGTGGAGCTTACGCATCCACCCCCTCCCAAATTTTTAGTGTGAACGCCCCACGCTCTCGCGAAACACGCAAACGCAACACAGCGAAATAGAGGAGAAGAAATAGTGGAGATGGAACAGGGTGGTCCCACTGAAAGGTTTCCCAGAACCTCAGTGACCAGAGTCACTATTTGCAAGCTTATCGCAAACGCCCGATTGCTGAACCGCTCCTGCTATGCGAAGGTTCTTGTTTTATTTATAATCACTCGCACTTTTAACCTCTTTCGTGTTGTAGTAGTATTCCAGCAATCTACGTCGACGGACGTAAATTGGGTAAGATTTTTTGAACGATGGAAGGAAATGAACGCACGTAACGAATATTGGTTAAGGTTATATGCTTTAATTTATTTGCCTATGTATACATTTGTGTTGCCCTCAGGGGACAAGTCAATGCAAATGGGAGCGGGAAAAAGCGGGAATTGCGGTAGAGCTGTGAAAGATGTAGTATCATACGTAACCTTCACTAGTTACACAATAATGGCTTATGAATGGGAAAAGACCTTTCTACAAAAGGGAAGCGAAAGGTATACACGCTAACAAAGAGGTAAACGAGCTAGGTAAGAAGGAGCACGTAGGAGAACAACACCACGGACTAAGTGTAAGAGATAAAAAGCGACAATTTTATTATCCCGATTATTCATTATTGACTAATGACTACTGGACATGTTGGCAAATTCAGTGGGTGTGACAGTGCAAACTTGTTCAGTTGGATAAGGTTAGCAAGTACATTGCGAAACAATTTCATATCGCTGATGGAGGCGACATCACTGGTAAGGCGCCGCGTCCATTTCCCCTAAGTTCTGGGAAAAAATCATTACTGAAAGTACTGTTGTTTACGGAGCGAATTTCGACTTTTAAGCGATGGTCAACGCGGCGCGATACGTAATGAGGCTCTGAATTGAACACAACGCTAAGGAAGGCGTCGTTGTAGAATATGTGAAAAAAATTTAAGCGCGCTATTGCTCTACGAGGTGCTAATGATGGCAGGTGTAAAATGGATTTCATTGACGCAGTATTAGCGGCGCGATTATAATTAGATTCTATAAACCCATTGAAATATTGTGATCAAGCTCGAGAGGTGGGATTACAGTTTCTCGTGTCGGTCCCATACGGCTGAAGCATGAATATGGCAAATGAGGTCTGCGGAAGGAGCAATAAAGTTTATGAAAAGGAAAATTGGCGTTCACTCGTTTGTAGCACAAGGCTACAAGAAAACCCATACGGATTTCTCAGAAACGAAAGCTTCTTATTTGGCGAAAAATTCATTACTTCACCTTGCACGTTTTCGCAGAACTCATTAGCTACGTTCTTGCCAATGTTCTTTGAGTTGTCAGTGGATTCATCTATCAGCCGCTCAAGCAGAGTGTAACCCACCACATCGTCACGCGTTGCCCACCCGTCGCAGCTCGTCCCAGCCGCTTCTTCGGTGAGCGTCTCGCGACTGTTAAGCAGGAATTCGACCACGTGATCCAGCTGGGTGTTATTCGCCCTTCGTCCGGCGCTTGGGCCTCTCCATTTATATGCTAGACAAAAAAAAAAAAAGAACAAGGGGACTGTCGTCTATGCGGCGACTACCGGGCTCTCAACGTTCAAACGGTCCACGACAGCTGTCCCCTTCTGCACATCCAAGACTCCAGGCCGTTTGGAAGAATGCAAGGTCTTTAGCAAAGTGGATCCAAGGCATATCATCAAATTCCATTGGAGCCTACCGATATCCCGAGAACGGCCATCACTACACCCTTCGGCCTGTTTGAGTACGTGCGCATGCTTTTTGGCCTGCGAAACGAAGCGCAAACGTTCCAAAGATTTATTGCAGAGCTGACGCGCAGCCTTCCTGCTGTCTTTGCTCACATTCATGACATCCTCGTCGCGAGCCGCACTCCACAGGATCACGAGCGTCATCTCAGAAAATTCCTTCAACACCTTCAACAATATGGCCTAGTTGACAATGCAAAAAAAAAAATGCCTTCAGGTCAAACTCAATCGTCGAGCTGCTGGAGTCACCGTTTACGAACGCTTCGACGGAACCACGCTTTTACCGCGCAGCATTCCCTATCAAACTCAATGCGCTGCCCCAGATGAATTGTGGTGACGCATGTGCTGTTAAAACTTCGCACGGTTTCGTCGTCGAAGCAGTCTGCATGTCACCAGGAACCTCGCGGAACGACGTCATTCACTTCTTGCTGCACAACTTCAGTGCGTGTGCCAAGATGTGTCGGTGATCGTCACTGGAGGCTTCAATGTGAACGCACTTCGACATGAAAACGAGTGGCTTGTTGCGTTTGTCGGTGCCGAATTTGGACTTCACCTCCTGTCGGACGTCACACAGCCAACTACACGTAACAACACCAGTTTTGATACTCTGTTAGGTTAGGGCCTCGCGTCTCGTGTCCGCTGCGTGCCATTGCCAACCAACTTCAGTGATCGCAAGGCAGTTGTTGCGGTCGTGTAGCGAACTATGTTGCATTTATATTCCCCTGTATTTCTAACAAATACTATACTTCCTGTATTTCTTTCCTGCACGTAATTAAATACATCATTCATTTGTTCATGTGGTTCTTGCATTGCTATCTACCCGAGCATGCCCGAGCGAGACCCTCACTACATATACATGTGCTCTACACATACAAAGCTCTCCCCGGCGGCGACTCACAACGTATAATTGTTCTTACCAGCACGCACTGCTCATGGAAGGCGCTTCTGGCCAACGGCATCGTCCTCGCACTCAACTTGTGGCCACCCACTGTGGCCATGCCGCAGGAAACTTGGTTATTTATTTATTTATTTAGAAAGACCTCACAGCCTACGAATAGGCATAGGGTGAGAGGGGCGTATGTTACAATACAATACAATCGATTAAAAGATATGGTATAAGACGAAGAAATTTGCATACTAACAAAAACGAAACTTCAAAAGAAACTTAGAAAAAGAACAGATAAGCATCGCATAAAAATATCAAGTGGAAAAAAGAATACAATATACGTTACAGAGCTACAAAATGACTTTATGCAATGCGTTATATTGAAAAGGGGAATATAACACGGACATAACACGTGACAATGCATTCAAAGCGTAATCATTTGATAAGTAACCATGTACTAACGGCGATCAGTGTGAAGAAAAATGTTTCGTCAAATCACAGCAAAAAGTGTCATGATTTGTGAGCGACGCAATGCTATCCCCGAGGCTGTTCGAAACGTGGATATCGCGAGGCAGCGGTGCAAAGTTAAATGCTTGCGTCACGCCATATACGCGGGTATAGCTGAAATTATTGTGCAATCTGTGCGATGTCAAGACGTGGTGTGTGGTGTTTGAAGCATGGTAGGGATATTCCGTCAGAGTGAATGAATTTATGTAATAATGACAGCAATGCAGTATCACGGCGAGTACTCAACGATTGCAAAATATTTCGGCTTTGATCTGCGTTATGCTAGAGTGGGAAGTGTAATTACGAGTAATGAAAGGACTTCCCCCTTTCTGGATTTTTCCAATGAGTCAATTAGGTACTTCTGCTGTGGTGACCAAATGGGAGACGCGTACTCAAGCTGGGGTCGCACGAAAGTTAAATAGGCCAGTTTACGCAATGTAGATGGAACACTGCGCAAGTTACGGCGCAAGAGCCCCAGTGATTTGGATGCATTGGCGGAGACACACGTAATGTGCTTAGACCACGTTAGGTTAGGTGTAAGGTGCACGCCAAGATATTTATATTGTACAGTCGGGGATATAGTACTGTTGTTAACGTGGCAGACGAACTGCGAATTATCAGGTTTACGGGTGAAATAAATTTTTTTGCCCTTTGACACGTTTAGCGGCATGAGCCATGTATTACACAACTGGTTCAAAATATCTAGGTCGCGTTGGAGTGCTATATGATCATCACTGTTGGTTATGTGGTGGAATATTACGCAATCATCGGCGAATATTCTTATGCAAGACGATATTTGTTTTGACAGATCATTTATATAGATCAAATAGAACAGAGGCCCAAGGACGCTTCCTTGCGGCACACCAGAAGTGACGTTAGACTTGGGGGAATCGTAGCCATTAACAGTTGGAAGTTTCTCTGGATTAGACAAAAAGTTACGTAGCCATGGCAATGTACAGGCGCCTAATTTTAACGCAGAAAGTTTCGATATGAGGCGATAATGTGCAACACGATCAAAGGCCTTGGAAAAGACAAGGAATAAGCAGAGGGTCTCTAAGCAGTGATTCATGTTAAAGTGGATATCGGTTGTAAACTCGAGTAATTGTGTCTCGCACGAAAAGCCTTGTCTGAAACCGTGTTGATTGCGAAAAAAAGCTGTTAGATTCGAGATGTCTGTAAATATGTGAAGTAATTATGTGTTCGAGCACTTTGCAGCAAGTGCAGGTAAGCGAGATGGGCCTGTAATTTTGACATGTGGTATTACTTCCACTTTTGTAAATTCGTACAATTTTTTCGATCTTCCAGTCGAAGTGAAGCATACCAGTCTTTAAGGACTACCTGAATATGTGAAACAAAATAATGCTTGGAACAGAAATTGTATTTTTTAGTATCTTAGAATTTATGCCATCAACGCCACAAGAAGAAGACACTTTAAGGTTGTTTATTAGCGAAGAAATGCCCTATACCGTAATGTTAATCGGTGTGAAACGTATGTTTAGTGCCAATATAGCTCCTAAAGCTGCTACCCTTGCTTAATAAAACATTCCAATATGTTGCTATCGCCTTCATTGCTTCGCCGTTGCGGCGAAACTGACTTTTTTCGGCAACCGAGAGGCTTTCACTTATGAGAAACTTGTACGGATTTCTTGTAGCACTGTGCTAGACAACGGATGGATGCTAATTTGCTCTTTCATTCACGGTTGAAGCATGTTCAAGTTTATTGCACATTGATGACCGGTGCAAAGTAGTAATTTTAAAGAGGGTGGTGCCTTCGAAAAGCTATGACAAATAATGTGAAATGTGCTCTTTGTTTTATTGATTTCGTATTCAGTGTGAAGGTTCCTCGTTAGATAAGAAGTTATACGAGCACCTATTTGTAAGAGTTACTTGTTCTAAACGGGTGCTAGTCAGATGGCAAGAAGGAAAGGTACAAACACCTTTTGATCGAACAAGCCGCAGAAACATACTGCTGCAGTGTCATCAACATCTCGTGACCAAGCTTCAGTTGGAGCACAGCCGAACTCAGCCAACATAAGCCTAACTTTAGCCTACCATTGCCACGTTAGTCATCATTTACCGAGCTTTTGTCCGGTTATTGTAAAACGTTCCTTGTTTATGCGTTGGCTGCATTGTATGACTCCTCGCCACGGCAGCTGTGACGTCCTAATTTGGTTCTATTGGAATGGGATTTTGTCGCATGTGCCTATATATAAATTCATATTTTTATAAGCACATGCTGCTGGGCTAGTTGCTTCATTA
This sequence comes from Hyalomma asiaticum, assembly GCA_013339685.2. NCBI lineage: Eukaryota > Metazoa > Arthropoda > Arachnida > Ixodida > Ixodidae > Hyalomma > Hyalomma asiaticum. The sequence continues at coordinate 60,249,687 of CM023482.1, forward strand.
CTTGGTGTAAAAGGTATGGCTCTAAAAAAGAGAAACAAACTATACGTTGACTCGTGCATTACTTTGTTCTAACCTTTTTAGACTATAATAGAAGCTCAGGGGAAAACTGAGGCTTGAATCGATGAACAGATTGATAAAAACGATGTAGAACAGGGAATGTCGCTGGAGCCAACTTTTCTACTAGTGGACTTGCCTTCTTCAGTCGACGAAGACAAGTCCTACGAAGTCGACGAAGACAAGTAATAATCTAGTCTCTTTTATTCGTTCGTAACTTGCATCCCGTTTAACCGGCTTTGGTCAGTTATTAACACGTCTTGAATCTGTGTTCGACTATTCCTTTTTTAAGAGTGAGCAGAGCAGAAATAGACACCGATAGCCCCGAGCCCCTGAAGTGATGTGCACTTAAAGTGCGGCACACTTTCTCTCCACATACAATGCTGGCACATGTCACCATTGTATGTGGATGATATCCGCATTTCCCTGCGCCTGATGTAGGAGTCCACAATCGGAGGGCGGCTCCAAGCCTGACATTATGCTACCTTGTCCGTAGGTGCTCACTCAAATTCTTTAGTAAATGTGGGAGAATGTGAATGGGAATATGTTGCGACGGCATTCCCCGTAAAGGAACGATTGAGCCGTGGCCGTTACGGGTACTCCAGAGGTTGTCGTATAATTCTGCGTTTTATGTTTGGAATTCTTGGGTCAGGTGTCAAGTTTATTCTTCATGTTGGGTTCTTTCCTCTGAAAGTAGAAAAAAACAACCTTTCTTTCGACAGTGTGACGCGCAGAGTGTTGAGAATTCGTTGCCATACCAAGAAGTACAGTAATGAGCGGATCTTTTCACTGCTGCGAATTGACTGCGAATTTTTTTCATACCTTCAGTATGCAGGACAGTAAGTATTGTGCAAGGGGACAGGAGATATTTAAAGCATGCTCGTTTCTCTGTACGTTCGAAACGCCGATTGTAGCAGAACAAACTAAATTACGTTAATAAATCATCGCATTTAAATTCAAAGGCCGTCATAAAAAGGCGCCGTCATATGAAATAACCTGAATGACACTTCTTGTTCTTAAGTAGAAAGTTTTGAGACGGCGCTTCATTACAAGCAGGAACACTGATAAAATTATCTAAAGCTCCTTCTTTGCATGGGCGTGAGCACGGTATTAAAAGGACGTCTTTGCTATCTGGGTACATAACCACATACAAAGTAATTCATAAAGTGTGCCCAAGCATCTAGCAAATACAGAAAAGGAGATATTTTTGCACTTTTTTTGGGAGCGTTTTCTTCATGGTGGCACACATCGTGAAATGTGTAGGAGTGCTATTTCCAACTGTAAGTAGCAAAATTTGAGTACTGAACTTCTAAAGAAGGCCAACCCGCCACTTAAGCCTAACTAAAGTTTGGAAGTTATTTAAACGTAAACTTCATATCCTTAGCAAAATTTACACAAGGGTTATTCCGCTAATTCCTACATATCGATGAAATCCCCTTAGTTGCGTGAAAGTAAACGAAATAATGGTTGAAGGAAGCAGCTACCATTGTCTTCAGTACAGTCCTGTGTTACACAGTTCTGCTCCCACATTGCCGCATGACCTCGACCGTCGGTCGTTGTCAAGTGGCCATTTTGGTAAGCGCGATCAAAGGCAGCGAAGAAATGATAAAGATCACCGTGCTACTTATATCTATGACCACACACTTTCAGTTTACTGCGCGAAATTAGTCCGATTTTGTCCATTAGATGACATTAGCAGCGCCACTGTTTGCAAATATTAGAACAGGTAGCGACGCCCTAATCGAATAACATCCATTTTTTTTTTTCAGTTAGGTTTCAGTCTGAAAATCTTCCGATGTACAAATTATTTAGTGTAATTTTATTAGTTTCACATTGTCACTTCTACCAATGTTGCACTGCTTGCTGCCGTGAGTAATGAGGTTCCGCAAAAAGGGCCCAATGGTCACCTTTCTTGAATCAAAGGCATTTTTTTAACATATTTTATGAAAAACCCGGTGTAAGGGGCGATCCATGAGATCGAAACGAAGTATTTGCAACCGGCTGTCAGCTTCGGATGAAAAAGTTGACGTCACTTACTCGCGGCGATTCGCCTTGCGGAACCGTAAACTCCCCAGGTACTTTGAATTTCGGACTGTCGCGGACTTGAATACAAGTCATTTACTCGTGAATTAACCGCGCGTCGGTACTCCTGAGCTTAAAATCCCGCACGAGCTGCAAGACCATACGGCATCATGTTCTAAGGCTGCCATTAGGCGATTACGACCTCCTGTAACCGAGCAGAAATGGCGTAATGAACAGATCCAATCATCTCGACTGGGTACCAAGCAAGGATGACAATGAGGGAAGTAAGAAATACCATCCGGTGTTATAGCAGACAGTGCTCATGGAGTTGCAACTACGCAGAATATTGCGAAATAAGGTAAAGAGCACAAATTTGTCGCTCCTATAGTTACGATGTCAGCAGTGCGTCTTGATTGCCCTCCTGTCATTAAGCGACATCCTCCCTTTTCGTGATTCGCGCTCGCTGCTAGCGTTCTCTACTACCAAGAGCGAGCTACGGCAGTGCAGCAACGCTGTAGGAAGTAAGGACCCCTATCAGCTCCACGGGCTGGCGATTTAGAGGCAGATAGAAGTGACAAATTACTCCCCCGCTGCCCTATAACGAGCGGCTGCGCTCGGTCTTGTAGCCTTTGGCTTGGCCATACCCTTATCGTCGCCTACGTCGGCCTATCCTTCCAATCGACAAAAGCGACATGACTCCCGCAGCGCGGCCTTCACTCGAGGTGGCACATAATGTATAAAGAATATAAACACTGTTTAAATCGACTATGCTAGTAATCGATTTCCTGGCCTTCTCTTTGTCCATTTGCCTCTCTGCCATCAACATCTCCTTTATTTTATTTCACAGGAATAGCTCGTCCTTGAACAGGGCTCACTGACTCGCATGGCATTCACATGAGCATAACGTCGCTGAGTGGGAAATTCAGCCGTGTTCCTAGGTCCTGCTATATAACACGCGTCCTTGTCACGTTTCATAAGCCCACGCAAGACATCCTTATTGGAATGATCAAGAATATTTTGCATTGTATACGTCATGCTAGTAAACTCGCTGTCGCCATTTTAATTTTTTCTATAAATATTTCTCTCTGGTTAAAACACACCCTAATCTCCCTTGTTATGTAGAACGTACCGTAATTTTATTGTCCTGGCTGGCACGATGGGCCGTCTATGGACGCGCTAAGAGTCCGTGGACGACCCGCCGAGGTAGCACAGGGGATAGGGTTTTGGCTTGCTAAGTGCTGAGACCGGGAAAATCAAATCGAGTCCGCGCTGGCGGCCTTTTGATGGGGGCTAGATTCAAAACAAAGAACACTTGTGTACTTAGATTTACGTGCATGTGCAACAGCCTGAAGTGGCCAAAATCACTCGGCAGCCCTTCACTATGGGCAGTACCTCACATCCATAGCCTGGTTTTGACATGTAAGCACCCCAACCATTATTGTCAAGACTTCACGGACGGCGCAGGCGTCACTCGCGGAGGATGACCCTTTCTCTCCTACTGACGAAGGCAAAGGACTGATCTCACCGTAGCTGCAGTACGAAATTGTTTAGCTGGTGTAGAACATGCACCACTGGCGACCGATTTAATGACGGTTCAGCATTATGAATTTCTTACTACCTTACAAATCACACCTGCTGGCAGGATAGTGTGGTTGATAAAGAGCACGCCCCTTCGCCTCGTAGTCGACAGAGGAGGAAATCTACTACAGCCGACCATTAAGACACGCTGCCGCGTTTGGCAATATAATTCCCGCAGATGGCACTTTCCTTGCCATTTTATTAGTAGTAGCGACACATGGCGTGTCCTCCTAGGGTATTGGACAAGTATGCTCTCTTACTGCGCCGTGTTAGGTCAGCCTGCGCAGAAAGTGCCGTCTCAGCCAGAAATGGAGAGCTTCGCTGATACACTTTATTGTGTCTTTAACGTCGTTGTACTGCCCTCAGCGCAGCTATATATATATATATATATATATATATATATATATATATATATATATATATAGGCATTCTGTGGATGCCTTGGCGCTGGCGAAGCTAAGAATTGTACGTTGTCATAAAGTTATTGGCTTCGGGAAGTACAATTCGAGCTTTTACAGCAGCTCGAAATATAACTCTTCTGAAGGACTTCTTTCCGGCGACAGGAAGTCCGAATGAGTCAGTCTAGGAACGATTGCCATGTTAACAGCGGGAGGGAAGGGTTGGCGGTCGGCATGAATTCGAGATAACACAGAAAATACACATTTTTCGGGGGTCTCGCGTAAACAAAGGAATGCAGTTCAGCTGTGGAAGAAAACTTCGAAAATCTGAGGCAGCATGCAATTTCGAACCTGGGCACCGTTAGCGCGAGATGACCATGGTACCGAGGAGCCACGCCGGTTTTCTTTTATTATTATTTTTTGCAGCGGAAGCTCTTATGTGCTCCTTATAACGGCCAAAGTTGTTGCTGATGTTCTTCGATGCCACCATTACTGCCGATGTCCGTATTTGGTATATGTTAATGTTACAATGCAAAAGAAAAAAAGAAAAACTTTATGTCTGCACGAATTTCAACCCAGCCTACGAGAAGTTGTGGCACTAAGCGTCTCAGCGACTTGAGGAGACAAATATATTTGTCAGTTACTCGCTGTAGCTTCATCGAAGATGGAGGGAAAAAGGAGAAGAAGGCTGAAAAAACGGACATGAGAAAGGAGATGACGACCATAAGGGGATGAAGAATGCGTGGAAGGCGACAAATAAGAGTGAGAAAGGAAGACGAAGAACATGAAGGCTAAGAAGAAGAAGAGGATGGGAATGAAGTCGAGAGAAAAAGACTTGAAGACTACTATGAAGAAGAGCTGGACTAATAAGAGGACGTCGAAGAAGAAGAACAGGAAGTTACCGGCTAATAAAAGACGGTGATCACCAAAATCAAGACGACAACTTCAAAGATAAAGAGCCAGCGGATGAGGACGAAGAAGAAGATTAAGAACTAGAAATATGAGATGATGGAAGTGGGAGAGTAGCGCGAGGAGAAATACGAAAAACTAATAATGAAAGAGAAGAATGAGAGAGCACACAACCAAGTCAAGCTAACGCTCACTGTGCTTCGTCCTCTGCGCAGGCCTGGGAGGTTTTTCTTCTCTGGTGTTTATTATAATCTGTATTAAGAAATTCAGAACCGCTCTGGCGTAGTATTGGAACTGCCTAATGAAACAAGTGTGCAAACACTACTCGGAAACAATAGCATAAAGCTCGCTTGACAGTTTAATAAGTTCCTGAAGTCGTCTCGCGCTGCTATGTAGTAAGTGAGAGCACCTCAGCGAGTAGGGGGTACATCAGTTCCATCTTAAGTGAAGTTCTGCGTAAATGCCTCGTACGTAAACATTTATTTGAATGAAACGTATAATCCAAGCAGTGGTACGTTTGGTGTTGCAGTATTGCATACACGTTTTTTGACAAAGTGTCCATTCTCTTGAGAAGCAAAGATATTGGCACTTTTTCAAGGACATCGGCAAAATGTTACACCGATGATGGAAATTAATGCATAATATTTCTTTTGACCTCGCTTAAGGATAACCCGCACCATGACGTTCTCTTTTTAGCAAAAAATAATGTTAAATTGTTTCTAGCACATATCAGAGAGGGCCCTGAGCTGAAGAAACAGGAATACGTTTTTTACCACATATTCCCGGATAATATATCAAAAAGCAGTTTATAAATGAAAGTTCGACGTGTAAGAAATATAATATATGAACTCGAATAAGAAAATCATCGACGGGGAAGTGGATATATAATGGATGGTGAGATGGAGGTGGACAGAGTACAGATAACAGATATTTAGGCAGTCTTGCTCTACACTGTGCACAACTACACAACTGGAACATAGCCTCTCAGAAACCTAATTTCGAGATAGCCTTCCTGCATGCATCTTGACAAACGCGGGCGTGCAGAGTAATTCGAAGAAACAGCTAAATGAAGTAAATAATAATAATAATAATAATATTAATAATAATAATAATCAAAAGTTTATTTAACGTGCCCAGGAGCAACCGTAAGGTCTTTTTGCTGGCGCACGGAAAAGAATAACAAGAAGCAATACAATAAGGAGACGCTACAAAAAAAGTACTAATCAAAACAACAAAGGCCAACATTCATAATAAAATATCACGGATAAAACTTTATAAAATTGCACATATACAACTATGCGCAGGAAAAACAAGAAAAAAGATGTCAGCAGTGTACGACACTATGTCAGTACATTGCAAAGCTCGGAGCAGAACAGCGATTGGGAGCTGTGAAAAACATCGAGCGCTAAAAAGTAAGCATTGTAAAGACGATGTATCCTGTCAATGTTCGAGTGTTCACAGAGGCAGGCGGTTACATGAAAAGGTCTATTCTCTCTGGTCAGCTTACGTGGAATTTGGAAATTAAAAGAGTTGAACAACACAGGGCAGGGTATGATAACATGCACAAGCTTGAAAAGAAATAACAGATCAGAGCGTTTTCTCCGGCAGTGTAGTGATGGCAGTGACAGTGATCCAACAGTGCCAATAATAATAATAATAATAATAATAATAATAATAATAATAATAATAATAATAATAATAATAATCCTCTCTACGCCCACTGCAGGGACGTGGGCAGGGCATGTAATGCGAAGACAACCGCTGGTCATTAAAGGTAACGGAGTGGATCACCAGAGAAGCCAAGCATGGCAGGGGGCTGCAGAAAGTTATGTGGGCAGATGAGATCAAGGATATAACAGATGTAACCTGCACGCAAAATTGGAGTGGAAAACTTCCCGGTAAAAGAAGCGCGACAAGGTGTATTGCAGAGAGCGGATAACTATTCCCCTTCCAGCGTCTATTACTGCTCAGAATACGTTCTAACGCTTGGGTTCAGAAGCAGAACACCCTAGAAAAGTTGTGTAGAGTTGCACAAAAAAACCCATCACAGCGAATGAGCTGCAATACGCAGTAAAGTTTTGTTCTCTAAATCTAAGTCGAGCGTCAGCTGATTTGATATGTATCCACCGAAACTGCGAGGTACCTTGGAGCAAGACAAGTCGTAGAAATTCCGTAGACATATAGCCATATATGCAAACCGAATGAATTAGGTATGCTTGAAGGAAAGAACGAGAGACGGAAAGAAAAGAACAAAACTGACGAGAAAGAAAAAAAGAAAGAAGGACAGAGAGAAAGAAAGAAACGCAATGGCCGTCTGACATAAACAGCGCTTCTCCCAAATATTCCGAAAGGAAAAGGGCTGTTAAGATTGCTTTCCTTTTTTTTTACTCAGGTGAGGAAAATAAACTGCTGTATCGATAGTTCATTACGATGATCACCTAAAGTTTCTTTTGCATTCCCAACAAATGTGCTCCGGTTTTCTTTCCAGCATTGTTGACTTTTACCGTCTATTTCTGTTTAACTGGGCAACGCAGCCACGTTAAAGTTTATTCGAGGGAAGTATCTTTCGGCCGAAAGTTCAAACTTCTGCGGTGATTGCGACCACATAGATATTGGTAGTTGTGTAGTTGTGGTAGTTGTGTTGACAGGTTGATTGTGTTGAAGTTTGACGACAGGGCATGTAAACTTTCTTTAACGTCATAAGAAGAAGCGGGAAGTCAGAGAACGGGATTGCAGATGGGCGTATGAAAGTAAAAAGCGTTACTGGAAAGAAAAAGATTGCGCTCCGTCTTCATAATCGCATTACAGAACCAATGTACGCAAATTTCTTGAGGGCACAGTGCACCAGCAAACTAGCACTATATTTCATATGGTAAATGATGACATGTAATCGAATTTATTCCTACATGCCGTAGAACATTATTCAAGTGCATTTAATCAACAAGGTGTATTTTGATATGAAGCACGGTTGCGCGCTCAGAACATGAAACAAGTATGGCCAACACGGTAAAGAGGGCGGTCGTAGCTCTGTTATTGTGTACTTTGCAGCGTTATTGACCATTTAACTCAGCTCCAGGCTCCTTCGTAGATCGTGCACATACACAGTTATGCGTTTACGGCGATTAAGGTAGAAATTGTTCAGCATAATCGAATACCATTTCTTCCCAAAATCTTGGTACAGGTTGCGGTACAGCAACATGCTGTTACACAAGGGCTAGGCTTTAAATAATCGCCATCTACCTCGCTGCTTTCTTTGACTTTCGCTTGCAGAATTCTCCTAGAAAGCATGAGATCACAGTTCAGTACGGCACATAATTTCATGATTGCGGCAGGTTTCCAATCACATGAAAGTACTGGATCGCTACTTATCTCTTTAGCCATCGCACATGGCGTTGAGAACTCCCTCGCTTGTATGCAATAAGGTCCTTTCCTGAACTTTGCTTTAACGTTCATGTTCAGTTGTGGCGGTTCATTAGGCGCAAGGAGCATTCCTGCCAACGTGTCGTTCCGCTAGCAACAACGAAGTTTGTATTGTGGACATGCTGTCAGTGTGAGCGTTTGAAAGTTAAGAGGCAGTTTTCCCATTCACAGTGACTGCTATGATGAACGGCAATGCTTAATCGCTTGTTTGGGAGCGTTTTCAGGTTTTTCTAGCTCTTCTCGTGATGAACTGTTCGATCCGAGGAATTCATGGAATATGCTTCAATTATTTTTGCCGTGTTCATTAGCACATGATGCTATCTGTTCCCTGCGCTGTTATTAGAAAACATACGCAGCTAACATTCCAAATTAGGAGCCTGATGTAGCTGACGGTGGTTCTTAGGTTGCATACAGTTACCACATCAAAACATATTGATGGACGCGCTTTTTTGTGGACAGTCAATCCTTCTACTGAGTCCTTGGTTCTACCAGCTGGACTTAAACTAGGCACATTTGAGGAGCAAGCCGAACTTGACGATCGAATCATTGCCCAGTCCTGAGATCTTAGTCGACCACCGCCCGACTACTCGGCCGATTGGCGACGCATGAGTAACAAGTCACGGTCTTCTTCCGAGCAAAACTCTTTCCAAGAGGTACTCGGTACATGTCAGTCGTTGACATTGCTCAGAGGGAGCTCCCCTTGGTGTTCGTACGCACGATCGTATCAACGCGGGACAAGCGATGCCTATCCGCCAGCGACAGTGGCAGTGATCGGCGAACTGGGGAACGACATGTTCCAGAAGGGCATTATTCAGGAGTTATGTAGTCCCTGGGCAGTCCCTGCTATAATTATGAAAAAAAAAACATTCACGATGATACTGCGCAGATTAAAGTCACCTCAATGCCGTCAAAAAGAAGGACGTGTATCCTCTATCGCTCATCGACGACGCCGTGGGCTACCTCCACTCCGCCTTGTACTTCTCATCGGCCGATCTTCGGTCTTGTTACTGGCAGAAACCCATGCACCCTTCGAACAAACATAAGACCACCTCTGTTGTGCCTGACAGACTCTTCGAGTTTAACGTTATGCCATTTGGCTTATGCAATGCCCCGGTAACCTTCGAAAGATTTATGGTCTGCTATATTGCAAGAATTATTCGGGCGGTAGAGCTCCGTTGTTTCCTGTCGTCCCGGGGTGCCCGCGCCTGGCACTTCTCAGGGCCATGCACGATGAAGTTACGGCCGGACACCTTGCATTTTCTTGAAAGCTTTATCCACTGGACAATGCTTCTGTTTGCGACAGCAATGGACGACGACCATACAATAAGTCACCAGCTGCGATATGTGCCGGCTCTACAAACACCCGGCTACGCCCCCTGCGGGCATCCTGCAGCCGGTGAAACCACCGACGTCACCCTTTGAAAAAGCCTGTATAGACTTACTGGGACATTTCCAGAAATGTTGAAGTGGCCGACGCTAGATTATCGAGTGAGTAGACTATATTGGACGTGCTACACTGAGACTATGGCACTTGTCTCAGCCACAGCCTCTGATGTGTCGTCATTCATACAGCATTAAATTATCCTTCGCCACGGAGGTTCCCGTGTGGCGATAAGTGATCGCGGTCCGCAGTTCACCGCTAGCCTCAGAGAAGTATTACTTCAGCTCGGCTGGCCTCAACATCGACATTCCACGCTTTACCATCCGCATTCCAACAACCCAACGGAGCGCACCACTCACACGAATATTAACATTCTCTCAATGTACATCTTAGCTAACCATAAGAACTCGGATGCCGTACTACCGTTCATTACATACGGTCTTAAGATTGTGTGCTAAACATGAAGTCACAGGGGATGCTTCATTCTTTCTGCTCTATGCTTCTGAACCCAGGGCTTCCTCGATACCATGCTTCCTTTCTAGAACAACGAAGACATTAGTCTCTTCGTATTCGAGAATGTTCGGTCCCCACCGAAGGCCAGTTTTCGTCTAGTTTAATTCATTTGTACTTAATCGACGATTACTGTGCTACAATTAATAAACTACGATAATTTCTACGCTTTCCTAGGCTTAAAGTTCTCTACCAGATGGCGTAAAGTTCTCGCTGAGTATCTCTCAACCAGCCCTTCCTCCGGTGAAGCGCTCTGTAGCGCGAGCCGGCGGTGGCGTCTCTTCGACGTAGCAGCGCGCACTGAACATCGCTTAACGCTTGCCGCGTTTTATCGAGCTCCGCCTAGCGTTAGCCGCTCTGAACGACATGCGAGCTCCATCGTGTCCCCAAGCTGGAACAGCGTGCAGCTGCGTATGAGGCACACTGAAGTTCAGCTACAGGGCAGATAACAGCGGCTGTGGAGGACAAAGCCGAACTACATTCGCGCCTAAAAACTTACCTCACATTGCTTCCTATATAGCATTCCAGCCCGTTGGTGTCGCAATAACTGCTTCGCCATTCTGACGAAACTGCGGTTTTTGCTGTTATTTCACTTTTAACGTGGCAGCCCTATATAGCAATGTCCTGAGTTTTCATTGTGAAGTGCAAAAAATTGGAGCACGCGTAATCATCAGAAACGCCCATCGCATCTGTCGTTCCCCTTCGAAGCCGATTAGGCTGACAGCAGCGATCAGTCCACTTAGTTTCGCATTCGTTTCGCGGCAAAATTTACCGCGTCTACCAACGACGCGTTTAAAAGAAATGGCTGCTGCCGCATATTTGCTAGCTTCGCTGCAGATGACATCGCAAGACGATAGCGTTCTGCAGTCCCTGATACAACCTCTCTTCTCCCCCTCGCACCCCTCATGCAGTTCCCCATTCGTCTCGCTCCTCCCATGATGGAGCTAGTGGAGGATTGGCCGAATTGAATTCAAACTTCCAGCGTTCGCCCTGCTTCCGCGCTATGTGTTAAGGTGTTTTATTAGTTTGGCATCTCTTCGACACCACTTCTAACGCGTTGATTTTTCATTTACTGCTGCAAAACCAGTCTAATGTGTATTATTAAATAAATGGTCTCTGAAGACCACGTTTACTAGCAGATACCTTGCCTCAAATAGCCTGAGGTTGTTTGTGCTGTGTAAAGTTGACGTTTATGACCTGTGCCCCCAGTGCTAGTACCTCGGTTGATTTTTCATTGCCAGATTGAATCAGTTTTACCCGGGCAGTCGAATCAAGTGACAGACAGACACCCAGACGTTTCTAAGCACACAGGGCAATTTATTTCTTTTTATTTTCTATTTTCACGGATTAGCTCACGAAAAAAGTGTAACCTCGCGAACATGCCATTTTTTTTTTCAAGTTGAAAGCAGCTTGCGCTTCTTTTTGAGACCGATTGGTTATGGAGAAATATATGCCTCACTTACTATGTTTTTTTGCTAAATTACTTAGTAAGTGCTACTTGATATTGTCACCAAGCTAGCACAGACAAGAACTGTCCACAAGCGAGAAATCGGCAGGTGTCCACGCTAGCACAAGGAAGAAAGCGTTCGCAACCGAGAGCTTCGCAGCAAGAGTCTGACTTAAGCGATGGATGATCGTCTAGAGAATGAGCGTGTCCAAGAACTTCGTCGTTCTCGCTTCAAGGAGCCGGTAGCATCGCGTTCCAATCTACCTCGCGTCATTTCTCCCCTCTCAAAAGCGACCGTCCCGGTCACTCCAAAGGCAGCAGTACAGCACTATGGTCAACGAGGACAACATGAAGAAGAAAAAGAAAACACATAGACGTAGACAGTCTGGAAGCGGCTTCGAGAGTTGCTTATGTATCGCGGGCGTAGCATGGCGTCATCCGTACAACAGGGACAACTTCAGCATGGGGGCTTCAAGGGGCCGGGGGCATTGCGTTCCAATCTACGCCGCGTAAATATCTCGGAACGATATTTGGAAACAGGCGCCCAGCACGAGAAATCCAAATAATTATCCGCCATAGCACCAAGTACATTGTCGACATACTAGTAATCTAAATGCCGACTATATAGAATTCGTTTCGCCGCATTCGTGTTTGTATAGGAATAACTAGAAGACATGAAAAAAATTAAGGCAGCTACGCACTAGTGGCGCGAAGACTGAGGGAGCAGCGGAGCTGATGGCGTTCCCCTCCCCCTTTCTCTGCTTTTACCGTCAATTTCCAATTCTACTCCTTGCTTGCTATACTATACTGGACTATGCCATGCATACCATTCTCCCCAGCTTTTCCCTTCTCCTAACCCTCACTTTCCTCTTCCTCCCTTCGCTATACTACACTGTAGTGACTATGCTATGCATCATCCACTCCCCCCTCTACCTCATTTCTATTTCCCATTTGTTTCCTATAATATATAACGCTAAGCTATTCTTTACTCTTTCTACTCCTACTTTCCTTTTCCTCACCTTCCCTTCTCTTTAGCGCCCCTCCTCACCGTATCATGGTTTTGGGACTTAAAACCCCAGAAATCAATCCATGCCATACCATGCTTACCCTCTCCCCTTCTCATTTCCTTCCTCCATGATCTTTTTCACTGTCCTTCCCCTTGCTATACTATACTATGCATGCCTAAGCTATTTTGGGGACTGTTGGCACGCAGCTGCTTTCTGCGCCGCTTTTATCTCTTGTTTACTCTCTCCCCTCCTCTCTCCCCCCATATCATTACTCCGTTCCCTTATTTCCATCTTACAACCTTCGTTATACTGCATTGTACATGCCTACGCTATGTATCAGCCACTCTCCTCTGCCTCCTCACCCTCACTTCATTTCGTACTTTTTTACTGTACTACGCTCCTATGCTTCAGTGAGATTGGAGCTTGGCCACAGGAGAAGTGCGCAGGCAATGCATACAAGTGCACGCGCAATGATTTCATGGCGATAATTTCATGCGGTGGGGAAACGGGCTTTTCCCGAGGTCAAAGAGCTAGGCTGTTTAAAGCAACAGCGAGATACTGAAAAATGCGAACGCCACTGCGGTAGACAAGCCACGTACTGGTCCGGCAGCGTGTAGTCTTTAAAGCGCACACTTTGGCTCAGAATTCACTATAACCATATACAGCTTCTGCAGAAGCCGATTAACCTTCTGACTAAATGCACGGCGGAATGGACGAGCGAGGGCTCATTCAAGCTGAATAACGGTCCAGGCAACCCGCAACTGACTGATGAGAGCCGGGCACAGGGGGTCCGTTGTAAGCCGCAGACACTTCCACGTCATTAGCCTCGCCATTGTGAAGGAGACGTTCACTCGGACCCCCGCTGCCTGCTACCCGGTGGCCAGTACAGGCAAGGAAGGGTTGCGCTGCTAGAGCTGTATACCAAAGAAATAAATAACACATTCCTAAGCGGAAGAAGAACCAACGACGAGCTTCTGCGCTCTTTCGGCTACACGTGCCTAGTGCTAAGGTGGTGGGATCGCGAAAGAACTAAAGGCTTTTTTTTTCCTTTGTGTAAGGATCAGGAACAATGGTCCGGCTCTCTGTAGGGATAATTAATCATTCTCCTCGCCCGTCCTTGCCCACAATTAGTCGACAGCTGATTACCTTTGGAGCTGTGCATACGAAGCTACTCTTAAGAAGTGTGCATCTTTAGCAGCGATATTGAATAGGAAGAAGGCACTGCCAGGTGTGCGTTCGAAATTTTCTCGTGTGTTACTTTCCCGTCATGCGGATAAAACAGCAGAGAGAAGAAAGAAAAACAAGAAATAACAAAAAGAACAAGTAATGTCAATGGAACAGCTTTTTTAATAGGAGAACAAATTATATGTTCCAGGAAGTAACAAAATATCTATGCTCTTCCTTATTGATTGAACGCTATTAATTTTTCCTCAATTAAAAGAACATTAATAAAGACACTGGTATAAGGCCCTGAAATAAATAAAGAAATATTGGTAAGGCTACTCGGTTCGTAAACAGTCAGTAGTAGCTCACAAAGTTGCGGTAGCATTAACAATATCATGATAAATAAACTGAAGCACCTCCTCTGGGCTACAACTAACTATTTGATGGGCGCCCGAAGCAATGAATTTTACGTGTTAATACCTTACCTTGGCATAAGGGCCTTGCTCCAAAGTCTTTATTTCGTAGGTCACATGCAACGAGGGCTCCACAGAGACGCATCGCGGTGTCATTCCACAGATACGATCACTAGCAAACAAGGTCGTCAATGACTAACCGTGGACAGTGTGTGCTATCAAACATCGCGTGTTATTAATATATTTGTTGTAGTCTGGCCTATACAGCTGTCGCCCGTACATGCTAATATAGAAAGGGTTTTTGCTTGCAAAAAAAAAATAACAGTATGGCTGTGAGGTACGCGTTAATACGGGGCTCAAAAACTTTTGGCGCCTGGGGCTCAACGTGCACAGTGCACGGCCGGCTACCATTTTCGTCTTCATCAAAAATGCTACAGCCGCGGCCGGCATCGAAGCCGCGTCTTTTAGTTCAGCAGTGAAGCACTGCAACCACTAGACACCGAAGCGGACTGTCCTGCATGTGCTGAAGAGCAGTGCTATGTGTAGAGGTCTATTGTCACCACCTAAACTAGAGGTCTCGGTGAGTGCTTTCAACACCACAGCCTTCGAATACATCAGGAACGGGTGAAAATGGGATCGCGTGCTGGGATTGCGCTTACATGCAAGTCCTGGCTCGACTTTTCGAAGGCTCCTCAGGGCTTTATCGTAGTTCAGGGCTGCGTACAGATTGCGCGTTCATTGCCCTCAGTGACAGCCCCCTCAAGAGAACACGCGAATCACTGGGAGCCATTTATCAACGTTACCTTTGAACATCGAGCATCAAAACGTGGTTTCAGGACACTGTCAAGAATAGCTGACCAGTTGTAGTGTATTGATATTTTAAATATTTTTTTAAGTGCCCACGCAATGGCCGATACTGCTGTTGCCACTAACCGCTGCTCATGTAGTATGTGTTGAATTTCAGGTGTTCCATCTGGTTACCGCTGGAGACCGGACTGCTTCACACGTGTTAATTACAATTGAATGTGAATTAGTTATTTCATTCTATTAGGCTTTTCTGTTTGCGTTCTCTAAGGGAATTTCTAATTATGCGGTGGGCTAGACATCAAACGTTCCAACTGTAACTCCAAAGTTGCTGCAAGTTTGTAGCTAATAGAAGTGCTTTAGAACGTCGTACGTCTGTTCTGTAATCGTTCTCTTGTTGGGACTGTCGCTGTCGCTATAAGTATTTTCCAGACAACTATGTTCCAGCTATCTATTTGGTGTTATACTGGATATTCATGATGCATTCTGATCACCTTGTTTTGGAACTTTGGCTATAATAATAATAATTCGATCATTCAAATGGATGAGGCGTGTTCTTGATGGACTTCATAAAAGCTTATTTTTCCTTAATTTCTCAAATAACATTTCAAAGAAATCATCTTCTCCAGTTATTATGTCTCAAATATGAGTTAATAAAATAACATTTGGAAACTTAACCCTGTCGATGCGATGCTTATTCACCACCACAGGTATTAAGGGAGTTGTCGATTTTTAAAGAACAAGCAATTTGCTGCATCGATCCTAATTCTTCCGTTTTGCTTTTGCAGAACACAATGAAGACATTTTCTTGTTTCTACGCAGCCACCCATGCAAGAAAAACAAAAAAAGCAAAGAAGCCCGCAAGAACTGTAACGCGATAAATCAGTAAAATTCGAAACACAAAATCATATACAACATGGTGCGTCTTCCACTGCAACGCCTTTCAGGAGCGCAAATTCCGACCCCGTAGATGGACGTCATCGACATGCGGAAACGGCCAGGAATGCTCGCTTTCGAGGGACGGCAGTCTGCAACTGTGCGCAGTAGATAAAAATCCCAGATGGTTCAGAGGTAGAGAGAGAGAGAGAGAGAGAGACTGGAAGGGAAGGGGTTACAGTTCCACGCAGAAATATTTGGGTCTCATGGCAAGACTGAAGGCAAGCAAGTGCAAGAGAAGCGGATACATTCCAACGGTGCGAGAACTTTGGCGGGTGTCTTTCCTGATCCGCCCGGCCTGACGGCTCATGCGGGGTGGTGCATAATAGAAGCATGCAAGGCGAGTGCCTGGAATGAAAGCAGCGCAGAAAGAGGGAGAAAAACCTATCGTAGCATGACGTGCGTTGCAGGGAGTCGCCTCGCAACACTGCAACCCTAACGGCTTCCGGTTTGTGCGGTGACCGCCGGGATGCATTTCGCCCTACTGTCCACTCCGTCCTGTGAGCCTTATGGCATTCGTGTCGTGTTGGCATTAGCACATAAATGCGCAGTGCGGTTCTGCAGGAATCCTTCTTCATCGAATCTTTCATTTGCGTGGAGCGCTGCAGTTGTGGTTATGCAACATCTTGATTTTCTTCCTCAACTCCGATATGCGGGTTTGAGGCAAGACGCTCTGCAAGCGATGAAATTGCCTGAATGTGTGATTAGGCAATTTAATGAGGGCAAGTCCGATGAAGTTAGGTGACACGAAATGCTAGAAAATTATCTTGAGGCGAAATATTGTACGCGTGGCGCGTTTTGACAGAAAGCATAAGCGCAGGGGCTTGTTGGGTCTATTAGTGGGCGTTCATGATTGCGCAGCATTTTACGTACAACCTGAAAGCGTACACGCTCTCCTCCCAAACACCCGAGTACACTATATCAAAGTTCAGCTGATGTGTTACACGAAAGTGTAACGGGAATAGCGAACATTACTTCACACTACTACGTGAGAATTTTACTCTCTTTTTTTGACGCTTTTGTGTTACGCCGCGCTAAATACAATTTTCAATCCTGCTCGAGCACACTATCACTAGTAGCGGTTTAATTCGGCCCAAATCAATAATATGTCACGTTTGACAGAAACACAAGAGAGACAGACAGAGATGGCCACAAACTACCCTTCTACACGCTGACTGTAATATAGCTACCGTGCAACCTAAGTGTTTGACATCAAAAATTGACGAGACGAAGAAGACGCCACGTAGATACATAATTCATTAGTAATACACATTTAGTCCTTCAGTCGCTGTCCTGAAGAAGACAAGTCCACTTGTCGAAACGTTGGCTCCTGAGACATTCCCTGTTCTCAATCGTGTTTAGCGATCTGTTCATAAACATTTAACCCTTGCCTTACCAGTTGCGTGTGGAAAGGTGTGGAAAAACACATGGTGTGGAAAGGTGTCGAAAACACATAGACAAAAACGCCAAAGGAGGCCCGGCCATTTTCAATATTGCCTGCAATAATAAACAATGCTAAATGTATGGCTCGATCTGGCGCAGCATGAACTGGCTCTGCTAAGGGCTTCGTTATATATATATATATATATATATATATATATATACTCGATCACGTGTTAAGCACTGTCTGTAGATGAAACAAATTTAATACCCTTTGCAACTGCATCCATAATAACTATACTTCATTTAATAACACCTCTATCAACGGACTTATCGTCTGTGTTTTTCTATCACCAAAACATTTTCAAAACGCGGTTCATCGATGACATTATACGAAGTTGCAAAAACCCGTTAGGAATACCAAAGTACTTTCCACAAACAGCACAATCCCATTAGCGTTTATCGTGGGTAAATAAACAGGCAGTACTTCAGGCACTTGCTAATCGCACTCTTTCATTATGGGCAACAAATGTGCACAGGAATTTATGCTAATACATGAACAGGTGTGCGCCAGCCTCGCTTGGAAATGTGAAAGTTAATATCGATCATGATTCCTATTATGTTTGCTCATACGACCCGCAGAGCAACGCTAATATTCTAAGCCCAAGGCCCCTAACCCATACTGCCTTTTCGAAGTGGTCCGTATTTTTTGTGTGTTAACTCGTTGCCGGGACTAAGAGTCATCCGCGTCAAAAGAACGCAGCAGATTGTTTACGCCAAGGTAAGGCAGGAAGCCAGTGACCTGCCAGGAATGGCTCATTCAGGTGGACGAAAAATAAATGCGAAAAAAAAATCGCGTTCGATCAAGCTGGCTGATTACACTTCCTTGATGCCATGCCTTCGAAGCACTAGCGTGGCTGCAAAGCCCGAATTTCGCACCAAAACATTAGACTTTAGCTTCAAACTCGTTGATGATATCAGCATGGGCGCATCTTTGTTGGTGACTCATAGCATGCGCTTTTCAGGGACTGCACAATTATTGCAGCGATAGACAAAGAGCCCTTTTTGTGGCACTCTGTTTTCGTCGAGACATCTTCAAGTTTATAGACTCCGCTTAACGGTTGGCTACTTCACCGACCCTTCTCCTTGAGCGCTTGGTCTTTTTAGCTTTCATTTGATACATTCGTTACAAACTCTAGCAGCTAAGCGGCCAAACGGAACAGCTGCGAGATCGTAGAAGTAATAATCCATTATTTTAAGTAGGTGCACTTTACACTGATGCTTGAAGTGCGCATCATTTCATATGTGCGCCCTCTGAGTCGACTGCAAATATTTGAGTTTTTTTCATCATTCCTTGTTTTTGTTTTCTTATATATGATTTTTATCAATGTTGAGAAAGGTGGGCATTGCCCGAATAACACCTGAGGCCCTTGTACTTTTCACAAAAGTGTCTCTCATAATAAGCTGCTATGCTTTTGTGATCTCATACTTTCAGCACCCTGTACGCGGAAGCGACATCGTGTTTCGGATGCAGCCCACTTAAAGGAGTAATGCACATTGTCTTACTATCATTTCTCTTCCAAGACGTATCGCAGTCGTTTTTTTTTATATAGTTGCTGTGGTCTTTCATGTACCCTAGTTACTATTTTAAAGCACGTTCTCAGACAAAGAAGCACATCAAAACCCGCGCCGAGGACACAACACCATAGCACATACTGCCAATAAAACCAGGGAAGTGATTTATTTCTAGCCAGATCAGTTAAGAATACATTCTTGTGCCTTGGATGAGCATCCGATGAGGTACACGTAACCATAGCTCTCATTGCAGGTAACTGGGCTGGCTTTGAATCCTTCAGTGCTCCATCTAGTGTTATAAAGGACTTAGAAAATCAAGTCAACTATCACTAAAGAAAGGCCTCGTGTTCTTTTTCTAAAAGCCTCGTTAAGGAAAGGTTGCTCGTGCCATGGCTTGATCAGCTTGTAAGATTTAAGAAGTGATGAACTGCCCTTAGTGCTCAGCATAGCATGCCCGATCGGGTGAAAAAGCTGATGAATTCCATGATGAATACAAGAAATTTAACGAGACTAAGTGAAGGTATCATCGGTGACGATGTCTGTTGTCATGATAACGTCATCGTACGATCACGCGTGATGCTGGCCTGATGAAGTAACCACACGACGTCCCGTGATGAAGTGCGCGATGTCGTCCTGTGCAAATGTCTAGTGAGATGGATGCCGAAGCCGTATAGACGGCGACAGAGGCTGTTTACAAATACTCGCCACACGCGGCTATATAAGGGGCTCGGCGGACGGCCTCCATCGTAAACTCGGTCCAGTTCTGGCGTGGACGGCAAAAATAGCTTCGCAAAGACGGCATCAGAAACAAAAACGAAGCTCGCCACTTTGCTGTCCAAACAATACGGCGCCTCGGAAGATAGCCCGATCACGACGTGATGGCCGTCTGCCCACAAACAGAGGCTTTCCGACGTGCTCAGTGTAAGTTTGAGCTTTTCCAAGATTTGAGCAACACAAAAGAAGTGGAAGAAATAACATTGCTGTTTGTTTTTTGAAATGTTTTGTTTGTCAACGTCATATGTGGCGAAGTCACACAGGCGTCATCCAGACGCGTTTCATTACTTTGCTGGCTTGGACGTCAAGCTGTCCTCGACAGCTTTCGTTGTGCTTTTCCTAAGATGCCTAATAGAAGACGCGGGCATGCCATGCGATGCCTAATAGAATAAGAACACTCGGACATGTCATGCATTCCTATTAAATACACGCAAGCAGATCAAAGTGTACGTTAAAGGACCCCAGGTGGTCCCAATTTCCGGAGCCGTCGACTACGGCATCCTTCATAGTCAAATCGCTCTCTGGAGACGTAAAAACGTAGGAATCAGTCAATACCTTCGTTTCCTTTTCTCGACATTAAATCTCGCTTGACAAGCGATAATAACGCGGTGTGTATCTTTGGAGGTGAGCCTTTCTGGCGCAAGCAGTATATTCTGTTTCCTATGCAACCATTTTTTTCCGGTATATTAAGCAAAAACCAAAAAAAAAAAAACGTGCGTGCGACGAAAATACGAAAAATTAACAGGCAGTAGAGTTGTTTGCTATGCCCTTTCATGTGATGCTGTTTACACTGAACTGCCTTGGATGTTTCCTAAGTGTCTGTGCAACGCCGTAGATTTCGTACCATACATTCTGGATCACCTATGCATTCATGCTTAGCTTCAATTTCAGAGCGGTGCCACACTGATAGTGCTAAAATTCCGTCGACTCACTCCGCTCTCTCCCTGCTTATTTACATTGCACCTATTATTTGCCGTTTGTTTTCTCGCCGACGTCATGAATTTAAAATGTACCCTTTCAGTGAGCCTCCAAATGAAACGCAAAATCATATATGTAACATTATAGGATAAAAAAAAATGAGTTGAATAGGTCACGGAAAAAGCGTCTGTTAATGACATGCTAGTAGAAACTAGGATCAAATGGGCGTGGGCGGGGCATGTAATGCTAAGGCAAGATAATGGCTCGCCGTTAAGGTCAACAGCGTACATCCATATAGAAGGCAAGCGTGACAGGGGCCGGCAGAAAATTAGGTGGGCAGAGGAGATCAAGAAATTTTCGGGAGTTAAGTGGCTGCTGTTAAGCACCGGACCATGCTTGTCTGTGGAAGAGGCCCTTGCGTAAAGTGGGCGCAGTTTATAATGAGAATGATGATAATTATGGTGATGATGATGGACATTCCAGGCCCATTTTTAAATGTCATTACATATAACTGAAATAATAAGGATGAAAATAGAAGTGGTAATATAGCGAGAACTAAAATACATAGTTAGTAAAAGCTCTACTTCAGAAATTACAATACGTTAAATCACAAACCGAAGAGCACAAGCAATTTTGCTGGTCTTGCGATTAGGATATGTTTCTAGTTGGTTATGATTGGAAAGAATGATATGCCTCATTAATAATGTATACAAATATTCGTGAGTGTAGTTTGTGTGGTACGCATCACTGGATGCCATGGCTCTGTTTTTAGGTTACAATGGTGATTAATGTTGTTTAACTATGTGCGCGGGCGATTAATTTTGTAGGAACAACAATAAAGTAAATCAAGGTTAATATTGCAGGAAGGGTGGCCATTTCTGTTTCTCTTGCGTGTGGATAACCTGAGCAAAAGCGCAAGCATTTTATCATGCTCACTACCTTCGCGGAACACAAGGATGAGTAATGGAAGATGTCTATTCTTACTGAAGTACGGAATGCTCGAGGTGCCAAAATCAATCGCCTTTGTTGCTTCTTCAATAATAATTGATGCGTTTGGACGAAGTAAAAACAAGTAAAAAAACTACACCCTGCCGCTTTATATTGACCTTTGAATGCGCGCTATAACACAGAAAAGCGTGTTGCGAATGCTGTATTAAGCCAAGCGTAAGATATAGCCCCGAAATGTATCCTCTTCGGCTTCAAAACTCTCGAAAGCAATAAGAATAGTCTCCGCACATGCTATAGCTAAATGGGATACAGGTTTCAAGCATCCTGCCTGGCAGGGCCTTCGGAAGAAGCGGCGGCTTCCGGCACGGCAAGGCGAAGGCAGATTGTGATGGATGACCCCGCCAGTGTTTCTTGCTCTGACGTCTCTATTCCGATAGCTGCTTTCGTTCGTCGATAAAGATGCCACCGCTCAATGCCTAGCTGAAATCAATATCTAAACGGGGGAAACGTTAGGTTCGTTAGTGTAGCGTGTTGGTTGCACTATTCCATTTTTTTAAGTGATCCGGGCCAATATTCACAAAAGGCTCTTATGATCAAAATGTTAGTAAGTAAATATTTCAGCCAATCATGAGGCTGGATGTGTGATTATCGATGCCGTTCCACCAATGAAAAAAAAATACCACTTACGAAACAAACGCTTTGCGAATTCGGCCGCCCTACTTCAATTGTTTCGGCAAATTTTAACACAGTAATATGACTTCGCCTTCTTCCTACAACCCTTATTCAGTGGAGCAATAATCATTTGTCCTATATGCAATAAATATTGCCCTGTAAAATTTGTCCACTAATAAAACGTTTGTCATCGTTTCAATGATACAGATGAAGCTGTACTGCCGGCACATAAAACAGAACACTCAAATGAAAAACTTTGTCGTTAATGCAATGGTACAGAGAAGGCTTACCACTGGGCTGTAAAACAGATTACAGCAATGAAAAACTTTATTATTTATTCAAGGGTACAGATAAAGCAGCACTGTTGGTCTATAAAACTATTTACAAAGCGGCAAATTTTGATTGAGATACGACGCATTATTGGTGCTAATTTCTGTGCATTTCTAGAACCAAGCATTCCCGTTTTATTACCCGCACTTGGTTAACCGCCGATTGTAACACTTGATTTCGCAATTGCCACTCGCAGGGTCATTTGTACTTCGTAAATTTCGAAGTTCATAAGAATATAATGTGCACGACATTAAAAAGAACCGCGGTGTAATTCCCGAGTTCACAATGCGCAGAAAGCGCTTGTTTATCTCAGGGCATTGCGTACTATGAAACCCGGTATTGTGATCTAGTACAGATCTCTGTCTTATTGAATACGAAACATTTTAGGCTCTCATAATTTTTGCTTCCGTATCAAAAAAACTGGCAGATCCAACATGCAGTGGGAATCAAGCAAATGCGAAGCATCAGGAACCTAATGCATCAGGAACGTAAAATGGATTTGCATTGTGTCGCTATACCGAGTTTGGTACACATGAGTTAACGAAACCGCCGCAAGAGCACCAAGACTGTGGCATGTAAACCGTGCCGCTCATGCACACATGTCATGATTATAACCTTATGACCTGTCACTTACGTTTGTCAAGCAGTCGGGTTATGAAATAGCAATTTTGGTTTACATCCCATCAACGAAACGCGTAGCATGTAGGTCATGCCGCTCATGATAAGCACTTCATGATTTTCATGTTATGTCCTGCCATTTATGTTCGTCAGGCAGTCATGTGTTGCCACACAAATTTTCGCATACAACCCATTAGCGAAAAGGCAAGGAGAGCACCAAGATCGTGGCATGTAAGTCGCTCACGACGTGCATGTCATGATTTTCATATTATGACCTGCCATTTATGTTCTTAATGCAGTCATGTTGTGGCATACCAATTTTCGTAAACATGCCATTAGCGAAACGGCAAGGAGAGCAGAAAGTCGTTGGCGGCTAGATAGATAGATAGATAGATAGATAGATAGATAGATAGATAGATAGATAGATAGATAGATAGATAGATAGATAGATAGATAGATAGATAGATAGATAGATAGATACGCTCAAAGTCGCCGAAGTTCGCTAAGAAATGCTTCGCATTAAAATTATCATCCTTAGTTCAGTTTCCTGAGATCGTACGAGGGTTCATTGCATGCAGTGACCGGTGGGCGGCGCCCGCACGAGCGTTACGTTCTTCTCTTGCGCACATGACCTCAGCGCACAACAACACTAGCAAAACTGCAGCTGTCGAGCGCACATGTTAAAGCATAGCAAAAAAGACAGACAGTGTGCATCGATTTCCCAGGTGCATACCGTATCGCAAACCTACGCGTTTGTGCGTAGCTTCGCACCGCGAGATCATGCGTCCTCTCATCACGCGGAGCTATGCACAAGTGCATAGTATAGTAAAGCAAAAGGGTGGGACGGCCTCAAGCCAAGGCCACACGTTCGGCGTCTGCCACCATCTGTGGTTCGACGCAATCTTCTTTGCTGAGCTCGGTACGATATGTTTGGAAGCATTTTGTGGGCCTCGCAATGGTTTGCGAGGCATTTCCCGAATTTTGAGACCACGAATAAATGCGGGTGTGCAGGAGAGAAAAGCCGGACCACCCAAGTGCCCATCAGCTTTACTGCTTCGTTAGCCTTGCGCCACTGGTTCAAGATTCCCTGATGTTTCGTTTTCCCTTTTAGGGGCGAAGCTCCTTAAGGCGTGGGTCGTGCGTCCCCGATGTATGTAGTAGTAGTAGTAGTAGTAGTAGTAGTAGTAGTAGTAGTAGTAGTAGTAGTAGTAGGTAGCCATGGGCGCGTGCCTGCCGGGAGGCACGCACGCGCCGAGGGCGAGCGCGTGGCTCCCGGCACGCGCTCGGCCGCGAGAGACAACGTTGGCGCAGGCAGCGTCTCCTAGCGAGTTTCTTGATTGAGAAATACCGACTGCTCGCGTTGGAGAAGCGTTCACCGGCAACCCATATATATATATATATATATATATATATATATATATATATATATATATATATATATATATATATATATATAGGCACTGCATCTTGATTTGCAATGAAGTGCCGGTGGGAGATTTCACTTGTGCATTGTGCATAGTTGATGCATAGTTGAACCGTGAGGATTCGTAGCATGCGCGAGATGTTATAAAACTAGATGGCGGTACTTGTAGTTCATGATGAAAGATGCGAGATGTTATAATAGTTTGATGACATTTCCTCAAGTGTTTCACTTTTAATTGTGGGGCGAATTGCACGGAAGAGTTTCACGGTTTACCGATGATTCCTTCCGGAGCTTCGCCCCACTCATCATCATTCACCCCGTGAATATGCTGTGTTTTTTTTCTTTTTTATCATTATGGAGTTCAGTACGTTGTTTTATTTCATTTGACTGGTAACCTTCGAATCAGTTTCTGGAAGTGTGACCGAGTGTCACATCAGCGGTTCAGCGTACACGCCACCAACAGTTACCAGAAGTTACTCTAAGGAGAGGCGATAAAAATATCCATTTTGAAAGCAGCGCATGGGCACGCGAGCCAGAGCCTTGTGCAGAGTCCTCGAAAAGCAAGAGAAAGTTGCTGAGAAGCTTTTGTTCCTATATTCATGTGATAAACTGAATATGCGGGCTAAAATTATTGCCCATAAGGAGCAACGATATGTTCTATGAGAAGTATTTCCACTTTCTCTTTATAGAATTCATTGACAAGGGCTTGAACATTCTTTAGTTACTTAAATAAATTTGAAGTCAAGTTATCGAAGCTCGTTATAGTTTTGTTTTTGTGCATTTGGACTCCTGCATTTCTGAACGAACTACATGAATGCCCTTTTTGGATGTATGCCATTATAGGGTCTCCACAAGAGTTTTTCGACAGTTTGTCACCGATTAGTCTGCGTCGCTATCAAATCAATCACAGCATAAATTAGGACGAGCACGTTGCATCAAGGCACATATGGCTTAGTTATGTCGCTTTCTCGAGCAACACTGCCATTCCTCCTCAACTCGCTTAACAGCAAAGAGATGCACACGAGCAATTACAGCGCCACTGAGGCGCACCGTCATAGATAGCGTTAGGTTCGTTAGGTTGACTAGAGTATTACCCTAGTAGTGCGCGGGCGAGACGAGTTTGCGCCGCCAGGTGCGGTGACGATGCCTTTATCTGGCCTTTCGGTGCTCATGACGTAAGCCGGGAAAGCCAATCGTTGTGTGCTACTGCACGGCCCTTGGGTAGCATGGACGAAGGAGAAGTTAGAAGAGATCATTATGTCATGCAACCTGTCTTGGAAAGCGAACGTTCCGTGAAGGCACCAGTGGTAACCCAGCACGTGATATTTTGCGTCAGAGTAACTCAGGGCTTGAGATCTGCCGAGATGTTTGGTACACGGTTGATTTTCATCGATGTTCTTGTTCGAGCTTTTTTCGCACTTGCCCGGTGACTGCTCGTCTGCTCTGCCTCTGTGTGTGTGTGTGTGCCCAAAGCTCTTTCCGAAAGCTTCTTGCGCTTCGGTAGTTTCCCCCAAGGCACATATTTCGCGCTTTGCGCCTACTTCGAGAAGATTGCTACGCAATGCCGTGCACTTGGGCTGCAGGTATGCGCTTCGGCTGACTTAAGAGGACCGCTATGCGCAGTAAACATTGTGTATGCGCGCACTACTGCTTTGTCGTTATTGAAAGATAAGTAGCATGCACGAGATATTGACACGTAGACTGATGTACGCGTCAAATACCCTCGAAAGCCTCTAATGCTGCTCGCCTGACACGCGCGAGCCCAAGGCCGGAAGGCCAGGTAGGGGAGAGACGCCGCGCGTTTTCCCGCCTTCCTTTAGTCTCGCCGTGGAACAATGCGCGACGGTTTCCACTCTTTCGACGCCGTGTTCTTTCAGACAGAGATGAGCGGCAGCAAAAACGTTTGCCTTCGAAGAAACGCCGTGGTTCGACGCCGCAATCTTCCTCAGGGCATCATGGCGGTAGGCGGAAGGGTTCGGAAACCGCGAGTACTGAAACATACCGCGAGCTCTCACGTATTCTCCATTCCATTTACGTTTCGGTCACTCCTGGCTTCCATTTTGTGACGTAAGGCTCTCTCCTAACTTTTTACTCCTCCATGTTGAGAAGGGATGGTCAAAAACGTACAGTTAATATACTGTTTCTAGAGCACAAGCTCCCCATAGGGCCCGTGCATCGGATGGTGGTTCCCTCTAATCGCCGTCATCTTGTACCGCTCATGTTGCCAGCGTTATCCCTTCGAGTCCATGCATTGCCTACAAATCGCGGTCTACACTTGACAAAGAAAGCCAGTCGCTGGCTTTACTTGGCGATAGTAACCGGTATTAACCTAACAACAAACTATGTAAACACACAACCCCCGAATTCGCGCGTAGACACGAGTCAATCTCGAAGATTATGCGGAAGAAATAAGCGCCGATAGACGGGAACAGTCCTTCTTGTTTTCGATCTGAGTTGGTTGATTATGGCCTTCGAAAGAAACGTTTCGGCATACCGACGACAGAACCTTACAAGGTTGAACAGCGGCCGGCCGCGGAGCTGAGAAGCTCATTCTCAGGAAGGCAACGAGGGACTTCGCACCTAACTACGAGAACCAGCGCACCCAGCGTTGTCAGTGCATCCTCGTCGATTATCGTTGTGCCCGAGCGGTACATGCGCGATACTCAATGTAAGGACGCGTTAATCGTGATTTATTCTTTCGGGTGCAGGTAGCTCTTTTAACGTAGAACCCACCAGTCCGAGTATCTTTGCATGCACATTGCGGCTCAGGTGGGCTGACGCACGATCGAACAGACCGGATGCCAATCCGGTGCCTGCGTCAACATCGCATAAACTCACGCGTTCCTTAACCCTGCTGCGGTCACCAAGACAGGGGCAGGTTGTAACAGTAATAGCGTAACAGCACTAATGTGACATCGCGTCAACCGATATCGCCGCGCCTTCGCATATGTCATATCCAATACCCAAACTGTAGGAAACGAATACTACACATCCGGCAACAGAAATAAAGAAATCCGAAATCATGCTTTATTGACCGCATGCGTACATCATGAGCCACTTTAATTACTTTCTTAGCAAGCGCTTCCAGTCGGCTTGATGTTCACGCTTAATATTCGAAAGACTATTTGTTTTTAAATCTAATCGGCGTAGGACGGACTACACTTCTTTTTATCTCTTCCAATAATATTTACTGTGGCCGCAATGACACATTGCAACAGGGCGGCACATGGGCGAGACCGTCCCTCCCTCCCCGGCCCAGCCTTGCCTCAGGAGTCAGTATATTAACTGTGCGGTTAAAAACTGTTAATATTGAACCGCGTTGGTATTTCAGGGAGCGCGTATTAAAACCTTGTAGTAAATTGCTCACTTAACTCAGAGCGCTGGTACTGTCATGCTAACGATAATAGCGACTGGAAATATTGGCGAAACGCAGTTGTACAAAATGACCAAAAGCGTCTCTGGTGCTCCTTAACGGAAATAAACGTGAAATATTATTTTTAAACGTATTTTTTCGGTACTGCTCCGTGCGAAGCTCACAATGATACATTGTCGTTGCGCTTTTCTTTCACTACACACGCTCGAATGGACACAGTATAAAATTGGTTTCTTTGTCAAATGTAGACAGCGATTTGGAGGAAATGCATGGACTCTAAGGGATAACGGTGCCAATGGGCCAAGAGATAACGGTGTCAAAGTGCCAATGCAGTAGACCTGCGGAACAATAAGCCCATTCATTAGATGCTGCAAGAAGATCTTGCACAGGTTATCTATATTCAACGCGGAGCTCGGCGGAACTATTATGTATAACAGAAATTTGAGCGAATTCTGTGACTAGGCTGATTTTAGGCTTTTATTAGTACTATTTAGGACTCATTTTTTTATACATTTCACAGGTGGCTCTTTGGTTTTAGAAGGTTGAATATGAATGAAATTTAACTGATAGAATTTCTTGACGCTTTGCGCAGTCGCTGTCGATAAAGAAATTGCTGTCTCATAAACATTCGTCAAAATACGTATTAAGGAGAAAATCATTGCGGAGAATAATATTAAATAAATCATAGTTATAATGATTACATATGATCTAAGGAAGCATGGAATATGCAAATACGCATGAACGATGGAAACCAAGAAGCTGCTTTCAAGTGGCGTGCTAATGCAAGATTCAATCCCGGCTACTGCAGAAGCCACTATGTTGCGGTCGGAGGAGCGTGTTTTCCTTGGTTACCCTGCAGTACTTATTCCAAAAGAAATAATAATAAGGCAACTGTAGAAAGCGCTTGAATTAGAAATTTGTCCTTTCGAACAAGAATGAATATGGAGCATATTTTTGCGACACCACGTTTTTCCATCACTCTTTTGACATAGTGAAATTAATGAGTGCCTATTATTTCTTTTCATGTTCTCTTTCCTCGCTGTTGTCGCACCAGAAAAAGTTTTGCTGACCTGCAAAGTGCATTTGTTTAGTAGAGGACCTTTTTATGGTTCATCGGTCAATCTGAAGCCCGCGATATGTTTTCATTTTCTTGTCTTGCAACTACACACCTTATACACGAAAGACATTTTTATCGAATAGGTAAATTTGATACGTTCTTCATCTTAGGGGAACATTTCAGCAAGAACTGAAAATATGCAAATGCAGCCCAAAAGATCTCGCAAATAACAAGGCTGCACTACTATCTGCACTACGAATATACGCCTACTGCTTGAAATGTCGGTACCTGTGAGAACTCTTACGGCGGAAATGCGTAGCCAGTTTTTCATCGAGCATGTTCTTTACATAGTAATGCCACAATTTTCATAAACTTGCCATAATCATTTACCATATTCACCGAAACTCGAGAGGAACAATTCATAGGCACAATAGCACTATACCAGAGGTGCTGAAAGAAATAAACGAAGGGTTGGAAGCGCTACGTGCCTTTCTAGGGGTGATGAGTTAGCAAAAACTAAGGAAATAAAATTTGTTAGGCGGCATATGAGTGCTGCGGAAACCCGTAAGGGGGAGTAACATTTATGAAAGGCAAACTTAGCACCCACCCGTCCTAGCCCGCGCTCCCGTTCCAGTAGGCATTCGTCGGCAACCGAGAAGGTTTCATTTCTCACAAGTCCATACGAATTTCCTTGTAGCCTTGCGCTATCTATACGCAAGGGTGGGTGTTAATTTTCCCTTCTAAATTTGTTATAACAATAAATGAATCGATAATTGAGAAGAAATAACAGTGCCAGTATGACGAGAGATTCACTATACCCACATATAAGCATGACTCGTGGATGCCCATTTTCAAAATCTTCCAGATCCCACGCATTCTGGGAATGGGCGAAATGCGACACAGTCAGCGAGGAACGTTGCCTGCGAAGAACTGCGCAGCATTCGGCGAAGTATTACGAATAGGGCTAACGTCTTTGTGGAAAGCACATGAGTCGGTACGTTCTTAACGTGGGCTAACCAAGAAGGTCGACTGCACCGTGCCAATTCAGTGCTAGCTCATGGCATACTACGTAAATTTGGAACTCCCGTTGATCCAAGGCACAGACGTTGGTGTTCTCAAAAAGGAATGCACGCTACTGTGCGTTTAAGCGTGTATCATACCCGTCATGCATTGAAATATTCCTCAAGGATCGAGCCAAGTTGAACAAAAGCGTGCCGAGTAATAGTAAAGCCCATGCATTTTTAAAACAGTGCAATGATAGCGCTTAATAGGCTTTAAAAGCGCAGTTGACGTTAAACAAACAACATCATCGTAGCTGGTGATGCATTGGGTTTGCTCTGAATGTATGTACCGCGTAGGAGGAGCCGCCGTAGGATAGTGGTAGTGTGCTTTGCTTTGCACTTCGGGACACCGGGCTCGGTATCCACCTGTACCACTTGTTATCATGCGAGATTGTGATGCCTATATTTTAATCGCAAGCTACGACAAACGGTATGCCTTTCTTTTTTTTAAGTGTGTTGAGCGATATGCGAATTCTCTTTTTTAACGGGGCTCTGATTTACATGGGCTGTATAAAATTCAAAAATACCTATGGCGCATACCAGCATACTAAGGGCCGATCACAACGGGTATGTGCCACACTTGATTGCAGTTTCAGTCATCATGACGTACATTAGAAGTATATCATGTTACTGATACAAAGATTAGTCACTCATGTCCATTATGCATTCACACCCTAACACCCAAATTTAGCTATATAGCGGGTGACCGAGACAACCCGGAGGGCACTGAGATGTAGGCGGACAGATAGATAGATAGATAGATAGATAGATAGATAGATAGATAGATAGATAGATAGATAGATAGATAGATAGATAGATAGATAGATAGATAGATAGATATGAATTGCGTCCTTATTGTCGAGTGTGTGCCGCTCGCTTCTATACAGAGTTCAAAGCCAGCCTTTCAAGATTCATCGATGCATCGGCTGCTTAGACTGGCCATCCTGGTCAGGGTTATCCCGCAAGGCACCAGAGAAGAATTTCTTATTGGGATCATTTGTCTTCTAAGAAACAATAAGTAGGGCGAACACTATAAGGGAAAGCTAAGCTACTGTGATCAGAGCTTCCTGTGCGCCTAAGGGCAACGTGAACGAAAGGGAAAATTGGCATCCACCCGTTTCTAGCACAAAGCTTCGTATGGACTTCCTTGTGGCTTTTTGCTACGAACAGCTGGATGCTAATTTTCTCTTTCAGAAATGTTACTTTACGTTGCGGGTTTCCAAGGAACTCATTTGCCACATTCATGCCTATGTGCTTCGAGTTGTCGATGGATTCGCCCTCGCGCTGTCAAACGCCAGCCTCCTGCTTAGCCCAATTATTGTAACTCCTTTTAAAATAACAGTCTGTGATGTACTGTAAATAAGGCCGCGCACAGTTTCTCAAAATTGAGATAATATGCAGGAAAACACCGTTGAAGAAGTGCTACACGTGTTTAAGCAACAGTAATCGGCGACAACAGAGAGTCTTGTAAAAAGGGCGGAAAATCTTCATATTCTGAGTAGTTTGATTTCGAGTAGGAAATGATTGACCTTTTTACGACGTGTGACGCAAGGTGCTACCGTAGCCTAATTTTTACTTCCGTTTTTTTCTCGAATGTGAAATCAAACCACCCCTACGTCACTGAGCCACCGTCATGCGGGCAGAAAGCTAATCCGTCGAGTGACAGACAGCCTCCTGCTTTAGGAGCAAAATATGTCATAACGAGAAAGTAGCATAATTTTGGTAATCAACACTCACCATTTCTATTTAACCAAGACTCCGTCGATATCTGGGTGAATCACCGACAGCTTTGATTGAAAAGAACGTATCGTTCTTTTTCAAGCAAATCTTTCAACGTCTGGCCTGCGTCGTCTTGCGCGTCACGCAGTAACCGTCACTTCCGGCGAACAGCGCGCGCGACAGTACCGAACACAACAGACTTGTTGTCCAGTTATGCCGCTCACGAATAAGAGGAAAAAAATCGATAAGCATTAAAAAGCAAAGAAGAGGAAGAAAAGATAAGCAAGGGGACAGCTAGTGTAAACATACAAAGCACTAGCAAGGTTAGTCGTCCAAAACCATTCGTGAAGTCCCGTTGATCTCATGAAGCGCAAGAGGACATTTGTGCCTTGGTACACGTAAGAGCTCATAGGCCAATGTCCAAACATCTTCTCCCCGTAGGAACTGGTAGCATACCAAAATGATGCAGTTTCGCTTATAGCACGCTCCGCAAAGTGGCGTGGTGTGCGCAGTTCCACAATGGGTAGTAAGTTGTCTATTCAATGCCGTAAAATTCGCAAACCCTACTGTTCTCCGTTCCTATGAGGGACGAGGAGGCGTGCGTATACGCCACGCCTAGGAACCTGCGCCACAGTAATGTTTCGCAAATGGCGAGCCCTAGTGCGAATTAGAGTAGCAAGTCCGCGTCTAAGGAATCTAAGCGGGGAGTTGAATAAGGATGGTTATTAGCACTACAGGAACGTGCTGGAACGAGCAATTGATTGAAATTACGGCGCATCGTCAGTTTTTGAAAGCAGACGAGCACCCGCAGGCCTTACTAATGAACAGAGCTTGCATCTTCGTCTGGCGCAGTCATTACCAACAATACCGCAATGCCCGCGCAGCCACTGAAATAAAATGCTGCAGTTCATTCTTGAAGGCCTATTCGTAATTGTGCCCCATTTCGCACGCTCGCTGCTCGGGCAAGCCATGGCGTCGAGGAAAATTTAGCGTTTCAAATGCTCATCTCGGGTCGAATAAAATGGCGCAGTAGTTAGGTGGCTGCTGTGCTACATTGGAGGCATTTTGATCCGAAGCAACTTTTTATGCATTCAGTGATGTGGTATGAGAAAACGTTAAGTTAAAAAAAATGGCATCGTATACAATAATTACTGATCCAGTGGAGCCGTTTAGAGTAGTAGGGCAGTCCATATAAAAGTGGATGTGGTCAAAGTAGGATTCGCTTAATAGAAGCAGAGACAGCCGCTTCAGGGTAAATGCTGGAACGTGGGACTTCCTAACGATCCCGAGAACTCATAAGCGCGCGTAATTTTGGCAGGAACGCCACAATTCAAACGCCGGGCGCTTTGCAGCCTCAAATAAAGTGCGATGGCAAGGAATCATAGCCACAACGCAACACTGCAGATTTAACGACGTGGCCTACGCGTGCACATGTCGAATGTGCGTTCATAATACCAATAATTTTGGGGGCTTTTTTTTTGGCGGCACGTACTTCATAATGACACCATTATGAAGTACGTGCCGTAGAGAGGGGCTCGAGGGTAATTTTGAGCTTGTGCGGTTGTTTCACGTGCGCCTAAATCTAAGTACGCTGGTGTTTTGTGCACTTTGAGAATGTTGCCGCGAAGTACTTGAGCAGCTCTCCAACAGAAATGAGCTTTTGTTTAAGCTGGGGGATCGCCAGCTTACATTTCTACACTTAAAAACCAGGAAGTCCTCTTACCGGCAATTAATTGGCCATTACGTAACAAGGCATAGGCTTGCTTTTAAACGCTACTACTGCGCTTTTTTTCTACATATCGTGATATATTTTCTTTTTTGGTAAAGATGCTCAGATGTCATATTTGCCGCTTTCACTGTTATTGAGCACAGCCGAGGCCGGTCACCCTGACGCAGGTGTCATCGGTGTGTAGCGAGATACTCGCCGTCTATGGGAGTGTCTCGTGGGTAGAAAAGGGGCGTGCTGAGCACCTAACTTTGTGGAACACCATGATAGCAGAAATACATTTTTATAAGGGCATTGTCCGTTACTAGGAACGTAGGTCTCTTTTTGAGGTAGCTGCTGATCCGCTGTATTCCACGCCACGTCCCGCCGCCTGAAGAGCACCGAGAACGGCGGCGTGCGTAACACTATCATAGTCGCCCTTTGCGTCTAGGAACGGGGCTGCAGGGGGACGCTGCATGGATGCTTGAAAATGACCGGAAGCCGCTCTATCAATGACGCTACCGACTGAAGACCACCCTTGCCTAAATAAGACATAGCGCCAAGGCCAGTGTCATATTCGAAGTACCACTGAGTATGTAACAGCAGCGTCATCATGTAACAGTAGCCTTGATCACGTTCGCAACGCACTTGCCAGCGTGATTGCCCGGTGCGGTGTAAGCTTCAGCGCAGACTTTCCAGCCATCAGTAAAGATACCAGGCGGCTGAACCTACAGTTATAGGGAACTATTACTTCATGTCATGACTGCAAATGTTTAGGTCACCCCCTCTGCGCATGGTCATGAAGAGCGCCTGCACACGCTTGAAGACACTTGAAGGTCTTCCATAAAGAAGGGCGATTAGGCGCTTCTGTAATCTAATCTCGTGGCACAGGAAAGCAGAGAAGCCAAAGGTCACCAACGCCAAGCCTGTCATTATTGGCACTCATGACAAGAAACGTCCCATTAACTCCAAGCTGTGCACGACTTCGATTGAGCACCATACCAGTGAACAGAGGAGGCTGCGTGAAAGTTAGCGTGTCACTTGAAAAGTTCCCTATTCGGAGAATAACGTACGGATTTCGAGGATCGAGAGAGTCACAGAGCAATGCGATGAGATGAATAATGGATCTCGTAACGCAAGGCGGGAAAAATAATGGTACAGCCACGTTGTAATGCAATTAAGGATACTCCGTTTCATACACCAGGTGCAATGCTGTGGAGGCTACGCAAGAAGTGGTGCCAGGGAAACGTGTATCTCCGCGCATCTTGGAGCTATCATTTGACTTTTTAAGTACTCGCTCGAGCACAGCAAGTGCAGGCTCGTCAACAATCGCAAACTGCTTCAAATAAAAAAAAAAAGCATTCGCAGCTGCATAACGGGGTCGCTTATTTCTAAGGCAATGAGCAGTTTACACAAGTCACATGAAATCTCACTAGCCTCATTGGCGCTCTATCTTATATATGAGACCGAGTATGAAGGGTCGTGAAGGCTCCAGAAACAGCTGGGGTAAGCAACCTCATTTGCTGTGAGCGAAATGGACGTGAGTATTGAGAAGCGTGAGCAATTCAGGACAGTTTAACCACACTTTATTACGGGAGAGGCCTTGCAGCTCTCAGAATAGTGGCTGCCCAGAAGACTCGGTTATAGGAAAGACTGAGACAAAGGACCAGACATGCGTGTGTTCAGAACAAATGTAAGTGACCTATGGCAGTAATCCACCCCGATATGAGACAGCTGTTGCAGCAGTCTCAGAAGTAAAATGGAACGAGATTAACGAGATCAAATGGAACGAGCGGTAGCTCAGTAGGGCTGTGCTTATGAGGCTGATAGGATGATTGAGGTAACGAAGGCGCTACGCCTCCACTACGCAAGTGTGTCGAGGGCACGAATATGACCACGTATCTGCTTCCTTCGCTGCAAATGACGTTGAAATATGATAGTCTTTCTCCGCTCCTGATAGGCAACACTCTCTCTTCTCCCACTCCCATCCCTCACGTTCTCCTCTCCCGCCTCCCCTTATCGGTCGGCCTATGATAGATGCTATGCAGGTTTTGCTAAATTCAATTCAAGTTTCCCGCTTTCACCCTGCAGTCGCGCCAAATGATGGGACCTTTTATTAATTTTGGCATAAAGCCGGCTACGGAGACGCGGCTTCTGAAATATTGTTTTCAACGCGTGGTATCTCTTTAGCGCCATTTCTAACGTGCTGATGTTTATTTACTAACGTGAAAGCCGGTCCAATGTGTACTCTTAATAAATAAGCGTTGCAGACGAATAGGATCAGACAGCGAGCCTCAAGCGAACGAGTTGGTAAGAAGCATTATCTCCGCGAGAAGCTACGAACCTGCCGCAATTTATTCAAGGTATACACTTAAAATGCAAAAACACGGAAATGTATTTACCTGGCTATAGAAAAAACCGATACTAATCATTTTACTTAACGTAGATAGAAGAATGCACGGTACAAGAATAATTTACTAACTCATTATTTAAAAGGTCTACGAGCTGTTATATACAAGTTAAGGCATAAGTACGGTAACTGTCGAACGCTGCACAGATGTTATGCTTAAACTTGGGAGGCAATTACGAGACCTAAGTAACTATTGTTCCTTTTAGTTGTTCTAATTTAAATTACGATCCCTTGGAGTAGACAGTGTTTATTATTCAATAGGTATGAGACTTTAGAAACATAATATCCATAAAAAAGACAGTCATTCGAGGAATTATGCAGATGTCCACGTGGGGGCCCAAGGCTGCGCTTTCGTCTTGCGCCCCGTCAACCCAGCTCAGTGTGGCTCTTGGTGAGCGCTTTCAAATGACTGCGAATTGCATCCTTTGAATCCTAATAAAGCCTTGGTGCTCTCACTTTCGGGACACATGACAGTGCTTCAGATCCATGTGTTGTTTTTTTCTTCTTTAAAGTTTGCTAAGGGTGGTCGCCAGCTACGTACGCGAGGCTAAACGCAGATTCGGCAACGCATCTATATACTACCGCAACTGGCTTCCTCTTGTGCTCTAGACGCAGTTGCATGGCATCACCGCCCACAAATATATTTAATGCAGCGCGCTACTTGCAATCCAATAAATGGCCACAATGCAATTTGCGTTATGGTTTTGCCGTTTGCCTCGTAACAGTGGTCGCGTGGCTATGGCACGCGGCTTCTGAAGCGAACATCACGGGATGGACTCCGGGCCGTGGTGGCTGCATTTCCACGGAGGCTAAATGCTGAAGACCGTGTATTGTGTGGTGTTGGTGCAGGCTAAAGAAATCCCAGATGGTGGAAATTTCCAGAGCCCTTCTCCTCATAATTATGTCGTGGTTTTGGGGCGTAAAACCCCAGCAGTAATGATTATTTTGCATTTTTAATGGATTGGTAAGTACAGCTCAGAGAGAACGAAGTTCTGCAAAACCCGCCTTTCGTGTGTGGCAGACGAAAACCTGCTGCGCAATTTTACTTCATCCATTGAGAATTCATTAGCTTAGGCAAGAATGATTAAGAACAAGAAAATAAGCGTGTGAGTGACTGTGAGGGAGACAGTCGCCTTACCGCTTCCAGCAGATATCAACGAATGTCCTTTGCCATTACTTTAGATGTGCTGAGATTTCAAATGTAAGCTAAATTACATACTTTTAAGCTTTATTGACTTCCGACATTCGAGACGGTCGCTTATTCATTTCTGGGTGAGCTGGTCTCGTGTTTCAACTTCTTTTCGAGTGTTCGGAATTGATTAAAAAAAACTGAGTTTTATTTCAAACCGAGAAATCGATCGGTCAGCAAAGCTGTTGCTTTTACAAGAGCCAGCTAAGGACACACAAGCACCCTCCACAAATTGCTCCCGTATCAAAGCAATCCTTGCGTTCGCAGAATCGACGCCAGGGGAACATCAGTAACATCGGTGAAATACCTCGCTTGCGGGGTAGTATAGGTTATTGGTTAAGACACTTGGCAACGGTGGTTTGTGGCCCCGGCTTCAAACCAAGCATAGGTATTTTTTTACCATTATTGGTTCTTTTGAGTCTTAGCTTCTTACCTTTTCTTATGTCTTCATCGCTTCTTTCGTTCTCTGACAGAAAACTCAATACTTTCGTACGGTTCGTGTGTGTTCATGTCTGGCAAGCGTGGTTGTATAGCCACGTGGTTAAGGCACTTACATTCCGAACGCGAGGCCTTTGGTTCAAGCAGAGGCACTATCAGAATACCTTGTTAGTGTTCTTTCTTACTTTTGCTCTCCTCATCCTTTCGTTCTTGGAATGAAAATGTCAGGCGCTTACAAGGTGTACAAGGGTAATCAGCAGCTGGATTTTAAACAATCCCGCACTTACACCTCATTTCTCAGAGCCCTATCGCCTAATCTACACGTCCAGATGATGAAAGGTGTGAACACTTATCGGACAACGACACAGGTTACACTAAGGCAGCTTTGTTGTAATAATGTTGTCCGACAACCCGGCACTACTGTAACAATGTGGAACGTGGAAGTTATTTTCGCGTCACCCATTCAAAACAAAGGCAATATGCAAAAGAAAGAAAGAAAGAAAGAAAGAGAGAAAGAAAGAAAGAAAGAAAGAAAGAAAGAAAGAAAGAAAGAAAGAAAGAAAGAAAGAAAGAAAGAAAGAAAGAAAAAAAGAAAGAAAGAAAGAAAGAAAGAACGTATGTCACGATTTCAAAGAGCGCAGACAAAGAAAAAGAATGAAGTAAGTGTACCTGCGAAACATACGAAAAACAGTTGTGACATGGGTATTTTCGGTTGCTAAATGCCTACTGCCTTCCACTTTCGTTGAAGCAGTAGGGCTATTTCATGAGCAATCAACCAACCTGTTTCCGACGATCATAAGCATGCCTCAAAAAATTTCCCTGTTAAAGTGCAAAGCAAGCTCGGCTCGTTCATTTAGGTTGCCAAGAAATTTGGTCACCTGAAGACAGTTTATTTTTTCGCTCAGTCTTAGTTAAAGACCACGAAATTCAATTTCATTTACAAGGGCTATAATGCAATGGAGGTACTAAAATTGTTCCCATTGCAGTCAACAACAGAGCGACAGCACTATGAAGTGTTGTCGCTCTATTTTAAAAATAATAAGTTCTTCTTTTAGACAAATATTTCTCACGTTTTCGGGCACGAGGAGTATAGGAGAAAATTCTGAGCATCGAAAGAAAAATGAATGAGGTCAAGACTCCAAAATAATTCGCGCAGTGGTAATCTGGTAAACGCAGTAGAATAAAAAAATAAGAAAGGAATTCTCGCGTCGCGCAGAAGGGAAAGGAAGGCCCACACTTGTCCTCAGCCCTCTGCGACATGATAGTGATAATAATAACGCTTAGTGGTAGTGATAATAAATTTGACACCTTTGCCTCAGCTCCGCTGTTTACAGGTATTTCACACACGTAGAGCTGGCTTTAATTTTTGTCAACACTTCTATATTAGGATATTTAAGCACACTTTATCTTCCTGCTACCACCAGCGTCGTCATCACGGTTCGTCGACTCCAGTCAACATTGATTGGCACCGTGGCGATGGCGATGGGAGGACTGTGCACGTTGGTTGGCCTGAATCATTGATGAGGTCAGGGCTATACGCTTCTGTACAGGCCCGGTGGTGTCTTATATTGGTGCAGGTTGTACGCGGCTCTCAAGCAGGCCTCGGTTGTTCGTCTCGTGTGTTGGCCTTGAGGTATCGAAGCCGAGAGGCTTACGGCGGAGCAGTGGTTGCACGTAAACGTTTGACGGACGTGCACCTAGCGAGGTATCTCTGTTAAAGGGAGGCTGCAGTAGGCCTAATACGACACCACTTGATACAAAAACAGGGAGTAATGCCTCTTTTTGTAGTAGATACACCATTGACTATATGTATCTTTTTTTTGTTGCGTTTTCGTTATTTCCGCTGTACTACTTCAGTTAGGATTTTCTCATTTTTCTTCGTTTGGATTTCACGTTTCCTTCCTCGCACCGGAGCTGTGCAAACTCATCACGTTCCTTATTTTTTTCTTTCCGCCGACCGCACAGTGCATTCGCCCGTTTGGACGAGTGTAGTGCCCTACCTGCTTTTTTTTTCTATAGGGATATTATTTTCTGCTTTTGCGCCGTTAACTCCATTAACAGCTGCAAGCGACCCCTTTTTAACATCTGTTGATCCAGTGAAGCCGGCCCTCCACAGCATGGCCAGTACAATATGGCTGGGCTTACAAGCGAACATGAACATCGTTCTGCCAAGCACTTCGAAGGAAACATGCTTGTACCTATTTTAAAAGGGCACCGACACTAGGGTTCTCTTTTGTTATAACAGCCTAACTGTTTAAGCTCGAGTTCCAGTTGTATCGAGCGTCTGCTCAAAACTCGGAGGAGAGAGTGAGGAGTGAGGAGTGTACATGCAGAGAGCCGAAGGAAGAAAGACAGAGAGGAAGAGTAATGAAAAAAAATGTGCTTCATCCCTCTGTCATTGAAATCGTTATAACACGAAAATGAAACCTGTCTTCACACATAAGCGGCAATCTGGCGAATCGAGGGGCGGGATATGGGCTGGGTACTCTGGACATGTGAACTCTTTTCATGTACACATAATCGGCACCTCGAAACTGTACAGGAATCTTCGACAGTTGCAAGCAAGCGAAAGCTTTCGAACGATACATTACGGAGACGATGCATTGAACACGCCAGTGCCCTGCGCAAACCTGTCATAAACCAGGAGCGTCCGCAAACGGCGAAGCCTTGCAAGCGAAACCGAACTGTTTGTCAGCGGATCGCTTTGTGAACACACACTACGCTACGCGAAAGGCGCATGATTTGCTCGTCGACGGCCGCCCTTTTGTTGCTGGAGTAAAGCGCGTCACAATACAACTGACTATCACACACGCCACACAAGACACAAGACAAATTATGTAGCGGCCGTGGCTAAGCAACTCGCCGGCGGTGTTTCGAAGATTGCGCAGCGATAGAGGCGTCGAAACTACTGAAACGCTAACTGCCGGCGCGCATATTAACACGGCAATTTACGCCTTCGTTCCATCGTTCCTAGGTGGTGGTACCACCGCCGAGAACCAAGGGTGAAGTGAAAGGAAGATGTTAATTTAAGAGCAATTGCGCTTGCTAAATACGTTTGCTTTAAACGGACATCAATTACATGCAAATTGTAAATTGGTGTAATTATATATAAGGTCCGTCTTTTGCGCCCTTTGCAAGTCTGTCAGTGGCGTGGTCGGTAGCGCTTGCAGCACCTATCGCCGAACCCTGGCTGGTTGTGGGTTCGAATCCCACGAGGTGGTGTTTTTTTCAAATGCGTGCTTATTTTTCATACATATACTTCCGCTACGGAAGTACGTCACAGATTTCTTGGTGGACCCCGGCATAGAACACTTTCGTGTTAAAATATTTCGGAACATGAAGTCTCAAAGGTGATTTAAAAAAAAAATCGCGAAAATCACTTTCTTTCCAAAAGGCCCCACAGTCGAGCTGGTCAATGTCACCTTGGTATCCAGGATAAAACATAAATGATAAATCACATAGATAGTCAACTGTATCCGCTAAGCACGAGCAAAGTTACAGAGCTTATTATTTCGTAAAGGCGAGAACAAAGTTTTAAGTGTTAGTATCTACACCAGTCTCTTTGAGACGCAAGCCGCATTAAGCGATCAATATGATGGGCAACTAAGGCTCCCTTTAGAAGCACATGGCAGAGTGGACATTATATTTAATGCAGACAAAATGAAGCGGGTTATTATTATCATTCTATTGCGAACAGCCGTACTTCGCGGGCAATGTGGCTAGCTGTAATTTTCTCTGCCCCAGATACGTCGTCCATTCGCCCTAAATGCATGATTATATGTTAACATTTATCCAAAGATTTATTAAAGGATGAAAGGTATAGCTTGTGCATTCTGCGTTTAGAAATGCTCTCTCGCGCGTAGTATACAAGCACATAGACGTAGCGCTGATATCACTCAAGCAACGCATTATTAAAAACTGACGAAACTGACGAATGATGAAGCCGAGCCTGCTCCGAAAGACGACCTTTGCGGTTTCGTGCGCGATATGACGAGGGCAAATCACGACTGAGAGAGAGAAGGAAGCCTTTAATGAAGTGATGGAGATGGATTTACGGTTAACAGATACGGTTTATTCTGCCTGCCTTGCCTTTACTGCCTGTCTTACTGCATCCCCACTTCTAAACTGAACCTGGCAACTTGGACACATTTTTTTACCAAGTATGTCAGCCCCCAAGCAAGAAATGCTCGAGGGTTCTTTAGCGGCATGCATGAAAATCCGCGCCGTTCTTCTACTGCATCATTGAGGAACTGATGTGACGGAACATGATGTCACGAAATCTTTAATGCAGGTGTATAGTGATGTAGCGCGCATCGATGTCCTCAAATGTCTTCGTCAATTTGCAGATGCAACTGGAGGGGTCATGGTTCGCTGTAAGCTTGTCTTCATCAGTCGTCAGTTTCGCCAATTTTTATTAATGACTTGGTTAAATAATACCGTGCTGCATGTGCGCGCTGGTATACTACACTTACACGAAACTATCACGCTTCGAGAGACCCTCGACAAAAGTAACATGTGAGCGTTCATTAGCGGTTAATTGATGGTGCATCTGGCGCTCATATGGCCGGCGACATTGCCTGCGAGGTACGTCTTTCACATGAAAGTGATAGTAATAACGCGCTCCCTCTTGTCTAGCTACATTGAACATGGTGTCAAGTCTACTTTTCAAGTAAGTGAGACTTACTTGCCGATCACCATGACTGCTTGGTGCGGCTTGCGTAGCAGAGATGCAGGTGTCGCAGAGATGTCGCAGAGATACACAAATTCAAACAATTATTTCGCGAGTTCACCAAACAATAGCACTTCGAAATTTTGCGCATGCTTAAAGGATACCCAGGGCTATGTAATAACGCTGTATCATGCTTGTATTTTACCCGAACACCAGGGTGACTTGTCGCAGATTCATTGAGGAGACTTTTATTAGGAAAGAGAGTCTTTCTTTTCTCACAGCACCTGCTCAGAATA
Source organism: Hyalomma asiaticum (assembly GCA_013339685.2). Classification (NCBI taxonomy): domain Eukaryota; kingdom Metazoa; phylum Arthropoda; class Arachnida; order Ixodida; family Ixodidae; genus Hyalomma; species Hyalomma asiaticum. The sequence continues at coordinate 60,292,285 of CM023482.1, forward strand.
ATTCATTTCCTTGTACTACGTTTAATAGGCCAGGAGTGTGAAAGCTATATACGGGTCTCTGGTTCATTCATTTTGTCAAAGAAAATTTGAAGTTTGCATTTTTCGTCAATTTTCTTCATCGAAAGATGTCAGAAACACTCGCTTAATCGAAGAAACCATTACGAAGTTGCATCACTTGCGTAGGGTGCCATAGAAACAATTTCAGCGCCTGCCTTGCGCAATACTGCTTGCAAATAAAATTGAGTTCTACGCCCTTAATCAAAAGTGAACTAAACAACAGACTCTCATAAAACTCTAGAAAAACATTTGCAACAATTTCTCCGCACCGGCAATGACATGGAATTTTTTTCAGGCATATGTACGATGGTCGTAAAAACGTTGGTTCATTTGGAATGGCATCAGTAGCCAGTGGTAACGCCATAGCTTCACTGGAAGCCAATATGGATGAAAAATTCCGGTTTCGTCCCTTTTCCCCACTGGGCCTCTTGGCGAGCTCGATGACGCAGGCTAAGGAACAGTTTCCTTGAAAAATGTGAACGCTCGCCGCCGGACTTCTCCCTTCTGCGGTCAGTATAGCCGGCGGAAAATTGCGGCGCAGCAAGACATGTCTTCCCAAATCGTGACCAGTTCTGTTCTGTTCTATTTGAAATGTCACATCCATGGTTCGCCAAGTAACCACACGAGAACAGTATATCATCACCTCACGTCCCCCTGCCTCGCAAAGATGCCCTTGGAAGGAGAAACTCACGTTTTTGAGTTTCTGGCGGGGGTCCAAAAGCAAACAATTGCTTCTGTTTGTGATGAGAATGGTAAAATTGTCGTTACTGCCGTTGCTTCTTCGAACAAAGATCGTTTGCAACAAAAAAAAGAGAAAGAAAAGCAAAGTTAACTTTCTTTAAACGAGGTAGAATCAGCCGCGGTAGCAATCCTTTCTTTTACTCAACCACTTTATACAATAAAAAGGAGAAGTCGACGCCCATATAAGCTGTGCCAGCTACTCTATGGGTCTTGAATACATGATACATACAAGCTGCCGTTATATAAAAACAATAAAATTGAATACCTCGATGTCATTACGGCAGAAACTACGCGAAGAATAGAATAGTACCTCAGAAATAAGCTCCATAACAGAACAATACTACTATTAAACGTATAGCCTGTATCATTGACAGACATCGTACATCGTACATAGAACGATGTCACATAAAGATTAAAAAAAATTTTTATATCTAGTTACCCGCAAATTTGCATCGCTCTTACGGCAGCCATGGGCCCAAGGATCCATTTTCAACTGGGCTGTGCAAGGTTCAATGCATTTAAACGTAACATAAGCCAGCACCGGTGCTCACCGTGCAAAGGAGTGCTGAGGAGCTGCAACTAGAGGTGCACCTTCGCTAGAAAATACACTACATTGCGCGCTTTCTTCCTGGCTAATTCTGTTTGTAAAGAGTTCGCTGCGGCCAGCGCCCAGAAATGTACCATTACATTCGCTCTCTCGATCTCCAGCACTATATAAGTAGACGCACTAATAGAAAATATATTTCGGCTTTACGAGATACATCTTAATGTGATGAACGATGTTCCTTTTAAATTAGAGGCTCGTTCGTCTCTAAGTAGTGGCAGAAAAATCACATATCTGCCATATGCTTGTCCTGCTTTTGCATTGGCTTTATGCATTCTACCGAAGACCTCAGCGTACTTATATCGACTGACATTCTATTTGATACTGACTTGAACGTTTCGGAAGCGATCTCCGGGAGTATTGCAGAAACTAGTTGCGGAAGCTATGAAAGCGGAAATTCTCTTTTTACTTAAGGTATAAGAAATGAGCGCTTTCTCTACAGATGACGCCGAAAGACGATAGTCTTCTGCTGCTCCTTATACGTAACACCCTTTCTTCTCCCGCTTCCACCATTCAAGCTGTTCCCCTCGCCATCACTCCTCCCGCGATGGATAGAATGGAGGTTTTGCTGAATTCAGGTCGGATTTCCCGCATTCGCCCTGCTCTCGCGCCATGTGTTGGGATGTATTATTTCTTTGGCTTAACGCGTACCGCCTCTTCGACACTATTTCTAACGCCTTGACGTTAACACAAAAGTGTTTTATGTCGAGGTCCGCCACGATCTCACCACGTCATTTCCGTAACGGAAGTGACCCTCCAAAATACACATGTAAAAACAACGAAGAATCGCGCACAAGTATTTTCATTGATGTGCTGCGAACTGAACTCGCAGCGCCATGCTCCACGACGGAAAGGTGGCCCATGCTGTACCACTGAGTCATTTTTTTTTTTTTTGCGCACGTGTGCGAAGCTCTACGAATGTGGCTTAAATTCTTTGCTATGTCGGTTGTTTCTCTCTTTCTCGAAGCATTCGTCCGGCTCGGCAAGCGCATATCGATGTACACTTTTCCCGGAACGGTGTCGCCATCAGGAAGAGGCGAAGTGGAGTCAAGGCCGGACTGGAGAGGCGCGCGCGCAGTCCGGTCGTGGCTTTACATCGCCTCTCCTGGATTGCGGCTGGGTTCCACGCCCGTTCCAAAGTGGGCCCTTCATCGCAGGCGGCGTTTCCCGCCGACTGCTCTTCGAGTACGATGGCAAGAAGAAAACTGCGGCGTTCGGCGGCCAAGTACGGCAACGACGCCAACAAGTCAATGTGGCACCAGGAAACACAACTGATGCCTTTGTCGTGCGGCATCTACTGTCACATGGCTGTGCCCACTTATTACGTGAACTACTTCAGTTACCACAGTGGGATAGTCACGGTCATAGTTGTTATGGAAGCGATGCGTAAACGTGTGTTCGTCCAAGCCAGACGCTGCCGTACAAATGAAACACCGATAGCCACGAGCAAGCTCATGTCGATGAACAATGAACATTCAATTGCTTTTGTGAAGACACACTTCACTTTCGTGTTGTACTGATTCCTGACAGGTGATCAGCTACATTTTATTTTTCATTTAACAATGTAAAAGAGCAGTCCAATGCGTATTGTTAAAGAAACGCTCAGGGTCGCGATTGTGCACATTTATCTTTGCTCAAATAGACCTGCGGTTTCTGTGCGCTGTATAACGTTGACGTGTATGAACCGTGCCACCAGTGGCGGTAGGCAGTAGCTCGGTTGGTTTTCAACGACCGGTTGAATCGGTTTTGGCCAGGCAGTTGAATCGGGCGACAGACACACAGACAGACAGACAGACAGACAACGCTTTTTCGCGTTTGGGTAGCTCCACAAAGACTCGTCTTTAAAACGGCAGCGAGTGACGCCTGTGAGTCTGAAAACTAAACGCGCGCTTACGCCCCTCGAACAGAAGATATTTTCAAGCTGATTCGATAGTGAATTGCTCGGGCTATAATGTCTGCCTTACATAAAATAAATCAAATATTAGTATTCACGTAACTCTGACTCAAGAATAGCTGAACCTTTTTGTTCAATATAGATAAATTTTTAGTTATTTAAAATTACGCAGGGGTTATAACAACGCAGACGGACACCGGAATTTCTAAAGCACATGATTTTCATCGTCATCCATATGTCTTAACGGTGCATCGCGCGCGTGCTTTGCTTATTTTTTTAAGAAAAATGCCGGCGTGTTTAATGAGCTATACCGAAAGAAATGGTGCCCTTGATCCTATGTCATAGCATGGGAAGTAAAATTTCTTACGACAAATATATAGCGCATATGCTAAATTGTCCTACATATTCCTTTTTCCTTGTTTATTTTTCCAAGTAGTGGGCTAGTTGGTGCATAGATGGCGCAGTAGTTCCTATCTGATGCCGTGTTTTGCTAATAAGTAGTGCGCTTACAAGTTGGACATTATTTGCAACTCCTCATGATTTGCCAGCAAATGGCTCCAAATGAGAGTACAGAGAATAATTAGCTTCGCACTACGCGTCGTAACTGCGTCTCTCTGCCAGCTCTCTCTGCCAGTGCTTCTCTGCCAGTGCTTCTTGAAAGGATGAATGAAGCAGGCCTTCGAATACAATGACTACAAGAGTTTATCCCACGAGATCCGCGCTACAGTACTAAAGTTCTGACATGTCAGTGCTACCTGTATATCAATATTATTATCATTATGAGTGACAGATCGTATTCTCAAAGTACAGTGCATGGAACGAACACAAAAGTATATTGTTTTAAATCGCAGTGACTGAAAGAAAGACACGCAGTGTGGGGGAAAAGTGCAAATACTTGTGCACAGATTGTTAAATCCGTAACTAACACCGCCGTTGAGAATTTCCAATAATACGGGTGACAAGAACAAAAAGCTTCTTCTTGCAAACGCTCCTTACCATTTCTGAGCCTCCTTCGGCAGTGACAGTTACCATGTAAACACTGCCTAAAATTTTGTTCTAGCGTAACGCTATTTTTGTTAATACGAGCTTGTTGCAAACAAATTAAAGCCACCGTCGGAATACAATTCACATGGCTTATGTTAGTAAAAGTAACCCGATCCGAACCGCGTATACTAGTAAGAAGTTTATTAAATTTATGGTGTGCTCGGAACAGAGAGAAGAATAGAGTACCTTAGAAAAATTGCGCTGAATTCCCTCCTTTACCAGCTTCCCCTCTCCCCGCAGGAACTCTCCGTTTCATATAAAGGAACATCGAGCGCAAAATTACATGTTGCGCTGTTTTATAACCATCCCCTACCAGATTTGCAAGTTTACATTCCTTAAAGGGGGACAATGTAACCGGTCATTTTCTGTCGGGTCGATCATCCGTGAAACTGCTACGAAGATCAGAGCTCCCGTCTTCTCGAATGGGAAGTGCAATTTCCGTACACGCCCGCTATTACGGTGCCATAGGAAGCGCGCCGGACGCTCAAAGGCGAAAAGGGGCGAGGTCGCCTATACCTCATTCCACTTCACTTGGCATCATTGCGGAGGTCTTAGTGCAGGTTTCAAATGACGAAAAGGGGCTCTGTTGCTTTCTTCAAGATCGTAGATCTACAATTTTTTATTCGAAGTATCACCTTCGCACATCGTTGCGTCTTCTTCAGTAGATAAAGAATCGTTTCGCGCAGCACAGTTGCACATACTGTACCTAATACCTAGCAAATATGCTTCATATAAACTACCATTTACTCCTTAACCGGGAGAAGAACTATACATTTATGTGAGGGTCGCTCTTTCCATTAGCATGATTCGCTATTTTCGTGCAGGGGTGAAAATTTGAATCCGCGACGCATGGTGGGATTTGCTGGATTCTTGGCTAAGAAGTGGTAAACTATAATACGAAAACTCGCTTTGACCCGTTTGTTTGCCAAACATAGCACCGCTTGCAGCATTGCGCGTTTAATACTGTGATGCCAAGTAATCACCTATTTGAACCGACCTTAAAACAAGATGGCTAAATACGGCCGATTACACCCCTACGACAGCTATGAAGAGTAGGCATTAAGTATATTCTCTGTCTTGAAAGACTCGTGAGTCAACTCACCCAGCCTTTGCATGGTTGAGCACTAAAACTTCGTTTTAAAGTGCGAGGATTTTTTTTTAATTTTTGTGAACGGGAATGTTTCAATAAATACTGGCTCATTTTCATATGGTCTTATTAGTGAAATGGAATCCATCAACTGAACTAAATAGAACAAAACATGACTTTATTCCATACTTTTGCATTCAGTTGAGGGCATATTTTTATAATTTCAGTGATGAGATGGTGCTTCGTCATCAACAGGGTCGCCCTGCATACGCCCACTACAGAGCAATGGCTTCTCCAATAGATGTCCGTTTATCCCGGCCCTGTGCTAACTGCTACCAATTTATCTTCGCAAGCGTCCTGATGTCATCTGCCCACCTAACTTTCACCCCCTCCTGCCACGCTTGCCTCCTCTATAGGAATCGACTCTGTTACCCTTAATGACCAATGGTTACTTGGCTTCGCGTTAAATGACCTGCCCTCGCCATTTCTTCTTGACTTCTACTGATATGTCCATAATTAATACGCCTTTGTTCCGTGATCCACTCTGTTCTATTCTTGTCCTTCACGTTACGCCTATCATTTCTCTATTTCTCTATCATTTCTCTATTTAAGCTGAACCCTTTCAGTGAGCCTCCTAGTTCCTCCCTCGTAAGTGAGTTGTGGTAAGATGGAGCTGTTATACACTTTCTCTTTAGACATAATCGCAAACTGCCATTCATTATCTGAGAATGCCAGCCAAATGCACTCTACCACATTCTTATCCTTCTCATTATCTCAGCCTCATGGTTGGAACCAGGGATCACTATTTGGCTTCAGTAGATATATTCGCTTACCACTTCCAGTGCCTCGCCACTAATCTCAAACAGCTGTGCTCTCACAAGGCTACTGAACATATCTTTCGTTTACTGCATACTAATTCCAAGGCCCCCCGTTCTATTTTGCCTGTGCATTTCAGTGATCACGCTCTCCAATTTGACCCTCGAGTTACTAATAGCAAGGCAATGTCGTCAGCAAATCTGAGATTAGTGAGGTAAGCTCTATTAACACTTACACCCATCTGTTCTCAATCCAATGCGGTGATTAGCTCTTGTAAACATGCTGTGAATAACATTAGAGCGATTGCGCTTCCTTTTCTTACGCCCTCCCATGTAGGTATTTTGCTGCTCTCCTTATAGAGGGCTATGGTGGCTGCTCAGCCTTTGCAGCTTTCCTCTGTATTAATACGTAATGCTCGTTTATGTCCTGATCGCGCAATGCCAGTTTGACTGCTGAGGATTCGACATCCGCAGTCATGCGGGAATTATGGTGCTTTCGATATAGTACTTTCGTCACCTCAAATGCCACATCAATAAATGCTGCCCGTGGCATCACATGTTTGGGTCTACATCATCCTTCCTGAGCGCGTTTCAGTGCAGCAAACAAGTGTTACAGCAACAACCAATTACGCAAACTCCTTCTTGATGCGTCATGTAGTAAAAACCCTTGCAGTGCTGCAGTACTTACTTGGTCACACCTAGATTCCCCTTATTTCGTCTACTGTACGTTAAAAAAAGAAGGTACTCAGTGGAAAACTTGAGTACTTAGTGCTCTCAGGACCGGAAAACAGAGAAATTCCTTCATTATAAATGCAGCCTAAATTCAGCTCCACTAACATGAAATCTGAATAAGTGCGAAGCATACCGTGATGCATCGGTCAATCGCCGCTATTGGGCAATGAGGGGCAATGAGAGGCACAAAATCAGGAAGAAAATTTTCCCAGGTGCATTTAAGATATTTCTGTTAATTAATAGAATTCCTGATTATTCCTTTTTTTAAAGTATTTTAAATCATATTAGCTTATTCAGAGCCAGGTTTTGAGAAATTATGCACTTGTTGTTTTCCCAAAGTCTGACCGATTGCTTTTTGCATTGACGGCGATAACAGGAGACACCGACTGCTCGAGCATGTAATATTCTTAGCACCTAAAAAAAAGGCGTTAGAACAACACAATACGGGAAATTAATGAGACATAATGACGGCACTAGCGCGCACTTCCGCTCTCTTGAGACAGAATAGCGAGCAAGTTCATAATTATTTTCATTTTTATCTTGTCCTGAAGCATCGAGTGAAGTCCAATGGCCACAGACATTATATACAAGATGGACATTTCGGCCCGCATACCTCGTTAACGCGGGGCAAGTCGTTGAAGTACAGTAGAAGTATGGCGCATCTCCTGTACCATTGTGTGGAAAGTGTCCTGTATTAGTTCGCTACAAAAAAAAACAGTTTCATTATTTCGGGCCAGTCCACTACGGCGCAGTCATTGGTTAGAAACGCTGGCGCCAACCTTGCGATGTATTGTTACTTCACAATCAGAGAGAAAGAGAGATATCTGCGTGGATCAGACATTTTTTCGATCTGTCTAGCAACGGAACTGGTGCAAGCCGTCTAGACACAAATGCAAACATTTGCTGCAATCTAGCGCTGTCTAAACACACGTGCATATAATGAGGGTATGTTACATTCAACAAGACAAATACAGCTACGTGCAAATTAGTACCGCTTCATCTAGTGACTTTTGCCTTTAAGCGGTTGTGAGTTGCATCAAGCATTCCATTGCATATTCATTAGTACATCCACGACAAATATTCTTCAGAGTCGGCTGTGTTTGTACAGGTGGGCAATGCATTTTGAATAAGAGTGGCTCAAAATACATGTCATTAGAAAAACCTACTTCGTTTTGAGACATCCCGATCGATGATGCTGCCCGGGCATTCTGGTTGTACCACTCTCGCACCCCCAGATCTGCAATGATGTTTCTCCTAACATGCGAAGATCTGAAAAAGAAAAGAGAAACCTTTGTATGCATAAACACGAACAACGTATGCGCAAAACATTTTCAAAAGATTATCTGAGGTTTAACTCTTCTAACCTCAGGTATCACGAGTGAAATGCATGTGTTGCTTCTGTATAAGTGCTTTTCTGAACTCGCTTAGCTTCGGTCTTTGAGCAGACAACTTTACCTTTGAAGCACACTTTTGATAGACTTGCTTGTTTGGCTAGGAAATTAATCACAGCATTGCGAGAGGCTGAAAGCAAACAGTTTTGTTTAAAACAGATGTTTTGTCACAAACTTGGTTCCTTCTTCATAGATTATACTTGGGAAGGGCGCTCTTCTGCTTTTACAGGTTCTATAGAGAAATTGGGGAAGCGAGTGTGGAGGAGCTCAAGTAACGAAGGAACCCGTACTCCGTAATCACGCGCATTTTTCCCGCCGTTTTGTTTTGCGCCTTGTTAGAAAATTTATCTTTCCAGACATCGTGGTATAGCTCTCATAACAGTGCTTCATTTGCCGTTGCCCACTGCCGTTGCGTACTGTGTTGACCGGGAGAGAGCATCACGTGATGTGACAGCCGGACGTGGAGTGTGTCACGTCATCAGCACCGCACTGCAGTGGTCCAGAATTTCTAACTCTTGAATGTGACAGATGGATCCTATTCCGGTACATGTGGATAGTTCTCTCTAGTCTATCATTATAAGCAATGCATCGTCACGCCCTGAACTCATCTGTAGCACAGTGCACATAGGTCGCGTATGCAAGCAGGGAGCGATGTCACCTCTGCTAGATGGCGTAGCAGCTATTATGCTACCTGTACGGCCGAAAATAGCGGCTTAGGAGAATTTGGTCTTTGTCTAGGGCGTTGGCGATGAGCGGATGTGGTTTTTCGGTCTCCGGAACGACAGCGGCAGATAAGTTTTTCTTGCATGCATTGAGCTTGCTTTTCTAGTATAGGTCATTAGCATAAACTATATTTGTGGTTATTAGTTAGTACAGTTTTTTGGGGGGGTCAGTAACTTGATTTTTGGGGTTTTTTTTTGCTTTCCTTTTTTTTTCATCCTCCACGTGGCTGAGGTGCATGTACACCCACCACGAGTGTTTTGAAGTGTGGGCTATCCATTCAGTTTTTGGGTACGTATTGTCTTAGGGAAGTGTTTGTACTTGGGGAAGTGTTTGTAGTACCGAGGTTATTAGTTGGTACGGTTTTTTGGAGGGGTCAGTAACTTGTTTTTTGGGTTTTTTTTGCTTTCCTTTTTCTTCTTCCACGTGGCTGAGGTGCACGTACACCCACCACGAGCGTTTTGAAGTGTGGGCTAACCATTGAGTTTTTGGGTACGTATTGTCTTAGGAAAGTATTTGTAATACCGAGGGAAGTGTTTGTACTTAGGGAACTGTTTGTAGTACCGAGGTTATTAGTTGGTACGGTTTTTTTTTTGGAGGGGTCAGTAACTTGTTTGTTGGGGTTTTTTTGCTTTCCTTTTTCTGCCTCCACGTGGCTGAGGTGCACGAGCACCCACCACGAGTGTTTTGAAGTGTCGGCTATCCATTGAGCTTTTGGATACGGATTGTCTTAGGGAAGTGTTTGTAGTACCGAGGGCCTTTGTTCATTAGATAGTGTAACCCTTTTGCTAGGAGCGGTCATGGTCAAAAAGACCGCAAAGTGTTCAGGGTGCGTGGCAGCTGTGAAAATGGAAGTTTGTGCGGAAGAGAAGGCAGAAGCTGATGCAAAATGTAGACAGTGTGAGATCGAGGAAAAAATGGAAAAAATGATGGCTGCTCAGAGCGGACTTATGGACAGAATCGCTGAGCTTGAAAATGCGTTGGCAAAAGAGCGTGAGAAAACGCAGGCCATGGGGGAGAGGCTTAGGTTAGCAGAGGAGGGGCTAGCCATGGTAGTTAAGGCGAACAAAGAAGCAGGCAACAGCGAGAACAGTGCGGCGCCGACCTCCAGCGCGGGGGGGCAGCAAGAACAGGGTGTGAAAAACGCAGGTGCAAAGAGCGCGGGGCACAGCTTTCAGGAAGTAGCTTTGCGGGAGGGAGTAGATAATGCAGCAGCTGCGACTCAGGCTAAACACCCAGACAGTAGCCAGGTTCAGGTGACTCCAGCTGGAAAACCTCAGCGGGTTATTATAGCTGGCGATTCCAATTTAGTTCGATGCGCCGAGGCACTCAAAGAGAGGGTGAAAGGCGACAAACGAGTATTGGTAGGGACGTTCCCAGGACATAGGCTGGGTTCAGTCATGAGGCAAGCAAGAGAAAAGCTCAGGTCTGGGGCTCACGGACGCAACCTCGTGATGATTGCGGCAGGGCTAAACGACGTCCTCAACAAAGAATCGTCAGGATTAGCGACGACCTTGGCAAAAGGCGTCGATGACATGCGCGCCATCTCCCCCCAGGTGCAGATAGTAGTGTGCACAGTACCGGAAATACCAGTGCGTGACGGCAACCTCCAAAGAGCGGTTGTCGATGCAAACAAAGAGATATGGCGTACGAGTCGAGAGAAGGGTTTCGAAGTAGTGGAAATAAACAGGGAGGTGCATAGGTGGGGGGGTTTCCAAAGAGACAGAATTCACTTCGATAGGAGGCTTGGTCATGAGGTAGGTTGGCGGCTTGCACGACGTGCAGTAGCTTTTTTGGGGGGTACGCGGGCCCTTCGGAGTCCGGGGTAGCAAGGAACAAAGGAAACAACCAGGGGGATTTTCCGGCAGGCAGCACTGAGAAATGGCAGAAAAGAGGTAAAAGGAAGAAAAGAGCGAAGGCACGTGTAGCAATTAGTTACATAAACATGCAGGGTGGCAGAAAAAAGGCAAAATGGTTAGAGATTGAGGAACAGTTAAACAAAGAAAAGATAGGCGTTTATGCGGTTACAGAAACACACCTTAGAGACCTGGAAGAGCCACCACATATTGACAATTATGTTTGGGAAGGGTGCAACAGGATCATATCAGAAAGAAAAGGTGGGGGTGTTGGAATGCTTATTCATAGCGGAGCCAAATGGGAGAGAGTAAAACAAACGTGTTCAGAGCACCTCTGGGTTTCGGGCACGGTAGGTGGAAAGAAAACGTGGCTAGGTGTAGCTTACATGTGGACGGGAAATAACTGTAAGGAAAAGAATCTGGAGATAAAGCATTGCATAAACACCGATATTAAAGAATTTGGTCATGGGGCTGAAATCATCCTCCTAGGGGATATGAATGCCCACATCCATGACCTTGACGGATATACAGACACCAATGGGAGGTTATTGCTCGATCTTTGCGAGCACCATAGTCTCGTGATAGTTAACACAGGGCCCAAGTGTGGTGGACAGATCACGTGGGAGGTCAGAAACAGACAATCGAACATTGATTATTGTCTAATGACGGAAGGAATCTATGAAAAACTGAGAGAAATGAGAATAGACGAGGACGGGATGAACAGCTTGGGTAGTGATCATAAACGCATAACGTTACAACTGGGATATAAAACTGAAAATAATAACGTAGAGTCGAAGTTTGGCAGGTCGTACTTAAATGACAAACAAATAAAAAATATAGCCGCAAGAGTAGAGGAAGAAGTAGGCAAAATACGAGGCAAGGACTGGGGGTATAATGAGCTAGTTCATGCAATGACGAAAGAAATAAGTAAAGAGAAGAAAACTGTTTGCTGGAAAGGAAAGAGAACGCCAAAAAGATGGTGGAACAAGGAAATCCGGGAAGCGATCGAAAATCGACGTAAAGCATCAAGGGAGCACAGCCAGGCAAAAAGGGAGAAGCGGCCGCAAGTCGAAGTCACGGAAAGATGGGAAATATATTTAGAGAAAAAATCTATTGTACAGAAATTGGTCGAGGCAAAAATTAAAGGTGAAAGCGAACGCTGGGTTACAGAAATTCATGACAAAAAGAAGGACGCGCCTAGGATATTTTGGAACCACATAAAAGCGCTAGGTAAAAAGTCTGCCACATTGCAACAACATATTGTTGATGAAAGAGGAAATCAATTGGAAGGGTACGAAGCGTTGGGTTACATCCAGAAGGTAACAGCCGATTCGTTTAAAAAGATCGTCCAAGAGATTCCCCCAGTGGATAAAACCATGACGGAGAGCGAAACTAAGGAAGAGCTAGAACTTGAGAATTTCAACTGGAAAAAGGCCGAAGGAAAAATTCCAAAGCGCACTGCTATGGGTTTAGATGGGGTCCCCGTTAGCCTCATTAACGAATTAGGACAGAACACTAAAGAAGCGCTATTGAAAGCCGTAGAAAAATGCTTACAGGAGAGGCAAATACCGGACAGTTGGCGAAAAAGCAGAATGAACTTAATCTATAAAGGCAAGGGGGAAAAGAATAACATTCGCTCGTATAGACCGCTAACCATTACATCGGTACTATACAGGATGGCTATGCAAGCAGTAAAATTAAAAATAGAAGCCTGGGCAGAACGTAACAATATTTTGGGAGAACTTCAGAATGGATTTCGAGTAGACAGGCGTTTAGACGATAACCTATTTGTTCTTACTCAGTGTATAGAAATATCTAAAATAGAAAGGAGGCCGTTGTATGTGGCTTTTCTAGACATCACTGGGGCGTATGACAATGTTAATCAGGAAATATTGTGGGAAATTTTGGAAGGAATGGGCATAGGCGACGATTGTGTACAGCTTTTGAGGGAAATATATCGAGAAAATACAGTTTGCATAGAATGGGAAGGAATCAGTAGCAGAGAGAACGTTGATATTAGCAAGGGGCTGAGACAGGGATGTCCTTTGTCGCCGCTGTTATTCATGCTGTACATGGTTAGAATGGAAAAAGCGCTAGGAGATAGCCACATTGGTTTTAATCTGTCACACAAACAGGGCGGCGTGATGATTGAGCAGATGCTTCCGGGTTTATTTTATGCTGATGATATTGTCTTATTCGCAAACAGTCGAGATGATATACAACGGCTGGTGAATATATGCGGGAAGGAAGGCGAGGATCTAGGACTAGGATTTAGTGTAACAAAATGCGGATTGATGGTATTCAATGATCCCAACGACCAGGCGGTATCCATACAGGGCCAAGAAATACCGAGAGTAAGCGAATACAAGTACCTTGGCGTATGGGTAAATGAGGGCGATAGATACATGAAGGTACAGGAAAAAGCCTTGGCAGCAAAGGGAAAGAGGAACGCAGGAATAATGAAGCACAGAGCGTTATGGGGACACAATAGGTACGAGGTGCTTAGGGGTCTGTGGAAAGGGATAATGGTACCGGGGCTTACATTTGGGAACTCAGTGGTGTGCATGAGGCCAGAGATACAATCGGGAATGGATGTGAATCAAAGAACTGTGGGACGCCTCGCGTTGGGTGCTCACGGGAAAACTACAAACGAGGCTGTAAAGGGCGATATGGGATGGGCGAGTTTTGAGGCAAGGGAAGCGCAGAGCAAAATAAGGTTTGAAGAAAGGCTAAGGAATATGAAAGAGGTTAGGTGGGCAGTGAAGGTGTTCCGGTATTTATATAGAAAGAGCGTTGACACGCAGTGGAGAAAGAGAACTAGGAGGCTCACCAGTAAATATACGGCTCTAAGAGAACTGACAACAAAGAGCGTAAAGGGAAAAGTCAGAGAGGCGGAGAAGATTTACTGGAGGACAGCGATGGAAAAAAAACCGACTCTGAATAACTACCGAGAGGGCAAAAACGAAATAAAGAGGGAGGCATTTTATGATAATTCAAGAGGAAGCGCTTTATTGTTTGAAGCGAGATCGGGCTGCCTTAGAACGCGTGTTTATAAAGCGAAATTCAGTAAAGAAGAAGAAAAATGCACATGCTGTGAGGAAGATAGGGAAACGACAGAGCATGTTCTGATTGAATGCGGAAATATCCACCCAGGTGTACGTTTGGGCACCACCCTACATGAAGCCTTGGGTTTTAGGGCGAACAACGGGAAGCTGAACATAGCCGCGATTGAAATAAGTAAGAGACGGTTAGAATACTGGTGGCAGAAAACTAGAGAGAACGGACAAAAATAATTATAGGAAAAAATATGGAATTTCTGCCATAAGGGGCAGGGAACTGGGATATGAAATTTTGTTTTTGATATGGCATGATCGATTTGATTGAAGTAAATTTAAAAGGCATGAGGAAAATTAAAAGAGAAAAAAAAAGTTCTTAAATCTTCTTACGAGCCTGGTGGCGCACATGTCACCGCCCCGTTACAAAGGGGAAGCTCATAGCATCCATCCATCCATCCACCTGGCTTCCCCCTTTCGATCTTTTTTTGTGTAATGCCAGCTATATAACATAGTTTTTCTTATCAGTGTCATATTATGTGCTTTTGGTGCTATTACGTTGAGACAACAGCGCTGGAACCGGCCCAGTTTATTCGTGTTGCGCATGCGTTTGTCGTTGTCATGGGTGATCGAGAGCTACATAAACAAGATAGCATCCCTTCATTGTCCAAAAGCTATACATATGCCTAATCCGCTGATATTCATTTCTATTATAGTTTAATAAAGATTCCTTGAAAAAGACACTCGGGAATGTTCTCTTATACTTTGTATTTTTCTTACATAACAAACCTATAGCAAGAAGTCGTCGTGTTCGAGAGCAGCCAACAGTCAATGTTCTCAGCACTCTGTAGGAACGGCAGGAACTGGCGACACGGTTTCCAACGTGCAGTGACACCGTGAAAACGCCAGTTGCGGGTGGGGGGGGGGGGAGGGGAGGGGGGTCCATCCAGCCTTAACTTGATGAACGGGGGAGCGGGGGGGGTGGACGAAGATCGGAACCGGTGACGATAGGGTGAAGACCACGCAAACGCTGCACGTAGGCCGAGGCTTGGCTGGTCGTTAAAGGGAAGCGGGAACTGTAATTTGTCACTCTTATCTACTTATTAATCGGCGGTCCACAAGAGCGATATGGAGCCGCGCCTTCCTGCTGGAGCAGCAGCACCGGCAGCAGAAACGGCGCTTTTCTGGCCTCACTTAACCGGCCCCTTCCCATTCCTTCCTCCCTCTGATGAAGAACGCAGAGGTAGCTGGACGTCCTAATGACAGGGGAAATCGGAAGGCGGGTTCCATGTCGCCCGTAAGGCACGGGTGCCATTCGGGCTGTTCTCAATTCTCCTGCCTTCATTTCCAATTGCGCTATGTGAATCTCGCGTTGTGTAGAGAGCTTTCTTCTTTTTGTGCTTTCCGTTCGGTCGTCCCGTCTGCGACGGACAGGAAGCGCGATAACACTCGCTGTTTTCGCGGTCTCTAACTCGCCCTACGTGGTTCGAATTTGTCTTTGTATGTATATGCGGTTGCTCTTCCTTTTCTCTGTAGAACGGGTTTGTGAGTGTGATTCCGCGGTGCAAGAGGCCCTTTGATCAGAACGAAAGCTCGCAAACGCTCATGCTGTGATTACTTTACCTCGGTGTTTTTTGTACCTTACTGCATGCATTATTTCTGATGTTGTTGATAATGCTTTCCGGTTAGTCTTGTGTGCAAAGGAAGAATTTTTTCTTGCACGATTTTAGGTGTGAAGCACCTTATGCGCTCGGGCTGTCGGTATGTCTTGTTGTCGTTGCGGTGAATCGAGTGGTCATACTGTGGTAAAAAGGAAATCAACACACAGTTGGCAAGAAGATTTTCCACCCACTGGGATTCGGGCCCCTAACTACCTGGGATGCGACTATAGGAGGTGGAAGCTCTATTTATCACACCACATACACATGCATAGTGTAAGGGACAAAATGGGCATTATATTTTCACTACACCGCTGTACAAGTTGCGACTAACTCATGTCTGGTTAATGTAAAGACTTTTAGCAAGCAAAATTACTAATAAATTAAGATCAGCCCTATTCCACTGCACTCTCGGTTCGAAGCATTGTTACCGCCATCTAAAGACGAGAGATCGAAGAAGATTGTCGTGGAAATACGTAACGGCAGGTGGCGCTTCGGTAGTCTCAGCGCGTCGATCTCGGAGGAGAAGCGGCGTAGTGGTGTCCTGCCGGCGCGTTGCATTGCCAGGGTACGACAACGGCCGCTACAAAATGTGTCTTGTGTGGCCTGTTGTGTTGCGACGCGCTTTGCTAAAGCGGCCGAAAGACGGCCACCGACAGGCATGATGCGTCTTTTGGTCACAGTACGAAGTGATGATATCCCGATCTGTTTTTCTTGCTCGGTTTCGCCATTTGCGGACGAATTGCAAATTTTCCGTTAGCCGTGCCTCACCGCAAGCTTGGTACCTCCCCAGGCTTCACGTTAGTAGAGCTGCATGCTTTTCTATGGAACTTTTCACAACTTGCGCTTGAAATGGCTTAGTTATCAGTTCGGCTGAAGTTAGCAAAGCACATATTCCAACGAACTGAACAACGCAAGCTACAATAGGGGTGAAAGTGGTGCTACGACCCGTGCAAACTTTCTTTTTGTCCACATCATTAGCAGCTTTCCGGAAAGTTGCTTTTCACTAGGAGTTTTCGTATGGGAATAACCTTTCGTGTCGCACATTCGGAAAACGACATTTTACAGACAACTGTGGCCTAGCTCTAAAAAGATTGGCCAGATCCTTAGCATTTATAGTCACATCTTTGGGGCCACGGACATGTCGCTAGAACTAGCGCGCGACATTCTCTATTCAGCACTGCACACATCCGTCAGGCCTTAAGCATAGCATTATTCCTTACATTACTGGAATCGTCAGTAATATGACCCAACTTTATGCATTGCATGCCACAGGGCACGAGTACACACTGAAAGTGAAAACTATAAATGCGCAGTTAGGAGCAATAAATAAAGCGACACTAGGAGTGCCCATGCACGCGAACCATAATCTAATTGCTCGAAGTTTAGATCACAAGGCCAGCTTGGATTAGCTAACACCTAACTTTTAAACATTTTTGATGACTCTATCAGCGTCGGAGAGCACGTGCTGAGAAAATTGATCGGCATCGTCACAAAGCGGTGATCGTGTGGACATAAATTTCTGCACCTGCTGTACGTGCTTCGTATAGTCGTCGTGTAAGCAAACTAACGATTACACGTGCATGGCCGTCACATGTGAAGTCACTCTGATTCAGAAAGGCACACTTTTAACGAATAATTTAAAAAGCCCCGAGTTTGCTGCATAACCAGCCACGCAACTGTGTGTAGGGAGCACGTTATGAACATCATGTGGTACCAATAGCGAAAACACCAGAGCTGACCAACACATTTGAAAAGCGTTCGGTTTTAATGCGACACCTCGCGGCGAGAGAGTGCCACAATAAATGCCAGAGCTGCCACAGCGAGGGCGCCATTCTTTCATCATCCCTTTGGCATGGTGATATATTCCGGAGTAGCTGGCTTGTGTCATTAGGCTTATGACACCGGAACTCAGGCATGCAGATTGTTGCACTGGGGCGACATAGAAGGAAGCAACATTATTTTTGTACACTTTCCAAGAGATGCACCACTCACACGTTGAAGGTGGGAGTGATTCTTTTCCTTGTCTTCACTTCCCTCTCTCCAGAAATCAACTCCTTCCCGCTGCCACTTCGCGACTCCGTCTAAATACTCGACACCTAGCGGACACTCCTGGAACCAGCCGATCCAAGGTCGGCCTCGAAACGCGGCATAATATCGCATTACCGCGCGCTGTAAAACACCTCTGTAGTTCCTTAATCGACGCCATGCCGCCCCGAAGCTTACCGAAAAAGAAATAATCCTCATCAAAAGACTTGTTGCGTGCCTCAGTGCGTGTCATCGCGATGCAAAGACAGCAACACGTCGTTTCATCGGTTCCCCAAAGAAGCAGACGACTCTTCGCGCAGGGCAACATGGATTAGGAACTTGCGCATCGGCAAGAAGGTGACGGGAACTATGCTAGTTCACTCGCGACGATTTCTTCCTCCCCGGTGAGTACACAGATTGTGTGGGCGCGCGTTTATCATGCGCGCTTTTCGAAGAGCAGGAGTGTAGTTTAGGCAAGCGCGTGAACAAAATACCGACATCTTTTATACGTGTGTACGTGTATACGTGTAACGTTTTCTGAGTGTGCCTATGCTCAACCTGAACCGCGGTAACAGTATTGCTGACGTATGTACGTTTGTCCACATGCATTGTAGTAAGTAGATATAAAACGAGCGCTTGCCTTCGTTCGCTGCCTTCGTCCCATGCACGCGCTGCGCCTCGTAATTTGGCGGTTATGGAGGTGATGTGTGATCGTTTAACATAGCGCGTTTGCATTTCGAGTTCATCTTGTGACAATTCAGGATTTATTGCGCTCGTTCAAACTTTTGATCCCTTGACCTGTTCACCGCGCCTCTAAGTTTGTCTTCCGGCACCGCGCATAGAACTGCACTCTTTTAACACGTTTATAAGTGACGCATTTGTACTCAATGGAGCAACGCCGCGCACAAGTGCTTGTATCTTTCGGAAAGGCCTACTACGCATGAACACATACCTGCCTTCTTCAACTTCAGGCTCGCTGGAAAGGCTCTTTATCCTTAAAAAAATCTGATGCGGGTCTCCGAACAAGTGCGACGTTTGAACGCACAGCGCAATTTTTTCCGCTGCTTCGCCGCTCAAATCTTTTAGACCAATTAATATCAGATGTTCGGCAGCAAGAACCCTTTCGCATTCGACGAAGCATCGTGATTCGAACCCGCCATCAAGAAACTTTAGCACAGCGCTAAGCGGGAGCGCGGCCGTGACCCTGGATATAGAAGCCATCTTTGTTTTTCTCAGCAATGTTGCCAGATGAAGCACTTTTTCTGGAGTTGCGAATACCATTAGAAGACATAAGAACACGGTCGTTCGCAAGCACTATGCCAATCAGAACTTTGCCCCTTTCGTCGACGCCCTGTTATTTAAGCAGCAGGAAATCTACTGCAAGAAGAGAAATCCGTTCAGGTTGTAGGGCCGAGCCGACGAGCTTGTCGAGAAAGAAAGGGCAAGGAAGTAGACAAAAAAATTGACGGCAGATCCACGAGGTGAATGATGATGAGATTGGGCGAAGCTCCTGGAAGTAATCATCGGTTAAACCGTGAAATTTCTTCCGTTAATTCGCCCGATAAAATTGACGTGAAACGATTGACAAACCTGTATCGCGATATGGTTTTGAATATAAAACCATTGCTTTAGAAAACACCTGGCATCTTTTGTTAAGCAGCTGGCGTCTTTTCGTTTTGCTTTAGAAACATCTGGCGTCTTTTCGTTTTGCTTTTAGAAAACATCTGGCGTCTTTCGTTGGTTTATTTCATCAATCAATGGCGTTTTGAACAAAATTTTTATTGTTTAATCACACACAGGAGAAATCTCACCAGGCACTACCTTGGAGGTAAACAATGGCTGCTAATAGGAATGAGAGACAGAAGAAGTCGGCTTTTAGCTAACACTTACACTTCTACTTCTACTAACGTTTCTTACTGGAACTTGCCAATGGCTGCTAATGGGGAATGAGAGAGAGAAGAATTCGGCTTTTAGTTAACGCGCACGCTGCGAATTTTTTATTGTTCAACAACGCACAGGAGAAATCTCCCACCGGCACCACCTTGGAGGTCAAAGCGTAAGACTGGTTACGCACTACGACTACGACGAGGGACGAACGGGTGCCGCTTTAAGGAGCTTCGCCCCGAAAATTGTGACAGCCGACACAGTAAAACTATTGGCCCTCTAAGGGGTCTGCTCGAAAGCTTGCATGCCTTTGGCGTCACTCACTCGAGCTTTGAAAGGTTCTGAGAAGTGCGGCGAAGCGACAAGAAATACCAGGAGAAAAGGCGCCGATAAAGAAGTGTGAGAAATGACCGCCGTGGACAGACGTACCGGAATCATGGTATGAATGCGAGGCGTGCCCTTGAGGCGGGCTGCAAAAATTTTGACGAGCTGATAATCTCTAAGGTGTATTCAAAATGTACAGTGCGTGGGCGTTCAGCGTCTCGGCCTGCATCGCAAATCTAATCATCGAACCGGCTTACTTCAGGTCAGCAACCGAGTGCCATGACTACTGTTCACACGCAGTAGAGAGACACGACTACAGTTCTTATTTTCTGAGGTGATACACAGGCAATACAATGCAATGTACAGTAACAAAGTGACTGTGCTTAGATTTGTGCTAAACACAAAGCAGTTCATGCTCTCGCGGTTAGCCTCCTAGTTAAAGAGCCTGTGTAAACCAGTGTTGTACGGAACGTCGTTCCAAGGAACGACGTTCCTGGAACGAGTTCCTTTTTGGAGGAACGAAGAGACGCCATCGTTCCATTTAGGATTGGTGGAACTGTAACGGGAACGCGTTCCATTTACGAAGGAACGGCAAAGGGAACGGTGTTCCTTCTATACACGTTCCACTCCACGATGATCGCACGTACGCAGCACATCATGCAGGGCGGATAGGCTGGGCTACAACAAGCCCTCCCTGAAGTCCCCGTTTTCCTGCCGCCACTATCGCCTCCTTATAGAAAATCACGCACGAAGGCGCCATTCTATTGCTGTTTCGATGTTTCGACGAGGGTGACGCTTCCCCTTCACTGCGGCCGCACGACGTCAGGGCAGCGCTGGTCAGGGTATCCCGCTACTCCTTCGCGGTGGCCGCTTACTATGGCAGCTGGACAAATAGTTTCCAGCTGTCAGCCAGCTGCACGGCAACGCGGGATCAACTCATGCAACAGCAAAGTTACTTTCGTCCCTCCCCTTATGATCCCGCCGCCAGGACTCCCTCCGAGCTAAAACACTGTCAACGCGTGCTTTACTATATCGCCTTTCCCCGCATTGGTTCTGAGAACGCGGTAGTGGCCATGGTTGTCCATACTCGTAAGACGCTCTTTGCGTCAATCTCTTCAAGGTATTTTGTTGAGCTGAACGGGCCGCGCCTTAATTTAGCGTCAGCAGCCCTACGCCCTCGGCAAAAAGCAGAAACGGAAGGCTTACCGAAAGGATATGTACACGTGCTAACGCGAACGTGTGCTGAACACGCTTACATGCGTGCGTGAGAGTTTGTAATATTGAGCGAAGATAACATCGCTCTAACCCGAACCTTGTTAATTACGGTCGGTGAGATGCCCAGGTTGTTTCTAATAAATACTATAGTTTCATTGGTATTATTACTACGAGACCAAAGGGTTAGCTACACAGGAATAACCAAATATTTTAACGCACAGCACCCCGTCCACTTTACTGTACAGCCTCATTTGCTGTATACCAATGCCCTGTCAATTATGATTGTGTGGTGTGGGTCATTTTCGGTTGGCGTCCCGTCAAATTATGCATGTAAGGCTATTTATTTTCGCATTTATTTCCTGCACCACAACAGCATTTCACCCTTGCCTAATGTCGGTGTGCCTACGGATGCTTAATAATGCTTATTCCTAATTCCACGAAGAAAAGGAAAAAGGCAGACCCGCGATATTCAATTCGGCGGTAAGCGCACAAGACAGAAATGTTAAAGTTCCTCACACGGGCATACATTCAACGCAGCTATAATTAACAACAAAATTACAGTCATTCGTACCTTTCGCAGTATATCACAAATACTTTAAAGCGATGAGAACTAAGTAAAAGCAATAAATCTAGAATTGCCGATTAGTTTATTAAAATCCTACAAGGGCTACCACATTTGAGCAAAATCGTTTAGGACCGGGAATGCTGACGACATCGGGGCATCTTGTTCGAGTATTTGTGCGCAATGCCATGGGTAAGGCACAAACCTTTATATGCTATCCTAAATCAAAAGGTCTATTACGAGCTTTCAGTGTCAGATGAACCGCTGTTACATGCATTGGTGCATGTGAGTAACTACCTATTTGCACAGTGGAGGTGCAGTATCCTGGCTAGTCATCTGAAGACTAAAGTGGAAAGTGCCATATGTGTCGGACTTGTAATAGACTAGCGCCAAAGTTGCAATGGAGTTGTTCGTATTATGTTCGGTGCTCCTTGAAAATATACGATAGGAGCGTTTCTTTGGATATTTCTTTGTCTCCGGATAATATGGCCCGGTGACGTTGAAATTCTGGAAATATGCATAGGTCGATGCGTGATTTAATATATTCACTTGATTTGCCTCAGGATTAATTTTCAATTTTATAAAGCACATGTAACGTTAATGTAACGACTCGTTCCAATTTACGAAATGTAACTGGAACGCGTTCCTTTCTGAATAAAGGAACTTGTAACGGGAACTCGTTACAAAACTGGGAAGGAACGAGGAACGAGTTTTCGTTCCTGTTTCGGAGGAACGTGTACAACACTGGTGTAAACCAATTTAATCTCGAGTCCCATACTCTGCGCCTTAGAGAGTTACGCGTAACTCAGTATATTTCTCATTCCCATGACATCATGATGATGTCGGCTTATGCCTCAGGAGTGAAAGAACGAGGCAGTTGACCACTAATTCACGCCAGCCAAAGAACATCAACCGCTGCTTCACGTCCCGCCGCCAAGCCCCGTCTTCATTTTCCTTTCAAGTCGGCGTGCGCTGTTCACTCGTACACGCTGCCCAAAGGAGAACGCTCAAGGGCCCCCCGTGTGGTCCTGAAGTAGAAATCTGCCCGGACTTTGGTGTCCTTACAAGTCTCACAAGAGAAATCTGTCAAGGCAAGTCTACTGAGTTGCCCTGACAACCTTTCCGTAGACTTGTTTTCTTAAGGGCAGCAACTCACGTTGCTGCCCTTACAAAGCCTAGCGTACTTTCCGAAACATTGGCCTTCAGCAACATTCCCCGTTCTTCATCGTTTTCAATAATCCGTAGATCAATTCGTCTACACCATACCATGAGCTTTTGTTTTAGTCTGGACTTCAATACCATGGCGCAATTTATTCTATGCGCTATGACAGCCTGTTTGACGTTTTACCCGGCTCGATTTCGCCCGCATATGCAAGAGAAAACATTGTTTTATTCAACAAATCATGCCATTACGTCGCACCACAACCGCATTTGTAATTCTCGTTTATTTATTGGTGGAAAGGGGGGGGGGGGTGGCTCATGGGTAGGCGGTCGGTGTATAGGCATACATCACAAACTACGCATTTTTTTCATTAATAACCGCTTGACACCTACGCTGTTGAATTGCCCAATGGAAGAGAATGTTAGGTCGTTTTCTTTTGCGATATCATTAATCCTATTTCTTATTTTTACGACAAGATGACTATTTCTAGAGGAAAATACGCAAAGCACCTTTGAAGTTAAGTCATGCTTGGCCACACGTGCGACCTTGGCCCCTGTACAGTGTGATGTAGTCATCATCATCATCATCAGCAGCAGCAGCAGCAGCCTATCTTATGTCCACTGCAGGACGAAGGCCTCTCCCAACGGTTTCCAATCCACCCTATCCTGGGCGAGTTGGTTCCACTTTATGCCCGCAAATTTTTAATTTCATCGCTCCACTTAGCCTTTTGCATGCCTCTGTTGCATTTTCCCCTCTCTTGATATCCATTCCGTCGCTAATACTGTCCATCTGTTATCTTTCCTCCTCATGACATGTCCTGCCCAGGTCCACTTCTTTCTTTTAATTGACATAATCATAACAGCGACTTCTGTCTTTCCCCTATCCATTCCGCTAGTTTTTTACCTCTTAGCATTACACCTATCATGTTTCTTTCCATTGGACGTAGCGTGCTCCCTAGTTTCATGTCTACTTTTTTCTTTATCCTCCACGTTTCTGCACCGTGCGTTAGTACTGGGAGAATGCAGTGATTGTATGCTTTAACTTTAGCGAGAGTGGCAAGTTTCCAGTAATGATTTCGTAATGCCTTCCGAATCCGCTCCAGCCCATCCTTATTCTACAGAGAATTTCTTTTTCATGGGTAGGTGTTCCTGTTACTAACTGTCCCAGGTACACGTATTCGTTCACACTTAGTTTCTAAGAGTTCACTGTTACTTTTAAATTCCTGTTCTTTAGCTAGGCTATTGAGCATAAGTTTGGTATTTTGCCGATTTATTTTTAGTCCAATTTCAATACTTTCCCGCTTTAGGTTATCAATCATGTTTCGAAGTTCGTCTCCATCATTGCTAAAGAGCACAATGTCGTGTGGAAATCTTAAATTGCTGAGATATTCTCCCTCTATTCGAATTCCCTTTTCTTCCCAGTCTAGACTTTTAAACACTTTCTCTAAACATGCAGTGAAGAGCATCGCCTATATCGTATCTCCTTGTCTGACATCTCTCCCGATCGGGATTTCTCTGCTTCTCTCATGTAGGTATAGTGTGGCTGTGCAATCTGCGTATATCTTGTTTATGGTTTGAAACCTATACTTCAGGCACCCCTTGTCGATGTAAAGCTTTTATAACTCCTATTTCTATGGAGTCAAATGCTTTCTCGTAGTCTATATACGCCGTATAAAGAGGTCTTTTTTTATATTCAGCGTATTTCTCAATTACTAGATTGATAGCATGGCTGTGGTTCATTGTTGAGTACCCTTTCCTGAAACCAGCGTGTTCTCTTTGTTGGTTAAAATAGAGTTTCTCTTATCCTAGCAGAAATTACTTTCGTAAATAGCTTGTATATCACTAGGAGTAGGCTAATTGGTCTGTAATTTTTTTAACTCGTTTATGTCACCTTTCTTGTGGATTAGGATTATATTAGCATTTTACCAATTGCAATACACTACATGTTTTGATACACTTCGTAAATAGCGATGCAAGTTTTTCAAGTATAATGTCTCCTCCGCCTATGATCAAGTCTGCTGTGATGCTGTCTTCAGCTGCTGCTTTACCGCGAGACATTCCTTTTACCGCTTTTTTTACTTCGCCAGCGGTTATACGTGGAATTTCAGTGTCCTCCTCTGATTCTATTTCTATTAACGTTGTATGGTCTGTCTGAGAGCTGTACAGTTCAGAGTAGAAATCTTCTGCTACCTTTGCAATGTCATTGAAATTGTTGATAACTTCACCTCGTTTATCTTTTAGCGCATGCACTTTGTTTTGTCCTAAGTGCAGTTTCTTTCTCATCGATTTAATGCTGGTGCCTTTCTCTACTGCTTTATCCATTTCACTCGTGTTAAAGTTTCTTGCACCACCTTGGCTGGCTTTACTGAGCAGTTTTGATAGCTCTGCGAATACTATTTTACCTTTTATCTTCGTTTCTTTATTAGGCCTTTGGTAGATTGGGACAACTTACTGTCAAGTGCTTACTACGACCACAACTAACTACAAGTGCGATGTCAGTGCGTGTTAAAAAACCGCAGGTGGTCTAAATTTCCGGAGTCCTCGACCACAGCATCTCAACACCCTCAAAAGTAATCAAATCACCTATGAACTTCCTTGTTTTTTTTTCTGCAAATTCGTTCTTTTGGCAAGACTATCTTTCTCTTAAACCTTACATGCAAAATGTAATATTCTTCATGAAACAGAAAATATATGTAATCGTAAATATTGGCTCTATCTCTGCATCTTAATTAATTTTACTTGTTAGAGCTGATCAGCATAATCATGAAGGCGGTGTCTTGCACCAATGCACGATATAATTATGACGCAGGCCGTCGTAAGTCGCTTCGGAATAATTTTAACCAGCTGGGCTTCCGTAATATGCGCCTGTCTTCGAGCCTGGCCCAACCACTCACCCTGTTAGGCTACAGCACAAACGGCATACACATTAAGTGGAATATGCTAAAAGTAAAAACATGTTAAACCCAGCCCAAGCAAGTGCCACGTCGTCCTCAATGCGATAAATCTGGAGGCATGTACATACCTACATTGCTCTCTGTACTGTCGTTCCATTCAATCTTTTTTTCTTTCTTTATTTCAAGTTGAATGCGTGCTGTATCCGGATAGAACGAACAAGTTTCCCCTCTTCACCATTACGGATGCCAGTAACATTTCCTTTACGCAAAGCTTATGAGACCATAACAACCGTTCCGAATAGCGATTTTTATCAAAACTTTTTTTTTGACATATCCCTACGTAGATATAACAAATGTCGCTGTTTGGAAGCAAGGGCCGCTGGAAAGTCGAATAAACACCATTGTTTACTTTAACAAAAAGTTGAGACTTTTATTTATTTATTTTTATTTATGTTATTTATTCATACTGTTGGCCTGTCGGCCGTTACAGGGTGGGTCAAAAGCAATACTGCTGCAAGTCGTGCATTGCATGAAAAGAAAAGAAACACTTGAAAGAGAACAACATACTGCATAAGCAAATATAATAATATAACAGAAGATAACGAGGTACATTAAGCATACATAAGCCATACATTAATCACATTATACAGCACCACTAATGCAAATTAATCAAATACTACGAAACATAGGCGAGCGTTACCGTACAAAAACAGAAGGTTGTATAAATAAGCGAAATATTCCGTACATATATACACAAATCAACTAATACAAACTACCAACGAAAACGAATGTCAAATACACCAACAAAATAGAAAAAAAAGCGTATACGTGCGTGCACCTTTAAAGCCGTGCGAGATTGTCTTCAAATTGATCCGCATTGCTGCTTTGTCGCGTTAGTAGCGGTAATTCATTCCATTCTTTAATGGTTCTTGGGATGAAGGAAAACGCATAACTGTTAATGTGCATCGGAGGCACTTCGAAAGTGCTATCTCTGCTTCTTCGTAATATTCTGCTTTGCCGTGCCATGAAGTACTGGTCGCTATTGATGTTAAATTTGTTTTTAGTGAGAAGGTAAAAGAACTTCAACCTTGCGATGCGCCTGCGTTCAGCGAGCGTGGGCAAGTTCAGTAAACTAAGCATTTCGCAGACAGAATCTATACGAGAGTATCGCGATAAAATAAATCTTGCTGCTCGACGTTGAACTCTTTCCAGTCTCTGGATTAACCCTGACTGATAAGGGTCCCAGGTTATGCAGGCATACTCTAGTGTGGAACGAACGTAGGTCAAATAAGCTGTTAGTTTTACCGACTCTGAGGCTAAGTTTAATTTCCGTCGCAAGAACCAAAGCTTCCTTTCCGCAGTTTCGCAGACTTTTTTTACATTGTAAGACCAGCATAAATTCGAGGATATATTCACGCCCAAATATTTCAGCACGTCAACCACAGAAAGTACTGAAGAATTTACTGAATAATCAAAGTCACATATATGCTTTAATTTATTAGCTACGCGCGATAAGACAGTCTTATTCTCACTTATTTTCGTTTTCCATTTGTCGCACCATTTTTCTACTATTCTAACGGCTTCATTGAGCAGCTGCTGATCTTCCGAGCTATTAATTTCCTTATACAACAGACAATGATCGGCGAAGAGTCGTACCGTGATTCTTTCGTCAATTTCAGAGGCAATGTCATTGATATAGACTAGGAATAGCACCGGGCCTAACACAGACCCCTGCTGGAACACCTGACGTCACGTTCAATGGCTTAAGAAGCCTCGCAATAGAATAAGTGTCTGCCAAAATTTAGACAGTAAGCAAATGCACCCAAGACAAGTGTTATGGTCAAAATCAACGAAGGAAAGAAAAAAAATAAGTTCTAGGTGGTAAAAGAGGGCACCCTTTCCAGCATGCACAAAATTCCACTACACTTCTATATCTTCCGTTCCTATTGCAGAGGAGGAGAGCTTTCTTCCCTGTTCTCCTGTCCCACTTTTCCATCATAGGTATTCTTGTTTAAAACACAGACATGCGAACATGGCGTAACGTCGCACGCACAGCTCGTAGAGACACGCGTAGTTTATGACAAAATTTCACTGGCATTGCAATAAAATGCCATTCGCGTGTATTGACGATGACCGTGCTCTGAAAGCTGTGTTTTCGCCGTTATACCACCCCGCAGGTTTGGTTTAGTATACAGCAATTCAGCCGTCATCTTTAAAAGAGGGCGTCAAAACGCGCGCACCGTCTTTGTGATTGAGTAGACACAAGGTTCGGTAGGTGAGAGGGGGCGTCGAGGGGCTAAGACGATGTCGTGTGGGCCTACGAAATAATAAAAAAAATAAGAGGCAACTATGAAGAAGATGCAATTCATCGTCTAGCTTCGGTCTCTTTGACTGCTTTCTGCAGCTTCCCATGGTGCTTCTTTACTTTAGCGCGCACGCATTGTAGAAAGCAACCGACATCGCTGCGCAAGGCAGGCGGAACGTCGTGTGAAAGAACCTGACAGGCGGGAATGAAATGAATGTGGCGAACGCCGTGAGATAGGTTGTAAAAATAAGAGAAGGAGGTTCACGAACACGAAAGACAAAAAGAGCACTTCGCGTGGTGCATTTCATGCACCGTTGATGCACTTTTTGTTGGCAATTGAATTTTTTCTCTGTGCGTTTGTCTGGACTTTTAAACCTAGACGTGGAATTTCTCGACGCACTCTGTTCCTGTTCCGAAACAACGCATGGTGGAATTCTCTGCGAAGACGCCTCTTCACCCTTCTACTGCCTGATCCTCAGGAATTTTGTGCAGCGAGGCACGTTTACGCGTGTCGCTAAAGGGGGAAAATATTCATACTCTGGTATTGTTCACAGAAGAAAGAGTAAGACCCCCCTCCTCTTTTTCAGGCACTCTGTCGACGCAAATGCCTATCCAATACCTTTTAGATGGTTTGTTCGTATTACAATTGATAGTAATAGTTACGCTTTCTTTAACCATACGTACAACCAGGTACCCACTCCCGAATACTTCACTGTTCAGCCTCCTTTTTCCATTTTCTTTTTACTGTAAATTTCTGGGCTGAGAAATTCATGTAGATCGTTCACATAGACCATTTTATGTATTTTCGTGCACTTATCCTGTAGAAGTGACTCTGACGTCGCATTCTTATGGTATCACACCGCCCCGTAAATTTGCGACTGACACTTCTAAAGTACCACAGGAAGGTCTCGGACTAGTAGGACTGGCTGCATGGGAAGCCCGTAGTCCTGATAATTACGTCCTTGGAATTGCGCACGCATGCTGAAAAAAAGTGGAAGTTGTTCTTTTTGTTTCCGCTGCATATGCGTGCAAGGTTTCAACGTATTCTCCACCGCATTTGGAAGGCATACTGTAAACACGGAAGACGGCATTTAACCAGGAGAAACCTGACAGTATCCACTCAGTAACTATAATGAAACTCCCGGCTTCCATTCAGTGGAAGGGTCACATCCTTTTTAATGTGTAGTTTGGTTTCATAGCATCACAACCACGTCACCTCTAGACAAAACTGCAAGCTCGCTTAGTGCACTGTCGTCGTTCCAGCAACCTGTGCATAACTTCCTTTCTTTACTTCAAGCTGTAGTGCTACATACACAAGGTA
The DNA here is from genome assembly GCA_013339685.2 of Hyalomma asiaticum. Taxonomy (NCBI): domain Eukaryota; kingdom Metazoa; phylum Arthropoda; class Arachnida; order Ixodida; family Ixodidae; genus Hyalomma; species Hyalomma asiaticum. Next base: position 60,321,631 of record CM023482.1, read on the forward strand.
TTCATAACCGCTTCAAAATGTGAACGTAAATAGTGTCGCGTGGTCGTGACGCACGCAACACTCAAGACGAAGCACGCAGGTCTCAAGGCGATGTCAAGCGAACTGTTTATTCGGCGAACTTGCGCCCAGTAGGACAAAGCCAATTACAATGCACAGCAATAACGGTGTGAACAGTCGTCGGTCGACGGAAAGACTGCGGCGTAATACGTCGCGTTCTCGCATTATCACTGATATTCCAGATCACTTAAATGTGCACGTGAGGCATTCAAAGTTTCAAGAACGGTCAACACGCTTCCCGAAGCAACATGCAAGATAAACGCGGGCTGCGTTATGCGTAACAGAAAGTGTTAACAGCGCTCCCCGCAAACAATCAAAAACAAGCCCGCGTGTCACAAGGAAGCGATAACGGCTTTCCACTTAAACAAACCAAAACAATCGCACGTGTCAATAGACATGAAAACACTTATCGGTACAGTAAGGAAGTATTAGGTAGTCTAACATTGGACGCATCAACCCTATTTAAGCAAGTCATTGTTCTTCTTTGTTCGCAGTTCAAGAAGCATTGGCATAATTTATCTGATTTGCTCCGAAGATAGCTCAGGCGTCAATGTTTGCCTATGTGTTTTGTCCACGCTCCATTGATTGATTGATTGATTTGTGGGGTTTAACGTCCCAAAACCAGCTCTGATTATGAGAGACGCCGTAGTGGAGGTCTCCGGAAATTTCGACCACCTGGGGTTCTTTAACGTGCACTGACATCGCACAGTACACGGGCCTCAACATTTCGCCTCCATCGAAATGCAGCCGCCGCGGCCGGGATTCGATCCCGCGACCCTCGGATCAGCAGCCGAGTACCGTAGCCACTAGACCACCGTGGCGGGGCTGTCCACGCTCCATTACTTAGTGTTAAAATTTCGGTGTGATGGGCAGGTGCCGGCAACTTTTCGGCTGCCAATCTTGCAAAAATAGCAAGAAGACCAGGATCTTGCCTTATTCTGGCCGAAAAACCGCGTTTAACAATGTGTCAACCAGGTAGACTAAGGGTCACGACACTTTGCCGCTGACTCGAATGATGCGAGCGATATCCATGCGGTTGCATTTTCAACGGAGGTGAAAATGCCAGGAGCCCATGTGTTGTGCGGCATTCGCGCTCGTTCAAGAACCCAATGCCGTCTCAGTTCAATATGACAATACGACATGCGACAAAGCAACTTATTGCAAGAATTGTTGGGCCACCGAGGAAGGCGATAAGGTTCATTTACAACAAATACAAGGCAACATATTTGTTTACTGAATTACCCAAGAAATCTGGTTTATTAACACTGCAAATCCAAGGAAAAGCAGCTAGATTAACTTTTTCAATTAATTCACAGTAACAAACATCGACACGTCGAGGCTGATTTCGGTAAATTGTTCTTGGTAAATACGTTATAGGCATTCCGAAACACTTCGTGGATCCAATTCTGACTCAAATGGCTCTAAATATTCATATTTCTCTCGAACCATAAGAGAATAGAACAACTTAGTTCTTCTTTCACAAAAGCTTCATCTCTTCGTACGTTTTTAAATACAGTTGAAGCGAACGTACATGCTGATCAGTTTCTGTGAAAACTGTGTTTTTGTTTCCGTATTCTGTTCTTTTGATGTTGTAAACCGCATTCATATATTGTGTTTCAATGCCATGATTGCACCTTTGCGCATACTACAATAGTAATTATTGTATTCACTGTTTTTCAGGAGGTGTGGTCATACTATGCGTATTCTGTGGATATTCATGCGCTGTTTGTTTATGTTTCTGCATTGCATGATTGATATGAGGGTGCTTCTTTTTATTGACATGTATGTCCTCCCTGCTATGATAACCTGTGAAATCAGCAGTATTGTTAAGTAAATAAAATTAAAAAATAATTATATCATAACTTTCACACGTGACACCTCAGAAATTATAAAACAGAGGGAGAATTATGACTGAATCTTTCACGTGAGTAATTATAGCTGCCTCCAAAAGGCCCTACAGATTACTGCTTTCGTTTTAAGTGTTACATTTGGCGTAAACCGGTAGCATCGCATGTAATGATCGATGATTTTATGCGCAATGTAACATGCACCTCGGCGTACCACAGCAAAAACCTTGAAATTTTCATAGTAAATAGCATGCCGTATCGTAACCACAGAAAAAAATTGAGTATCATATTTCCAAAGTATCAGGACACAGACTTTATTCCGGTGTCCAGTTAATCTAGGACACTAAGGACTGTCCAATATTTCAGAAAGGGATGTGTAGGTCTACTTTATTATCTTCTTCTTGACTACGTCCCAGGGAGTCCTTGAGCTAAGCTAGACTAATTAGCCGCTTTCAAATTAACGTAACTGGAAACAAGAACAAGGCATGTGGCACCACTATGCCTCCAGCAGGTAGCCCTGGATCCGGAAGGCAGCCACAACTGCATAAGAACAACGTTCTTCGCTTCAAGTTGACAATCTAGGCCGGAACCAGAATAATTGCCTTCCTATAATAGTTCCTTCCTCGCGTGCTTCGAATTAGCACGCACGTCGTTTGCAGAAGGCGGGAGTTGAAGAGGTGGCCTACAAGAGAACCGGTGTCTAACAACCAACCAGCGTCGGAGAGGAGACCGAAAAGAAATGACTCCAAGGGAGAGCGGAGCGTTGCTCCGCTTTGCAGGCGGTAGTTGCCCGAAGCCACTATAGGCCTCGGGGAATTGGGAGATGTTAGGGCGAAAGCTCGTCGCAGGAGCTAGTCAGAACGGTGGGAAGACGCCGATGAGCTGCCGCGGCGTGCGCTTGCTTCTTCCGTAGTGTTGCGTCTGGGTCATTCAAGAATCTAGCGAGGAAAGAAAAGAAAAACGCTGGCGAAGATGACAATAGCCGTAGCAAGAAACGAGAGGGACCCTCGCGCAGCCACCGTGTTTCCGGAATTGTTCGCAACGACTCATAATGAGCCTCGACGAAAGGTGATTAACTCGGGACCTGAGGCGCACTGTTGCTGAGGTTGGAATGGCTTGTAATCCCACGGTGGTTGCAAGGCGAGGAAGAAGGAAGGTACTGCGCTAAAAAAAAATCGAGGTGCTGTAATCAGCGTCGGACAGCAAATTACTGGGGCTCGATAGAATGGGCATAGCATCGCATGCGACGCAATTAGCCATAGTAAAGGTTCTGGAAATGCGTAGTTCCTGTAAAGCATTCCAAAACGAGGTCGTCCGTGGTATTCAGCAAACTGACATTTAATGTCCGAACCTTAATCATGGATATAGAAATATTCCGCAGTATGAAAAGTGTTTGAAAATGAGATTTTTGTAGGTAACGCCTTGGGCGTAGGCAGTTTGAAACAAATTTTCACAATTCTGTGTGATGTGATTTGGTGCAGTTCGACAAACTTCCACAAAAAAAAAAAAAACTGTCACGCCATATCACCTGGTCTTAGGGAACGTATTGTGCACAATCTTCAATTTTCGAGAAGGATGGGCATGCCAGCAGTTTTATAACTTGTGATTGCAAGTCAGTTCTTTATATGTTTAAGACATCAATTGGCGACTTACCTATTGTTGGTGATACGAATTTTATTTGGCCTAGCAAATGAAATGCCTTCGTGAAGGGTCACCACTAAATCATTGTAGAAAGCCATGCAGTTGTATTAGCTTTTTCATGAAAAATTTGCGCGAGTGTGACCTTCTCTGCCACTCTCAGTCACCGTACTTCATTTACAGCGACTGAACTCGAAGGCATGGATGGGGCTGCTTTTAACCATATCGTCAACCGGACAGCTGAGTCTTGGGTCATGTTCCTCTACTCAAGAGCTGCCGTGCAGTCACTGAAGTACCCACGCACGCAGGAACGATTCGTCGAGGTCACCTAAAGCCTACGCAACAGAGGCGCGAACTGCTTCTCGGCGTTGTGCTGCAGTGTTTATCAGCTGATTGCGATATATAAGGCAATTTCCACGCTAATCACGCTGCCAAACTTGAGCATGAAGATCCGAGTGAAATGGTCGAGATGCCTTTCATGATAAAAGACGCGGCGACACACGTAGCAGCACATGCTTGGCATTTTCAGTGCTCCATCTGGATAGACGCAGGACATCAGTATGGACCCTTCTACAAAACTGACCGATTGGGCTAATTCGGCTTGCCGCGATACGTCAATAGACAAGACCAACCATCTATATTTAAACTTGTTAGCACGCACGAAAGACAAAGGCAAGAAAGACACACGAGTGATAACTCTCAACTGTTTATTTTTGAAAGAAACATGCATATAAATATTCAACAGCAGGCATAGAGCATGTACGGCGCAAGTCATGTGACATAGTCAGGTGGGCTAAACGGAATTAAAAAAAACGAACTCCTTGCCAGTTAGAGCCACCGAAGGGTAACTGATGCATTTTTTGGCACACCTATTCAAAGATTGTAAAAAATGGAATTGCTGCGTCTTGTCTTCGAGGGGCTATGATGAAGTCTTGCTATCATGCAATGAAAGAGAGTTTCTTTAAAACAAGTCGCACGGCTATTTGCAGTAGGTTTCCCGAAACTTGCTATCACCAGAGCTGTTGATAAATAAGGCTAGTTAAGGGCGTGCAAGCATCACTTTCAAGAAACCGCTTCAGCAATGATTATAAGCACTGTGCGGTTCTGCCGTATACGATCACAAATTTTCTCAGGGTTAAAAAAAGTTGGAGGAAGGTATGACATTGATGTTGTTTTCAGCGCCCCCATGAAGACGCAACATTCGTGCCAGGCTGTTGCAAAAAAGTTAAAAGGATGGGAAAGAAAATGTAGCAGTGGTATAAAAGAAGAATCGAAGCTAACGAATGCCGAAAAGAGGTGGTATATAGGATACCTTTAACCTGTGGTAACATGTACGTGGGATAGAGTGGCCGATGTATCAACACGTGTCTTAAAGAGCATGCTAACTCACTGGGGAAAGAAATTTTATCATACTTGTCTGATCATTGCAGGTCATGCCAATGTAAACCCGTTTTTACTGATACAGATAATTTGTTTGCAGATACAAACTAACACGTGAAGTTGCTGAGGCCTTTTACATAAATAGTTGTGCCAAAAAATGCATCAATTACCCTTCCGTTGTTCTAACTGATAAGGAGTTCGTTTTTTTGAATTTTGTTTAGCCCTCTTAATTGTGTCTCATGACTTGCGCCGCACATGCTGCTATGCCAGCTGTTGAGTACCTATATGTATGTTTCTTTCAAAAATAAACAGTTGAGAGTTAGTGCTCGTGTTTGTTTCTTGTCAGTGTCTTTTGTGCCCGCTAAATAGTTTAAATATGGATACATACCAACTCGCCCAGTTATCGGTCTTGCTGCAAGACCAACCATACCTACACCGTATCCGACTACGCTTAGCCTATACTAACTGAAGGAGAAGATCAAGCTATCCTGCTCGACATTATGCCTACAGTGCAACGCCCCTGTAAACAATCAGCATGTTTTGTGTGTGTTTTCAGATATTGTCTCTCAGACGCGTAGCTTTGTGTGTTTTCTTTCTAGTGTCCCTGTTTTCTCACGCAGTTCAAAACGTTTGAAAAGCTATCAGCCAACTTGTCTGCCAGAACGTTCAGCTGAATAGTGATACCTCGAAGTCGTAACCCCGGTCACGTAGTTATTAATACTTAACGGAGGTTGCTTAAGTGCATGTTGAGATCAACATGTGGTAGGTGCTTTTCTACGTCACTTTATGCGCAGGCAGTCTCCTTCCACACTGTTCTTGAGCTACCGTACGTATACCGAAATCCAACCAACAATAAAACTTAGATTTATGTTATTACCAAACTTAATACTGCGGTGATGAGTAGAACTGCGGGAAGTGGAGTTAGTGGACATTCGTCGTGTATGAAGGTGAGGGGTGAAAACATGAAGACAATGGTAGAGAAACGCACAACCCTAAAACCGACTTGAAGGCGTTTCCTGCCCTCGCGGCCGTGCTTCCTTGCTTCACTTTGTCTGGCGACGATCAAAAGTGCAGTGGGAAACATATTAAATTTTACGCTCCAGAGCGTTTATTTGGAACTAAACAAAGAGGCACCTTGAGCGAGAGAAGAGCCATTGCCCGCGGCTCAGCTTTCAAGCCAGCTGTTTCTTGTGTGAGTACCAAAACAAAAGAAAACAATAGCTTCTGGCTGCCATAAATGTGAGTAGCCGAAGCGCCAGATTCATCCGCTTGTCACTCTATTGATTTTGTTGAGTGGCCATTAATTGCTCGAATTGGCGCATTTGACATTTCTACTAACTACTCACCTCTTTCACTGTAAGGACAAGAAGCACGCAATGTGCGTCAACAATAATAAGCTTAAATATCACACTAGATACAGTGTCAGCATGAAGGCCATTCCACTTTTTCGGCAGAGTGCATCAAAAGCAGAACCATCTCATTAGAAAATGACAGCTGTCGCTTTGGTGGTGAAGAGCTTAATTTTGCCCAGGACAGTTCCACCAAATTTTGTTTTGTTGCCTGCATGGTGACAGTGAAGAGTTGGGCGTTTATTGCGAAGCTTCATGCTGCCGCTAACTTAGCTGCGCTTTATTGCATCGTGGCAGCTGTCGTGTCTTGGCAGGTTCGTTTGGCGTAGCGTGGAGTGGCACTGAATGAGGGTGATTGAGAATTCTTGTGATGCCACGTGACAACTTATGCTGTTTAGTGACCACACGCAGCTGAATATTTTATTACCCTTTATGCATGTCCGTTGAAAGTGTCAAGAAAATGTCATTCATTTAATATACACGAGAAGGCGCCGTAATCATAGGAGACAGCTCTATAATGTGTACACGTAATAAAAATTGTGAGGCGCAACAGAAGATGCGAAGGCAACTTTGTTAACGCTTAAATACGCGTATGTAGTAGACGTGAATACCATTGGGGGAATCCGAACGTACTTTCGCCTACTCAGTTTACGTATGCTAATTTACGTATCAAACATCCTTGAGAGCGAAAGATTGTCCGAATTCAATATACGGAGTTCTTCTGAAGCGATATTATTCGCTCTTGTGGTCTCTAAAGAGCCTTGTTCGCTTATTCACAAAGGTCACTTGAGCACGAATGTAGATCCATCCGATCGGCTTGTTAATACTGCCACTACTACTACTACTACTACTACTACTGCTAGTAATAATAATAATAATAATGATAATAATAATAATAATAATAATGCCCGGCCACGGTGGTCTAGTGGTTATGGCACTCGGCTGCCGATCCGAAGGTCGCGGGATCGAATCCCGACCACGGCGGCTGCATTTCGACGGAGGCGAAATGTTGAGGCCCGTGTGCTGTGCGATGTCAGTGCACGTCAAACAGTCCCAGGTGATCGAAATTTCCGGAGACCTCCCCTACGGCGTCTCTCATAATCAGAGCTGGTTTTGGGACGTTAAACCCCACAAATCAATAATAATAATAATAATAATAATAATAATAATAATAATGATGATGATGATAATAATAATAATAATAATAATAATAATAATAATAATAATAATAATAATAATAATAATAATATAATAATAATAATTGATCATACCGCATATGATGATGGAAGCTTGCAGAAAATCTGCCATCGTAAAACTTGACGAGGCCGCAGGCATCGGCATTGGCAACATAGTATTGCGGTTAGCAAATCAAAAAAGTAACATAGAATTCTCACACACAGATTTTCATGCATAGTGTAAAATTTTGCCACAATCAGAAAATGAAGGGTGTACCACGTTTAAGGTTATCACTTTGATGTCAGCTTATCCGCAAACACAAGGCATGCATTTCAAAAAGCACTGTAATTAAATTGAACAAAGAAATAGCGAACGTTGCAAATTCACCTATTTAAACATCGAAAGGAATCACGATGGCTTTTAACAGCAATGCTCTCACACGTAATGTTTTCAGATACAATGTATTTAAAAGGTTCGGTAGCCAATTTATAACATTTGTAAACCATATTTTGTACTAGATATGTCAACTTCCCAAATCTCCACAGTTGCCGTATTATACAAATGTGTTACAGCATTGTTTAGTATATCCCTTTACTCGTAGCCGTCGCTTGCACAATGATATAACAGAAACATGATGAGGGTAATCTGCCAGGGTAACAGGCCCTGTTACCCTAGCATATTTGGTCGGTAATTGCGCCGCGCGAGCGTCTGTGATTGCAACGTCATCCCTTCCATGTCTTGACCGCAGTGGTTAAATCTAGGATGGATATTTATTCCTGTTCCTTACGTTCTAGTGCTGCAGTCTACTATAGCATAAATGTGGAATCTGAACGATTTACTGAGTGCTTTCCTGGTCGTTGAGGAGTTCGCAGTTTAGGGCTTTTCACGGCAGAGCTGATGGGGCACGGAACAAGAGCAATGTAGGTCCTGCCTCGGTATGGTATAAATAAGACAAGACAACGCTGAACAGAGAGCCATGAAAAACAAACAGCAGCAGCCAGTCTGTACACGACAGGATGATCGAAGAAAAGCGTTCTAGTGGAGGACAAGCGCAGCGGTGGTTGTTTGTCAATAAAATTTTCTTGAAGACGTTGAGGTTGTTGCCCCGATCTACAGCGTTTTATGTTATATGGAGAAAAGCGGCCGGAAACTTCTTGCGAAAGGCGCCGCGACAGTAGGAATGTCTGATATCTTGTGACGCACGCACGCTGAGCGATATGAACTGGTATGTGTTTCACACACTAGATAGATAGATAGATAGATAGATAGATAGATAGATAGATAGATAGATAGATAGATAGATAGATAGATAGATAGATAGATAGATAGATAGATAGATAGATAGATAGATGTGCGTGCGCGTGCGTGCCTGTGTGTGTGGTGGGATGCGTGCGTGCGTGTGTAGTCGACCTATATGCCGATTCTTCTGAGGTGTTGCGTTGAGGGCAAGTTCTTCACATCTATGTGCAGGCGTTTCCGGGTATATTGTGCCGAGTACAAAGACTCAAGAATTGATGCCCTCTTCAAATGCGGTGCAGCACCGCCTTTGCAATGTTTGCGAAGTAAATATCTTAAGTTGTACGTGCTGTTACTAAGGTTTCACCAGTACAGTTTCTCACACATCTCGTTGAAGTGCTCGTATTGAATGCATAAGCGTGGGATGCATAGACGAGAATGGTGCGCCATACACCCTTCATGCAGCCTGGGGTGAATGTACCCATCTAAGGATCTCCCACTACGCAGAATGCGTGCAGAGAAAGACACTAATGTGAAACTGTAGACGTAGGCTTCAAGGGCCGCACATTTTATGGAGCCGTTAGCACGACTACTTGTTTTTTTATATTTGTACTCTGTTCACGTTCAGCACTCTTCTTGTGGATATAGGTTTGTGTCAAGTCCTAGATACTCCCAATATCTGCATTCCAGGATGTCGTTGTGGAAGACGCCTACGCGCAAAGCGATGTCTATGACGAAAGAACTTTGGCGATGGCGGAAGAACAAGAACAGAGTGAGAACAAAGGGACTTTTACACCGGTGTACTTGCTGGGTCAGACATGCAGAAGCAGAAGTGAACAGTGCATAGCGAGGTCTATAATGCGCACACCACTGAATAAGGCAGTCTCTCGTGCGTGACTTCCCGTCGTCGATATATTACGGGCACGCCGCTCTCCATAAATAAGTTTGCGAAATTTTCCCCACCCGAAAACGCCATCGAGAGCGTCACAAATACGAGCGCTTGCGGAGCCAGTCATACAGCGATCTCCGCGATGTCTCGTGCGTTCGTTGAAACGTTTCATCAGTGAGGACATCGACGATCTTTTTCTATTCGTTCTTTTTTCTTTATGTTTTCGATCTTCCATCATATTCTGTTCCACTACTTAGCGGCGCAGTATTCAGGACACCGTATGGAGCGAATCGGGTCGGTGTTACGCAGGCGAATCACTCACGCTCACGCTAAGGCTGACTGCATGCCTTTATACACAGTACACATTTTTCCCAGGAAGATGATGTCAGAAATGCGGGGCTCATTGGAATGGGGCAAGAATTGAAAGCGAGAAAACGTGCCTCGCCGATATACAGTTTTGTTTCCTCGTTTGAGCATATTTCGTTTTTTTAATGGCATCAATCTTGGCTTCTTGGTTTGCAACAGTAAAGATGTGAAGAAATGCGTTGCGTTTTCATTCTTTTTTGGACGTATCTCCGCACGCACCAGTGGTACCGCCCTCACGTGCTCGCTTTTTCACTGCCCGTTTTTTCCTCTCATTTTTCATTTCCTTAACGGGAGCTCGCAAAGTATTACCGCTCTTGGTGTTCCTGCTTTTATTTTTTTAAACGGCAACGTCAGCGGCGGCGTAGGAGGCACGTTCTTCGCATTCGTAAAAAATGAAGCCTGTCTCCCGTTTCAACGGAGTTTGATTATTTCTATGTTCTTCAGGTATCACTTTTCTGACAACATCTTGGTAAGCTTCTTTCTGTCGTTCCCTGAATTTTACGCGCAGTGCGCTAGTTGAGCCTTTTTTCTGGAAACGAATTCGGTAATAAATTATTAGTGGCAAGCATTGTGCATCACCTGTACGGAAGCAACTAAGCACAATGAGCTGCTTTTTTTTTCATATATTTGGCGGTATACTTCAGCACGGTAACATGTTTGTTAGAAAAGCTGCACGCAGCTCGTCGTATAATACGCCTCCTGCTAGTGGTACAAGGGACGGCTGAATTGGACCGCCCGCAACGTGCTCTGCTCACTAATTCATTCCTAGGATTTCAATGAAACTGGCAGCTTCGCGAGTAATCCGAAGATTACGGAGTTATGGAATGGTATTATCTCTCGGCGAACGCGTAACCGCTGTAGATTTATTTATTACGTCGACATAGCTGTTTTCTAGTCAAATGGTGGCGAGTGCAGTATTTTGCGTTGTACGAAGAGCATCGCTGTCAACGTCCTTCACCGTGAAACTCACATTATAGCCATACTTTCATCCTTCTATACAGTATCTTCTTTATGAGGCGCCATTTGTTTATTTATGTATTTATTTATTACCAGCGCAGCTGTTTAATTTTGGGGTAATTGCAGTATCCTGTCAGCGAACTCTGCGTCTGTGCACCTGAAGAGGTGGGCACGCCCCAAGCACCTCCAAATATAGCATAGACACTCAGTGAAAAGTACAGCAACGAGCTATGAAGGATAACTGAGGGTGAGGAGGACCAATGTAAGGGTGAGCAGGAGCGAAAGGAGGAGGTGATAGGGTAAACCGCAGCATAGCCACCATGTAGCGTACAATAAATATAACAAGGGATGGGAGAAAGGAGTGATGTTGAGGGGAAGCGGTACGGAGGTTTCGAAGGGAAAGGCGGAGGAAGTGTGATTTAGAAAGCGACGAAGAAAAAGAAAGACGAAACAAAGCAGAAAATTGCCAAGACAGAACTCGGTCTGTGTTCGCCACGCGTGGTGGCGCTTGCTTGCCAGCTACGCTGTGTTTAATCAGATTGCACAGGCACGGAACGGGCTTTAATTTTGTATGTATTTATTTAGCGAACGACGCCTGTGTGGTTGTCCTATCACTTTGACAGCTCGAATCACTTCGACTTGACGCGCGGCCATCACATGTTTTGCTACGGAGGAGTTCGGGCGCTCTGCTGATATATAGGTCACTCCAAGGGTCAGCGCAATGTATTACTATGCTGAGCGTTTCGGCATGAAATTTTTATGGGCCAAGCCTTTTCATTACTAAGAATTGTCTCATAACACTCGGCGTGCTAGAAGTATTTCCCGGAAGAATGCTACAGAGAAGTGTAAAATTTGTACATCTTGGTCCCTATACTAAAACTCAAACTAAAAAATCATCTCTAAGAGTTTCATCAGCTGTGAGTCTTCTTCAGTGTGTCCTCTTTTAAAATGCCACAGACCTGATTAGAAGACACCTTAAACACCTCTAAAGAAAGCGCCATAAGTATATGACGGAATTCGTTGTGGAAGGCTCCCCAAAACTGAGCCACGTTGGGGTGCCTAACATTCACAGAAAATACACAGTACAGGGGGCTCTAGTATTTTGCGTCAAGAGAGCTGCAATAGAAACAGTATGATGGCTTCTGGTGTTTTACGTCCCGAAACGATGATTTTATTATGAGACGCAGTAGCAGAGGGCGCCGGAAATTTCGACCACCATGGCGTTATTCAATGTGCACTGATATCGCAAGCACACAGGCCTCGACATTTTCACATCCATCCAAATGTAGCCGCCGCGACTGAGATTCGATCTCGCGACCTTCGGGTCAGCAACCGAGTACCTTAGCAACCACATCACTGTGGCAGGGCGATGGAGGTGTGGTAGATGGCCGTTCTGATGTCATATTAAATGGAGGCTTTGTCCTTGTTGTTTTGAAGCATGTAAAGATCCACTCCAAACGGTGAGAGCGTTCTCCTTGGAGCTCTATACAGCACGTTGTCGTTTAAGGGCCCCTAAACCACTCAGAGGTCAAAATTTAGTTGTGGTGTTGCTCTTATGGCGGTCTTCGCAGCGAACACGTAGCCGCAAGAATTTTTTGAAACGGTGAAGAAATAGCGGAGTTACACGCGTTTGATTATTAAAACGCGGCGCTTGCTCGTTTCACTCTCTCCTGCGCCGCGCCGGCTGCTTGCCGGTGCCACCTCCTCGCCGAGTGCTCCTCCGAATGTCACGTGACATACATCGCCGATGACGCGCAGTCCACTTCCGGTTGACGTGCCTCCGCCGGGCTCCCGCGTTCGCGTAAGTGTTTGGCTGGTGCTGTGCCAACGCTCTGTGCTAGCGCCATCCGTCGTGTTCTGACAGTTGCTGCAGTTTCGAGTCGGCTGTACCTGACTTGCACTTGCGTAGCGTAGTGCGGTTACGGATTCAGAAGGTGCACACGCGAACACCATGCGAACGACGCACGACGAGAAAAAACGAACAGGTAGGGAGCGCGTGCATTTGCTAGCAGACTAACCGGAATTCGAAGTTCTCCTTCGACCAATCAGCGGAGCTCAGACTCTTCTGACGTCACCAAAAACCACAATGTCGTCGCGGCTAACTTTGGCGTGCCGGAAATGGCCGGCGAGGCGCACGGGAACGTTTTTCGACTTTGTGGCGCGGCCGCGGTGTGTAGCGCTGCCGCATTTGACATCGTTCATCGTCGCACCATTCTCATTTTGATGCGCGTGTTAACTTGAAATCTTCAAAAAATTGGTGGGGGTGGTTTAGGGGCCCTTTAAGGCTTTTATGGAACAGCAGTGATTGTTCTTACCCTGGGGTGCTCAATGTTCTACCTGCAAACAGCCGGAAATCTACAGCATGTTTTTATTCACTGCTGGGAAGGGGTATACTTTTGGCACACCTTCAAAGCAGAATGAAAAGGGGATTTCCAATCGATCCACACGGCATCAGGTATCCGGCGATAAGTAGTGGTGATGGCTTACCCTTCGATTTAATAATTCTCATGGGCATCCACTACTTGTGGTGCTCAGTAATGACGGGTTAGCATTGCGACCAGGAAACCTAGCCCACTCCTGTGTTCTTTCGCCAGTGTTTGGCACGATACATCGAATGAACGAAATGAACAGGTGTGATTATCTGAGTAGCTTAACAGCGTCCAGCTTCTTGCTGTTTTAAAGAAGTCTTCAATGAGCCGTCACGCGAGCGTGGCGGTCGACTTGATGTACAATATAATAGCGATAGCTACCAGTCAGCTTGAATTTTTCTGCCCTTCCATTGCTTTTTCGTTTAGCGAAGGTTATTTGTTTTTTTTTCTGTCAATAAAAAAGTCGGCACATCCTCGTGGTTATGACACTTGACTTCATATCGCGTGGGGCCGGATTCAAAATCCAGCTTCGCTATGCAAATTAATTTTCTTCTTTAGTTATTTATTCTCACCTGTGTGAACCGCTATCTGTGACAGTGCGGAGTAGACGAACGCGGCCTCGCTAGAAAAATTCTGGATCTTTCGTAATCGAGAGCAGACTTAAGCATAAAACGGCTACCGCCAACGCAGCAGGTGTTGTTGCAGATGCTGTATTGGTAAACCACCACCCGCAACTCGTGAAAACCTGCCGGCGTGTAGTCATTCAGTATGGCGCCCTCTCTCCAAGAAGGTGGTGCAACATCCACGCTGCGTAACTCACAGACCGCTGGCGTTCAAATGAGCGCGGCAAATAATGCCTGAGCACTACAAAATGAATAAATGTCTGGTGCCGTATATGTGCCATTGATCTCAAGATATGCCGTCGGAACATCACGGTACTAACCATCAAATGAATCTTCAGCGTAGCAGAAGTTACATCTTCGGTATAAGTTTGGGAACAAGCATTGACAACTCGGAAGCCTTAATTTTTTTCAACATGTTCGCGCTGCAACTAGCTAGCGTTATATTGTTTAGTACTGAGGTTTAGGAGCCAGAGACCGTATTTTCTTAACTTTTTATTGAATGCTAGGGTGTTCCCGTCTGAACTCCCAGAAAACCCTCTGTTGGATCGACGAAAGGGAAGGGATCAAGGGCTCGTTCTTTATTTGTTAGAAACAACTTAATGAGAAAACAGACAATGAAGACATTGTCTGTTTACTCATTAAGTTGTTTCTAACAAATAAAGAACGAGCCCTTGACCCCTTCCCTTTCGTTATTTCATAGCTTGGGCCTCGTTGCGGCAGACTTGGTGCCTTAGGTAGAATGCGAGGGCTTATTGGGCAGCAGCCATCTCATCTAAGTTCACGTTATATGTGACGCCTCCTGGCAAGAAAGCGTGTTCCACACACGCCGCCTTGGCCACGAGTGGCGCTGCCTAACACTCCCAGGATAATACGTACATAAAATACACAATAAAGTGGACGGGGGGACGACCGCCTTCGTAGCTCAGTTGGTAGAGCATCGGACGCGACATCCGAAGGTCGTGGCTTCGGTTCCCACCGAAGGCAGGTTTGTCTTTTCATCCACTTTAATTCCTTTCTACTTTCTCCACAATTACAATAACACAAGTGGCTTCATTGTCTGTTGGATCAAGGCACCTTGAACGTCCCTGAAAATTTTTGACAACAAAAGGCAGTTCATGTTCAAAATGTTGCGACAGATCCGAGCCTGCAGCTCCGATCCCCATTTCAGCACTGAGCTTGCAATACAAAAGCCCCCGTGTTCCCACCGCCACACCAGACACGCACATTTTTGTAGACAGAGTGGAACACCATTCTGAATGCCCCGAGTGCATGGAAGAGCTTCCCACTCTTCGCCAGCTTCCACAAAGCTTAGGCGCGTTGACGTTGGTCTCACTCATGCATTATTCCTCTCTTCGTCGTCACCTCTCACGCATACGGCATAGTGAATGAAGGAAATCAAAAACACGGGAAGGAATACTTTCACATGAGGATCACGAAGTACATTCATGAAAAAGAAAAGGGAAGATTTGGTCGCCATGTGTAACCGAAGCTGTTCCTTATATGGTTGCTTCACTTGGGCTGTTGCCTTGCATATTATGAAAGCTGAGTAAATTATATTTTCTGGTCTCTTAGCAAGTTTAGTGTCGCGTAGGCTATCAAATTTTAGAGGCCATGCCATGCAAATAAGGCCGCTTTTGCTAAGTTTAAGTGGCGGAGAATTCGACAACGTGGAAACACTCCCAGTTTTCGGTTACGCTTCGAACCATAATCATTATGGTTCGAAGCGTAACCGAAAGCGAATTATGGTTACGTCGAACCATAATCATTCAAATATGAAAAAAGAACAGTGTATGTTTGAAACAAATGACAATCGAGCTCAGACCTCCAGTTTATAGGTTAGTAACGGCTGGCTCGGTGATTCCATTATTGGGCACGCTACACTAAAGAATACCATCAAGTAAGCTACCTCACAACTTGTTCAGAAAACTTTCGAGAGCAGTCCTGCAGTTAGTAGCCCCGATAACACTGCCCTAGGTGATGAAGGAACGATTAGCTTTCCGCGATAGGATATGTGACGTCTTGCTTCCTTAGAGTTCCAATGCGATAGGTATAAATAGCTCGCGTCACAGAAAATTTGGCGTCGGCTAGGCATCCACGGCGGAAACAATCATTCCAAACTACCGCTGCAGCAAAACGGGGCTCCCGACCACGAAAACGCTCCGTTATGTCGCAGGGGCGCAGGTACTTTCGTGAAAAAAATTGAATTTGTCAAAATTAATTCCGTCAGAAAAATTGTAAACTATCACTTAAGCAGCACCCCTGATAGCTCAGAGTGTAATTTTAATGTAGGAGAAAACATAACTCCTTTACGAGGAAACTCAAATACTTCCAGCATTTTATAGAGAAGGCGGTAATTTTAATTAATGTTCTATGAGAACGCGATGCGAATTGGTGCTATTGGGTTGCACTATCAAAGGCAAAGCCCCTAAGCGTCTTCTAACGTTCTTTTTCATTTTCCTGCATGGCACACACCTTGCAAGTGTGAAGTATTTGCCAGCATTGCCGGCGTTGTTGTGTGCGCATCGATTCCGCTGAGCACGCCGCCGAACGCCAGTTTAGGCGGCCGCCGGATGCGTGTCCGCATTAATTTCTGCTCGGTGGTACACATGTCTGGATTCGCAAATGAATCCCAACGTTCTCTCGGACTACAGTATGTTTTAGGTGCCACAGCCTAGCCCCGATCTAGGTGTACCACGTAGCGCACAAATCTACTAAATCTATAAAAGGCAGCGGTTTGCCGGAATACGCTTGCCCTACTCAATGCTTAACGGAGAAGACAGAAGAAGGGAAAAGTCAAAGAATGCATTATAATCGGCATGGCGATTATTTGAATCGCTTCACTGACTCGGCCGCCTGTGCACATGTTCATAGACACACTAATTTAAATGGTTATTCATTTATTTATTCCGGCCTAACACTTATGGCGAAGATCTGTAAGGCATAGCACTACCGAGTGACCTTTATTTGCCTAATGATGCTCCTGTTTCTTAAACACTATACCTCCCGTTCGCAACACGACATTATACCGTTAAAATAAACATACAAACACTGCAGAAGAGGGCATTTCAAGATCTGTATATGATACATCAAAAATCACGGCAAAATTTTTGTGTATATGATGCACAAAAATTTTGCATCGATCATTCAAATTTAACAAAGAGAGTTTCGAAAAGCCATTATGACATTAAACAGCAAGAAAAAAAAATTATTCACTTCAAGAAAGCGGGAGAGAGAGAGAGAGAGATTCTTTATTGAAATGCTGAAGGATGTTAACTTATCTGTTTGCCTTATATGTTAAGACCTGTATGTGAAATATACGATGTCGGAACGTGGTTATATTATATCAACTAATCATTTAACCATCAGATAGAGTGATTCATGGAACTGAAAAAGCCGCATGCGACGGACACCCACATATTGAACGTGTTGGTACAGTGCTGCACGTAAAAAGAAAGAGAGAGACAGAGAAAAAGGAATCAGGTATAGCTTCGATGCGTATTGCACATGTGGCTAGTGTACGTAAAGTGACGCAGTGTTCACAACACCACCGATGTCGGGGTACCACTAAGAGGCGCCAAAGTCAGGGATGACGGTCGGCTAAAATTTTTTCTACGTTAAGAAGACGCCATCAATGACTTCGCCAGTGGCGCCACGTGAAATTGTCAATGACGACGTAGTCGCGTAATTTTACTGGGTGATTTCATCATGACATCATCATGATGTAACTACTTGGTGAAATTTATTTGCTAACCTTCGTGTACATCCCGAGCGCTTAATGGCAGACATTGAGTTTCTCAATTTATTGAAGCAAATAATGCTGTCGAATAAATGACGCAGTTGTTGCCGCTGCGAAAGATTACGCACTCACTGAAGACAATATTGTCTGCAGTGAACAAGCTCACACGCTGACAACCAATTCCCGCGAAACGCATACGTTTGAAAAAAATACATAAATACCTATTAATGAGCGCAGGTGTCTCACTGATGCAGGAGCGCCTACCCGCTTTTTGCAGAAGCTACGATGTTGTCTGGGAGCAACACTATTGACCAAAAAAAAAAAGACATGTAGCACCGAAGGAAAGCAAACTCTGCTCATAAAAAAAAAAGTTTCCGCTCCCGTGCAGGAGCCAAGCGTGTTTTTATGAGCGCAGTTTGTTTTGGTCGGTGCTGCGTGATTTTTTTTTTTTACTCAGTGTTCTCCGTCCAGAAGAAATCGAGCTCAACAATGCAAAGGTTTTCTTCACGCGGAGCAGGAGATAAGAAGATCAAAACGCCCACCAGTGTCCTTAGGCAGCAAAACACAGGAAGATGCCAGTTTGTAGTGATTTTGTTTCAGATAGGGCATGCGCTTCCTGGGTGCGTTGTTAAAGTGGTTGGGAAACGACGGCTGCTTCCGACACAACGTAACGGATCGTAGCATCGCTTCTCGGGTTGTATAATCGCTCACAAAAGGTGCGGCCGTGCTTACGACATGCATGAATGCCGTCATACCGCGCCATTGTTGCGCAACGTGACACAACGACGTTTCCCGGAGGAGATAACGTCACTCAGTCTGTTTTAAGGGAAAACTCGTTGCGCGTTGATTGCATGTCGTGCGGAGCAACATCACTGGCGCTACGGACGAATGCAATCAGTGGTACATTGATAAGGTACCAAACAAAAATATAAGGCACTGCGGGAGCGAGCAGCGGTCCGGTGATGCCTCATGGAGCCTTTTGTACTGCGCCTTCGAATTTCGCTAATCACTGGCGTACGGCGCTTTCCACGACAGAGTAAGGATTATCTTGTCGAAAATGACGCAAGGCGTGTGCGGAGTGTTGCCGTATTGCTGAAGCTTTCTGATCTTGTATCTTTATTAATTAGCGAGGGAAGATTGCACATATTTATCTTTTATTTTCAGAAACGGTTCACTTCGTCTCCTTAGTTGTTTTATGAAATGTTGTGGCAAAGTATGAGATAAACTCCTGCGAAAAAGCGCAGAAAACATGGACTGTCCCAACGAACCTTAAGCGACTTCCTTTAGCTGCTTCAACAAAAAAAAAAAGAATAAACTAACCCACACCGCATTTCTTACTGACGTACCTAATTGTTTGTCTTTATAACACATACATCCTGTAGCACTTTGTTTTTTTTTTCTTTTTAATACTTCAATGAGGAAAACTACGGAGCATTTCTTTTGAAATGAATTCGATGCATTTGCAGAAGTACGTTATTGCGTCAAAGCCGAGCGTGGTCCTGGTTAAAAAAAGAAAGACCCTGCTCCCTGTTATGAAAAGATTCTTCATCAAACGGCAGAGAAAATTGTGCCCAAGAAGTTGCGCCATGCCGATCATTAAGATTTCGTCGGCTGATATGTCATTTGCAGTGTCGTGCTAGAGCAACATATTACTCGCAACCAAGTGAAGCATAAAAAGTAGGACAGTGTTCGGCGGAACTTCGACTTTCATCAAAGGTCGAACGAGAATTCCGCCGAAGCGTGCTTGCTGAAAAGAAATCTGGATAACGCGTCGCGTTTGCAACGGCGCATGATTTCAGATTATTTTCGTTAATGTCTATTTCTGTGAAAATCCAGTAGTAAATCCCCTTGTAACGTGTTTAGAAAATTGTCCGTTCATTGCAACCTCAATCTGACACCGACAGCCTCAATGGGAAAGTTGGAAGGGCTGGTCCCTGCCAAGCACGTAGTTATGTCTGCCTCTGCCTTTCAGCGAAATGACCCATTTATATGAATGATCTCTTCCTCCGTGTAGAAAACGCTGGATTTGCCGTATCTTTCTTCAATTTGCGAGCGTTGCCAACTTTCTATTGACCCGTTTTACCGTTAACTTCATTTTCCCCTTTGAAAAACAAAAGAGGGAGCACCTATTTTCGTCGGCTATTTATACCGATATTTGGAGAGTGAAGCGCCAAGCACTGGACAAGAGAGAGGGACGAACGACACGGGCACTAACTACAAACTGTGATTGTTTATTGGGAATGCATAGTCCCAACAAGACAACATGGGTATGCGCACATGATCCTGAACAACACAGAAAAAAACAAGCCAATGGATATTCCCAACGTTACATCAAAAGACACGTGCTAAAAACTATACACATCTACTCAATCCAAGAATAGCAGACTCAGGTATAACATGAGCAGCGCGGGAATGACTAATTGAAGATGCGCAACAAACTACAGTGAGCACGACAGCTTAAACGTGGCTACTCATAAAACGCATTTCCTTGTCCAAAAGAGAAAGGGACAGAACGCTAACGCCATGTCGGGCTCACAATTATTTATCAAAGCGGCTTCTAGAATATCTCGTTCTAATCTAGCAGCTCCCCGGCCTGCCACATCTGTTTGCTTAACAGCGGATGATAACCGCACATGTCGATGCATAGAGGGAGGTTCGTCTCTTCTCCTGAAGTCCCGTTCCTATGTTGCTGATGCAGCCTATCATTAAGGGTATCTGACTGGCCCGTCCCATGTAAACACGACCATGAATAATCATTTGAATAATTAGGGGCGAAGCTCCTTGAGGTTTGGATCTGTCCGTCCGTTGTAGTAGCGCGTTACCTACTAGGAACGCGCTACTATAGGAGGGCGCGTGTGGGAGGCGCGCCCTCGGCGCGTGCCTCCCGGCGCACGAGCTCTCTCACTATTCCATCTGCTGTCTTGTGTGTGTGAGAGAGAGAGAGACAGAGAGAGCGAAAGGCGCGCGTTGACTATGGAAACGCTCTTTCTTCGATGAACGCGCTACCAGCTCGCAAAGAAGGAGTACGCGCCCTCACCCGCTGAGAGACAAGCTTGACGCAGGCAGCGTCTTGTACCGAGTTTCTTGATTGAAAAATACCGACTGCTCGCGCTGGAGAATCGTTCACCGGCCACCCATATATGTAGAGAGGCACTGGATCTTGACTTGCAACGAAGTGCCGGTGGGAGATTTCACTTGTGCGTAGTTGAACCATGAGGATTCGTAGCGTGCGCGTTAACTAAATTAATCCGGAACTCGGCACGATCTACGATGAACATCCGGAGCTTCGCCCACTCATCATCATTCACTCCGTGGATATGCTGTTTTTTTAATCTAACCTCATCACCTATTGCGAACATTACTGAAGGAGAACAGGGAAGGTCGTGAGGAAGGGAAAAGCTTCAAAAGCAGAGCACTATTACAATATATATCTCTGCGTGGGGGGTCTTGCAACTCCGGAAAACCCGACAGAATTTCACCTGCCGCACCAAGGCCTACCACGTCACAGTTATCACAAGAGCCCAACTTTAGCACTCCTGAACAGAAAGCGAGAAAGCAGAAATTCTAAACTCTTCACTGTTTCAGGGGTCTCTGATGAGTGTCTCTGACATTCGAGTAAAGAGTTTAGGCTTTTGTGAAAACCGCCCTCCTATCCAGGCGGGACACTGTAAGGATTGCATAACAGCTTGAGAGAGGTCACGGAAATTGAAGCTTCATGGAATCGCCGACCTTAGTGGAGAATGACATTTTTGGGCACCCAGTACTCTGCACGAAGTGCCTGTTGGTTTGCGAAAGAAAAGGAATGGTCCCGTCCGCGTCTGTTCCTGACAAGCCTATCAGAACTGCGTAGGTTTCCTCACAGGCTGACAGGGAGGAATTAGCGGTGAAGTCAGTATTACAAAATGTGCCAAAAAAGGCACGAAACAAATCAGCATGAGAACAAGGCAGTATAATACGGAACCTAGGATTGCGAAACGAAGACATTTCGTGAACGATTATTGACACATACTTGTTTTGCTCGGTATGGTATGAGACTTTCCCATTGCTTTCTTAAAGTAAGATATACGGTACTGGGAAAGTACACATGATATCGGAATATAAGGTACGGCTATGATCACGCGAGAAATACTCTTTTAATTCGGCGTAGAATAAATCACACTGCAGATGTGTGGCTACCAGTTGTAATTATTGTTTCGCAATCTCTTAAGTTTTGCGTGTATATATGAGAAAAGCTTAGTTCGAAAATAATAGAGTGATTCAGCAGCAGTGTCGATTCACTGCGCGTAATTGTACGTAATTTTTAATAATAAATCACGTCCTAATACCCTGTGATTGCATGGTTGTGGTGACTCATATATATATATATATATATATATATATATATATATATATATATATATATATATATATACTTCGTGATGTCTCACGTTGGACCAATACACCCGAGTACCATATATGCACGATTGTAGGGCATATAATGCTTAAAGATACTTCCAAATTAAACGCTTTTTAAGAAGCAAACGCTCTTCCAAGAGCCAACCATTAATGACTATTTATCCACCTCCCCTCTTTGATTCGCGATAGACATCGTCAGAAAAGTATGTATGGCGCATGAAAGTATGAGTGTGTGAGTAAGTGTGACTGTATATACGTGTTGTGTTACACGTGGTCATTGTAAATATCATAATCACCGCTAAACACCTGGAGTAGCAAGCCAGGCCATTAACCAGGCTAACATCTCCGGATTCATCAATAAAATATTCTCTCTCTCTCTCTCTCTCTCTCTCTATGTTTGGCACTCGCTATGTTGCTAATTTCACGCTGTCCACTATTTTTTCTGCAATTATTCTATAGCAGCGAAAAGCAGCTTAACGTATACATGAAAAGGGAAGAATAAACTACTAACAAATCACTGTCGTATTTTCTGCATTCTCCTGGCTTCCTCTGTGCTATGTGCCACGGGGCCAAGCTTCAGCAACTTGACAAGGGATGCATTCTCGTCAAAGCTTTCGTCAGGTGTCTTAAGTGACTGGCAAGTAAATGGCGCCAAGTATATATTCGGTGCTATATATGCTTGCTTGCTTCATTGATTGATTGATTGATTGATTTCTAATGTCTTAAGTCCCAAAACCAGACATGATTATGAGAGACGCCGCAGTGGAGGTCTTCGGAAGATTCGACCACCAGGGCTTCTTTAGCGTGCACTGGCATCGCACAGTACACATTTCGCCTCCATCGAAATGCCGAGGCCTTCGAACGAGCAGCGGAGTCCCACTAGACCACTTTGGCGGAAAAGTGGGGGGGAACTATGATTGATGGACCAACTTTGTAGTAATGATTATGTCCAAGAAGGAATCTCTTACTGTGCTCCATTTGGAAGTAAAACTTCATAAGCGTGACCAGTGTGCCTTTTGCATATTGTTGATAGAATAGACGTTCCCCTACACAAATAGAAAAAAAAAGAAATTGTTGCAACTCTAAAAAAAAAAAAAAAAACTAAGAGCAAGCCGCGGTATCATACGTACAACCACATTGACCATTGGTGGGGATGAAGTGCACAGCACTTGCAACAGATATTTCCTTCTGTGAGTGGCAATTGTACAAGGCTTCATTGAGCTTCGTGCTAAGTTGCACTGAAAGTGAAAAATATGTTCGACGAGAAGCCGATCCGTGCAAGGAAAAGGTTGCACATGTTTCTGCGTGTTTCTGAGATGCACAGGGCACATGAAAACTTCTGATACAGGCAAAAGAGCCGGTGCCTCAAACGAAATGCAAACGAGATATTCACAAAGATGGCCGTGCGCAATTCATTTCCATCTTTGGAGGAGGCTAAGATTGGATAATGGCATCGATAGAGAGGAGCAAGCCATATTTGTTTATTAAGAGTCATTAAAAAAATTACGTACGCTCCTCGTTTGCTTGTACCTCCTACATTAAAGGAAGAAAACAAGCACGTAATGGATCTTCGTAACGACACTCCAGCAGCACCTCATAGCTGAAGATGCAGCGGAGAAATTGAATGGGAATGCCATTGGAAAATGGTAACTTGTTAATCCATCGGACATATACGAGCCATAGTGAAACGAAGTATTGAACACCTATCTCGGCTGTTTTAATATTGTTCCGTTCTTCACCATGATGTCTTCACCATGGGGGTGGTATGCAATGAGCGTTCTATCGATAGAAATGCTCTCTCTGATTCAGAATGAGGGAACTCCAGGAGCAACGTTACCATGCGGAGCGTAATCTTATATGTGCAATAGGAAAGAGCATTCGCTATATTTAGCTGCATAATGATCGATGCTTGCCATAATAGCGCCAGTAAGATTAATTTGCACCAAAACAATGCTTAAAGCAAAAGAAAAAAAATGCACATTTTTTAACTAAAAGAACACCAAGAGGCATGTGGTAACCGCACCTACTAGTGCTGCAGCTATATATACTTCAAATATAAAAGTAACAGTAATGTCATTGCGGGCACTCTGCGCAGGTTGTGTTAAGAGACGGTGTGCGTCAGTTAACAGAACTAAAGAAAAAAATCCACCGGTTACACTTCGCACCACCAGCAGTGGCGGCTGCTTTACCGCGGTTCGCAACTCTGAAGCTTAAAGAAAGGAATTACGCCCGCGCAGTCTGCATTCATAAAATCCCAGCAACAAGACTACTCTACGCAAAAAGACCGTTTTCAGAGACGTGCGCATGGCAACTTCGCCAGGCAGCCATACCTCAAAGTTGTAATAACTTATTTGCCTGTGTATAAACGTTTCGTCCTTCACGATGCGCAAATGTACAGAAAACATAGGTCGCACAGATGTTAACGTGTGTGCCATAATGATAGATATACATACCTAGAGTACTTAATATGTTGAACTAAACCCACAAAAAGGAAGTGTAGATGTGTGAGAGCGTGAGACACTGGAAAGCTGTTTTCCGCGGAAGGCGCCATTGCAAAAGTTTTGTCCACGTTATTTAACAGTTATTCTTATGTGTTCATCCCCAACCTCGTGAAATTTGCAAGGTGAACTGAGCCCCTCTTCTCACCACACCCTTCCCTTTTCGCCAAAGTTGAGCGGAACCCACAGATGGCGCAACTATGTCGTGGCGCGATCAATCCCCAACTCCCGAGTGTTCATGGGAACGCGCGGCGCCGTCTCCGCTGCCTGTGCGCGCACCCCCCCAAAGAGTTCGGCGCTGCGCTCTCGGACCAGAGCTCCGCGCGGCGGGAATATCTCTCAGGACGTGCGCCGAGAAGAGGAATTTTCGGGAGGCGCGCTCGCTCTTCTCCCTCGCTTTTTATAATTTTTTTGTTTGGCTCGCTATCGTCGACCCCTAGTCACTCTTCATCTCCTCAGGTGTCACGGTGCTATCGAATATCGAACAACACTCGTCGGCCTCAAAGCCGTCGCCGGCTTGAAAGCGGCGCGACAGCTTTTTCTTTAGGGTGTGTGTGTGTGTGTGTGCGTGCGTGGCTGTGCGAGAAAACTTTCGGCGGCGTTCTCCTTCGCTCTTGTGCGCGAACCCATCGCTCTGTGGTTACGAGGGTGATGTCGTTCCTGTTGGTGCCAGGTTGTGCTCGTGGACACTGATGCTCGGCAAAGGAAGTTTGCGCTGCTGAGGATTAATAATACGCTCGACCAAGGAAGGCACCGGATTGTGTGAATCTGTACCGCACTTCTCCGTTCGGGATTTTCGCCTCCGGCTTCTGCCGCTTTGCGGTGCCCTTTTACTGAGTGTGCTTGTGGCTTCTCTTCGTGAAAAAGTGTCGCCTTTGGGAACCCTCCTCTGCTGTATTTTTAACTGGCCTCATTCACTCACTTTATGCTGAGGATGAGTTTGTGAACCCTGCTTTTCTTGAGCCAAAAGCCTCAAAACAATTTAATATGAGCACTTGAGACTGTTTCCACAGGCCAAGATTTGACGAGCATTGCGAGCTGTTATAAGGAAGTATGTAGAGTGTTAGAACTTCCTATAAACGGGGAAAAAGAAATTCTTGTGTCGATTCTGCACTTTTGCTTCCGCGTTGCCGGGGTAGGTGTCATAGATAGCAACCAATCATTCTTTGTAAGGGGATGTGCTGACGAGAGGACTACAGAGAAGCCGCCCTGCAGTGGCAGGCCCCCATGGGGCCTAGTGTGTTGGCGTCTGGTTGTGCGCGATGGCATCAACGTGTTCGACGACGTGCGCTGTCGCCCCCCGCTGTGGATATCGGCGCAGCTCGACGACGGATATACGCGGTCCCACTTCGTCCCACTGGCGTCGGCGTGTTCCGCGAACGCTGAACACGGCTTCTACGAACATTGCCGCGGTGCTGACAGCGCTGGCGCTCGTCTTGCTCCTGCCGGAAGTGTCTTCGATGCATTCGAGAGGTAAGGAGGAGGCACCAGTCTTTTCTGTGCCTTTATGCTTGCGCTTGTGGCGAGTTCTATGTTCGTGCAATCGAAAAAAGAAAGAGCATATTCCTCTTTGACAGCTGCTCAAGTGCGCCTTGGTCAAATAATGACGACGATGGGCGCTTGCGTATGTTTTGAATCGGTTTTATTAAATAAATTTTATTGACCACGTTAGTTAAGCTGGCTTTCCCAGTTTCTCAATGAAGGTGTTTAGCGTAACTTTACAGGTGGTGTACATTGCACCAATATTCTTTGCACGCATCACAGCAACGTAGTGCTTTTACTCTACGTGTGGAGTGTTGTGTCGCAGTGTGAAGTTCTTGTCAATTTTGCTCCAGTGCCTCCCTTTCCACATTTTGTAGGTCTCCTTTGCAAGCAATTTGGTGTAAAGCCTGCTTAAGGAACAGCGGATTACGGGCTTTCACGCTTCTATTTTTATTTAAATGAGGGAACATGGGCAGGTAGGCTACGTTACAACCGGCTATCCCATTATCGTGGTATTGATACTGAAAACAATAAACGCACATACAGAAAAAGAAACCACAAGAACGAACAAAAGCGTCAGGAAGCAAAAGAAATAGCATGAGTATGTAAGAATTACGTACAGTCAGGATAGCTGGTGTGCAAAGAGTACTTCTTTGGGCAGGGTTCAATGCATACAGTTCGATAAGACAGATTACCGAGTTCCTACAAATATTTCTATGTATATGACACACAAAATGTGTTTGCGATATGTCCGTTATCACACGTGATAAGGAGATCCAATAATGTCCATCACAATAATTTCAATCACAGACAGCTCAGTGCGTCCTGTGCCTATTAAATAGTCTCCAAGGGCGCTCACTCCAAGTCTCTTCTTGTCAGGGTGTGGCCAGGGTCTAAGCACCTTACCAGCAGTGAGAGGTCGTCTGTCGAGGCTACGCAACCGTTCTCTTGGTTGAGCGCGCTGTTCTTTGTACTGCGGGCACTCCGTGATCACATGCTTCACTGATGCATCGGGATTCTCAGAGTGATCACACTGCGAGGATGTTGCAACATGTTTACATCAGCGAAAATAAATACGTCCGGTGTAAAATCGCGATATTGGGAAACAACCCAGTGGTGAGTTCTTTTAAAGTGCTACGAATCATCGCATTGAACACGTTTGCGTTTTTGCTCTCTGTCGAAATACTGCTGTCGTGATTGCGCAAACTCGCCAAACCCTGCTTGTTAAAGAATGTCTACAGAAATTTAGTCACTACAAAGAGTCCCTTTCAACATTCCAGACAACCAAAGTGCCTATTTCTGTGAGTAGTCAAGTGAGACGGTGATGCACCGACATGAGCATCGGCGATTGTTCATCATAATGATGAATAGGCAAGGTCCGCGTTTCTAACACAGCACAGGGCACTCGGCTTCAGCACAGCAACTCGATGGCCTTTCTCGCTTAGACTGCGCAACACGTATGCAATAAAGGAGAAGATGAGTTCGATTGATTTCTGGGGTTTTACGTCCGAAACCAGCTGTGATTATGAGAGACGCCGTAGTGGAAGGCTCCGTAAATTTTGGCCACCTAGGGATATTTAACGTTCACCGACATCGCAAAGTACGCGGGCCTCAATATTTCCCCTCCATCGAAATGAAGCCGCCGTGGCAGGGATTCGATCCCGTGACCCTCGGATGAGCAGCCTAGTACCATAAACGAAAAAGATAACATTCTTCGAAAATGTGGCGCACATTTCGATGCTAGATGTGCACACACAATACATTTCAACACAACGTCAATCAAAGAGTTCGATGCTGCTATTTAGATAACAAAAATAACTGAGTGCCTATATAACTGGAATATTTTGGATTTATCATAAAAATCCAGTAACGCCGATGCAAATGGAAAATCGTGCTGCACCTAAACAAACTCCTCGAAAACCTTTTTTTCAGACGACAAGGATCTTTTCCAAAAAGCAGCTGTTGGCCGCCGAGCAGCTTGCTTTATGTATACCACTTGAGCGTAGTGTTACGCCTAGCATGCACTATATATCTCATGCTGGAAAAAATAACTACTTAAGAAATCAAAATGCAACCGCAGAAAGATAAGTGGGGAAGTGAAAAAGAAGGAAGTATGTTTCGCCTTTATAGGGACGGGAGTGGGGGGAGGATATCACGCCGGCTGGTCTAAGGATGGTTCTTAAGGGTCCGACAGATAAAAGGCTGCCTAACCTATGCGTAAGCTAGGTACAAAATATAATTGGTTAAAGAATGGACTTTACGCATGTTTCCGTTGGATTGAGTGTTGCCATCAAATTACTAGAAGTATACCGTTATACGCGGAGTCTGTGCCCTGGAGCGTATGGCGAAATGCAGCATCATTTACTTCCTTAATGATAGCCCATCAGCACAGACTTCAGACATGTCACTTTTCTACTGTTGGTTTATTTTTGTCTTGTTTCTTTAGAGCACGGCTTGGTTGCCGTTTCCCGCACGGCAGCGCTAGCGGTTACTCGGCAGTAAACGAAACATCTGGTATAAATGTACTGTATGTGTGCATTCCTCGAGTTTGTCTGTAATCAAAATTCATGGCTTTTATACTCCCATGGTTAGGCCTTCTCGTGGCAGAAATAGAGTCTGTAAGCCAGGTCTGTGAGAGGCGTGTAAGGCAGATTCGTAAGTAAAGAACTCTCAATAGCGTGAGGAAGCGTTTTCTGGATGTCGCACCGCCGAAGCCAACCCTGAGGACTGCAGCTTTGCTGAAACGTAAGCTGACTTGAATGAACAGTTATGCAGCAATGCAAGTTCCAACATATACATCAGGTGGTGGCCATAGACTGTCACACATGCACAAATGCGATGCGCAAAAATAGCAGACAGATGTCAGAAACGTATCAACATCCTAAGGTCCCGGTTTCATCCGTCTTGCACAGAAATACGTTTTTTGTCCAGTGCTCAGGTTTCCAGTTTGAGATACTTTATTATTAGCGAGAAACCTCAGGACGGGGGCACAGTAGGTTGCTATTTATCCACATGAGCTCCTGCATCGCTTACAGGCGGTTTCGGAACGTCACAAGCAAAAGGCATTCGGCAGTCTGTCCTCGCTGCAACCGGTAATATCCTCTCGAATAGCTAGGCCGTCGCAATGGCCGTTAAGCTCATAATTCCCCTAAAGGCATTAGCACAAAATGCTTCTCGCCGTAAACAGACATGATGAAAAGAAACGTGTGCGAATGGGATTTCTCTCTCGGAAAGCGCAAAAAACGTTAGAAATGTTATTTCTCTCTTTCTGATGATTGGTTAAAGCAATCACATTCGTGTAACGTAACGTCTGTTCCTTTTTATTCCTTTGTTATTTTTTATTGGTGTGCTGGGTAAGTATTTCTCCCGCTTAATAATGGGCTCCGATGGGTCATATAAAGCCTGCTCCGGGACGGAAATTGGTATTTGCTAATAACTTTACTTCGCGCTGCTCTTGCTGTACCGTTGGACTTCGGCATGATCGTAACATCCTACGCAGCAACACTCATGCTCTGTGAAATCTCACACTGCAGCTGCAGAGCTTTCTTTTCTTCCGGTTTCGTTAATTTGCGAAAACGGAAGCCATTGCAAACGCGTTGCACGTGTAATTTTCCCAGGTTACATTAAGGCCGAAATGCAGAAACCGGGGGACAGCGAGAAATTCGCACGAACATTTAAAATTCTTTTTTTTCAATTTATAATGCAGTTCTTCGTCTGACCTTGTCTCTGGTTTTTTTTTAGTGAATTTTTCCTTTTTAAATCGTCTGTCAGTCAACAAAAACAATAAAGGACGCCGGACACTTAATTTGTTATTGTTCTCGATCGAATTAAGAACAAACACACTCTAACACGTTGCGAGTGCTGGACAACTGTCCGCCTTCAGGGAAGGTGCTACAACACGCGGAACCTATAAGTGGTCGGTACTCGAGGCACTGACGACTCTTTTGTGCACCTTAAGGAGCACGTATCCGCGCAAACGCCTTTCGCTAACCAGTACGGTATCCCGAGAACCTTTGTACTTCTGTTGTATTGTACTGTATTGTATTGTGTTGCATTGTATTGTATTGTACGCACTCGTAGACGTGTCCATGACTCGCGCACATATTCTCCATCACATACACGTCTCTTTCTCATCCTTCTATTTCTGTTCTCCTGGCGCTTGACCCACAGTCCGAGACGTTTCTAGTCAATATATGTACCCTTATACTTTTCTTCACCAGTACTGGCTTTCATTCTTCGTGCACTCAATCCAGCTGGAAGCCGGACATCCCTATTGTAATTGCAAGACGTGCTGTATACTGAAAACATCAGAGGTCATTATCATGCACAGGGAACGTTTAACGTATACGTCGAACTGCTGATTTTTTTTTTTTTTCATCCCGTGCAGCGAGAAAACATCCTGCTATTAGGTGCCACAGTTCTAAGTTCGAAGTGTTCAAATATCTTAATCCATTTACAGCGGTATTTATGTGGCAACCTCACTACTAGCAATGCAGGTATATACTTCAAGTATAACAGTAATAGTAATGTCGTTGCAGGCATTCTGCGAAAGTGGTGTTAAAAGAAGGTGTGCTTCAGTTAACAAAAATAAAGAAAAAAAATCTACCAGTTATACTTCGCACTACCGGCAGTAGCGGCTGCATTGCCGCGGTTCATAACTCGGAGGCTTAAAAAAAGGAATTACGCCCACGCAGTCTGCACTCAGAAAATCCTAGCAACAGGACTGGTAAACGAGAGTAAGCCGCGGGGATTTCAAAACACGAGGCCGTGACGGTGAGCGAGGAATGTAGCCAAATTCTGAAAATATAGAAACAAAACATTTTTCGCCTCGGTTTTTCACTACGAAGGTTTGAGTCTACAAGTTCATTTTCTTTTCTTGGTTGTTTCTATAAGCGCATAACGCAGTGCTTGTAAAACAGGTGCTGTAGTAGCGTGCGCTCGAAATAAGGTCTGTGTTGAAACAAATGTTTGCTTCATTGTTCGAAGTTCTTCGCTGCGTGCGTGGTTTCATACAGTCAAAACTGGCTACACACTCGAAGGAAACGCAGACGTTTTGGACAGGCGCGTAGCGTTGTTTCGAGCGAGCCTGAACGCCGAAAACTTGCTGGCCTGCAGACCAATCATTCATCTACCCTACGGCAACATCTGGATTGCATCCAGGCAGTGCGTGACTGGCGTATTGCGCACAAAGTAATGTTGGACGCAGCTATTACTCGCAAAAGAAGTGACGTTTGCAGTCTGCTGGATCCTCTTGCTCTGGTGTGATGGCGCAAGAGGAAACGCTCTGCGCAATGCGTGCTTCATTTGTTCCAAAGCAGAACTCCCCATCTAAGTTGTTCACTCTCCAGCCCCCCCCCCCCCCTTTTCACTTTCCTTACTCGTCCTAATTTTTTGGCTTTGTAGAAGTGACGATAACTCTAGGAAACACACTGAGAAATATTAGCTTCTGGACGTGCGGAGCTCGGACAAAATTTGGCGTTGTACTTCGGCGACAATGCGCATAATGAGTCAGAAGCGCCACTATGCTCGGGTCAAATAGAAAAGAAGGTGCTTTTAGTTCAAAACGCTCTATCTACAATAGCATTCCGGTACTTTAGGCAACTATACAATAAATTTCGCGCAGGCAGATCACCCGACGCCGTGAACGTGCCTTGATGGCAAAGTCTTAACGAAAAAATTGTATCGCGCATTAGTGCATCTTACACGTATGAAAGAGGGGCGAATCTACTCAACCATGCTCAAGGCCAGTAAAGAAAAACGAAACAAGAGGCAAGGGAAACGCATTTTTGAGAGTAAGATGGCAGGACACACAAGGGAGGGGGGGTTGTCAACCAACGCGCTTGAGCTTCGAAAAGTGGCCTCCGGCCCATTCGTGGCAGCTGTCCGCTATGCCATCGCCGCAGTGACCCGCACTTTTTTTTTCGGCGCCCGTCTCGGCACGACCAAAGCATCTAAAATAAGACGATCGAAAGAAGAAACAAACAAAGCTAAGTGCACGGTCTTACGCATGCCGTGCCCTACCGTCCAGCGAGCACGGCCTGCCGTCTCGTTCGAGAAAGGATCACACATCTCTGCAGCTGACGCCCGGGTTTCGGAAAGTTTTTTTCCACCTTAAATTTGTGTGCTTCTTTCCGGAACGGTTTTCGATGCGATATTCCTGTTTGCACTTCCTCACAGAGCTCTCGGTGAAATGCAATGCAAATCACACATCCGGGCTATTCTTCGCCAGCCGCTGTTGTTGTCACAGGACTTTTTCTCGTGGAGCTGTCTACATATACACCGTTCCTTCAAACTTGTCCGACAGTTCCTTGCGCAACGAGATCCTTCCGTTTGGGAGGATGGTAGTGGGCTTTTCAGCACTGCTATCCCGTGCCAAGCGCTCTTCTAATGGGCCGCCGTTTCAGCATTTCTGACCGCTTGACTTTTTCGCATATCACCAAGTGTTGCTCATTGCAAGGCAAATTTTATGAGTGGCATCGCCGACGCGTTCGACACATATAACCAGTGACCCTAACCGTACAGCAAACGTGAAGCTGAAAGAAATATATGAACCGTACGTAAAACTTACACATCTACAATTTTGCTTTCGCAAAACTTTACGGCTTGTTTGTTTCGGGCGTACACCCGTAAGATGCATTTGATCTTGCCAAAGCTGAATAAAAAATGTCCTTGTCATCCTCCTTGCCGGGTACACTGTACAGACAGTGCGAATAATAAATCTTAGATCACAGGAACTTGCTTAAAAGATACGCGTCTGGTACCGTATGCACGGGGATGAGGCGACATTTCGCTTTAAAAAAATACGTTGTTGCGGATATTGTTACTGCAACTGCGCTATAAAGCTTTCATAATGTCCGTGCCGACGTAGAACATTTCGCAATCATACTATTTAATAATATATCCTTATAATACCTGCGTTTTTTTCCCCTGCGGGCTACGAATACTCGGGAAAGATGGCCTTAGATGAAAAGAAAGGGCAGCCTCGTACGTTTGAATATAGTTGACGCTTCCTTGAAAACGACGATTTGCGTGCCTAAAGAATGACACACCCCGCCATTGTTATCTCATAGAGCTCAGTGGTTGTTTATGGCCCTTGCGATGTTTCTGTTATACAGCAGAAACCACGCAAAGGAAGGTGCATATTTCTACAAAGTTTCACCATCAAAAGTGTAGACCTTAAAGGATCGCCACTAAAGCGCTGGCTATTACGCATCTTTAAAAAGGAGTTCTGGGGCTTTAGATCCCAGAACCGTGATATGAATATGACAGACGCCGTAGTAGCACGCTCCGGAAATTTCGATGATGTGGTCCTTTAGCGTGCACTGTCGTCATACAGTACATGCGCCTCTAGCAAAACGCGGCCTTCGAGGCGGGAATTCGATCCCACGACCCTGGGCTCAGCAGTCAATGTGCCATAGCACCACCGCGACGTGTTTGTCTTTTGCAACTGTGTAAAATATGCCTCTGCACAAGAAAAGAATGCTACCTCTACTGCTCAACCTTTCCACTCTTTCTTCATCTCCTAAATAATTTTTTCTTCGCCTTTTTACCCTTGCTCTTTTACCATCACGTGTTCAACGATGACCACGACACTTAATTTTCGTATAAGTAACGCCTGAGTCATGAACAATACGCTGCACTTGCCTAAACGCCATTATGCCTAAACGCCATCAAAAGAATTTTGTTTAACGTTTTTATAATGTAGGAGTCGCAACGCCGAAGGTAGTAGGCCACTCTAATATATTGGGTGCCGAACGGTACGTACAAAATGTCCGCGCCGCCAAGGCTCGCAAGAATCCTGTGTCTGTGTTCTTCCGCGTGGTTCTTGTCAGGCTTTGGCAGCACGAAGCGGCATGCATGCAACATCGAGCTGAACACGACAAAAAATTCGCCAGCGCGGTATCCCTTAACGTGCACTGAAATCTCGAGGCACACGTCCTTAAGGCATTTTGCCTCTATCAAAACACGACTGCTGCTGGCAGAACAGATGCAGTGCCTTGAGGGTCAGCCGCAGAGCACTGTAGCACCGTGGTGGCAGATAAGGTTTTCTTGTTCTCTTGCTCTAGCCACCACAGTAAAATAAATACGCCACTATATTAAGTCGCCCTCAAGAACTGTACTCTCGAGATATGCTACACAAAGACAAGGATTTAATTTTTACGCCACTACGTGTCTACATCCCTCATATTGCGATATAAATTTACTTATATAGTGGCGAACAAAGCGCTGATAACCAGAGAAGAGATGTTTTTAGTACCAAATTCTTAGCTGCCAATTTACTTATTAGCGAAAATCATGAATATTTCGCCCTAATTTAAGCGCGCCCGCCTTTGACTGGAAGTGGACGCTTATTCTCATTCTCAATATCTCGTCACTACAACCATTAAGCTACCTCCGTCAATCATCTGGCCAGCAGCCATCTGTGAGTAAACAGAGTAATAATAATTGCTTGGGCTTTGCGTGCCGAAACCATATTTTGATTACGAGGCACGGTCCGTAGTGAAGGATTTTGGACGTTTTCCCCCAGTTATAACGGACCCTGATGACGCACAATTCACGGCCTTCTGCCATTTTCGCCTGCATCGAAAATTTACAGCAGCTGTCAGGATCGTACCTGTGTTTTTAGGGTCAGACGTTAAGCAACGAAGTTGCTGCTACATCGCCGCACAGGTAGGAGTATGATACAACTAGGCAAGGACACAAGACTTGTTGAAATTATTGTCTATTTTATGAAAAAGCCTGCGGAAGCGTGTTCTCTGATGCTATTGCTGGAGTTAATGTGGTTTTTGTCGGAGTGATGTGTGGCACTCTATTAGAATTAGCCGCAAAGCGAAAGGACCTCTTTAGAGCATCACTATAAAATTTGACCACTTTGTGGCAAGCTAAGAAGGCACCGAAATTTATATCGCTTAAATGAAAAAAAAATTATTGCTTCCAAAGTTTACTACAAAATCGTCCATGCAGGAACAGCGCGTACACGTTCCATCTTGCAAGCGTACTTCATAAAAAGGGTACGCAACCTGCGTAATGAGCAATAAGATTATCTTTCAAGTAGAACGTTTTTGGCCGGCAGACCAGACATCTGCTACGCGTGCTTGCGCTCTGGATGGCTCGTTAACAGTGTCAGCGATTATGGGCTCACTCTACTAACCGATGGTGGCGATGTCGTCTAACCCCGCTGCGGCCGTTGGCACCGCCAGTCGCAGCTGTCGCGGCTAATGCTAGAAAAGTGTTGCAGTTCCCGCCGGCATTCAACCTCCGTAGTCGGCGTTCACATCTGCTGTTATACCACCGAACCAAAGCCACTTTTTCCCTTCCCGGGTTATGATTATAACAAAGCGGATTTAAAAAAGATCGCCAATTGCTTGACGTAGTTCGCCCATTTACCTGGTGACAATAAGCTTACATAAGCTGACCAAATGCTCTATAAATTGCGCATGACGTATTGCTCATTTTCAGGAGGAATCAATGTGTGTTGTACTGGATGGCTGCTAAGGATAAGGAGATCACAAAAAATTATTACCTCTCCGGCATGGAGTTTAGTTCTTTAGGCGTCGAGATAGATTCTGATATCGCGTTGAAACAGATGCTGATAGGTGAACACCAATAATTATTCTAGCACCGCAACAAATCTAACCAAGCCCATACCACTGGAGGAAAATAGAGTTTGGCACTCGCCGTACCAAAAAGTAGAAACGAATTACCCACGTGATCAAAGGTTTTGACAAGGCACATTTCCAGCATTGCAACTTGTTGTCGTCAAGTATAGTAATAATGAGGAACCGACCAGCGATTTGTATGTTGTGTTCTGCAGTGCGGTCCTTTATGCCTAGCCTATGATGGAAATCAGTGAAGATTAATGCAACAAACCCTAACCGCTTTAATTTATAGTCAGTGCTTGACAGCTCCATTAGTCAAGCTTCCTCTAATGCGTGGCGTCCAACGATTTCCAAAGCAATCCGAGTCCTCTGCTCTAATGGTGCTTCGGTAACGGATACAAGAAACATTATTTCGTATCGCCTTCCTCTCCCCAAAAGGCGCAATGAAATTTGGTTTAATGCCTTTACGGACGATCACGCCTTTTAGCTCGGACCAAGCTTTTTTTCTTTATTTTTTAACTTCTTGAGAGATTATGATTCCGTAGCTGTTAGCAGTCCCATGAAACCAGAGGGAGCCGAATCGGGCATTGAGAAATTATCGAAAACACCTGGCCTTAAGATATTTCAGCAGAAGTTTAAAACGTCTTATTATCTGACAGACAGATGACCAATTTTAACTGTCTAGCGATGATAAACTGGAGCTAGCTTGAACCTCAGTCGGCTTGCTCGTCTAGCTGGACTGCGCAAAGTTCTTGTTCTAATGCGGAGCTGAGCAGAGCCGCCTCCCAGACCACCCGACGGCTCGACACTGCCTCCTCGACGGTTCAGATTATTTCGTCCTTGAGACTCGATCCCTCCCATACTATTTGGCCCAAGGTTGCCCTGGAATCGCACACGCTTTCCATTTATCTGTCGAATACAGCTCAGGGTAACAGAGGCGAAAGAGCACCGGATTTGTATGTATGTGTGTTCGCAGTTGTCACCATGCAACTGCGAACTGTTAATTGGAACTGTCACCTGCGAACTGTCACCATGCAACTAGTTAATTTGCCGCGTAATGGTGGGTATTATATCGTGAAATAAAAAGAACTTTGCTCTGTCAAAGCCTAACATCAATGGCCATTAAGCCACTCTAGTGCATAAAACTGCCTTTCTTTCCCATCATACGAGCAGTCACGGATATAGCTGCGTCGCTGAAAAAGTTGCGCAGCAGTGTCATTATTATGCACTAGGCGTTATACCGTGGTGTTATGGTGTGATGGCTGTTTTAAATGGTGTGAACACTTAATCGCCATTCAAAACAGTCAACAACAGGCTCAGGAACGTATTTGCACACCTCGATTTCTAGTTAAAAATGCAGGTCTGACAATACGTGCGCCGTGGATAGCGTGGGCGCTTCAGAGGTGCCCAAGCCCGAGAAAGGGTTCTGCCAAAGTTCATCATGGTCGGTAGTAACCTCTGCATCAACAGCAGAGTTTTATTTGGTGATGCAGCACACGTATACTACGTAGGCGCGTGTACGGCAGTTGGTATTTTTAACCGGTTCACAAGTTACTGACACGAACACACACACGAAAATGACATCGTAATTGTTCACATTGACAAACACTGTTCATAGTACGCAAGTATTTCTTAAGCACCGATGGAAAATTTTTCGATTGTTTTATTTCTGCTGGTAGTTTATTCCAAGTTTTTGGCCCTGAAAACTGCAGCAACACCAATAATTATTCTAGCACCGCAACAAATCTAACGAAGCCCATACCACTGGAGGAAAATAGAGTTTGGCACTCGCCGTACCAAAAAGTAGAAACAAATTACCCACGTGATCAAAGGTTTTTGACAAGGCACATTTCCAGCATTGCAACTTGTTGTCGTCAAGTATAGTAATAATGAGGAACCGACGAGCGATTTGTATGTTGTGTTCCGCATGCGGTCCTTTATGCCTAGCCTATGATGGAAATCAGTGAAGATTAATGCAACAAACCCTAACCGCTTAATTTATAGTCAGTGCTTGACAGCTCCATTAGTCAAGCTTCCTCTAATGCGTGGCGTCCAACGATTTCCAAAGCAATCCGAGTCCTCTGCTCTAATGGTGCTTCGGTAACGGATACAAAAACATTATTTCGTATCGCCTTCCTCTCCCCAAAAGGCGCAATGAAATTTGGTTTAATGCCTTTACGGACGATCACGCCTTTTAGCTCGGACCAAGCTTTTTTTCTTTATTTTTTAACTTCTGAGAGATTATGATTCCGTAGCTGTTAGCAGTCCCATGAAACCAGAGGGAGCCGAATCGGGCATTGAGAAATTATCGGAAAACACCTGGCCTTAAGATATTTCAGCAGAAGTTTAAAACGTCTTATTATCTGACAGACAGATGACCAATTTTAACTGTCTAGCGATGATAAACTGGAGCTAGCTTGAACCTCAGTCGGCTTGCTCGTCTAGCTGGACTGCGCAAAGTTCTTGTTCTAATGCGGAGCTGAGCAGAGCCGCCTCCCAGACCACCCGACGGCTCGACACTGCCTCCTCGACGGTTCAGATTATTTCGTCCTTGAGACTCGATCCCTCCCATACTATTTGGCCCAAGGTTGCCCTGGAATCGCACACGCTTTCCATTTATCTGTCGAATACAGCTCAGGGTAACAGAGGCGAAAGAGCACCGGATTTGTATGTATGTGTGTTCGCAGTTGTCACCATGCAACTGCGAACTGTTAATTGGAACTGTCACCTGCGAACTGTCACCATGCAACTAGTTAATTTGCCGCGTAATGGTGGGTATTATATCGTGAAATAAAAAGAACTTTGCTCTGTCAAAGCCTAACATCAATGGCCATTAAGCCACTCTAGTGCATAAAACTGCCTTTCTTTCCCATCATACGAGCAGTCACGGATATAGCTGCGTCGCTGAAAAAGTTGCGCAGCAGTGTCATTATTATGCACTAGGCGTTATACCGTGGTGTTATGGTGTGATGGCTGTTTTAAATGGTGTGAACACTTAATCGCCATTCAAAACAGTCAACAACAGGCTCAGGAACGTATTTGCACACCTCGATTTCTAGTTAAAAATGCAGGTCTGACAATACGTGCGCCGTGGATAGCGTGGGCGCTTCAGAGGTGCCCAAGCCCGAGAAAGGGTTCTGCCAAAGTTCATCATGGTCGGTAGTAACCTCTGCATCAACAGCAGAGTTTTATTTGGTGATGCAGCACACGTATACTACGTAGGCGCGTGTACGGCAGTTGTGTAGTCTTGTATGAGATGCCACGCCGGGTTATGTGCGTAATACGGGGGCGCCTCCGATCCGGTTACTCGACACAAAGGGTTTCGTCACCATCCATTATCGGCGGAAACAAATGGACCGATAGCGGCCATATCGTACGCGGCGAGTCACGTGTGCAGCTACGGAGCTGCATTTGTGTATTTGAGGCTTCGCGTCTGTCTATCGCAACCAGGTCTATGCGACAGATGGACTACGTTCATATTACGAAAGGCTATGTCTCAACTCAGCATAATCAGTGACCTCGCCACTGCTTTATTCAAGGCGCATCCTGCGCGGGCGCTTCCATAGAAAAGATGCCAAAGAACAGTATGTCATAACACTTAAAGGTTCCCTGCAAAGATTTTTGAATGAAGTCAGAAAACGATGCCAATTCCTCATGGAGGCTTTTGTGAACATATTAGCCAAATATTAACGCACTGCGTGCCCCAGAGAATTCATAATTCGGTTTTCAATGCAGCTGGAAAGCGCCCGCTCTTCTGTCAACATAAGACATCACTTGGCGCGCCGACTAAGTCTCTCGAGGCAAAATAGCACAGGCTGCTCTCATGATCGCGGAGCGATCATTGCTAAGCCTTGCTTGTTCGTTTTAAATTCAGCTAATCAAGAAAATATGCGTAGTCAGGCACGTAGCCAGGATTTTTTTTCGGGGTGGGCCCAAAAGCATCATCATCATCATCATCATCATCATCATCATCAAAAATTCACTCTTAAAGGCCCTTCTCAGGGTATTACATAAAGGGGGACAAAAGCATCAATAACAGCATGGTCATTATTATACAATGCTTAAAAAAAATTTGCCCGGGAATATAGAAGGCGCTTAATGATTAGACGAGAATGAGCACAGAGCGGAATGCAGCCCAAGAAGCGAGATCATCCAAGATGGAAAGCAAGCTTTTTGACTCTGTAGTAAAGCTAGTGCATGTGCACGAGAAAGAATACTTTGTAACCAGGTAATCTGGACGAAGAAGGGCCATACAGAGCCAGTTACGGAAAGAGGGCGACAAAAAGAAAAAAAAAAGCAATGCAAAGGAATCAGGCGCTCACTTACGGATGTTCAGGAAATAAAAAAAAATATTCGTCGGACGCTTTCTCTACCGAATTTCTCACACTTTGTCTCAACTACAGGCCTTCGAGAAAAACGTGAGCCAATTTATGACAGCAATTCTTAAAAAAAAACAGACATATTCGCGAAAACAACCTTATTGAACCATAAAGAGCCAAAACACGGATGCTTTCATGACACAAAATATGCAGAACGCTAAAAGTCGTTTTAGGAAGCAATATTAAAGAATGACATCGCGAGTAGTTTTACAATATAGCAAAAGCCAATGCAAAAGAAAAGAAAACGAGCAAGCAGCTTGGCCGAAAAGAGTGGTTCACGCTGCAATTTCCATGCGTCGCGGTTTATCTATAAAAACAGTGATAATTTCGTGGACACTGACTTGCATCCGGTGAATGGACATAAGAGCCAGGCCATTAAGCCGCTCTTAAGCCATTCGGTTCCTCAAATATGTTTTTACTCTTTTCACTGTCGAGAAGCTGCGTTCTGCAGCAGGTGTACTCACTGGGATTGTCGCCAATATCTTGAGTGTGTGAACGTTCGGCGAGAGGGCTTTGTCGCATTCAGTTAAAGCGTATGTCGCAGAGCGGGGAAGTTCCTCCTCTTGCATGGCTTGCCATTCAGTTTTCCAGATTTCCCATTCATCTTTTAGCGTAACGATATGTGCTGTTGTCATATCACTGAGGTAAAAATCGAAGGGCGGCTGAACAGATTCAAATGTGCGCTTGCAGGCGTGCTCTGTCAACACAAATTGCAAACTTTGCAGTATTTTCCGATGGTTTGCAAAGCGCAGTTTGGAGGGAAGCTTTCAGGTCATCTATCTATGGAATGAACGTGGCTCGCCTGTAGTACCCTTCCGCAGAACTACAAGCGCAGTTTACCCTGTTTGTTTACCTTGTTTACTCCTTCCGCCACGCGGGCGCCTGCCCCCACGACACAGGCGGCGGAAAAAGGGTGGTGGGGTTCGCAAAGGTGCCAGGGGGATTGAACGGGTTAATGGGTCGTCGAATCCGTCGCTTTCCATACAAAAGCCCCCTTTTCCAACTTGCGGTTAGCTTCCGCCGTCCGTTCATGGAAAAACTCTGCGTCTGCGGCAAATCCAAGCCGTACACATGCGTTTTCCCACGCCGCGCAGCTGCCAGTTAAAGAAAGCACCTGAATGTTCCCTAAGTTGCCGCCACTACGCGACTGTATAAATGATGCCCGCATTATACCGCCTGCTTGCTCTGCAGCAACAAAGACACCGCTCCTCTCATTAAGAAAGACATTTCCTCAGGGAATCCACCGATGGAGTCAACGCTATCCTTTTCTGTATGTCCTTGTCATTCTTTGCACTGTTCCTTGAAGCAATCCCAACTACGGAGCGCCCTGACCGTAGATGAGAATCCTCGTTTGGGGCAATATAGACATGGTCACTTTTGCTCCAAAAAACCCGACACAACCAACGAACCACCTTCCCAAAACATAACTGATGCGACGAAGAAAAGTAGCGCGAAGTATCGACAGATAACGTCGTTTTCTTTGGTTTCAAAGCCGTACGTATGGCAACATTTTGTTCGTTCTGGTAATTTCGTTTCCAACAAGCTTGTCTTACATATATTAAAATGTCCTGCGTTGCGAAATTTTCTGCCTTTTTCCGCGATCACAAAGCAGTAACTGTTTCCGATAATTGGTTTCAGTTGGTATGACCGTTGTGTCAGGGAGATTGATACGGTGGTCGCTATCTTGGGAATGTTTGGCTATCGGGTTGCGAT
Organism: Hyalomma asiaticum; assembly: GCA_013339685.2. NCBI lineage: Eukaryota > Metazoa > Arthropoda > Arachnida > Ixodida > Ixodidae > Hyalomma > Hyalomma asiaticum. The sequence continues at coordinate 60,363,320 of CM023482.1, forward strand.
CTGTTGTAAAATTGCAGAGGCCATTCCTGTGCTATCGAAATGTTTCTTTGAGGTTTTTCGTTTCGCCGATGTAGCTCGCATCACATATTTGTACACAGTGGCTTGGGCTCTCTCTTTCGGTGAATGGCCTTCGGCAATATGTGGGCTTGTGAGTCAATCGGATGCCTTCTTTTCTGAGAATACGGGTGATAGTTTCGCTAACGCCTCGGACATAAGGGAGAGTGTGGTGTTTCTGTTGTGGTGTTGATTCAGGAGCCGGAGGACGCTGAATTCTCGGCAAGCATAGCCGTGCTTTTGGAATCGAAGTGCTTTCGGAATAAAGGTTCTTGGGCAGCTGTTCTTAGTGAGTTCCTTGACTATCGTTTGTTTTTTATTTGTTTAAATGCGCACGGCGCTACTTGTACTTGTGCCTATATACCCCTGCATTGATGCCTGACTTGACGAATTTCGGGGGGGGGGGGGGGGGCGGGCCCCCCTGGGCCCCCCCTTGCCTACGTGCCTGTGCGTAGTTGTCCTAAAGAGCAGCGAAAGGAAGTGACGCCACGTATTTGCGGCCCCCAGTGACGTCATTTGTTGAAAGATTAGCGGGCGCTATCCAGCAGTGATTCAAACCAACTTGCGAGTTCAATAGTATTTCATTCACAGGTTCCCAGGAGCCAATATGACTGATCGGTGCTGCTTTTTGACTGTGCCCAAAAAGTGTTGCAGGACTTCTTTTAACTCTTTGCCACGATACTACTATGATGGCATAAAGGTTTTATGTGTATAAAGACTTTATTCGTATACCAAATTGCTTAGCTGCATGTTCCCGGCAATGTGCCTCTCAGGTAACAAAGCACACCTGGCAGTATTTTCATATACATCTGCAGAATAACTATGCTCAAAAGGGCAAATAATTTGAGCCTACACATGAAATATAATATGGCTGGAAAACATAGTTTAGAAAAGCGTAGTATTAGGAAACAATATAATATATGGCTCAAAATAGCGTAGCTTTGCTGAAACTAAGAACAACACGAAGTAAGCACGAAATTTCATCAGAGTATTTCAACGGCAGTGGAGGAGTGAAAATGCACTATTCTTATTATCTATCCTCCCTATTGTTCCTAGTGTTGTTTCTTCATATGGCAGGCATTTCAAAGTCATAACCGGTGACTATTTTTTGCACCTAAAGCCGAAGGCGTATAGCTACTGCATTTTCCAGCATACCGTACTGAGCAGCATTTTGGCAAATTCAAAAAAAGACGGTAAGGAGAATATTAAAAATAGCACAATGGTTACTCGAATGAACACTAATGGCTGCAGCACTAAGGGATGGGGACAGGATATGGACCGAAAAACAGGCACCAGCAGCGAGCATACCAATCGAGGTTAACAGAAAAAATTATCATGGGCGGGCCACGTAATGAGACACTCAGGTAAGGGATGGTCCGTTAGATCGACGGAATGCGCATCATGACCGGGGCAGTGTGGTAGGGGATAGTAAAAGTAGAGTAGGGTTAAAAAAAATTAAAACATTTGCAGGCATAAAATGGCCGAGCACAATTAGGGCCGGGGAGGATAGAAGTCGGTTGGGGAGATCATCGTACTGCGTGGATAGATAAAAGGCACTGACAACCCCTTAGCCTATGATGATAAAACGAAACACATTCATTGATTGTGACCTGCCAAAGAACCTCAGTGTACGAGCTTGAAAAATTAGATCTGCTGATATCTAATTAAGGCAGATGTATACTCCCACGCAATGCGCTGCGCTGTTTTTCTCTCTTTGAGCATCGAGCAACTAGGACAGTTTTCCCCATGTAGACTTGTAGGAAAGTATTACGCCACTTAAAAGATAGTAATAAGATAGGGTTACCGGTTTAAAATCTTTTCCTTTGGTCAACGAATTCATTTCTACGATCGCATATTAGGCGTAAACAGCAATATGTGCAGCGCGCAACAGCTCGCATACTGACCCTATAGTACCAGTTATAAAGCACCGCTCATAAACGTGCTCGCAATGGGCAGGAAACGAATGGTCGGCCCTTCAAACGAGTGTGTACGCGCTCCGCAACAAAAACGTAAACTTAGCCTTAGAAAGGGAAATAAAGTGATGTCTAACACAAAAATCCGCCAACCCACTAACACCTACCATAATTATACTGACCAATTTTATGTCTCGTTTGCCAGCCTTAACGAGTGAGCTGCTGAATTAGGCAGCCTTCCACTGCAATGGCAGCGGTTCCTAATAAACGAATTTCTCAGAACGGAGGGACAAATAGAATAAGCTTCAACTGTCGAGACACGCACAAAATCGGGTGAACATCTCAAGATAGAGATGTAAGAAGCCTTCACCATAAGATACGTAACACGACTGAAGTGAAAAAAAAATTCACGAGGGGCACTCAAGGCTGGCACTATCGAGAGCGTGAAGCGTGCGGGTAAGAGAGCGACAGAAAAGCGCTCATGTGTGGATGGGGATAAGAGACGAGGCGTGTAAGGCGACGTCCCTTTGAGCGCCTTCAAGCAAAGGCTTTCGTTATGCCGGAAGTAGCGACGTCCCTTTGAGCGCCTTCAAGCAAAGGCTTTCGTTATGCCGGAAGTAAACCTCCTATTGAAATGGGCTCCAGTCGCGCTCCAATAGGCGTTGCTGGCTTCCGCCTGGGTGCTATTTCCGAGCAGGTGGCCGCTCTCCACTTGGGATTCGGTCCTCACCACTGGATTCGGTCCTCACCACTGTGTGTGTGTGTGTGCGCACACACACACACACACACCCACACACACACAATATATATATTATATTTATATATATATATATATATATATAATGTAATGATGTAATGCAATTATGTATGGAAAACGATATATAAGTAACGAAATAATAGCAGAAAGTAATTATTTACTCATTAGAATCAACGTTTTGTTTGAGAGGGGACCTCTCTGAACGTATGAACACTGAGGAAGAGAGGTACGCCCTCGAAATGCTGGTTATAATGAGTATCTGATCATCATCATCAGCCTATCTTATATACACTGCAGGACGAAGACCTCTCTCAATGCTCTCCGTCTTTTGCTGTCCTGTGCGGGCTGATTCCGTTTGATGCCAGGAAATTTCTTAATTTCGTCTTACTCTCTGTCGTCCTCGGCTGCGCTTACCATCTCTTGTTATCTATTCCGTCGTTCTAACTGTCCATCGATTGTCTAGCATTATGATCGCGTGACATGCTTCTTCTTAACTTCGGCTATTATGTCGGCTGTCCCTGTCTGTTCCCTGAACCACTCTGCTGTTTTCCTATCTCTTAATGTAACGCCTGTCATTTTCAACACGAACGTGTTTTATGCAGGGGTCCGCCACAACTCCATACGTCACTACCGTAACAGATATGATGCAGTAAAGTAAACATTGTAAGCACAATAAAGAAAACCGTTCAGAAAAACCTGTGTTGATGCGTTGGGAATCGAAGTCACACCCCGCCCCCGTGCCACGACAAAAGGTGCCCGGCGCTACAACTGCGCTAACGCCGCACATGTTGGATGCTGTACGAACGCGCCTTGTTCTCTCGACCGGCTCAGCACACGCGCATCCAGGAGCCCATCGCCTGGAACGGTGCCGCCATGCAGGAGAGGCAAAGTGAATCACTGCATCTTTACTTCGCCTCTCCTGGATGGCGGCACCACTCCAGGTGCGTTCCAAAGTCCGCCTCGATGAACGCGTGCAGATCCGCGCGCATAGCCGCGATCTTAGAGATTCGAGTGTATATGCGCGGATAGCGCAGTGGTAGGGCAGCGTCCACCTTTCTTCGAGGGTGGCGTTTCCTTGCCGACCACTCTGCCAGCGTGATGGGAACAAGAAAACTGCTGCGTTAGGCGCCAGAGCACGGAAACGACGTTGGCGGGTTAATGTCACGCAAGTAAATACGATTGGCACCTTTGTTGCGCGGCAAACAGGCTGCCGTGTTTTCTTTGTGAAGCATTTATTACTCCTATCTCTCACTTCTGCACTAGCTGTCAGCATTGTTAGTGATGATTTGGGAATACCTGCCGAGAACGCTATAGCCCCCCCCCCCCCTTTCCTTTATTTTTCGCTTCATTTTTTCGACAAATATCCGCTTGATCAGATAGCTCCCCTCGCAGAAACTGAAAAGCGCGTGCGGGCTCACGTAGGCGAGCCACCGCGCCCTTGAGCATCACAGTGATCTTCAGCATAAGCTGCCTAGCCATGCTTCAGCTCTTTCTCGGTTTCGGCGTTCAATTATTTTATATGTGACGTTGTTTACTCCCCCCGTCTCAGACATGGCAGGCTTCCTTCTAATGCTCTGGGCATATCTATTAAAAAATGTGAATGATTTTAAAAATTACTTTTGTGCCGTAATATTTGAATATGTACATAGCGAAGCAATGCTACACAACAAGAAATAACTATGAGTACTAGCTCAGCGAGACCATGCACACAAAATCACTCTGTGCTTCTCTAATATGTATGCCCATAGTTCAAAGAGCCTTTTTTATTAAGCTAGCTGGTAAAAGTATATCACAAAATATTTCATTACATTAAATTGCTATCAATATTACCACGCGTTCGTTCAGACAACGTGGCGATAGCCTATCGGAGCGCGTATTCGTTTCAGGTAATCCTGGATTCTCGCTCCCTAGAAGAACATCGCGTTTATGACTAATGGAGATTAAGCTGTTATTGCAGTGATAAAAAATGCAATCGTCTTTTGAAGATTTCTGAAAGTTTAATGTCAGATTTCTGCAGACGTGCTTGCCCATTTTTTTTTCTTTTCGTAGTAAGCAGTATCGTTACCCGAATTTACGTTTCTAATGCCTCCCATTTCTTTCTTTCTTTCTTTCTTTCTTTCTTTCTTCTTTCTTTCTTTCTTTCTTTCTTTCTTTCTTTCTATGTGAGGACACTCAATTTATCTACAAGGCAAATGTTTTTCGGCTCTGCTCGTTTCGTGCACGAATAGCCGCCTCTTTAGGTAAAGCCCCTATCTCTCTTGCTTCCCTCTGAAAGGCAGTCGCCAAAGCGAATCACATCAAGGATGACAAAATAAACCTTCATGTACAGCGCGCACACAACCGAAAACGCTTCATGAAAGCTTATTTGCTATCTGTCAAAGGTAAACGAAAGAAAAATAAAAGAAAGATGGGCCTAAAGCTTCGAGGCGCGCCGGCATTGATGACAGGAAGATGCACGCAAACTGCATGGCGTCGCAGCGTTTGAAGCGTTGAGATCCTTGATTTTTTTTCTTTTTGCAGCAGCAGCAGCCATGTTTTTGTTGTGAGCTTTATGTATATTTACGTGTTCGGCTTGTTTGCGGCAACTCTGAATGTTTGAATTTCTGTGCGAACGCAATGTGCCTCGCAGTTTCTTTTCGTTGTCTAGGCTAAAGGCTTTCTCCTGTATGTTTGCGTACGGAGCGTTTGAAAGCGTGCGTATGCCGGAAGCACTCTGTCCTTTCTCATCTTGATTACCATGGTTTCGCTGTTAGCCCTGTTACCAAGGTCCTCCCTGTTATCATGTTGAGTTCACGGTACGTGCGTCACTTGTGTTCATTAGTTTATCCTCGTTCGGCAGCAAAGCAGAAGGAATGCGATGCTGATGCCTCCCCGTGTCTCATAGCTTGGCTTTGTGCGTTTTGCTTCTGTATAACGTACGCGTTAACTTAGCGAAGTGCTTTTAGTGGACGCGTTCAGTCTGGAAAACTCTGACGCCATTTATTCGAATGTGTCTTCTTGTGAAGTCATAAATAAATCGATTTTCAGTTTCACCTTCAGTTTACCTGCGCGGACAGGAACGAAGATTTTTGCAATTTTTGTACACAGTACGAGGAGTATTTGAAACGTTTTCACAGATATTGCGAAGTACTCGCAAATAACAAAATATAGCGAACAGAAAAATCCGGAAGCCGGCGACAAAAACAGACGTAGTAGTCGCGGTATCACCCCGGTGAGGTAGCTGAAGTGCGCCATGTCACAAGGGTTGTGAGGGGGGTGTAAAAATTGATAGCTAAGTTATATATTTCCGCTTTTACAAGGGCTTTGCCGACCGCCATACTACAGACTATTGCTAGCCGGCATCAACGTTTCCCCGTTTCGTGCAACGGTGAACTAGCTAGAAGACATATGCCTCCGGGAGCACACCGATATGCCTGGGCTTCAGTGCAGCTTTACAATCTGTAATTCTCTCCGTACTTAGTTCTCCCTTCCCCTAGTGCAGGGTAGCCGGTCGGATGATTTAATTCGGGCTCAACTCCCTGCCTGTCTCTCATGCGCCTCCTTGCCCTGCCATCGGTAAGTGAAAAACTGCGGGCCGATCCAAAAGGTACTGAAAACCCTGTGAGGCTTAATAAGCTTGAGGAATTTCAATAATAATAATAATAATAATAATAATAATAATAATAATAATAATAATAATAATAATAATAATAATAATAATAATAATACAGGTGACAATAGCTTCACCCTTTTTTGGTGCTAGAAAAGTACCGTTTGAATTGGAACATTGGTCCCAGTCACTCGAACGCTCAACAAACGTTACCTGTAGATTCAAATTTGACCAATAACCTAACGTTCCTATCGAGAAACAATCAAATATGTGTAGATCTTCGTAATCATAATGTTATCACTACTACCATTACGAAATAGGTACCGCGGGACCACGGGTCCGCGTTTGGAAGTTTGATTTTTGGCAACCATGATTTACCTGTGTTTGCAGGAGCTTTCATAAAAATTTTGAAATCAGATGGAGCATTGATCTGCTTTAAGAAGCCGTCGCACAACGTCACGTGTGACGACACGCTGTGGCGTTGTTGCGACGCCCTCATGCAATTTCCTATCGCGACCTGATGATGACCTGACTGAGTGGTGACGTCACCGCCAGATCACATCCCATTGGTACCACACATGTATACGCTGGGCGCAGGACCGCGGGTGTCGCATTTTTCTATTCATGAGGATCATTAGTAAGGAAAGTTACCTCCTGTAAGCTAGTCTAACCATTTGTGATGTCCTACGTCCAGGCTGGTGATCCTCGTTTACAGAATGAAAAGGCTCCTGAATTTTTATTTCCTAGTACTAAAATATTAGGCATTAAAGCAATCCCATTCTAACATTGAGGTCACCAGTTTTGATTTCAAGCATTCGACGTTAGGAAGTCCGCTTCATTCATTCACTACATCTTAAGTTTCTCATTTACGTTATGTATGCCTAATCAAGTAAGGCGCAGCGGTTGCGTCATTCTGCTTTCTACTCCCGCCCAATAAGAAGAGAGCATTCGTTGATTCCATATAAACAAATTATAGGCGTAAAGTGGAAACGCCTTCAATTTAGGGAGTGCGCAGGGAAAAAGCGTGAATGTTTCGGATTGTAAGTAAAAAAAAAACAACAGGACATGTTATCTCGTGTTACGATTTTTTTCAGAACATATGTAACAAATTTTGAGCGAATTTTATATACGAATAAAGCTACAAAAAAGAACTACTTCCATTTTTGAGCAATAAACTATTGATCGTGTCAGACAGCACACCAATTATCACTTTGCCCTTCTTGCGCACCCCTATAAAACAACCAGAACCATTTCGTTCTTTTCCAATTTCTTCTTTTTTTTAACTCATGGAAGCAAGTTTCACCCACAACGAAATGTTAGCTGGTAAGGTGACGCTTCGCTATGCTCGAAAAAGTAGCTTTGATAACCAGTAGCGGCAGCCACATTTTTACGGGAACTCGCCAGACAACAGGCTCCGTGTAATTTGATATAAGTACTCATTAAAGAACAGCGAGCGCACACGAGTGCCCACTATACAAATGGCTGGACTGATTAGTTTACGTTGACCGAGAACTGTGCGCCGACGCAGTGAAGCTAGACCTTGCGGCCGTGCGCTCAGTTGATGTCGGCGTGATTATTCGGAAAGGGGGCAAAACACGGAGAACAGACAGTGAGGTCCTGTTGTCCTCAGCGTGTGCGCAGGCCGACAGCAAGCTGCTGCTCAAGAAGACGCGTACGTGGACCGCACACCAGCCGATGTTGTGATAGGATGCGGCTGTCTTGCCTGTCGGTACGGCACACTGGCTTCGGACGCCTGTCACGCCGCGCGTGCACTGCATCGGGAAAACACTGCAAGCACAACCACTGCCCAATCCTGGTGCTTGCCGCAATGCCTGCGACTGGGGAAGAGGCCCGACAGGACCTCCATCAGTCGCGTGAGGCGTAGTGGCTTTGCTAGCGGCTAACTCGTACGTAACCCGTCAGAAAATAATGGATTACTTGTTATTTATTACATTTTAGTGTAATGTTGTAAGGATTGATTTATTTATTTCCTTTAGGAGTACGTTCCTTCCATTTCAGTTATTCTTTACATGCTATCGACTACAAGACTACAAATTATAAGAGATTCGTTGGCATGCAACAAATCGCTGTGTTATTGCGAGCTCTTGCGCAACGTGTCGGGTAGGGTGCAACACCCTACTTTCCTCTATTGCGTCCATGAATAGGGTCCTCGGCGTTCTAGCGGATGCCTTCACGAAAAACGCGAAAAAATCAGTGATGCAAACTTCGAGAAGCAGCTGCTGCTAACACTGAACAAAGTTGTACAGGATTAAAGAAAACGAAAACATTAGATGTATAAATACGGACGTTTCATTAAGCTTACATCGCGGCGTAAATAACGAGGCCATCGTAAGATGGTGTCCGAAAAAACTGCCCGTGGAAATAAATACTGCCATTTCTTTGGGTCATATTGGAAGCAGCGCTGCAAACTTTTACATGGTAGAAGAGCGGATCACCGGGCCAGTTGGTATAAATGCGCAAACACACAGTCCACGTAGAGAGAAAACACAGAGGAGACATAGAAAGGAAACGTAGGCGTTTCCTCTTTACGTCCAGTTTGTGATTGCATATTTTTCGCCATGATTTTACGTGGCAGTGAGACTAATATTAATTTGAGCTGCATACATGCGGGTACCAGCTTTGCCAGCGAAATTTACTGGCGACGTCACTCTTTCTTACAAGCTACATAGGTATACAAGTGTTACCCTATAAGAAAAAAGAAAAGGGAGTCTACCAGCAAAGCGTAGGCAAGCAAAGAACTATTTACTCTAGGCTAATGCCTTAGTTACATTTTCTGAGACTGTTATTGCAATTGTAGTCTGTGGCATTATAGAAGTAATCGCAATTTTAGCTGTGTTCAGTAACGTGTACAAGTCCGTCTGGCTGTTCATGAAGGTTTAAACATTTATGACGTTGAACAGTTGGCCCTTTATTACAAAAGCTTCTGATGCTGAACTTGTTCGTGAGACATTTCATCCAGCCTTTCATGCCAAGAACACCAGTGTCAGAGGTTGCTGGCCAAGAGCAAATAAACACTAAAAGAACAAGGGATTTAGCTGCCTTCCAGGTGAATGTTGTGGTCGGACAACCACAATTTCTTTAGCAGTGTGCAGACCAGGACGAAGGACTGTAGGAGTGAGGAAAGACCAAATATGTACGTTTGAAAAGAGTGTGCCTGGGAAAGGATCGACATTTGGTCGAGTTGCCAGTAAACTGCACAACTTGACAGGGCAGCGTAAAAAGGATACAGAGAACGCAGGTCGCAAAGAACCGTCACCCCGCGTTCCTGCCGCCCTCGCCCCCTTCACTTTCTCCTTGCGCTTTAGAGTGAATTATTATATGGCTAGATGTTGGCCAAAAATTACGCGAGTTGACAGGCTGTGTTGAAAGAAGCCGATTTCGCAAAATTGAATCTGAGAGCCAAGGGCATTGAGGAGCAGAGGCGGAGAGAATGTCTTGTTCTTTGTGCCGAAGCCGGAAACCAACTACGTCGTGTCTTTGCGGTGTAGTTCCCTTTTCCAGCGAACCGCGCACGCGTCGGTGGGGATAATTCTTGCTCTGACGTTGTCATATTCGTTTAGCGGCAGTGGTGCGCCCGAGGGACAACGACCTGCCGAGGAAAGATGCCCAGGACAGCGAGAAAGAACGCGTCCGAGACGCTGAGACACCGCGGGGAAGCTACGACGCTTTATCCACGTCTCTGCCAGTCGTTTCGTCGGTGTCAACGCGAGGCTTTGGAGAGAATTCTTTTGCACAAAGATTGGAGGGAAAGGAAGAGAGGGATGGGGTGAGGGGGGGGAGGGGTATCGTGTGAAGCTTACAAGAGATACTGCCGTGCCTCACCCTTCTCCTCGCTGGTCAATCGCCGTCAAAAAATGGAAGGACTCAGAAATGTTGCGTCTCGTTTTGATGCGGTCTTACAAAAAAATTTTCACTGTGCCTATCAACAATACAATAGGCAACTAGAGAAGCAGAAAGAAATGGCCGTCAGGGTGAATGTCCACCGAGTGTGGTGAAGAAATGTTGTCCGTAAGTGCAGCCCATATCACCGGGCAAGTGATTCTTAGGTTTGGCTACTTGGTAGAAAACTATATAAAGCCGTTTTTCATTTCTTTTATATTTTTTATTGGTTAAGTTATTGGTTTGTGGTTCAGTTCCCGGTAAGTGAAAGTCAAATATGTTTCTCAGCGGATGTGTATTTAGCAACGTTAAGTATACATGGAAAGGTAATTGTACTGGACATCAATTTCACTGAGTACGTTTCATGACTCAGCAGCGGCTGTTATGCTCAACGCACGAAGAACTAGTATACGCCGCACTTTCACCTTCATACAGCATAAATCCTTTCATTGAAATAGTACTCGCCCAGGCAACTCAGAAATGGCCTAGTACGGTTGATCTAGGGAAGTGTACTATATAAGTACACTCTCTTTTAGGGCATGTGCAACTACACATTTTATTTATCGAGATTCCTATACCTAATGGTCAAGTGACTCTTCAGAAGAAATACTGGGCTTCCGAAAACAACACCTCGCTACTTAAGCTTTTGCAAAGCTGTATGTAAATACCCTGACCACAGTATTTAGCGAGTAAACGAGATGGCATGCCGCACACCATGCGCAAGACAGATCGAATGGGTTGCTAAATCAAAGGCAATCTTTCAGCGTTTTCACTACTTCCGCGAAAACATCAAGCTCGGCCGTTTGCCTGACAGGATTTGACAGGATTACGATGTCTGTTACACCAGTGATCTTTTGCAACGTGCTTCCATTCCGATGGGCGTGGCTGAGTAATAATAATAATTCCTGGGGTTTTACATCCCAAAACCGCGACGCAATTATAATGAGAGACGCTGTTGTGGAGGCGGCTCCGGCAATTTCGACCACATGGGGTTTTCAAAAGTGGACTGACATCGCGCAGTACACTGGCCTCTAGCATTCTCGCGTCCATCGAAATGCGTCTGCCATGGCTGGCATTCTATCCCACTAGGTTCGGGTCGGCAGCCGAGTACCATATCCACTAGACCACCATGGCAGAGCGTGCGTGGCTGTATGTAGCAAGAACGCAGCTTCGCGTTGTTGTTTACATCCTGATTAAATTACCTGCGCTATTCAGCGGATTGCTCCCGAACAAAACTGAATTCGAAGATTGCAGTCCTGCCTGTAGTGGATGCATTATTTCATATTTTTATTCACTTCACAAAAACCACTTTTACGGAAGTACTGCGGCAAAGTGAACAAAAAAGTCAGTCTTCATCTTCTATACCAACTTCCTCTCCTTGACGGATCTTTCAATTTATAGCAACACACGAAATTTCCTCCGGGGTTACTTTCTTATCGTAACCGTTTTCTTTCTGGCTTCGCGCGGCAATTTGACGTACATAGAGATTCTTAAATGGCAAAATGGGTTGTTCAAATACACATTTCCTTCAGCAGAAACCTCAATGCACATAATTGAACGATCCGTCACATACAATCTAGCAACGCGGTGTTGGATTTCGTTTATTTTTATGCGGGAAATTAATGCCTTTGTTTCTTCTAATAGCTTTTTGAATCCTTTTTGTTGATGTTATTACAATGCAGCCCTTCCGTAGTAGATGTACTCAGCTTAAGTTTTAGGAAAGCACACAGTTTTTATTTCCTGCTAGCGACATTTCTTTGTTCCAGTTGTCCGCTCAGGTATTTTCATAGTAAATACTTTCGCAACACATTTTCGACAACGCACCAAAGAGAGCTTTATATCTTCAAATGCGAAGTATTATTCATTCAAAAAAGTTGTGCTTTATTCCACGCAGCGCAGATTAGTCATGGCCTCTCGGTGTACGCGTTCATCGGAGATCTCCCTCCTCATCGCTTGCGTAGTCCTCGTCTCGTTGCTTATGTAATGAAATTACAGCAGTCAGCAGTGCTGAGTGCCCGTCAACATATCAAATTGCCGCTGATTTCTCCTAATTTGTCATTTTATTCTGCGCTTTGTTACAGATTGCTCCATTTTCTGTATACCTCTCTATATAAATTTATCTTCATTAGACATCCACCACATATGCTACAGGAGTGATATCCGTAAGTATAGCCCGATTTGCTAATTGTCCAAGAGTTGAAGCCTGCTTTAGCCAAGCAAACTAGCCAGGAGAGATTAAGGACAAATTAGTGAGTTAAAAGACGCAATCGTTCTGAGTCTCGTGCTGCAGACTCGGTGCATCTGCATGGCCTAGTGAAAGTGCGCCCCTGTACACAACTTACTGCAAACAAAAGAATTTGCGAGTGACTACAGACGTACGGGTCGGAATTTGCTTAGCGGTTGGACTGGTTCTGGCTGTTAGCCTTTACGTATAGGTTTATTGTAAACTTGCTTGGCTATAGCAGCTCTCTCCCCTCTGTATACTCGAAGAAGGGATCTAACGCAAGTAGCCTGGCACGTGGTTACATGGCTTCCCCAAGACCACTCTAGAATAGAAACAAACAGGGACAGCAGGAAGTAGGAAGTCGAGAAGTGTCCCTGTTAGCACCTTTTCCAGTGCTGGAACTGCGCACTTCACGATCTTCAGCAAGACCTGCGCAGGCCACGCCCATTACCCGGCTGGTTCCAGCGCTACACGCGCCGTGCACCGGCGGTGCTCGTTGTCCATTTGGGCTGTTAAAAATAAGCAGCAGACGAACCGGCCAGACAGAGAGCCGCCGGGCGGCTGGCAGGAGTGTTGTGTCAACAAGTGTGCGCTGTGTGCTGCCAGCGCGGTGTAGGTTAGGCCCAAGTATTGCGCCCCTGAGTGATTGCCGATTTAGTTAACCCCATGCATATTTCAACATTCTTATTGACAAATATTCCTTGTTTGCTGATAGCCGTTGGCGAGTCCGCATTGTGTCCTTGGGGCAGATGGCCCGAACCCCACATACCTCATTTGTGTTGTCAGCTGGTAAACTTAGTCATCGCGATTGTTTGCGTGATGGTATAGGTTTGTTTCCTTTTATGTAACCTCATATGCTTCCTGCATAATTTGCTTGCCCTTTGCGTCTATTTCCTCAACTTGTACTTCAGTTTGCCATGATATACATGCATTTATAAACTCTCCCTCGCAGTTGTTGGTGTGTATACGACTATTATGCATGTATCGTGTGGCATCTCATAGGTGTATAGTTGACAGCAACCTCCAAAGTAATCAGAAAACTGAAATCTACATTACGTTCACGCATTGACACTTATATCCGTGACAGCGGCACGCCCATTTATGGCGATTAGAAAAATATTGTACGCCGACCTAGTGTTACATACAGTGCCGTATTTGAAATTGATGATTTTACATTCGTGTAATCGCTTTGCCACAGTAATCCATGTTCTTCACAATGCGTTCAAGCAAACAAGACTATGCACCGTTTTCAGATAAAAACATTCTATGACCAAGGTCCTGCCTATCGAAGACCAGAAAACCGGTACGGGCATTCTTACTCTTTTAAAAATTGACTGGATCAGGAAGCGCTTGCAGGTTTGTCATGAAAAGTCACATGTTCAGTGCCATGGCATCCGCGCTTCCTTTCCTCTTTTTGTTTTCATGCTTTGACTCTTTCCTCCAGAGTGGCATAGAAAACCAGCCCCAGGCCTTGTTGAACCCTGCTCTTTCCTCCCTTCTATTCTCCTCTACTTGCTTATTTTTTCGACTATCTTGGACGGGTACCTGCAACCATGGGATGGCATTGCTTGCCAAGGGAAAGTGAGCTCAGGATATTAATGGATGTTGGCGGACGAGGTTTTATAGGCGAATGATTGCGAAGGCTTCATTCCTGAACCATCTTGAGCAAATGAAAATGATACGCCGATGACACGTGATTTTTTTCACGCACCATTTGCTGTTCCGGAAAGAAACTGTAGTTCTTTTATCGTCCGCTAAATGCTGCTGTCGTATTTTTCTCACCATTGAAAACCGCATTGACAGGGTCATAAACCTTTCGTATAAGCCTATCCGGTCGCGCACTGTAACGGCTGCCATACGTGAAGTCAGCGATGTCAATGAAGACAGCGATGCTGATTATTAGAATAGGCGCTGCACGAGTGATGCGGAAAGTCGCCGTCACTTGGGCCTGCTGTGCCTCGGATGCTGTCAACGCATGTAGCAACACAGGATACGAGCTACAAAACTGAAACGTAGCCTGTAGAGGGTACTCTGCCACATGCGCACTCACTGTGAGGCGAAACCAACACGAACTACTGCAGGTACTGCGTACGTCATCAGACGGCTAACGCGCTAAATACTTCAGTCGCTATATGAATAACACAAATGATAGTTTTATTATTTCATACAAAAGAAACCATAAACACTGCAGTACTTCTGTGATTCAAGGAATGACGCTTGTCGATTATAGGCAAAATAGACTGAAATCAATTTTGCCAAAGAAAAAATAACTTTTGGTGTCCGGGCGTTGACGCGTACTCTTAATAGCGTACACCAAGGTAAAGGAATATTCAACTTTTTCAGTTTTCTGGAAATCATTAACAGCATCTTATGCATGCTTCTTTCAAGTCTTGCTTTTGGCACATAATTCATAAAAAAGTTAGGGGACAATTAATTTTTGCCTTTATGAGGGAAAGCTATGCCCTCATTCGGCCCTGTTCGCATCGCCTCCTCGTAACGGAATTACGTTTTCTCGTACATTCTCCTTCTCTTTACTTTTCTCCCCCTTTTCCCATCCCCTAGTGTAGGGTAGCAAACAGCAGTCCTCACTGGTTAACATCCCTGCCTTCCCTTCCTTATTTCTCTCTCTCTCTCGTACGATCTGTTATGTGCGTAAACATTAGATAAGTCGTAGCTTACGATTTTCGCAACGGATTTTAATTTCAGAATTTGAATTTCGTTCAGGAACGCACATGTGCCATGGAGGACAGCTTGAGTGGTCGGGTGCTTCGGGAAACGGTGGCTTATAGCTCGAGAAGATTAGTTGGGCTGTGGGCGCCGACACCGACACCAGCTTCTGTGCGACACGAGCTCATTAAAGCTGTAGCGTTAACGTGTTGGATCGTCAGTGCACTTGCTTATTTGAAGAATTCTGTGAGCTTGCTGTATAAGGCTTCAAAGGTATGGATATGCAGACATCACGATATAGTTGACCGGCAATCTGCAGCAATTTGTGCTGATAATAGTCATTTAAAAATAAAGCATGGACACTTCTAACTGAATTTATTTGCGCTCTGCTCTGATGGTTTACAGTAAAGGTTGTGGATCTTAATTTCATCAAATATTTGCATTTAGTTCCGTGTTAGGTCACACGCTACTTCATGGAGTACGCGTCGTTTCAGCATTAGCATAATAATTTCACGCTGTCTTTGTATTTAAGAAAAACAGCGCTCCAAAAATAAGGCAAGACGAAAACACCTTATCTAGCGGATGCCGAACGTAATTCGCCAAATATAATGCGGAAAAGCCTGGAGGAGCAAGTCAACGTATATAATGGCTATCGTAAGAAGAATAATCATTGCGAGTGGATCCACTGATAAGCAAGCGCCACAGCGCACGCTTCTTGTCGCTTTGTCGACATTCCAGTATGCATGATTCTAAAATCTCATTGGCACATACTTAAACGTACATAATAGAAGATGCAATAAATTGAACAATCAATGCAAATTTTGAACATCGTAAATCAGTGCGCTTCTGAAAATCTTGTGGATTACATCATGTACCTCGATTTTATGAAGAAAAGTATGTTTACCTAATGAATAACACAACGACAATTCATCGTACTGCTTCTCAATTGAACATGGAGTGTTCACATAAACCTATCGCTTGGTACTTTCATTGAGCTCACGGATGCGTGACGTCACTCATCTATTGCGTTCTTATGCGAATATGACGCTCTAAAGTTGCAGAAGAACACACTATTTTTGAGAAATCGAAATAAATGCTGAAGTTCACTTTTGCGTGGTGGAAAATGAACCAGAGTCTAAGGCATTGATTTCACTTACTCTTAGAAACTATTATTCGCGAACACACAATGAATGTAGGTTCATGAATCTTTTTTGCATTTCTTCTTGCGCGGATCCACAAAAATCTGCCTGGTTCATGTACTCTCGTGGTAATATTCTATCGGAGAGTGCCTGCAGAAAAAGCAAAGTGCTCTGTGGGTATTCGCGGCTTGACTTCAATAGCGTAAAGAACGTAAGGCTGCTGCAGCGGGCAGCGTGGGCGAAGTTCAGGAAATACATGCGTGAGCAGCGAGGCAGGTGAACACCTGGTTAGGACGGAAGAAAGTAAGTCGGCATGAAGCATCACGGGAGCAATGCTAGAGGCAGCACAGGGTCGCCTGAGCGATGACAGATGTTCTTGACGGTTTTTAAAAAGCCCCCCTGCGTTGCCATTCGTGCAGAAAAAAAAAAACGGTTTTCAATGTTTTTTTTTTCCTTCTTGGCACAGATTCTCACTCCTCGCACAGCAGTCATGCCACCGGAATCTTTGAATATATGCGAGCGCAGTGAACGTTTAATACGAAGGGTGGTGGAATAAAAAAAAAAGGACGATGGGGGGGGGGGGGGGGCAACGTGACCTGCCACGAATTGCAAGACGCGTGGAGTGCTAGTATGCTCACTGCAAAAAGCAGGGCACATTTGAATAAAAGAAAATATAACAAATTCTGCGCGCGCTTCAAGGAAAAGAACTTTGTTAGAACTTTTGAAGTGTTGCAGTTTTTTATAGTTCCTTTTTGTAATCTAGCCCATGAAAACTCTACGGCGCACAGGGACGGAGATGAAAAGATTTTTCTTTGAATTCGCTCATTCTCTTTATTGCTTTTAAATGCTACCGTTGTCTGAAATGTATAGTCAGCATTGGCCATTTCGGTTTCAAAAAAGTGCGACGAAGGAGAAAAAAAATGACAGGGACTTGCTGTGTCCTCTGCCAAAAACGTTAAATAGGACAATTGAAATGTGATGCTTTTTATGCACTTTTCGTGGAGGCGTTGGCCCCAGTACATTCCCTTGCGTGTGCTCCGTGAAATTCCAAACGTATATAAGGATGTGATGCTAATTGCTCGTCAGGAAAATTTCTTCCTTGATCAAGTATAGTTATTAATAAAAAAAACCCGATGAAACAAAACACAGCCATGAAATGAACGTAAAAGTGCTAAATCTTAATCGAGATTAAGGATGGTAGTGAGAATACGTCATCAGCTTATTCTTCAATAAGCTGTCGCCACACGCACGCTGGTGTAATGTATACTTTGGGCGCATGATTTGCGCTTCCATAGCCAGAAAGGGTAGGACGGGAGCTTTTAAGGTAGCTACTACGCGTACAGGGCATGAGAAGTGGTGGAGGGCTGCACTGTGCGCTGTACGTGAGAGTGATTGCAAAGAGTGATTAAGTGATAGTGACAACACAATACACTAAAGCAGCGATCTTCCTTGGAGGAGCCTTTAAAGGAACTCTCTGTTTGGTTTGCAAGCAAAAGCACATGGGCTTAAAAAAGCGCGTGCCTTAACTTACTCTTAGCTAGGTTGCAAGACTAAGGCAAGCACGTAATTAATCCGTAAATAAATAACAAATCCACCGCTTTTTGAAAATAATGCGTTTGCGTGGTAATGCGCAGCCCACAGGTCGCATGACGTCACATTTTACTGTACTGTTCCTAGAGGTTAGGGCTTCCGTGACCTTCGGCGTCGTATACGTACAGCAGCGCGACTCGTACCACTTTTTAGATGCGAAGCAGCTTATGGTCGGGGCTATGTCACTCCCTCCCTCCCTCCATCCATCCGCCGGGCGGCGTCCACACCCGCACTGCGCATGCGCATCCTCCTCCTCTCCTTGTCCCATCTCCTCTCCTCTCGGCATTCCTCCCCCTCGTCTCCGAACGACGCGCCTTGACTATGTAAACGCTATTTCTTCGATGAACGCTTTACCAGCTCGCAAGGAACGAGAACGCGCCCTCGCCCGCGAGAGACAACGCTGACGCAGGCAGCGCCTGCTAGCGTCAAACCGACGCAAACGCGACACCTAGTGAAACCGATGCAAATGCGGTGTGCACCCCCCGTGCAGCTTCGCATCACCTCATGGTCCCCTTTAGCGGGAGATAGTGTAATTTTTTTTCTTTCTATTCTAGTGCTCCAACGCGGTTGATTCTGTAACGCTGTTAATAGGGATATGTATCTTAGAGACAGACCCGAAATCTTCGCGAATCTCCCAGCGACAAGAGCCCGCATGCACAGAATTTTGCCACCGTTTGTAAGGCCAAATGGTTTCTTTCCGCACACTCGAGGCTTTGCTCTGTGCACATTACAGGCGTGTGCTGGGAGTTGAGCCCGTCGTCTCGGTAAATTTTGATGGAGGGATAGGTGGACGGACGGCGTACAGGATGTCAATGGCGCCCGCACGTGTGCTGTCTTAGTCACGTTCATTAAGACGTCAGCTTTCTTGATAATATATCTTTCTAATTTCCTGTACGCGTGAAGCACGATGGCAGAAAAAAAAAGAAGTATCTGAAGGACAGCGCAGCGAGAAATATTGTCATAGCTGCGCAGGAAGTGTATACACAGCTTATGTTCCGCAGCATTCGAGAGGCGCGTTCGAGCGACTGCTGCTGTCACGACAACACGACAACAGATATCACAAAACATTGGGTCACTTCATACACAACACAGCACTTACAGCACACAGCTAACACATACACACCATGAACACCACCTTAAGAGTAAGTCCATCTCGCAATAAAAAGACTGTTGCTCTTGCATCTTTAACACAGTCGCCAGCACCCGCCTAAACCTAGTGTTTATACTGTCTTCGTGGACGGCACATGATGGTCACTCACCGGTCAAACATTCGACCTTTGCGTGTATAGCTGCAGAAATTTCTATAGGTAGCACCAGTTGGGTCGGCAGACGTTTTCTACAAGGCCGTAGGCCCTTTTAGCTGCCGCTGGTGTCTGTTACCTTAAAAATAAAGTTTTCTACTAGGCAAAACAAAGGCGAAAACCGAGGCTGATACATGAACTTCATTTTGTGAAAATGATAGCCCACGCGAAAGATCTCTCAGCAGTGGCGCACTCATTCCTGTGCGCACTGTCCGGCATTCTAGAAGATGCTCACTTGAAACTAACACATTCATAGCAGGAATGTCAACAGAACTCCCCTTGAAACGCTTGAAACCTCACTCCCAGAAATTATTACCGAAGAATGGGCTCTTGGAAGGCCACGCGTGATTACATACATACATACATACATACATACATACATACATACATACATACATACATACATACATACATACATACATACATACATACATACATACATACATACATACATACATACATGTGTAATGCGCGATCATTAACCGCACGTACACGATTGATACAAGACGTTCGTTTTGTTACTTCACTGCCTGGGCGCTTTACATAGAACACAATGCGCATATTTCGGATTACGTTGTATGTGGACTGTAATAGAAATGTGCAGGCAAAATAAAGATAATGACCTGACCTTGGGCTTGCGCACACATTGCTTTTGTGGTGGAGACTGCATAAGATGAAGCCCTAAGCACAGATATGATAATTTTATTTCTATCCAAGTAATCATTTACCCTCCTCACGGCGCTGATTCCAGCATAGGCTTTGCTTAGATACTACGGCGCTTCCCCGGACGAAGTGAAAGGCCTCCGTACTTTCGCGATCGAAGAGACAGGGGGGTGTTTAAAAAGATTGATCGCTGTTGTGGTTCTACCGCAGCTCTTAGGGAAACGAAAGCTGGCGTTTTCTTCGAGAACAAAGTTACGAAGAAATGTGTACGTTCATGCGGTATTCCGGAAAACTTCTGAGCGCGAGGCGGGACCGCCACGAAATAAACGAGTAAGTAGAATATTCACGGCGCGACAAGTTCGGAATGTGCAGTTTTCAGGAAGGGTGTTCCGAGGCGGAAATGAGCACGGAAAAGGACGCGCAGAATAACCGCGGTCGGTTGGACGAACGCGAGGAATTTTTTTCTCGCGTTCAGTGCGCTTCGTAGATGCGACGCCAGAAAACAAAGAAAGAGAGGAAGCAATATAATCTGCGCATTACGACACCGACAGACATTACGACACCTAGCGCCTTTTCACTGTCATCAAAAAGCAGCGGTGAAAGTATGCATGCACGCTTCCCATGACTCGGACCATACTGCAAGCACGCGTGTACGGGACGAGGAGCTGTAGTGCTGGAATGTGCGGTAACTGCCGACGGACGAGGGCCATCCATGCGCAAAGCTGGAGGAACGTGCGTGTGCTGGGGAACAAAAAAATGTGGACCCCGCGCAATTCATGGCAGCTGTCCGCGGTGCCATCCTCCCATACACTTTTATGCTTCCTTTCGTGCCACCGTATCTGCAGAGAGCCGAGCTGCCTGGACGTAGAATAAACGAAAGCGAGGCGAGAAAAATAAGCTATCGTAAAGGGACGCTGCTGCCTTGCTGCAGCGCCTGCAAAACGGCCCTGCTCGGGTTGTCGTTCTGGTCGTGAAAGGATCACACGTCACCGCCGCTGCGGTGCGCCCTGTTACGCAGTTTTGCTTATCATTTCTTTTCATTTTTTTTGTTTTCCTACTTGCTTCGCGCCGTGTCTAACTCACTCTGTACTAGGATGTTCTGTTCGTTGCGCAGCTCCGCTTGAATTTCAGTTTTGTTCTGCTTCCTCTTCTCGTTGTGGTTTTGTTCGCGTGTTTCCTCGCGGCTTTCCCGCAGTGGTCACAGGAGCCGTTCTCGTTCAGCGTTGATATTTTGCGTTTCGGTAGCTTTGTCCCTTATGAAACGCGATATTTCTTTGGAGCGTGATGGAAGCCATTTGAACAGGCAGTGGTTTTACTATAATTTTTATATCCCACTTTGATTTTATTCCATTGCCTCTTTCACTCATGTTGCTCATAAACCAGCACCATCCGTGTCGCTCCATTTCCCAGTTCTCTTTTCTAAAACTAAACGCTAGTGCAAGCTTTATTATAGAGCCCTTTTTCGTATCAGGTACTCTGCCTTTCCTAATCCTCAAACAACGAGAATCACATAAGGTTTTATGGTTCTTGCAAAGGTGATGATTTTCGCGATTCATATTTCTTGTACTGCATCAGATACGCTATGCTTCGCACTGAACGTAGTAAACAACATTGTATTTCTAGTTCCGCAGCGGGAATCTCTGTATCACTGTTGTTTGCTTTGCGGGTTTCTAATTTTATTTATTGATTATGGGTCCATAGGACATATGGGGTGGAATACCCAGAAGTAGACATGCTACATGAAACATTGCACTAGGACATAGTTTTATGAAATGCATTTTAAAAAGGAAAGCATACATCTTATCAAGAGTAGTTTTGTTCCGCCGCTGCACAAGATTTTTTGTAGTGTCATTCTCACCGGAAAATGTAAATCGTTTGCAATTTTATTATGTCAGGGATTTAGTGTCAAAAGGCAATCAAAATTCATTTGATTAACAAATATAAGCCAGCTTATCACATTTCATTGTAACGAGTGGCGTGCCAATCCTTGCATTCGATTTTGCATCTTCTCGTACGCGACGTACATAGAAAGTACCGCAGTGCGTTTATTATGTAGCATTTGGCTGAAGGCCCCACATGTCGAATTGCTCCAGGCATTCTTTGTAAGACACATGATGCTTCCTCCCGGGAGAAGAGGCCAGCATCTTTTTTTTTCTCTGCTGCTCATAACTAACACAGATGCTGTCATCTTGGATATGGCGAAAAATGAGAGTCGCAGCCATGGAAGAAACATTGCGAACCCTCAGGAATATTGCTTTCTTACGTATATGCGCATGAAGGAGAATGACACCTCTCTTACAGCAGATATTTCCCACAGCGGTGTCCACTGCAATGGATGGCTGCTGCTGGCTTTTTTTTTTCCAGATCTACGATGATAGCTCTCCACGTCGCATTGTCGCAAAAAAAAAAAGACAACCAATTTCTTCTCTTCTTGCAATTCGCCAGTTCGACATTATGTAGCGTGAATTGCACAGCGATGCTCCTATTTCTTTTTTCGTGCCTATCCAACATGCCTCTTCTTTTTGCTCCTGGTTATCATCTTGATCTACCTTTTTGCGTCGCAGGTGTTCTCGATAGCACCTCAAATGTATACTAGGAATGACGGAGGCTGCGTATGAAAAAAATGAAAAGATTACACGTGTCCAAAAAAACATGTCGGGGCAATGGAGGCCCACGGCATCGCTTTTCGGCTATGGTCGTGCATTAATCTCGAGGGTCCTTTCCGTGCAATTCTCTTCAACGTAAATCTCAGGTCTAAGGTCCGGAGCGGAAGTTTGAACAGCTGCGAGAGAAACCGATAATTCACGCGAATGCGTTTGTGGTATGGGTTCGACAGTTTAGATCACTCATTGTCCAAGCAAGAATGCCTATGCAAATTTGGGGAAACTCAGCAATCAGTTTCATAATACCTGAAGAAAAACATTTAACTTCGAGAGCCCCCTGCTTCTTAGTATGCACTGACCTTTTCGGGAATATTGCACGCACAGTAAAAAAAAAAAAAAAGAGAGAGAGAAACCGTCACTATAAACGCCGCTGTAGTTCCCCACGTTAGGTCACATGTTCTAAAATCAATGTCAGGCTGTGATACCATAGGGCCGCGATGCTTATTACAATTCTAAAGATGAGGGCCGAGCAGTTCCTACACGGTAATATTTGAAAGGGCGCGATGACACGCACCAAGTTCACAGGAAGGATAAGAGGACGTTGCGTGCTTTGGATTAGCTTTGTTTTTGTGGCGACTGGCTGTCATTAACATAGAATTGGGAATTAACAATAATAGTCATGCGTGTTAAAGAAGTCTTCACCAGCATTGTTTTACAATTACCCGTGTTCTATAGAAGATATTTCATCTCTGTGAAGCCGTCCGCTCCTTGTTTCTCCTATATACGTATCATTTTATATATATTTAGACCAACTATTGCAAAATAAAGAAGCAACTCGCATAAAAAAGAAAGGCAATGGTCATGTAAATTCGAATGCATAAATTATGAAGAAATCTCTCATAGCAATTTTACGAAGACTGCGGCTTACACGCGCATTTGTGAGCACAAGTAAGATATGCGCCAAGCTGACGCTTTCACGAAGAATTATGACGAAGGAAACGGAAACCTATGATGCAAGTTTCTCAGTCTCAATGACCAGAAGCGCCTAAAAATTGCACACTACTCTCACCCTAACACTTTTTTTTTGAAGTCAGCGGTCACTCAACAAGCCCACTACCAAGCTAGTGCCACTGACCGTGTGTCCCTGTGTCAATATGGATACTATACTAGGATTTGAATATTCGTTGCTATTGCACAACGCTACCGTGACTTCCTCATCAAAGCAACTTGCACGGCGCTGATAACGATGCAAATAGACGGAGGTTATTCATTCCCATCAATATCAGGCGCAGTTGCGTTGTCGAAACTTTAAGTGACACACTCAAAGTTAAAGTAGTTTCCCGACTCACGTCTATACGGTTCGTATTATTTTGCAGCAGCCACCAGCACCTCAATAGACAGAAAAAGCGCTGCTACAGTGACGCCAGTAGCATGGTGTTGCATTCACTAAAGCGGAGGCTTGGGCGAGTTGGTGCATATCTAACAAAGGTGAACAGCTCAACAAAGACATGCCACGAAAGACGAGACACACAGATACCGTGCTCACAGATCAGCGCTGTATCTGTGCACCTTCACTCTTGCTGTCTATTTTTCTTGCGCTATTCGTCCTTACTAGCATTCATAAATGCATGTAATCTCCGAATTGTAGTGGCTGGAATCCCTGCTTTCCGCAAAGGCCACCACCAAGATGCGGTCACGCCAGTTGAGTGCCACTGAACCTTTTCCCCTCTTTCAAGAGAAGCGTTCTTGGCAACGCTAGGTAACGATATCATCTTTCCATTAACAGAAGAGAAAGCCATCGGACCTGGCCTAAATTTGTTTTTAACACTTGAGTCTCGAAGCTAGTTATTGCAGTACTTATAGACTGGTGCTTTGAGCAACACACTCTGACACACCGCGTCCCATCTCATTCGTTTGTGTGTGTTTTTCTTTGTGCTTTTGCAGCTATTCTTAAAACGCACATCAATATCACAGAACTACCTGGGCGAGCGTCCATTGGCTAGTTCGCCTGTCTTTCCTTCCTTCTTCATTACCTAGGCAGACAACAACCAACGAGGTGCTTCAAAGTGATCACAATACTTTGATAGAACAAACCATTTTTACATATGAACATAATCGTAATGACTACTAACTTGTCCTTTGACAGCGCTTCACAGTGAAAACTTGAAGGTATATCCGGGGCTGAAATATACGTGACGTGCATAATCAGGATGAAGTTGAGTCCTCTTCTTTTGCATGTGCATCCTCCACATTATCGTTAAGGCAACCTCACTTGAATGAGAGGTATTGCATTGCGAATTAAATAAAGATATTAATAATTTCCGACTCAGACAGTGTTTGTACAACAAGAAATGCACTGTATTCGATCAGCGCCGTGCATGCGTCTTTCTGTTTACTTCTGTATATAATGGACAGGAGGCACAGTCTATGCTTTTAAGCTGTGAACTCTTTTGTTATTTCTTCTCTTAATCCTGGCATCCAACGACGTAAAAATGGCGGCAGGAAGCCCGACTGCGCGGTATGCAGCTTGAATAAGTTATGATCGCGGTCACAACCAACATCCGTTCAAGAGACGTGTCGGGACTGTGAATCGCTATTGTTAATATAATATGAACGCAAGGTGGAACAACCGGACGGTTGGAATAATGCAAAACTGGCTCTGGCGCATGTGCTCTTGTATGCAGGAAATAATACTCAGGAAGCTGCTGACAGCGCAGTGTGTGCGGTGTATATATATATATATATATATATATATATATATAATATATATATATATATATATATATATATATATATATATATATATATATATAATCCAGTAAATGTGTTTGCGGTTCCAGACGAATATGAGCAGTGAAGAAACGGACGAACGTGCAAGAACTTTTTACTTTCAACGTTTCGGCCGGTGGTCCGGCCTTCATCAGGAAATACCTGCATTTCCTGATGAAGGCCGGACCACCGGCCGAAACGTTGAAAGTAAAAAGTTCTTGCACGTTCATCCGTTTCTTCACTGCATTTATATATATATATATATATATATATATATATATATATATATATATATATCTCGACGACCAACCCATCAGCAAGTCACAGTGACAAACATTATTTAGTATTTCAAAGCTTCTCGCAAAACCTTTGAAAAAGGCTCGTCACCAGCCGAAACGTGAGAATAAATACTAAATAATATGTTTGTCACTGTGACCTTCTTATCGTATGTTTATCCCAATAGCCAGGAAGAGTTATTTGATATATATATATATACACGCTTCGTCTGAAGTATGCGATGACACCACAGCTTCCCAGACATGAGAAATCTGATGATGATGCAGGCAAAACAAAAAAAAAAGAATGCAAACGGCGAGGTTATCCGACCATGCACTGAGTTATGCCAGCTTTTTTGCACTTGACAGCGGTGATTTGAGCACTGATGTGTCACCCGCTTCGGTTTTGATCGGCCACCTGTTCTGCTAGGCAGCGTTGCACTTAATGGCGTCGAAAGACAGGGTGGCCCGCGTGGGAATCCGGTAAAAAAATTAGCATTTATTTCCAGGAGAACTAAATGAATGGCAACCATCTGGCTTCCAAGCTTATATTGTTAGAGTGCTGAAGAGAACATACACTGAAAATTTCTTCGAGATCAGTGGAAAATAAAAAATCGCCGGAGTTTCCCTTAAAAAAGTACTTGCAAACATACTTAGCTTGTGAATATGTCAAATGAGTTCTGCGAAAACCCGCGAGGTGGACTAACGTTTCTGAAAAGGAAAATTAGCATTCACCCGCTTCGTAGCACAACGCTACAAGGAAATCCATACGTATTTCACAAATACGAAAGCTTCCTCTTTGCCGTATATTTCTTCCCCGGACCAGGACGAATTCGGCAACTTTTTCGGCGACTTCGTTTTTGCGAAATCAGCGTGGATTTTCTTGTAGCCTTTGGCTACAGAAAAAATTCATCCGTGTATTTGTGCGTGTGTGTCTGGGGGGATGTATCACGAACAGCTCCACTCACATGAAACCTGGAAAGGTGCGAAGCATGCGGTCAGGCGCATGTGTTTCCTACAGGAAAAGTCAATCACAGCTAACGAGCTTGCTTCACGTTGCCATGACGACGACGTTAGACGCCGACAGCCTGGGCGCATCAGCAGAAACTCGTTAGAATCACCTCTGACCCGACAACCCTACACATACACTGCCTGTGTGCCCTGCCTCCATGGATGGGGCCAGCATGACGACAGCAGCCGAACACGCCGACAAGTCCAGCCACTAAGGTGTCCTGCACATAAAAGGTGGATGCTAATTGTACCTTTCATACTAAGCTTATCCTAACTTCTTTGGCTATACTTAGCTGGGCATATGGCTGCTGTGGTGACGTGAGGCTTGACAGTTCCTTTTGGGTATATCTAACGGTCTATCTAATAGCTTAAACAGCTTTACTGTTAAAAAATATGCTTCAATACTTAGACTGAGGCTTACGCGAAAGGAAACCAAAATGGTCAGAATTAACCTAGAGCCCTGCACAGCAGCGTGTATCATAATCATTAGGGTGGGGGATTCTCTTGTCTAACACCAGATATTGTTCCTGATGCACACTCTCGCCAGCTCTCATGTGAGTATTACTAAGACATTTGTTGCACTCGACTACTTATTAATTTAAAAGCCATGGAACAAAGCGGTCTAGTTTTCTTTTTATATAAAGGTACCGCTAACGCGCTTAAACTATCAATTTCAATGTGAACTGTGGTTAACACGTACTTCGAATCAGTACGACGAAATTGCATGACTGTCCGCATGCGTCTAGCTAAAAGTGATGCTGATATTGAGCAGAGGATGAGGGGGCACATGTGGTTCGCATGTTCGTGTGGTTTACGAGAACGCCGATTTGGAGCTGTTTATCGCATCGCATACACACAGTATGCAGATCCTAGTAGAGATGTTTACAAACAACGTGGTCTCGGCTTTGTAACAATTGAGTTTACGCAAAGAAGAAGAACGGGATCGAATTGTTCTTTAGTTATGCGCACATGCAGAATGCTACTGATTCTCAATCCAAGAATCAAGCAAACGGACGTTTCTTTTATGTGAGAGCGGAGAGGAAAGCATCAAGCCGTTCTGGCCCAGGTAATGCCCTGATATCTGGGAAAAGAAAAACTACATTAACGAAAGTGCTAGACTGCATCAGTCGAAATAAAAAAAAAAGCTGGTATAAAACTTCAAACAGGTGGCCTCAGACGAAAAAAAGCAAATAGAAGCTGGCACGAAAGACACGGCGTTCTGTCTTTCTTCAGGTGTCGAATTTTGCTTTGGCCGGTTTCTATGCTTTCGCAGCCATGCGTGAGAACGCATGATCTACGAGAACGTCTTACTCGCAGGAAATGGGAGATCACAATCCAGTTTTAATATTTCAGAGAGCTCCATAACGCTGCAGTGTGCTGCCAACTGTATCTGGGTCGCGGAACGACTAGACGACAGGGAGACTTGCGTCTACCGATTAAGAATGGCTCACTGAATCTGAAACATGGGTGGCGGCGAGCTTTGGTATTGCGAAATATACCACTCGTCAAGACCGCTACGCTGAGTAGTGAAAACGAGATAAGCGAAATGGCGGTAACTGTTCGGCGTAAAAAGGAAAACAAAAAGAAAGACAGGGTGCATTAGTCGCGTGAAAATAGACAGGTTCGAGAACAGTAGAAAATTATTCATGCACAGGATGAATAGAAGAGAGCGCATAGAAGTATCAAAACAAGCTTGTCGAGCAAGAACCTTCGGATATGAAGAAATACGTTATCGCTCAGGCAGTCAAACGCGAAAATCTTTTCCAAGACAGATTCTCTACAGTGAGAGTTAACGCTTTGTCTGGCAAACTAGACCATGGTGAATAAATAATAAACGATGCGGAATGCTTGAAGATGAAATAAGTAATGAAAGAAATCAGTTTTAATACGCACAGTGGTTTATAGCTAAAGACGTTCGTCTCCCCTAGACAATCAGTAATTTGAGTAAGAAAAGCTTTTTTTTTTTTTGAAGCTAGGGCTATGCGGTTGAAGAGAAATTATTCCCGGCCTTCAGATGGAAGCTCTTCGGAGACACCACTCCAGAAAATTTTTGTCCAGCCTGAAGCAAGTGCGCTGTTGGATACTGTTTGATACTTCATGTCGCGGCTGTCCAAACGAAATTCAAGCGCAGCGATTATGGACTAAGGCAAATCATTTCAGGTGCAATCAATACTGTCTGTGAAGCTTGCCGAAAGGCATTCATTTTCGCAAATGCGAAAATTGCAGCGCCGCTTTGTGTCTGTGTCTGCATTTACACCTCATCCATACGCGGCCGCCACGGCTAGGGGTTGATACCTGCATCACGTAGGAAATTCACAGTTTTCTTTTCTGTTTTGTTTTCTTATAGCTGCCGTGCGTATAGCTTTCAACTGGCTTAACTAGTGTTTGATAAGTGCATGGTTACAATTGGCTGAAATTTTCTCTTAAAAGTCTCCTTAACCGGCCACATCTCAAATTTAGGGCATGCACCGGATGTATTCTTAAAAGAACGCAAAATAGATTGTAAGATTGGGTTTGTGCGATGACAAATCTGGCCTTCCTGGCGAGGACATACGAGTTGTAAGCTGGAAAACAACGGAAATGAGAAACTGCAGTGGTGCCTTCTGTCCCGCTATCCGGGTACCTCTCTGAAATGACGTCAGCTCATCTATTTTGGGTACCCGATTACTGCTCCACGTTTTAAATGAATAATGAGTTGTGTAAATTTTTACAATGAATAAATGTGCAGTAAGCGCAGTCGTAGCCACAAATTGCGACCGTAGAGCTCACTGCGCCTTATTGTCCGCAGCCGAAATTTCGACGTCAAGTTCCCGTCTCGGCGCGGCCAATTCAAACTGAGCGGCGACACCAGGTATTTTTGGTGGCCGTCTTCGATTAAGAAGAAAGAAATCGGTTTATTGGTGCGCAGAAGCGGTTATAAAGAGCGGTTAAAAATTGGTATGCTCAGATCAATCATTCTCCTGTAGCATCCCTCTACAGTCCAATAAGGAGCGTCTCCTTAGAATGTCTTTAACGTGATACCTTCCTAGGTGTCCATTATTACAGAGTTGTCCGAAGTAGCGAGAAAACATGATTTCAAGAGATGGGAGCCGAGACTGCAGTGCCCGATGTAGCCACTTCGGTGTTGCAGCGTAGAGCGGGAAGCTCGCGAAGGGAAAAGTAAACGAGGAAAAGTAAACATAGCCATGTGCTTCTCAACAGGCTTTATAGTGAAGACACAATGTATCCTTGTCCATAGTGAAATGAACAGGCGTAAAAAACACAGACTCAAGGTGACACAAGTGGACAAAACGAACGCCGACTATCCTGTTCACTGTTGTCCACTTCTGTTGTTTTGTTTTGTGGGGTTTAACGTCCCAAAACCAGCTCTCATTATGAGAGACGCCGTAGTGGAGGGCTCCGGAAATTTCGACCACCTGGGGTTCTTTAACGTGCACTGACATCGCACAGCACACGGGCTTCAACATTCCGCCTCCATCGAAATGCAGCCGCCGCAGCCGAGATTCGATCCCGCGACCCTCGGGTTGACTACTTCTCTCACCATGTGTCCGTGTTTCGCACGTCTGCTCTTTGCATTATGGACCTTTAACAACTCGCTCAGCTTTCTGTCCTTATGCTATCCTTGTAAGTTAAAAAATTGCCATACTTGCTGAAAGGCGCTTTCACACATGATTCTCTTGCAAGTGTCATTTGGCCGCGTAAAACACACCTATATTGAACCTAACTAAAGTTAAAGAATTATGGACCTTTCGTGCGTGTGTTAGGGTCGACCTGCTCACGATGACGACCTTTTTGGAAAGTAAAATGGACGTGAGACAGCTGCGGACGAACGCGTCTATAGCTCATAGGTGTCCCGCGAGCCATTCCGCTCAACGAGGCTCACATAAGCGCTGTCATAGCCGAGGGCACGCATGCACAATTCCGGCACCACGAAGCCGGAAAGTAGAGGCAGGAACGGTGGGGAGACGGGGACAGTGCCGGGTAAATCCCGAAAGGGGAAGGACGACACTGACGTGCGCAAGGTAGGCTCGGAAGCGAGAGCCACGAAAAGTGGCCCCCAGGCAATTCGTGGCAGCTGTCGCTTAGGCCATCACAGCCGTCCTTTTCATGTCTTTTTTTTTTTTTGAGGGGCGTTGGTACACGCGCGGACCGAGCACGAATCCGGAATGAACGAAGCGGAAAGAGGAAGGGATCACCGCTTACGTGCGCGGCGCTGCTGCTTCCGGCTATAACCCTGCCGCCTGGCTTGTCTCTCCTTGGGAAATGATCAAACGTCATAACAGCCTAGAGGTGTTTGTGTTTTGCAGTTGTGTACTGCAGCGCTTCTTTATGCTATTTTTAACATCTTTAGTGCGTCTGCTTTATATTAGCTTCACATTTCTTAATTTTTTTCATCGCTGCAGTGTGCTGCCAACTGTATCTGGGTCGCGGAACGACTAGACGACAGGGAGACTTGCGTCTACCGATTAAGAATGGCTCACTGAATCTGAAACATGGGTGGCGGCGAGCTTTGGTATTGCGAAATATACCACTCGTCAAGACCGCTACGCTGAGTAGTGAAAACGAGATAAGCGAAATGGCGGTAACTGTTCGGCGTAAAAAGGAAAACAAAAAGAAAGACAGGGAGCATTGGTCGCGTGAAAATAGACAGGTTCGAGAACAGTAGAAAATTATTCATGCACAGGATGAATAGAAGAGAGCGCATAGAAGTATCAAAACAAGCTTGTCGAGCAAGAACCTTCGGATATGAAGAAATACGTTATCGCTCAGGCAGTCAAACGCGAAATCTTTTCCAAGACAGATTCTCTACAGTGAGAGTTAACGCTTTGTCTGGCAAACTAGACCATGGTGAATAAATAATAAACGATGCGGAATGCTTGAAGATGAAATAAGTAATGAAAGAAATCAGTTTTAATACGCACAGTGGTTTATAGCTAAAGACGTTCGTCTCCCCTAGACAATCAGTAATTTGAGTAAGAAAAGCTTTTTTTTTTTTTGAAGCTAGGGCTATGCGGTTGAAGAGAAATTATTCCCGGCCTTCAGATGGAAGCTCTTCGGAGACACCACTCCAGAAAATTTTTGTCCAGCCTGAAGCAAGTGCGCTGTTGGATACTGTTTGATACTTCATGTCGCGGCTGTCCAAACGAAATTCAAGCGCAGCGATTATGGACTAAGGCAAATCATTTCAGGTGCAATCAGTACTGTCTGTGAAGCTTGCGGAAAGGCATTCATTTTCGCAAACGCGAAAATTGCAGCGCCACTTCGCATTTACACGTCATCCATACGCGGCCGGATCCCGGCACCACGTAGGAAATTCACAGTTTCCTTTTCTGTTTTGTTTTCTTATAGCTGCCGTGCGTATAGCTTTCAACTGGCTTAACTAGTGTTTGATAAGTGCATGGTTACAATTGGCTGAAATTTTCTCTTAAAAGTCTCCTTAACCGGCCACATCTCAAATTTAGGGCATGCACCGGATGTATTCTTAAAAGAACGCAAAATAGATTGTAAGATTGGGTTTGTGCGATGACAAATCTGGCCTTCCTGGCGAGGACATACGAGTTGTAAGCTGGAAAACAACGGAAATGAGAAACTGCAGTGGTGCCTTCTGTCCCGCTATCCGGGTACCTCTCTGAAATGACGTCAGCTCATCTATTTTGGGTACCCGATTACTGCTCCACGTTTTAAATGAATAATGAGTTGTGTAAATTTTTACAATGAATAAATGTGCAGTAAGCGCAGTCGTAGCCACAAATTGCGACCGTAGAGCTCACTGCGCCTTATTGTCCGCAGCCGAAATTTCGACGTCAAGTTCCCGTCTCGGCGCGGCCAATTCAAACTGAGCGGCGACACCAGGTATTTTTGGTGGCCGTCTTCGATTAAGAAGAAAGAAATCGGTTTATTGGTGCGCAGAAGCGGTTATAAAGAGCGGTTAAAAATTGGTATGCTCAGATCAATCATTCTCCTGTAGCATCCCTCTACAGTCCAATAAGGAGCGTCTCCTTAGAATGTCTTTAACGTGATACCTTCCTAGGTGTCCATTATTACAGAGTTGTCCGAAGTAGCGAGAAAACATGATTTCAAGAGATGGGAGCCGAGACTGCAGTGCCCGATGTAGCCACTTCGGTGTTGCAGCGTAGAGCGGGAAGCTCGCGAAGGGAAAAGTAAACGAGGAAAAGTAAACATAGCCATGTGCTTCTCAACAGGCTTTATAGTGAAGACACAATGTATCCTTGTCCATAGTGAAATGAACAGGCGTAAAAAACACAGACTCAAGGTGACACAAGTGGACAAAACGAACGCCGACTATCCTGTTCACTGTTGTCCACTTCTGTTGTTTTGTTTTGTGGGGTTTAACGTCCCAAAACCAGCTCTCATTATGAGAGACGCCGTAGTGGAGGGCTCCGGAAATTTCGACCACCTGGGGTTCTTTAACGTGCACTGACATCGCACAGCACACGGGCTTCAACATTCCGCCTCCATCGAAATGCAGCCGCCGCAGCCGAGATTCGATCCCGCGACCCTCGGGTTGACTACTTCTCTCACCATGTGTCCGTGTTTCGCACGTCTGCTCTTTTCATTATGGACCTTTAACAACTCGCTCGACCTGCTCACGATGACGACCTTTTTGGAAAGTAAAATGGACGTGAGACAGCTGCGGACGAACGCGTCTATAGCTCATAGGTGTCCCGCGAGCCATTCCGCTCAACGAGGCTCACATAAGCGCTGTCATAGCCGAGGGCACGCATGCACAATTCCGGCACCACGAAGCCGGAAAGTAGAGGCAGGAACGGTGGGGAGACGGGGACAGTGCCGGGTAAATCCCGAAAGGGGAAGGACGACACTGACGTGCGCAAGGTAGGCTCGGAAGCGAGAGCCACGAAAAGTGGCCCCCAGGCAATTCGTGGCAGCTGTCGCTTAGGCCATCACAGCCGTCCTTTTCATGTCTTTTTTTTTTTTTTGAGGGGCGTTGGTACACGCGCGGACCGAGCACGAATCCGGAATGAACGAAGCGGAAAGAGGAAGGGATCACCGCTTACGTGCGCGGCGCTGCTGCTTCCGGCTATAACCCTGCCGCCTGGCTTGTCTCTCCTTGGGAAATGATCAAACGTCATAACAGCCTAGAGGTGTTTGTGTTTTGCAGTTGTGTACTGCAGCGCTTCTTTATGCTATTTTTAACATCTTTAGTGCGTCTGCTTTATATTAGCTTCACATTTCTTAATTTTTTTCATTACAGCGAAAGAAGGTATGCCAGTTATGCTGACGTTGTCATTGAAGTAAAATGTAGGTAATTTTTCAGTGGTAGGAGCTGAAGTTGAAAATATTGTTGTTTTGTGGGGCTTTACGTCCCAAAACCAGTTCTGATTATGAGAGACGCCGTAGTGGAGGGCTCCGGAAATTTCTACCACCTGGGGTTCTTTAACGTGCACTGACATCGCACAGCACACGGGCCTCAACATTTCGCCTCCATCGAAATGCAGCCGCCGCGGCCGGGATTCGATCCCGCGACCCTCGGATCAGCAGCCGAGTACCCTAGCCACTAGACCACCGTGGCGGGGCTGAAGTTGAAACTAAAACACCGTAAATCTTGTGTTAGTCTTTTCCTGATGAGCGGGAGGAACTACGTCAGTTTTGTGGCTTTTATCTGAAGAAACATGCAGAAAGAAAAGTGAGACTGTAGGCAGTGCGAAACCGAGTAATAAAGTGCGTGTGCTAATTATGAAGCTTGCTAAGCATTCGATTTCTGCCCGTGTCAAGCGAATATTATATAGAATGCGTAAATGGTTTTTCCGCATTGTAGAAAAAGGAAGTCTTAGGGAAAAAAATCCGCAAATCCGACGAATCCTGGGAAGCGGTTTCATGCGAACTAGACGGCGAGGAAATTGGTTATGATGAATTGCTGGCATTGAGCAAAGCATTACGAATAGGATGAACGTGTTTTTGCCAAGTGAGTGAGTATACGTGCTTGCTTAACGTGATGCTATACAGGAACGTTTTCAGAAGTGTGGCGATTAAACTGCAGCTCCTCGCACGGTGGAATGTCGGCACTCATATTAGCGCACAGAAGCCTGTTTAGTCGAAGAGCAATGCGCTTTAGTAGTGTGCATTTCATAAGCCTCGATCATTGAAGTTTTCCTACGGGATCGACCAATGTTGTTTGTCGGTGTTGTTTATTACAGTGCTATGAAAACGGTAAACACGCAATAGAAGCACAGTTTACGTTACACTATCATCACCATGACAGATGCTGGTTATGTCTACACTTCAATCGCAAGAAACCGAGACTCCTTTTTTGTCGCAATGTGTTATAGTGATGTGTTATGTCTATGTTAGTTGGTCCTTCATTGGCATGGGCAGCATAAAATTCAAAGACCTGTCGCACAAGCCCACAAACCATGTACTGAGCGCGGGTTTGAGTCATGTCATTGACGTATTGTCAATAGTGATTTATATTATGATAACATTACATTTTTGATGTAAAGCTCAATCCCTTCATGTTCATCATATTTATACCCCACAATTCAAATTTCGGTGCATACAAAGTGAACTAGACGACCAGCAGAGCACTGAGACATAGGCGGCTAGACAGACATGCGATAGGTAAATACGGTGACGTTGATTTAAGAAATCCACTTAAACTCGCAAAGAAATCCTTCACATTAGATATGCTAACGTAGAAAGAAGAGAACATGCAGTTAGAAGTCGCGTTACGTTGTTAAATGTGGAGAAGTGGTGAATTGCAGTTTACTTATGACCATAGGTTGGCAAGCTCATGGTCGGTACTCAGACATACTCAAACTTGGACTAACTTTTCTGAGTGTCAGTTTGTTTCCCGTTCAGCAAAAGTTACCCAGCTCAGCAAAAGTTCCTTGTATTTGGTCTGGAGTGTCCTAAGCTGCACAGACTTAGTGCGAGCTTGAGTCTGAGCGAGCGCAGCTCAGAGGGAGATTTGTGCGGCTCAGTCCAAGTGAGCACGATCGAGCTGAATAATGGCGATATTCAACCCGACTGATTCCAAGTTCAGTATAATTTTCGTGAGTTTGAGCCTGCGCTAGTCCGGCAGAGCAGGACATTTTGTTGTTCACGCGTCTGAGTCCGATTTCCACCGACCGACGTGCATATCGGTGGATCTGACAACGAGTCAGCCTGTGACACCCTCAGATTTTCTCCCCACTAAGGTGCTACATCGATTGAGTTGAACTATAGATCTTGGGCAACTGACTCGGTACTATTGCTGGGTTCTTTCGTTGTCACGTATGAGGTGACATGTAGGTTCTGCGACATCAGACAAACGTAGCACACGAATTAACAATGGGTCTGATCTTATACTTGTGGAGACGGTCTTGCTGACACATGAATTGCCACACGGTATAAAGGGTGGTATGATGGAAAATGAAATAGCGTTGGTTATCACTGTAATTTCTGAGCTAGCTTTTCTGTGTCATTGGCTACTTACTTGGGCACCACAGTGTGAAAAATTACACATACCGTACTTTGCAGACTTAGCGAGCTCTGTCTGACATATGTATGAATAAGCAGGTTTTAGTGCGCTCCGAAATATTTGAAAGGAAAATCGCGGCAAGCTATCGGTTCTTGGAGCGCTTAAGTGTTCTTGCACCGGCATTATGGGTGGACGCATTTCGATGGCGCCAATTGCAAGAAACATCTGCGTAATTAGTTTAAGGTCCACATTAAGGAACAGCAGGGAAACATTACTGTGGAACGCTGCTGTGCACAGCTTTCTTTATGTGCATCCTTCCTTTAGGCAGCTTCCTTTATGTTAATTATTGATTCCATGAAAACTTAAGTCTGCTTTGTTGTTGTTGTTTTGTGGGGTTTAACGTCCCAAAACCAGCTCTGATTATGAGAGACGCCGTAGTGGAGGGCTCCTGAAATTTCGACCACCTGGGGTTCTTTAACGTGCACTGAAAACTTAAGTCTGCCGTCGTGGTCTAGACTCTATGATTTATTCACTCATCTTATTCATACCAGATCGCGGTTTCACGGTTGAGGGACCGTGAAACCCCACAGATCATTATTATCCACAGTACGCGTATCAACTGTCTGTAATCGTGAAGAACTTTAGCCATACGCACCGGACGTGGTACCATAAATAGGGTCTGCCAATTAAAACAACGATATCCTTTCTTGCCTGGCGTTCCCGTTCTGTGTCTCCCACACTAGGGTCAGCTCGTTTCGGCTAGACAAAGTATTGATTGATGATTGATTTGATTTGTGGGGTTTAAGGTGCCAAAACCAGCTCGGATTATGAGAAACGCCGTAGTTGAGGACTCCGGAAATTTCGACCACCTGGGGTTCTTTAACGCCCACTGACAACGCACAGCACACGGACCTCAACATTTCGCCTCCATCGAAATGCAGCCACCGCGGCCGGGATTCGATCCCGCGACATTGGGATCAGCAGCCGAGTGCCATAACCACTAGACCACCGCGGCGGGGCACTAGGCAAAGAAAGTCTGTGGAAAAAATATTGCCGAAGCACCATGCTCAATCGCAGGAAAGCAATTTTCGCTCTTTCGTAACCATCTAGCGGTCGTGTTTAGTTCTACCGCAGAACAGGGCACCCCTATTGTCCCATCGATCTGGTGGCACACCCGTGGGCATGTATTGAGGCCAGGGACAAATATTTCGTCGTGTCCTCGCTGTGCATTGACCGCGCCGAGCAGCATCCACGCTTCTATTTCTCACTGTTTGCTTGCTCGCTACCCTTTCTTCTTTGTACGATTAGCGCTGCGGCCGTTAGCTTCCACGATCACCTCTTCTCGGCGTACGTGCGCTTTCGGCGCAAACACTGGTGGTGTGCTTCGCGTTCAGTTCGGCTGTTCCTGCGAGTAATGAGAGCGGTTCGATGGGTAGAGACAAGTGTATTTCTATTCGCGCGGTTCTCCCCTTGCCACCTTTATTTGTTCGCGAGTAAACCGGACCGTTTGGTGCGGAATCGTTCCTGTCATGTCGGCATGCTTCGTATTAGGTACAGCGGTACTTACAAGGTACTTTCACTTTGTTAGTATGCTCGAACACGCCAACCTGAATCCCAAAGGGCAGTCGAACAAAACAGAAGCGGCTTGCATTATTGGGAATATTATGTTGTGGAACATGAGAAAATTTTGGCAACATTGCTGTTCCGTCTTTGTTTTGCAGCAAAAGTTAGTAGTGCCATATGTTCATGAGTTTTTACCGTTGCCGTGTATCTACTCAGAGCGACAGACACCAGATACGTTCGTATGGATTCCTAATCAGGCACCAATCCATGGCCCCTATAAATGCCGTGTGTGTCGACTACTCCTGTGATCCTGTGTCCACGTATGAAAACCCTTCCGTATTTCATAATAAACATAGGTTATCACGTTTTAACTTAGGTATCACAGGCTTCCATTTGTCGTGTGGTTTGCATCTTTTCGTTGCTCTCAGGTGTGCTGAAGACGGTTTAGCTTGACCTGACAGACACGTAGCCGAATATGATGTGCATTGCTAATATATTTGCGTTGAAGCTGAAGTTCCTTGCACTCGCTCGAAAAGCTTTGCAAGTGTTCTTTTTATTTGGCCAAGGTACATGAAAGAATTAAATGGCGAATGCGGTTGGCACCAGTAATTACAACAGAAAGAAAAATTTTCTTCAGCTTTATGCTTATCAGAATGCGTTCAGTGCAGTACAATCACAATACGCTATGAAGATTGTCGTATATAAGTAGACTAAGCACTGGACACAGAAGGGAACATAGCACAGATCTCTCTGATAATGGAGATGTGGGATAAGCTCATGCAAAAATTCACTCTCGCTTTGGCATAAACCTTCCCTGTCTACTATGAGTAGCGCACAGATGGGTGCAATCTGTATTCCAGCCCACGCAGACGTGTATACCAGTAATCACAGCTAGCGTTGTCGTTTCTCTTAAAAGTATTTATGGCACCCTAAATTTCACTGCACTCCCCCTTGATTTGTTATCGCGCGAAATATAGCAGTGCGTGATCCTTGGGACGAGCATATCTCATATCATGCGCTCCAGTTCCGGATATCTAACAAATAAGTTACTAAGCGTTTCTTTAGTTTATGAGAGGAAAATAACCTTACAGTTAATAAATCAGTGTAATAATGAATAATTACTAAATGAAAACTTACCGAAATCCATGTACAGAACATTGGTACTGTTCGCCGTTGGGGGCCGTACAGGTCACCGCACTCGCTCCAAGACCTCTGAAGCGACCGCTTCTTCGTTGCTTTTCACTCGCGTCACCTTTCAATACATGGTTCACTTCCGATGAAGCACACGTCGGAAAAGCGCACTCAACGATCCCAAACGCAGGTTTGCCGAATTGAGAGAACACATGGAAGACGAAACCGTTTCTAGTGGGCGTATCACATGGGGCTGAACTCTCAAGCGCACATTTTGGCACTCGTGTTAAGGCTTGAGCCATAGAGTTTCCTGCAAATATACTAGCTACACCTGTGCCGGAATTGTCGACGGCAAGGCGCAAAAGAGGTAATTCCGGCATTCCGCCACCCCAGCAATGACTGACAGTAGAGTCTGAATCACGCTCGTCTGGAGCAGTCAGGCATGTGGCTGAAGGTTGAACGAGCGCCGCCTATATGTAGCTGCTGGGATTGATAGACGTAAGATGCGAGCGCCGGAAGGCCGCGCGTAGCGTGTACACTCACGGGCAAAACGCGATATCGGCCGATAAATTTTGTCAGCAGAGATGGTCAAAGATAACGCCTTTCTTGTTTTTATTAGTATTATTTTTCTTGCTTGCTGTCCCTTGTGCGACTGTAGCCGTTCATGACAAGCTTGGATGTGCGCCGGTGTGCCTGTTCTAGCTCTGGCAACCACACGTCATTCAAGACAAGCTATGGCAACAATGAAACTCAATCTTTCTGCTTGAATGGGATACGAATGCGTTAGAATGAACCGTGTTTGAACGAATGAATGTGTTAGAATGAACCAAATGTGTGAGAATACGAATGAACCGTGTTTAATTTTCGCTACTTTATCGGCAGCGCCGGTTGCTGGTCGCGTCGAAAGAGGCAAAGAAAAAGCGCGGACACTGTTTACCATTGCTAGGAACAAAATATAGAGAAGGATAACGTAAACAGCCGCAAGCAGTCATACCACATTCAGGTTTTTGGCGCTCGTATCCAAGTGACCTCAAACCCAACGGCCACCTGTACGCGGCGCTGGTGCTGTCCTCAGCTGGCCGTTCGACTGCTCCTCTGGACAAGTGTGATTCAGAGTGTACTGCATGTGTTTGCCTTGTCTTTGTTATGCTCGCTTGATACGGCTTCGCGACATTACAAACGGGTCATTCACGACGAGATACTGCGTTATAAACGCAGCAATTTAGACTACTTCTGCACGTGTGTAGGCAATAAGCCTTATCGCGATTAGATAATACGAATGCTCAACACTTTAAAAATACGCAGTGATAACTCCAATGTTGCCTCCTTTACTAGCGGCTAGATTCAGCAGCACCTGTAAAATGTAAGTACCTAATATGAACGCATTTGCACCTCAAAGTCAACATTTTTTCGCTTGGAAGCGATGTGTTGGCGTCTTCAAACGCGTAAAAAAGTAGGTGCACCTTGTATATAAATAAACGTGTGATCGCTCGTTCCTATAATGGATAACCCCCTCGTTGTTATAGCGGTAAGGTAAGCGCTACAGTGCATTTTGTACAACTGTATAGCAGCAGCCGCTGCGCGAAGCCGTAGCTAACGTGCTTGGAATGTGCCGTATCAGAAGCGTAGTTTCACCCGCAGTATGATCGCTAGTTTCGCATTAAGACGTGTAGCTTTAAATAAAGCAGCCATACTGTTGTAATCCACGCAGCGAACTGTGGCTCAGGTCACTTTCTGAGCATCATCTTTGGGGGCGTCTGCTAGGCACGATAACTCCGCGCGTGTTCGCGCGTTTGCTCGGCGTTGAGTTGATCAGACAGCGCAAGGCAGAAGCTGTAGAACAGGATATACGTGCAACCTCGGCACAAGGAATGAATCCTAGCCGTCAAAGCGCATCGCGCTCACATTTTCAGTAGCGTTTGATTCAATAGAAAATAGAAATAAAAAACATCTATGCCACATCGCATAGATACGCGAAACGTGGCGGAAATATTTCTAAGGTTACGGCAATCAAAATTGCAAATAATTTGTGTGACTAACCGACAACAACAGCACAGCACCTAATCAATGGAAACTACATTAATAAAGGTGACAGACCGAAACTCTCTACCAAGGAAGTGTGCAGGGAAGCGGACACGGGAATTATAGACCTGAACTTCACGTTTGCGGCCTGATGTGCTAGTATGCCGGGCGGCTGCAGAGGGATGTCATCGGCAGTCGCAATCACGCTGAGGATATGGCGAAAACTTTATTTCTCTTCCTTGAGTGACAAAATGCCAGCGAGTGGCATTTCGCAACAGCAGGATTTTCTTTTTAGGAAAAGGATATATTTTAATAGAGGCCATGCCTTAAAGTCCCCTCTTAGAGGGGGCCCTTTAAATAAAAACTGTTCTGCATTCCCGCAGTAAAAGCTAATTTTTCTGCATGCGCCCGTTTGTACTACTGCATCTCAGCATAAAAAAATGAGAAAAGAAAAAAAGCACACTAAACTTCATTTTAGCGGCGGTAGTCGGGTATTTAGGAATATACCGCACAAAATGCGGCAAATCTATTTGCATATGTGCACAAGTAACACTGAAAGACTACTTTTGCATCCGCGGTACTCGCAAAGGTACATGGGATTGTAGACCTTTTTGGGCACTAAATGAGGATGGGCATGGAATAAATTAATTTCTTTAAAACGGATAAAATTGCCATCCGTGCTCCATAGCATAGCAGGCATTTTCTTACATTGGAATGTGCTCAAGTTTGTGATGACTCACAGATGAAGCGCAAATCTTTCTCATAAATAAAGCTGGCTATTAGAGCAGTATACAAACAAAATACCATTCTTTTCAAAAGACCGTGTCACCGTGGGAATACTGCTTAACACTGACGAATGCAATGAAACGTAGTTGACGCCCATCATCGACTTATTTCTGGTGTTTTACGGCCCATAACCACGATGAGAGAGGCCGTAGTACGTCGCGCAGTACACGGGCTTGAACATTTCGCTGTGCATCGCAATGCAGCCGCCGCGGCTAGAATTCGACCCAGGGAACTTTCGATCAACAGCCGACTGCAAGAGCCACGAGACCACTGCAATGGGGCTTCCGCCCACTGCGTTATGCGCGCCATTAGAGCGCTCTCTGCGCGAGTACGCTTCGGAAGGATGCAGTAAACCATTACAACCTGCCTAGATTTTGCCAATTAAGAAGCAAGCACTATTAGCTGACCCACGTGTCATCTCCACTTCAGTAGCAATTTTTCGCGTTGCCATAATCAAAGTACGAATATAAGGCGTGCCATATTGGAGGGCCTTGGAAATTTCACCATCTGGGGTCTTAAAGCGCACACTTAAAGCGCGCAGTGCTCCGATCTCTGGTATTTTCGCCCTCATCATAAATGCGACCGTCGCGGCCATGATCATAACCTCGCCTTTCGGATTAACCGCCAGGCACCGTAACCACTGTACCACCGCGGCGATCTCATCTTAATGACAATGAATTTCAAGACGTGAAAACAGCGAAGCAAAAATAGCCTGTACCACCACGCCAGAAAAACCGTTCCCACAAATGAGCTGCTTCGAAACCGAACAAGTTTTATTAAACGTTTAAGGGCGCTGCTAGCTTGTGCAAGTTATTGTCTCCGTC
Organism: Hyalomma asiaticum; assembly: GCA_013339685.2. Taxonomy (NCBI): domain Eukaryota; kingdom Metazoa; phylum Arthropoda; class Arachnida; order Ixodida; family Ixodidae; genus Hyalomma; species Hyalomma asiaticum. The sequence continues at coordinate 60,405,540 of CM023482.1, forward strand.
CTTTGACGTTTCATTACAATTTCGGCCACTTAGCGACTAAGTGGCTTAAGCGAGACCTGTGTGCGCTTTAATGCATCCGCGCAATGCACTGGAGCGCGTGCAGCGTTGTCTGCTAGAGCTGCTTCTTGAGACCCTCTAGAGGGAGTCCAAAGAGCAGCGCTGGGAGAGGGGAAGCGAAGTTCAGCGCCGGCTGCTGCTATGAGCGTAGAAGCGGTGTGTCAATCGCCGCAGAATATGGCTACGATGTTTACGGGCCAGTGTCGCGATAGTTGACGTGTATTTACCATCCGCTGTGTCCAGCAGTTACGTAAACTACTTCAATTGTTAGATACGTTTAATCAAGATGGCGGACGTTAGTCGTCGGGATAGAGGAGATGTCAAATTTGGAGATGTCAAATAGAGGAGATGTCAAATTTGGTACGTCCACCTCCAACGGTGCAATACCTGCGAGACAGCGATAGCAATGTGCAATCTCAATTCGCTGTGCAATGTACATTCGACTGCTTCTGTGAAGACACATTGCACTTTCGTTTCATACCGATTCCTATGACATATGAATGGGCCACATTTTCTTTGTTCTTTTTTCCCTTTTACCGGGGAGATAGTCCCTCCAGAAGGCAGGACTTTGGGTACCTGAAAAACTAAAACGCAGTGAAAAAGCGTGGAGCGAAACAGCTTGACACGAATTACGCTTCATGGTCAGCTATCCGTACTACATGAAGTGCGCGTCAGCCTCCGGGAGAAGCCGGCGGGCATAGACCCTTCCTGAACAAACGAATATAAAGCAAATATAAGCTCTAGTATACAGAACATGATTATGGGTGCCAAGGAGAAAGGCGAACAAATAAATAATGTTTAAAGGGAGATATTGAGGAACCGAAGCGAGGCATGCTGAGTGCTTCTCACTTGACCGCCTTCGTACAGCGCTTCCCTATTGTGTGTTGGAAGCGTGGCCAATGGCGAGCTTCTAAAATGAGTTGGCGTCGCGGTCCACTACCAATGGCTTCCGCTTGACTGGCTCTGCCTCCTCCGCTTAGGGTCCATGTCTGGATGCCCAAAAAAGACGCCCTGCAGAGAGGTCCGGCGCTCTCGTGTAGATCACTTTCTTACCCCCCTCGCCCTGCCCTTTTTTTCTTTCTTGCACTACACCTTTAATCTTTGTTGAACACGCGTCTGGCATATTTTATGGGCTTGTCGTTTTCATGTACGTGGTCTGCATGTAAACAGTACTAGAAGTTCGCCTATTTTGTCCCACTATATCTTTAAGTCGAATGCTTCCAAATACTTCTTTTCATTCACATGAAATTTTCACCCGCCCTTGATGTCGCCAGTTCCGGTGATGCTCAGATACATGCAAACTATCTCCAATGAGTGTAGAGTAAGTGTCGCGCGCAAGAAATGACATTAAACAGATTTTGTGCAAGAGAAATACATGACGGAAAACGGACATGAAAACCCTAATGTGTCACTGCTTTGGTGAATAGTGTTGTTAGCAAAGCAGTAGAGAGTTATGCTGTTGAAGAATTATCATTCATCTGCACTGCTCTATTAGTAGCGGCTTCATACAACAATGCAAGACAGATAGAAGATTTTGTGGCGCTGTGCATCACGACACTGCCATAACCACGGCGGATTTTTCTTTTACGTGGCAGTGACGACATGCCGGCTCACCTACGGCGCAGAAACTTGGAGGTTAACTAAGAGGGTTCAGCTTAAATTGAGGACGACGCAGCGAGCTATGGAACGGAAAATGGTAGGTGTAACCTTAAGGGGCAAGAAGAGAGCGGTGTGGGTTAGGGAACAAACGCGTGTTAGGGACATACTAATAGAAATTAAGAAGAAGAAATGGGCCTAGGAGGGCCATGTAATGCCAAGACAAGACGACCGTTGGTCATTAAGGGTAACGGAGTGGATCCCTAGAGAAGGCAAGCGTGGCAAGGGGCGGCAGAAAGTCAGGTGGGCAGATGAGATCAGGAAGTTTGCGGGGATAAATTGGGCCCAGTTAGCACAGTACAGGGATAATTGGAGATCCATGGGAGAGGCCTTTGCCCTGTAGTGGGCGTAGACAGGATGATGATGGTCATGATGATGATGATGATGATAATGATGACGATGACGACGACGACATGCCGGCTAACTTTAAAGCTCCTTCTTTCACAACCGTCCAAATGCTTCACTTTTTACTGCTTTCGCATCGAAAGGCCTCTGACAAAATCACCTGACCCTGCCTTCGTTTTGATGTGGTTTAGTACACCATCCCATTTTCGCGGATTAAGAGAAACAAAGGAATTAAAATATATGATTACGGCCGCAATATTTGCTTTAATTATTGTGACTAGAGATACGAGCTTGCCAATGCACAACGCTGATTATCATGATGCCCATGCTCAACCGAAGCATTGTAGGGGCCCAGCTGTGGTTTCACCCCGTCTGGAGCTAAGCGTAAGTAGAAAAGTAGTAATTTTTTTTTGAGGTCTGCATTTCCAAACATAAAACGCACATTTAAGGTTTCCAGATCAAAATAACCGGCTTATATTAAAGGTAAGAGAGTTGATAAGGAAGAATATTTGTCAGAAGCTGTCAGAAAATTATGAAAAAGAGTCATAACGTTCATTACCGTATAATGTGACCTCGCAGGGTAAATGTAGATTACTTCTCTTGATAACCGGCGCGAAATATAACTCCAGGTTAAGCTGCCCCAGAACTCTTTTGTTACGAAACGTTTCTCTTGTGGCTTGCTAGTTAAGTCTTGTTACTGTAAAAATATTATGGTTACTCACCTGATAACCACACAAGTGAAACTAGTAAACTACATTTGTGTCCCATCACTGCCACGTTCCTATGCCTGATGAAGGAAAAATACACAAACTATCGAAGCTCTGGGCCGCTTGCAACTCTGGAACAACACGATAGCGCAAAGGCTAGGTCAGGACAGTTAAAAAGCACACGATAGCGGAGATATGCCGGCGCAGCCGAACGGCGAAGAGGGGAAGTGCGACGTGGTGCTCAAAAAACGAAACTGGGAAGCAAGCAATAGAAATAGCAAGCAACACAGCGTCATTACTGGCGCGCGTGGGAGAGATAAGCGTGAAACTTGACGTCACTTTAATTAATTCCCCGACAGCATAAAAGCCGCGAGTGCGTTGAATGGCCGCCGCCAATGGCCACGTCTGAGACAACACCAGCGCGCGCACAAAGCGGTGGTTGTCACGCCTCCTGGCGGCCCTTTTCACCCCTATTTCGCCTTCTTTGGTTGTGCCGCCATGCTGGACCTTTTCTTTGCCTCGTGGTGGCCTCGTCGTGGTTGGCAAACAGATGCGCTGGCACTAAAGCGCTTTGCGAGCGCTACCGTGCTTTGTCGACACGCACAAAGGAGAGCACGCGCTAAACGATGAAAGAAATTTCAAACCACGGAGGCCTGCGTGAGCGCATACTTTAAATGCCGTCTGCCCACGCTACGGTTCATTCGACGCGCGAAGATCCCGCTAATGCGCAGGCCACCTATTCACCGAAGTTAACAACATTCTCAGATCGCTCGATTGATGTGATGAAGGCCGTTGTCTCCCAAACACGAAAATAATGACAGACCGCTTTAGAAGAAGAAGGTAAGGATAGGAATAGCAGGATCTTTCTATGAATGACGTAGCCTGGTTAATTCAGGGAAGCTAAATGACCATATACACAGCCATGTGTCTGGCTCGCTGTTTTCACAGACTATATTCGGGTACGGGTCAAGGAAAAAGCGGCGTGTGCCCGTCAAAGAACCCCTCTCCAGCCAATGGTGCTGCTCTGTCAACGTTACGTCGCGGTAGACCGTGTCCGCACCGCACTCCGATTTCTCTCATGAGCGCGGCTCGGGGGCGGTCTGCTGCGGCGTCACGTTCATAGAGCGCAGCACCATTGGCTGGAGAGGGTCCTTTGACGGGCAGACGCCGCTTTTTCCATGACTTGTATCCGAGCATATATGACACTATGATAACTGTACATGTCTGCAGAAACAACGTTAATGCTCAAGTATTCAAATGCCTACCATACGCTTTTGTTGCTTGCTCCTTTTAGAGCGTAAGCTGTTATGGTCTAGTTACAATGAACGAAAGGGGGGGGGGGGGGCAATGGCGTCGGCAACGCCGCCGCCCGTGTCCGTAACGGCTGTGAGCCTTGATGTGAAAGAAAAGGCTACACGCCTAGGTGTATTTCAACCAAGCACAATAAGAGAGGGGGCACGAAACCCTTATAGACTCTCACTACACCTTTGGCCATCATTCTCAGCCATGACTTTGATATAGCAGGAGAGGTATCGACATCCAAAAATGTCCGTCACCACATTGTCTCAGCGCTTTGTGTTCCGAGCGACGACTCGGATTTGAAGGAGTAGTCCTTCAGGGCATTATATGTTGCCAGCCGCCGGCTGTGCGGTCATCAATGCGGACGAGGATGAAGTGAATGACGATGCAGAAGGAACATGGCGAAGAAGGTTAGGTGTAAAGCCACGACAAAGAAAAAGATGAAGACGACAACAACGAAGAAAAAGCAGAAGCGGATGACGACGAAATTCGACAGGGACCAGAAAAAGCAGACAATGGAAGAGCAAGAAGACGTGATGGGGGAGGAGAGGAGGCGGGAAGCAAGAATAACGTAAAACTCACAGAGAAGTATGAGAGGTCCTACAGCAAAGTCTAGCATTCGCTTCCACTGTACTGTATCCTGAGTCTGTTCCTTTTTCAAGCATCTGTAGCTTTCTAACTACCGTCCAGTACAACAGTGTATTATTTAGGCGCAGTGCGTTTATGGAATCTATAAAAGCCTCATGTTTCGTATAATCAGAGATTGTCTGGGTCATTACGCTGAAGTGTAAAAATCCGCTTCTGCTTATTACTTAGGTCCACAAAAATGTCCTTTGCACCGGCTTCGCAGGTGTACAGAATATGGCAGCGGACTAAGGTGCAGGGAAGATGCTAACATCAAACGACTATGAACAACCGCAGTGACAGTTGTTGGGTGTGTGACTTCATTTTGCTTTCGCACTTTGGTCAAATTGACCGAGGTCGAGATGAAGCCGAGGCATCCCCCTCACAGTCTTCGGCGGGGTGGTAGAACGGTCTGACCGTGAAGTGACCGTAACTTGGGCTACATTTACGCGTCTCGGAAAGTGGATACTGTACGCCAGTCGGCATAAGGCCACACGTACCTCGCACAGTCGTCTGGAGTGTTATAAGCACTTGCCTACTGTCAAGGTGCGTAGCGGTGGCTGTAGGCATATAGTTGCGGAAAGGTGCGAGATAATTTGGTTCATCTGAAGCCTCAATCCAGCACTTATTGGAGCACCGCCTATTGATTCTATTGATGCAGCTCAGATAAGGAGCAAGCTCAGCCACGCATTCTGTACTGTCACTGAGTAATTTCAAGCACGCGTACTGCATTGTATCTCTATACCATTACCTTAAACTTGTTTTTCCTTCTCTTTTTTCTTTTTGTCACAGGGACATTGAAAACGAACACGTAACGATAATGGATTGACCGTAGAAATGGCAACTCTGAGGCTGCGCCGATTACTTTTCATCGATGTTACTTGACCCAGATGTGGACTTATATCGCCGTCTACAGTGCTCGTCCACTATTTCTCGCATACAGTTTTCCTGCGATGGCCATTTCCTACCTCTCTGTCGAACGCATTTTGCCTGCTTTGCGCTAGCAATCAACTGCAATGTTAAAGCCGGCACAACTACACCGCACGCATTGATAGCGACTGAGGGCCACATTGGCCACGATCATTCGCCATACGTATTGATCGGCGCAGGCAGGAAATGAGTTCGTTTAGCTCCCCAGCCATGTGTTGGAACTTCCACGTATACGCTACGTTTTTTGTGCTTGACGCGATATTCAACCTTTCCGGGTAAACTACAAGAAGGCTGTAGTGTGGCGTGTTGACGTACTGAAAAAAATCCCCAGAGCTCAAGTGCTATACACAACAGAAAAGAAAACGAAACCCTCTTGCATGCCTATTAGCTCTGAAAAAAGAAATGGTGGAGCCGCTGCTAAGGGTTGCAAGTTTAATGTCACTACCATGCGCAATATAATTAACGCCATCGCTATCGTGTAGCAGTTGGCTAAGGGCAAGGATGTGCGTAATGCGTACAGGGCAAGCGAAGGGCTGCTTTCCCCTTCTGCGCGACCCGTACTTTTCTTTAGTTCTATATTTCGCGTAATGACTTCCTTGCACCAGTGGCCTAACAGCTAGGGTGCGCTAGTGAGTCAAAAGCAAGACAGGGTTAGTCTTTTCCCTGTGCGTGACAGGAGATAGAGGCCACAACAACAACATCAGGGACAGCGGATGAAGCAGGCCCCGGCCTAGACGGCTCAATCGTTAAAATCATTGTCACGCACAGTGAATAGGACATGGCAGATAAAGAAAAATGACCAGCAAGATTGAACATCTCTTAACTGCGTAATAGGTGAGATCTTCAGACAGAGGAAAATTGTAGTAGTAATGACTTCAAAGCTATTTACGCACCCCCCCCCCCCCTCCTCCATTTCTTATTCAATAACTGAGAACTAGTTATGGTTGTACTGCCGGCAATGCCGCTCGATTGCTCCGCCGTTTCAGCTGCTACTTTCGATATTTGCGGCACTCAAGTATTCGTAATGCGGATATGTAAAGGAACGACATGAATTATAGAAGTATATACGCATATGCACCTTTCGTGCTTGGCGCATTAGAGCTTGTCGCCCTACTTTGCTCAGACAGTGCAATTGATGTCAGCGAAGAAGGAACCTAATAATACATGCGAACGTTGCCTTGCATTAGAGATAAGGGCAACATCTAAAGACATCATTACATCAAGGCAGTTTCACAGACACACATACTCGCACACACGCATATCTATCTATCTATCTATCTATCTATCTATCTATCTATCTATCTATCTATCTATCTATCTATCTATCTATCTATCTATCTATAGCGTCACGTTGACCACCAAAACATTACGTGCATTATTGCATTAAACCTTATTGCATTATGTGTTCCACCAAATCTTCATAGCTGTTGATTATTTGATTATCGTATTGAACTGTAGAGCCGCAATTGGGATAGCCATCTAGTAAATTTAGGAGTTTTCCGATCATAACTGTTCACTACCTTCATCAACTTTTGTTTATGGTTTTGAATATTGTGCTTTCTTTGATGGTTACGCTCGTTGTTTTCAAGGAGCGTAACTTATATTACAGCGTAAGCTGTTATGAGATCACAACAAGGGTCGTTTTTTCGCCGTAGTTGTCGGCCGCCGCCGCCGCCGGTGTCCGTAACCACTATCGTGCAAATTTAGAAAAAAAATAACCAGGACCGAGGAGTATCGCAACTCCTCCTCTGCGTGGATTCGAACCCACACTCTCTGCGTGGCAGTCGAGCATTCTACCACTGCGCTACGCCTGTGCTTCAAAAATCGTCGCTAAAAGACCTAAACAGGTATAACGTCTGCCGAGGAATCGCATTAACAAATGTAATGTTAAGTGGCAGAATAATAATACGCCACTATACGTAGCGGAAACTGGATTGCATAACGAGTTCGAGGAATAAACAGGGTTGCATGCTCCGTAGCACTGCACCATTACAGGGGCATCATCTACATCATTATGAAACAATCTTCTTCAACTTTACCGTCATTATTACGAACCGCTGGCCTTTATCGTGTCGTATCGTCCCATGCGACATGCAACAGGTGACGCGCGCAGCCCCGACCACAACTTGACTGATCTCTTCGATATACCTGATGGCGCCGTCTCGTAAGGTGCGGACCGCTGCTGAAGAAGCGAATCGCAGAGCTACGCGCGCGGCTGCAGCAAGGCAACGTCGGGCACAGCAGACAGCTGTGCAGAGAGAAGCCCAATCCGCAGCTCGTCGTCGACGCCGGGCCGAGAGTTCGGTTCGTTCTCGGGAAAACGACGCCACATACTCTCTAAGATGTGCAGATTTGCACGTTACAATACCGCAGTAATTATGGCGTAGTGGATACTTCCCTACTTGGCGAAATGATAAGGGTTATTGAGCAAGGGATACCCACAGCCTGTACTTGCACTGTTTCCCCGAGCGTTTAAAATGGCCTCTACGAACGTCGCTCCTCCAGCTTACGCTGCCACTGTCCTGCGGTTCCGCGCAGGCCTGGCTCTTTTTCGTATACGTCAATGCTATCGATTTGAGCGAAGATCTCCTGTCCCCATAAGCCGCAGCTGGTTTGTTTAGCGTGCGCTTCCCTTGTCGCTTTAGCATTTGACACGATGGTCAATGGAGTTCGTACACAACGAAAATTTTTCTTTGACGCAGCTTTTCCTTGTCTTTAGGCCTCCGGAAATCGCAATCGTCATAATCACCAGCCCTTAATACTGCCATTGCAGAGATGCAGGATCTTTGACAATACATGTTCTCTACTGGCACGCTGTGTGACAATACATGTTCTCTACTGGCACGCTAATGGCACGCTGTGTGGTTCTTAGCTTACTCTCGCTCTCCTTTGTCATTTTTCAAGTTTTCCATGTGCTGTCAAGTTGCAGTAGTTATAAAATTTGCGTTTGAGTGATAGCGGCGGATTTTCATTCATGAGTGTCGAAGGCCTGGCTTATGCGTACCAACCCGTGCCTATTCCACAGTGAATTTCATTAACATGAGTGGGCCCCCTGACAATAGATGTCCTAGATAAATGTATTCTTGTAAGTGTTGTAATGTCTGCTTTTCAATCGCGAAGACTCGTCTTTTCGCCGTGCCGTGTAACTGAATCCTCATTTTCGGCATGTTCACCTTTAATCCTACTTTAGCGCTTTCTGGCTTAAGTCTTCATTCATCTTCTTCAGTCCGTAGCCGCCATGGCTGTATAGTACGACGTCGCCAGCAAAGCGTAAGATGCTCATATGTTCGCCATTAATCTTTGTTCCTATTTCTTCTCAGGGTAGTCGTTGGGGGGGGGGGGGGGGGTTTCTTCTACACATGCTGTAAATAGCATTTGAGAAATTGTGTGTCCTCGTCTGACACCTTTCTGTATTCGGATTTTCCTGCTTTTGTTAAGGAGTAATATGGCGGCTGTGGAATCTTTGCAGACGCTGGATATAGTATTTACGTAACTATGGCAGATTTCTTGACGGCGCAGTGCCTCCAGAAATGCCTGGTATCTCTACCGGCTCAGAAGACTTTTCGTAGTCTGTAAAAGCCATATAGAGGAGTTTCTTGAATTCAGCGGATTTCTCGATTACTTCACTGGTAATATGAAAGTCGCCTATTGTGGAGTATCTTTTTATTTCTCTCCTAATTGATTAAATTCAAGTTTGGCTCTTATTCTATTTTAGACTGCCGTTTTGAATATTTTGTATTGTGCGAAGAGTAAACTAATGGGCCTGTAGCTCTTGAAGTCTTTTACATCTCTTTTTCTTGTGTATTGATAGATTAATTTAGTTTTGCCCACTAACTAGGACATTTGGGGGATGGAGTCATCGTGTCTATGCTATCGCAAGCTTCCTAAATACGAAATAATCGTATTTGATAAAGTCGGCGGTTATGCCTTCGTTTCTTGCCGCTTTCCCGACAGAAATGACCAGAATTTCCTTAGCCTCGTCCGTATTAATTAACCAGTTTGACCACTCAGTTTTGTCGCAAGCATAGCAACAACAATAATAATATTGAAGCCATGATGCCCATGTGAGTGAGGCACATCCTATATTATAATTACAAAAACGAAGTGGCAGTAAAGTTGCTTCAGAGTGTGAAAAAAAGGAAAAAGATGTGCGATGCTTTTACAAAACCCGATGGTTGGGATATCAGGGAATGAAGGTACAGTGTTATCAATAAAGAGACGCGCTCTGATTGCATTGCGATTCCCAACGCCTAAAAAGAACAGAACGCGAAGAACCTTTTTTTTTATTCTGCAAAGAGAATTCACATGCGGAAATGACCACTCGATATCTCCAAAATATTTATTCCACGAATCTTTACTTTAAACAAGAGCTTTCAATTTCGTCATCGCCATCACTGCTACGTTTACGCCTGACTTAATTTTCTGCAGCAGCACCGTCTCGATATGGTTGTGGTGCCTACATATACCCGCCTCGTCTTTCCGCGCCTATAGTTGTTGCGTGGAAACACGCCAGAAGTGACTAAACGGATGATCGATTGGGACCGTGTTGCCGAAGCGAGAAATGGGGACCGCTTTCCTGTCGATACCGGCGTCACGCAATGCCAGTGGCGGTTACAGAAATTGGCGATATCGAACGTACGAAAAGTTGTTTCAGTTGCCGCCGCACAGCATTTATCCCAGCGTATGTTTCGTTTTTTTGCCCGGCACCTAAGCCTCCGCAGATCCTGCATTTGACGAGAAAGGGTTGCACACAAAACGATTACTTCGGTTCGATATTTTTTGTTGTTGTTTTTATGCTTCGTAATGTGAGTCATTCTACACAATTTCAGAAGCGTCACACACACACACATACACACACACAGAGAGAGGAGGAGAGAGAGATGAAGTACATTTAAGGAAAGAAAACGAGCGGTACGCTGACCCATTTCGCAACAAGGTACGGCACCAGTGGCAAATTGCGGGCGACGTGAACGATGTTGCGAGAGTCGTTCGCGAAGCATTGAACGGGAAGAGATTTCTGCTAGCTGCAGAATGTAAACGCGCCCCTGTGTGGCGCTGAGTCAGCGAAGTGAAATTGATATATGTCTTTTTTTCTTGTTTGAAAAATTCTCTAGTTTTCGATGTTCGGAGCAGCGTATCTGAAGATGGGGAGTTGCAATGACATTCGAAAAATCAACAATTGCGTGCAGTTCTGAAAAAGAAAAAAAAGCGGTTTGTCGTGCAACACAACTTTACACGGTGAAAAGAAATATATGCAGCACGCGACAGCTGCTTTGAAGAGAAAGCGCGGAGTATTGGATTGCGACAAATGTATATTTATTTAAAAAGGCGGACAGGTCCGTCTCAGCTCGCATAACCTACTACTAAACATTGGTGGAAGTGTCAGAAAATAGAGTGATGAGCAGCGATGAAATGATAAGGAGGCGCGCACATAAAGGTGCATTACGTTGGGCCAGAGCTAATACGTTGCGTCGAGTTGGATAACAACTTATAAAACTGCACACTGTGAGGACGAATTTGTGCTCCGCATCTCATCTTGCAAGCATTGCCACGTTAGAAAAGCTTGCACGTCTTGTTTTTTTTTTCTTAGCAGGTGGACAGGGTAGCCCAGTGCCTTCAGTACGGCACCAGCTGCCAAAAATACTAAGGAAAGCTAAAAAATTATCACAAATTATAACGTAGTAGAGGGGACAAAATTGTGACCCCTATGCAATCGAACAGCACATGAGGCATAGATCTGTGTACAGGAATTCTAAAAAGAATTTTCTAAAGATTTCGAAGAACTAATGGCTTCAATGAGAATCAAGGCTCATGCGGCGGGTGTAGTACTTACTTATTCTGCATCGCGTCTGTATACATTATGTGTTTCGAATCGGCTACGTCGTTTCAAAGAGCATGCACGGTCCTTTGGTTCCAGAGACATATAATCTATATATTGACTTGGCGACCAAAATTACTCTCAAAATTGATTAATAACACATGGATTAGCACAATATTATTTTTAATGCTGGTTCTTGTGCTCGACTGCTGAGAGCAAAAAGGCAGAGACGGATCCCGGCCGCGGCGGTTGCATTTTAAATAGCGACAAAAGTGGCAGTGGCCCATGTTCTCTGCGTTATCGACGCACATTAAAGAAGCTCTTGTGTTCAAAACTTCAGTAGCTCTACTCTGGCGCTTGTCTCATAAACATATTGTAGTTCCGACACGTAAACCCATCAAATGTTATCATAGTTATTCGTAATTTACGTATTAAAAGGCGCACCGAATCACGCCTCTAAGCTTTAAAGGCACTCAGAAGTGCGCCTTTCACTCCTTCCAAAAGTGCCATATATGGCAATATGAGAAATCGGGCGTATGTGGCTGTACATGGCACGTGTCCGTATGTCGCTGTATTTTCCTAAATCGTGATAGAAGCATATATGGCAATGAAAGAGCAACACGAGCAGTGATGTGTAAGTCCTATACATACTGGGCAAGTACGGCGACATCCGGACACATGCCATATACAGCCATATATCGGTACATGGTCATATGCCATTATCTGGCCATATATAGCACGTGTCCGTATGTGGCTGTATTTGCTCAATACGTATATCATCTTGCTGCTCTTTCATTGCCATATATGCTTCTATCACCATTTAGGCAAGTAGAGCGACATACGGACACGTGCCATATACAGCCACATATGCCCCATTTCTGAGAGCGCCATAGATGGCATTTTTGCAAGGTATGTGCCGCACACAGTAACAAAGCTTTTGTCATTAGTTTTAGCAATACAAGTACCAGAGTACAAGAGAGCGATTGTTACGTTCCGATTTGAGCACTGTTGTTGTGTACAAATAAAATATAAATATGTGCAACTGAAGCAACTGGCATCACCATGGCAGTCATTCTACGGTGTGTAAAGATCAATTATCAAGAGAACTAGTTTCGAACAGCAATATATTAAGCTTAGGCCTCTGAGATGACTGGAAAATGTGCTATCGGGGCTTCTTAGCCCATTTTCACACACCTCTGTGAAGCTTTCAGCGTGCTCGGCGCTATTGAGGGAGAGCGAAGAGGCTCAGACGGCAAAATTCCTTTCAAATTTGAAGCTTTAACTATCTAACGGGTACGAAAATATTTTTCCAGGAGATGGTTCGTTGGACAGCAAGATTCTTAATTGATGTCACTCGAGGAAGCCTATAGGAATGTTATAGGGCCCTTTTAAGTGAACACTAATACGCAAAACGATTTTTATTTCGTTGATTTCTGAGGTTCTACGACTAAAAACCACCACTTGATTATGAGAGACGCCGTAGTGGAGGGTTGCAGGAATTTGGCAACCTGGGGCTCTTTAACGTGCACTGACAACGCACAGTACATGAGCCTCAACATTTCTCTTTCACCTAAGTGCAGCCACCGCGGTCAGGATTCAATCCCGAGAGCTTCGAATCTGCAGCCAAGTGCACAGCCACTAGAACGCCGTGTCGGGGTAAAACGATTTTTCGTGTATTACCAAATTTCCCTTACACAGTGCCAACAGAACCACTCTTGCCCCAATACAACGCTTTGTGAGCGGGGAAACGTACAACAGGAAAATACAGGTGGCGACGCCGCCTTTTATGGAACACAAAGTTATTTTCCGCCAAAAATGAATTACGTGTTGTTGTAAAGCAGAATAAGGGGAGGGGGGGCGGGAGGGATCAGAGAGTTCACGTAGCAAGTCGAGTAAAATTTCGTTTAGCCACATGGACCGAAACACGAAGAAAATCTTCGACATCCACGGCTAAGTGTACCCCCCGTAGTGAAAAAAAAAACCTCAAAAAAAAAATGTGGGGGAAGCCCGCACCATGGTGCGGGCGAACGGATACATGCGATTGCCTAGGTTTAGCCGCAAAATTTAAAAACCAAGCTTATCGGAATATTGATAGAATTCTTTTTTGAAATTAAGAAGTTTGTGAGACCTTCTTATATTTATATGTAGCCTATAACGATTTTAGAGTGAATACAATGATCGTACATCACAAACGACCGCAATAGCCAGCACTTCGCGACGTGAAGAGTAGTCTAGCTTTTATGTGTACGAACAAATGATTATTTCTCTTAAAGTTCTGAGTCGTTGAGCTCATGAAGTTCTCTTCTTCAGATTTCAACAAGCAGAATGTAAGTGAGGGCGAGTACATTGAAATGCACGCGTATGCGGTGGCGCACGCGCCGCCCACGTCATAGTTCCGCATGGCCACGTGACCACCCACCTGCATTTACATTCCTGTTGACTTGGCCCCGCCTTCATTGTGTTATCCGAAACCAAGACTGCGACTGGCCGCTGTAACTGTGGCTCCAAATAATGAACTGTTGCGTGCTGGGGCTGAAGATAATAAAGTCTCTAGTAATGGAAGGCGATTTGTTAGATACCTATTGAACCTTGAAACATAGGAAAAGCAAAAGATGACAATATCTTTGAGTGAGCAATCCGCGAACTAAGACAAAGCAGAGCCTGCACGCCTAATGTAATGTGCGTGACCAGTAACTGGTGGTCCGTTACATCGGCAAGATAGCAAGTAATGATAAAAGGAGCCATGGACATAGATAAAAAATGATAAAAAAAAGCAGATGCATCATACAGGTCTTCGAATCTGGAGTCTCGGTATTCCATCGATCTCACATGTGGCTGGTGTTATAGAAGCTATGGGGTTTAGTATTTTATAGCCAACATTAAAACTAACATGGCAATCAGCGACATATTTGAGAATTCAGAGATGGCAGCAAAGAAATATTTTAAGAGATGGTCAACTGCTCAAAAAAAAAAAAAGACAAGAAGTAACGGGCAATAAAACATGCAAATAGCTGCTTCTACCCAAGTGTCATATTCGCTTGGGAATAAGGTTACGCAAACGGCGCGCTGCACTTTGCAAGATGCCGTAAAACCGCTGAGATCTCTTTTAAGCTCCACCCAGCGCTTACGAAACGGGCGCCTGTCTGCAGCCGCAAAGACCCCTACGTTCCACTTCGTGGGAGATGAGTTTCGCATGACTTATTTAACTCAATCTCTGGGTCAGGCTTATCCAATGTGTCTGTTTTATACCCACGCTTGCTACGCTGAAAACGCGAGAGACGCGGCAGAGGAGTCCTTTAAGCTGGATCAATTTTAATTAGGGGCCGTATTAGGGGGCGTTGTGTAATTGGACCGGCGCACCTGGGATTGAAGGGTGGGGTCCGCTTTCGCAACGTCAGCACTGAAGAGAGCAGTCAGGACTGCGCCCCTGCGGACCCTGCCTTCGCTCCATCGGTGGTTGCTCGTCTTTATTTTTGGCAATATATTTTATTCATCTGCCTCCCGTAGTTTGCTTATTTGTCGCAACACTACGCTTTTTTTTTTTTCATTGTCTATCGCATCAGTATTCTTATGGGAGAACCAGGCTCCGCTTAAAGAACGCGTGCTGTGAGGAACATTGCGCAGTAGTACTGATGAGCGTAATTAGGGATGTTCTTACCTAATGAGGAAGCCCGTGTTTGTCTCGTGGGAAATGGTAATTGCTTGCATTGTGCAATAAAGTAAAACGTCAAAGCAGCACGCTCGCCAGCCAGCCGATACCGGCGTGTCGTATCAAGTCTTAGCCAACTCTAAGCAATAGCTGACAAAGCAGAGCAGCTTCCTGTGGACGGAGTAGAGTCGGTGGGAGAAAACGGACCAAGGCGCCTAGGATTCGTATGTCCTAAAGATAAATGCACAGAATACTCAACCAGCGAAGAACCTTCTTCTACGCCCAGCTAAGGAGAGGCCGAACCCACGCAGATCTCCTTTCGTAAGAGCTCGTTTAGAGTGCGCAGCAGGATTCGTTAACAGAATGAACGGCTCGTGTCACACCTGTGTGAGATGAAGGAAAAAAAAAAAAACGAAGGCCACTGCACACTGTGTAAGGAACGTAAGGAACTTCGTTATATATTACGTCGTATTTTGCAACATACGTTTTGTTACGTGATGGTTGCAATACTTAGAGACCCTTAATGAGAAAGTACGCGTGTTCCTATTTAGGTTCACCTTCTTTGCGACATAGGCCAAAACTTACGCCTGTCCAATGGAGTGCCAAATGGGCAGGAGGCTTTGACTCGTACTAAAATAATATGCGGCCCATTCACTCACACTACGTGTGCGGTATCACTCAATGCTTTCCCGAATCACCGCCAGAGGCGCTGCATCTTCTGAGGGAAGTGGGGAAAACGCGGGATTCAATTGGATGCCACCGCCAACACATACGCCTAAGGCTTTCGCCTTTATAATGACTTTCTGAGCACTTCTCGGGAAATCAGATTTACTGCAAGCCTTCTTCAACAGCGGAGCTATTCATGGGTCCACCATGGCCGCTGTCCCCGATGTCCTCTCTTACGCAGAGGAGCAAAGAGGACCTTCTCTTGCCCATCAGGAACGTTTTGTAGCGCAATAAACGCTGGCACAAGAAACACCAGAGACGACATACGAGCGCTAACTACGAATGGAAGTTTACTGAGCACCATTCGTGTTTTATACTGTGCTCATTACCATGACACAAGCACACGATACTTTTTTAGATAAGCTAGCCCTTTGTCTGAACGATGTACAGACGGAGTCGTGACACGGGCTGCATGTAATGGAGATATCCTTCCTGCCTCCGTAACCTCACAGGCAAGTGTATCGCGACTTCTGCTGACAGTAGTAGACTGTGCCAAAAGAGGTTCACATCCACAGGAACTGCAGTGCACTAATAGCCAACTATCAAGAGCCGTTTTGTTCACATTTTGCGTATGCTCCTTCAAACGATCATTTGAACAACTTCCTGTGTGGCCTATGTACCGGCTATCAATGCAATGGAGTTCCTGTGGATGTGAACCTCTTTTGGCACAGTGCACTATTTTCAGCAGAAGACGCGATGCACTTGCCTGTGAGATTATGAAGGCAGGAAAGATATCTAGATTAGATGGAGCCTGTGTAAGCACTCTCTCCGTACGTCTGTCATACAAAGAGCTGCCTTATTTAAGAAAGCGTTTTGCGCATGTGTCACGGTAATGAGCACAGTATAAAATATGAGTGCTGTTCAATAACTCCTGTTGGTGGTTAACGCTCGTATGTCATCTCGTTTTTCTTTGTGTCCGTGAGCTACAAAACGTAGCCGATGTTCAACCAGCAAGCTCAAGTCGACACGATTACACTCTTGCCCTTGACCTACTATCGAAACTCTTGCGCACTGCTGCGTCATAGTGATCACGCGAAGGAAAGTAATGAAAGAGAAAGAAGTAAAGAAAGAATTGAAAAGGAGAGAGAAATTAAAAATATGTCTTAGTTTAAAGCTGAAGGAAAAATAAACTCGCGCTTGAACTCAACGCATTACACAAACGGTTATCATCGGCCCACTGCTCCATGATAGTAAAATTGATAACGATGGTGGCACATGATTGTGGTGGTGAACTTGGCACCCTTTTCCCAGCTCCACTGCTTATACAGATTTCACAGTTGTGGAAATGGCTTCAGTATTTCGGGAATACGAAGAACAGATTTTGTTGCTGCGATTGTTAATATTGTAGCAAAAATATCACGACGACAAAATATGGCTTGGAAATGACCAATACCGCCTTCGCGTTTTAAATTGTTTCTTCGACATCGTACGAAAAGGTGAGACATATGTACGGAGTGCAACGTTTGGCAAGAGGAATACTGTATTCTGACAAAAACTTTACGCGAATAGGCATCCTCACGAACGATAAGCAGTATCAACAAGTCTTCTCAACTTTCTGCTAACTCCATAGAATGGATAATTGCAATAGGGCAATTGCTCGACTATGTACGGAAAATCGGATTCCGGTTCCTTCGCACACACTAGTGCCGCAGGGGGGTGAACGGGTGGTAGTTTGCGCAAAACGACGTCTACGAAGATGAGTAATTGAGGTCACGTCTAATGGCCAAGCTGCCGCAGAACGATGTCCACTCCTTCCACCACCCCCCTACCCCTCGGTGTGCAGTGTTTACGCGGGTGCGCAGATAATTACTGATAGGAGCTGACCGCACGGTCCCCGCGCTAGATCCGAGAGTGTTCTTTTGTTTGCTGAAGACATATCACCGCGGTTGATCTTATAGGCAATAAGGTCATAGCGAATGCGAAGTTTATATTTCGAGTAAATTACAGCCGCACGTCGTGCATTTTCTTTTCTTTTTTCGAACCGCTTGTAGCGGTCGCATTGCAAGTCAAAGCAAGTAGTAAAGCGCCTGCAGTGGTTATTTTTGTGAACTGCATTAGGCAAAGGCTGCGTTGTCTTTTTTACGTCAGCCAATCAGTGTGTGCTTCAACATGGTCACTTACTCCAGGCCTATGACGAGAAAAAAGATGGCTGGTTATATATGTTCCTTTTATTTGGTTGGCGGTTGGTTGGTTTTCCGATACCTTCGACGGAAACACCTCGCTCCTCAAAGCCCACAGTTCTTATAACAGTCAAATAAAGCGCTGCTTGATTTCTTTGCCAAGGTGTTTCAAATTTTTGAATTACATTACTATCTGGCAATGTCACTCGCGCTATCTCAGTTAGAAAGAATGGGATGCTCAGTCTGGTGGCTGCTTTTTTTTTCCCCACGACATGGAGCACATTTTGTCCAAATTGCGGAATAGTAGCATCTGTTCCGCTGCCTTCCACGGAAAGAAGGAAATAAAGGCAGGGAAGCTAACCATACGCTCATTCGGGTTGCTACCCTGTACTGGGGGAAAGGGAAATACAAATAAAGAAAGCAAACAGTGCCGCCGTATAAGAGAATACATATAGACACTACATTCCGTAAAAGAGGGCAGCAGAAATTGCTGTCCGAGATTGAGGCATTGTACGGTGTAACACATGGAGCATGTTTGCGAAGACAAAAGAGAGCGTTAGACGTACGACGCACGCTGAACGGTTCTCTAAATGTAGAGACAGACAATCTCTGCCTGCAGCAGTCCTAGGTGACTTTCCTACAAATTCGTCCAAAATGTGGCGGGTCACTATGGCAGTCCATGCTTGATCGCGTTCTCGGGTAACGAGGGGACACAAGACGATGGCTTCTGCTATTTCGCCGGTACAACGAAAACTCTCTTGCGAATGATTTCAAAGAGCGGGCTACAGGTACGGCAGCAATGGACGCAGAGCATCCAGCACCTGCAAGGCACTCTGAGCATACGGTATCTTAGTAATAAATAGGAAAAGAGCGCTTATTAAGGCGACGACCTGTCGGTCTGCTACTGGCTGTTTATGTCAAGTATATTCCGAGTTCAATGCTGGTTTGCCTTCAAGATCGGGGACTTCGTGGCACCCGGAGATGACAGACGTACAATTTGTGGTCCCTTCTCTACAGGATATTCATCATCGGCTTCGTTTGGATAAGGTGTATGCTCGACATGGATAGCAGGGGATTTACATAAGACGGTTCTGGAAGGTGTAACGCTCACCCTACGGCAGCCTTTGACGAAGGACTTGGACGAGAGGTTAGCCGGCGCTGTTTTCGAATTACGTTGACAGCCTCTCTCCGAAGGGAATCCTCTAGTAGCGTTCGCCTTAGTACAACCGTTTCTTGTCCAATAACTGGATGATCCTTCGAAGAGAAATTAAGATTTCCTGAGCAGTCAGACCACCTTAGATTGGGGCTTGTGCAGCCAACAATTAAATGAAGGGTGGAGGCATGGCTTCGTGCCCATATAGAAGAGGAAAATAGTAGAGACGTAAAGAGAATCGGAGGACTGGCTCTCGGTAGCGTAGTTTCGCAGGCTATAGAGCAGCGAGCGGTGCCTATATCAAGGACACAAGTGTGGTGACCTCTAAGAGTTCTAAGATATTATTGAAGACTACGCAGTGGCTGGCTCTCGGAGAAGTCCTGTGCAGAAAATTGAACAGGTGAGCGCAGGTAAGTTATGAGGAAGTCAGCATCGAGCTCTGTGAAGAATGCGCACAGAACGAAGAGCAGGGTGATCAGCGATCAAGCTCGGAGGAGGCTTGGCCCTTCTGAAGTCAAGCAGCAGTCAAATCTTTGGCGTTCGAGGGAACACCACTTTCTCAAAACCGGGGTTAGCCCGATTTCCTGGAACAAGCAAATTCTACAGAATTCTGCAAGAAGAACACCAAATAAGGGCCACTACGAGACACACAAATACCGCACAGCAGTGTTTGTGCCATCTGCCCTTATAGCAGAAAGGTTTGCTGCATTTGGTTAGTTCATGCTTGATGCATTTTCCAGCGCCTTCGAGGAAAATGACTAGAAGAATTCTGGAAAGGAAAAGAGCCGGGAAACAACCATAATAAGCGAAAAGTCATATCTCTCCTGTTGCGTGTTTTCTCTTTCTCCTTTTCTCTCCGTTACCTGTAACACGCTGAAAACTCACTAAGTGTGTCTTTTAGTCCGGATTTAGTCCGGATTCTAGTCCGGACTAAGTGTGTGTCCGGGTTTTGCGCTTATTGCAGTAGACACATTTTCTTTTACTTTTGAGAAGTCAGGAAAGGCAGGAACGTTTCTCAGCGGCGACCAGGGTGTCATCGGGAAAGCCAGTGGGCAGCCATTGCAAGGCGCCGCTTGTGAAATCGAAGCCTACATAGGAGTGCTGCTGCGAGCGCAACAGCCTGCTCTCTCCGCTTCCCATTGTATCGGTGTCTTATTTCCCCTGAAATCCTACATGGGAAGGAAACCAGTAAAGGTAGCGACTGATTGTAGCCTTCACGGAGCATTTGCTTTGCTGTCTCGTTTGAGTAGTCTGAAACTCAGCGCCTTTTTGATACCATGCGATTTTCCGTAGATGCCATGCATTAGTAGTGAACCTCATAGCGCGGCGTCTACGCCATTGCAGCGACGGGTGGAGTACGTCATGATGGAAAAAAGCGCAACAAAAGAAGCCGCAGGAGACGAAATCGGCAAAAGGAGCGCCTTTGTGTGCTGTGTCCTCGTCTTTCGCACTTGTTTTACGTCATGTGGAAAGAACTTGCCGTTCAATCAATTCCTTTAGAATATGTCTTCTGCACCTATGTAATTGCATTTGCAATGTAGCATGAACTCTCGTTTTTCAATTCGACCAATGTTCCGCCCTCCTTTCACCGTCCACGTTCGCATTTTAGCTACTGTAGCCAAAGGAACACGCGCCACGTCGTAGCCTTGAGTTGAAAGAGAAATTTTGCATATGCCACAGCAATTACGAGTTTCAGCAGTGAAATCTGTTCATATAGCCCGAAAAAAAAAAACGAAAAGTAACAAGGAAAAAACAAAGTTATTACGCGGTACAGATTCCTTTTCGTCCTTGGGACTAAATGAATGCTCGTCCTCGCGAGAATGAAGTGGCGATAAATAAAATCAGAAAATTAAAAACTAGAAATAAAATACAAGACCGTTCCCCGACCTCGGAATTCGCATTAAGGGATGCCATTAAGCGACGACCAAGCCGGGAGGAGCGTCTTGCGCTTCCCCATTCTTGGGTTCCCATTGGAGCTTAGTAATGGGAAAACATGTCGTGACGGTGGTATTCTGCGAAATATTTCTTTCTCGTGTTACGGCTTCCACGGGGCGCTCGCGTCGTAGCTGTACTCGCAGACGAAGAGAAGTGCAAGATTTGTTTCGGGTGTATTAAAACACGACACATGCCGGGTAGAATGGGAGTGCACAATGGCCATTTCGAGTGGAAAAGTGGTAAAAAAGCACAAGCCCATAGTGAGGGATTCTGGAGGAACGCGAGAGAGTCGATCTAGCAGGTGATAAAGCCACGGAAGCAACACCGCTTTCTTCAGTTTTGTGGGGCTAAGTGTAGTAATCGCAAGCGTCGGTGAGTGAGTTGGTACACGACCGGAATTAGAAGGGAGCCAAAACCAGGACCGATGCAAAGGAATACAGAACTTCCAGGTTGCTTTTGTTGTCTGTCCCCTTTTCTGTGATGTTTTTTTTTTTTCGGTTAGAAAACGCGTTTTTGAACGGTTGTGGAACCTCTTCGAAAGAAGGGAAGGAAAGCTCACCTAGGTTACGATCAACTGGGGAGAACAAGAAGTCCCCCCCCCTCCCCCCCCCCCAAAAAAAAAGATAATAGTAGGCAGTAATAGCGGACATGTACGAAGGCACAATTAGCGAAAACTTCGAAGTGAATTATGGTCAGACAAGGAATTTCGGCCACATTGCACGTAAGCTCGGGGCTCTTCAGACGAGGACACTGTTTTGGGATATCTGTGGGTCTATGAATTATCTGTAAAATTAGGAATGTGGTATCACACAAAGAAATTATGCCCATCAACAAGCACGTGAACGATATTGCGTGTTTCTTATCTACTGCACCAGCTGGTGAGTCGCCACTTAAAATATTTGCTGTAAAAGCTAAGACGGCAGCGGCCAAAAAGAAACTCCGCCGGCATCCATGGTGTTCGAACGTTCAGCTTCTTGGCCTTCACTGGCTGGCTGCGTTTATTTCACTTCCTTTTCTACTTCCTGCCCCGCTTTGGAAGCAGTAGGGATCTCCAGATGGCGCAGGGTTTGAACGGACCTTTTTAGAACCTTTACAACTGATGTTTTCGTGGACTGAGCCCGTAGTCCATTGCGGCCAGGACATTTATTTAATTTATTTCATTTAAAGAATACTGCAGGCCCAAAAACGGGCCCAGGCAGGGGGCAAATGTACAAAGAAATACAATTAGACAACGCGAACAAACATTGGGAAGTGTCGAGAATACATATTGAGCAAGAAATAGCTCCAATAAATATAAAACAAAAGCAAACATGAAAAGGAGGAAGGAACAAACCATATAATTATAATGAAGTAGCAATGCGAAGTGTAAACAGCAAAAGTAGCAACACAGCGAAATAAATGTAAAGTTCAGCGACCAAAAAGCATCGGTTATTTCTGTCTTCTCGCATTAAAACGACATCAGTGACCGTTACACTTCGGTTAGACCTTTGTGGGCATAGAGGCAGACACCGTAATTCCAGGACGTACTCTTTCTTCTATCTTTTCCAGAGATGACGAAGTAGCTTCTGCCGGTACTTTAGCTTCTGGAAAATATCTTTTCTAGTGGTCTGGGCCCAAGTTGAAGTGTGAGTGGATAGTGGATCTCGAAGATTCTGGATTTAACTTCCGACGAGAAAGTGCGCCGGGCATATCGGTGACGTTTTGCTTGCTTGTGAATATGCATAGGTCATTGGTACGGAAACTGATAACTGTTTCGACTTCTGGAAGTACAGTCCTCAACTCCTCGCTTTCTAGGCTGCCTCTCTAGAGAACTTTGCGCAGGAATGATTTGATCAACTGCATTAGTCGTTCCCACCAACCGCCCTACGTTTGGCACAAGAAATATCCACGATACTGGATGGTCGGCCAGAAATGGAGCAAACGGGGAGCCACTTGTAACTTTCCCCGTGTCTCACAATTCGCTGCTTGTCCGCTTGAGCTTCATTGCATTTTCAAAATACGCAGTGAGGGGCACCCCCTGCGAGCAGGAAGCCTCCTAAAAGCGAGAATGGGGCTGTCCGATGACAGGTCTCCGGCCATCTCTTGATTTACCGCTCCAGTTTCTGCACAGGTTAAGAGTACAATGTGGGCCTTGGTACATTGTGGCTCTGCCTCGCTGCCTTTTGCATAGAGTGAACCTGGAAAATCGGTTCCCACCACTTCAAATGGTCGAGACATAGTGGTTCTATATTTTGGCCACGGATCATATTCCACATGAGCCGGTTCGGTGCGGAACCGTTAGCAAAGAAAACACTTCGTGATAAACATTCTTGTTTCCTGGCGTGCATGAACAATCTAGAAACTCTCACGAATTACTATTAGTCCGGTCGATACTCCGCCATGCAAAACACGACAATGTAGTACCTCCATAATCACTACTCTGGTAAAGCAGTGAGCCTGAGGCAATATCATTAGATGTTTTGTCTCGGCTGAAAGTCTCCCTTTCTCTAGACTCCACCGAGATGCAGTCGTTCTTTGCTGCATAAGAATGGATGTAAGCCACGCAGAATACATTGTTTTGACATTGGAGATCCATTGGAAAGCTTCTAGATTTATTGGGAGAAACAATCTCGTTGAGCCTTTATGATCCGAAATTCTTCGGCCAATTTGAACTCCTCTGCTGCTAGATGGCCTGAGAGCGGAGATTGAGAGCGCCTGGTCCTTTCCACTAACACATACTCCGTGGCTCGAAGGAGTTTGGTCAAGTTGTACTTCTCTACGTTTAAGATATTTTTATGGGAAAATTCTGTATGTAAACGAACTTCTGTATGAACATCCCGTTCATCCTCCCATATTGCGACTCCGATGGCAGTAGGCTCAGCAGGCCAAGTCGTTTCACATTGAAATCAACGAATCTGGACCGCACCACCAGCTGCGGCACTCCCGAAGCTTTGCTGCTGATAATCCCTCCATAAGAAAGTTAGACGGGTTCTCGTCGCGTGGAAAATAACGCCATCTACCTCTGTGGTTGGGATTCGATTCCACGACCTCCGGTTCAGCAGCCGAGTGCCATACCCGCTGGATCACCATGAAGGGGGGGGGGATTTCGACAGACTACACGCTCCGTTGAAAAGATGCACACAACGAATATGACCCATTAAGACACTAGAGACTCACACTAGGTGACTGGCGTCATGTCAGAAACCGAAAATTATTTTCCTGTTAGCACGAAATGACACCAGTAAAGAAGGCACAAAGGAAAAAAAATGTTGCATTTGCGCTTACTCTTTCTTTTGCGCTGGCTTTCTTAGAACTACGTAATATTGCTCTCATTCCAGAGCACAATGCTGAATACCGTCTTTTAAGGAGAGATCATGACATAGGAGAGAGAGAGAGAAAAAGTGCAGGGAGAGAGAAAGACAGATTGAATCGGTAAATTAGGGCCTGTCTCTGCAAACATTGACCTGCTTAGCTTTGTATGTGGGAACACTTACTCGTCCTTCTTGTGTGAAGAGACTAATGACATATTCTGTCAGTTTGCATCGTATCTGCGAATTCTACGGTCCTCTTGAGCATACTTATCGACATTTCGCCTTCATTAAATCAATCTTACGATGGGACAAGAAAAATAAATGGATACCGCGCTAAGCACATCAAAAAAGAACAAGACAGCCATGCCAGTTACAACACATCGGGATCTAATTAGTCTGAAGGATCCTAAGTAATTATTGCGCTCTTCTGCTTGTATTATGGCGTTAAGCTTCGTAGTGTACGCAGCCAGAAGACCTGAAGGGCTGTATCTTTTTCTCTCTATTCGAGATGATATGTTGGTAAATAATCGTGCGCCCCTCTTTTAAATGTCTGCCCAAACGTCCTTTCAGTGTACTTCAAACATGAATAGCACAAAATTAAGCAAATGAAGGACACGTGTTCCTCAATTAGGTCAACAGGTCACCGAGTGGTCAACGATATTGCATTGCCACGATCTACGGCAGACATCTGCGTGATATCATAGTCTAAGTTCGCATACGCCCTAACCATTACTAAATGCGAAGCATTATTAAGCGAACTTGAACAACTTCGACCATATCTATCTATCTATCTATCTATCTATCTATCTATCTATCTATCTATCTATCTATCTATCTATCTATCTATCTATCTATCTATCTATCTATCTATCTATCTGTCTGTCTGTCTGTCTGTCTGTCTGTCTGTCTGTCTGATTTCTCAGAGCTCCCATCGTCGCCTAGTTCACTTAATTTATGCCAAAATTGGGATGGTGGGATATAAATGTATGCCGAGCATTATGAACGATCTAGATGTCAGTAAACTGATGTCCTTCTCATGAACGTGGCGATTAAATATTCTGAAGTCAGATGTGGCTCAAATCAGCTGTGCTCGGCACGGGGTATGTGTGTATGCGCCGCCGTTGATTCAGTGCTAACGTCCAACGTATGTCCTTCAAGAATCAACGAAAATAAAAATTTAACCCTACTGAAAAAGTCCCTTTCCGTATTCCAGTAATTCCATATTTTCCGTACAAGGTCCATAAGTTTTCCATATACTTGCCGTATATTTTCCATATTTTTCCATAGGAGTCTTACGGAAACATACGGAATTATTGAAACGACCATACGGAACGTTTCAGTAGGGTAAAACTTCATGAGAGGATAGTTTGGTGTGGCCTGAGCAAGAAAAAGACAGAACGCTTAGTACAGCTTGCGACAGAAATGCAGACATAACAGGCTGACAAACAAGGACAGGCGTCCACCGACCAGGCGTTACGTGAGCAGGAAGCGAAGCCGGGGCATCGCCGAGGCGTCAAGCAACTAAGCTATCATTCACCCAGGGTGTGATCGCCTGGATGAGTTATCTTAAGTATACGTAGTGCATTAGCAGGTTGCGCTGACACTGCTCGTGCTCAAGTCGCAAGCGCTCCTTGATCGTATACTCGTAACAGGCGGCGAACATGAGGCAATTTCTTCGCTGATTCTATTGTATGACATCGATTCCAACAGTACATGGAACCAGACGGTTTCCTTTTCCCTCTCATTGTGTGAGCCCTGAGAACGCCACAACAGCAATGAAAAACTTGAAGCGTGCTATTGGCCTCAAGCATAATGTCGGAAGCAGCCTAGAAACATGCATTGAGCGCTTGCAGTGGGTTCTCACTGAAAACGCTGTTTGAACGTTGCCGCCGCATGACGTGTGTGTGTGTGTGTGTGTGTGTGTGTGTGTGTGTGTGTGTGTGTGTGTGTGTGTGTGTGTGTGTGTGTGTGTGTGTGTGTGTGTGTGTGTGTGTGTGTGTGTGTGTGTGTGTGTGTGAAAGTTTGCGTGTGAGTCGGTGCCCAGGCACCTATAACCTCTCGAGCGTGCTATGTACTTTTCTAAAACGGTGGGGGCGCGCACCGTCCCGGCACGGATCGAGATTACTGTAATTCGGGTATTGGTGCGGTTTCCGAGCAACTTATCACGAAAGTACATCGATTTCCTCGCGGCTCTAACGACAACAATGAATAGCATAGACACTCCGCATTTGGCATTCAGCGGAAAGCGTCCGTGCACGGTCCGTGTTCACGTCGAGCAAGTGCGGTGAATTTGCAAATCGACGTTCTAAAAGGACTACGTCGGTTCAGTTCATGTAATGCGCCGGAAAAGAATCAATATTTCGAGCGCTCCGAAAACAGGTCGATAATACAAAGTGAACTTTCAATGAGAAATGCAAATGCTTGTGCCCTGCAATGTGCTTGTGTAGGAAGAAGGAGGCGCGGAGGCACAGATGAAAGAATGGTCACTGCCTCGGGCAATAACTCTAGCACACCACAGCTATCCGATCAATATTTGGCACGTTGCACAGGAATTCTAGTTCTGGGATGCGATTGTGACTAGTTCTGGATGTTTGTGTTATAGACGCCAAAGTTCCTGTAAAAATCGCGCCCGTTCCAAATCGAGAATAACTGCGGCCCCCATCTGCTCTAGGCCTCATCCACTTTCCAAACACGTCGCCCTAACCAGCACGGCCTTCCCCCTTCCCTAATACAAACTTTGCTCTCCGGCACACCACTATGTCGCCCTTTCTTTTTTTTTCAGTGATGGTAAATTCACTAGGCGTTGCTGTGTACAAACAAACCGAATAGGCGAGGAAATAACGCCCGGAACTGTGCGGGAAAGTCCATACAGGATGGGAATTTGTCAGGCAAGGGTCCTACTGCATCACCGGAAGTGCTCAGGGAAAATATCTGATATTGTGTTCCTGTGTTTCTTTAGCTCTTCTATATTGTATCTTAGGGTGTTGCTTTGAAATTACTCTTTCATATGCTTTGGGAATGCTTTCGAGCTGTACACTGTCATGCCAGATGCACCTCCGAAAACCGTTCAAAGCGTTTACAACGGATGGTATTCCCATTCTACGAGGAAATAACAAAAACACGACACTCAGAAATAATCTGTATGCGTGGCCAAGCGTCGCTTTCGACTGCTTCCCAATTTAATAATATTTGATGGTGTTTCACGTGCAGAAGCGAGCTACTCTTTGAGGCACGACCCGCTGTGGAGGGTCTCGAGTAATTTTTACCACCCAAGGTTGTTTAACGGGCACCTATGACAAGTACACGTGTTATATTATTATTATTATTATTATTATTATTATTATTATTATTATTATTATTATTATTATTATTATTATTATTATTATTGCACTTAAATTAGCCTCATTTAAATGCGAGCGCGTCACCGGGACTCGACCCCGTGATGACAAGCCGGTGCTATTCCACGGCGGATGTGCTACACAATTTTCCATTGAGACTCTGATCCCCAATTTTCTTTCTTTTTTGGTGCTTGAGCTAGTTAGTTATGACATTTTCATTGGTGGTAAATTACACTTTGATAATAATGAATCTTATCCTTCAACAGCCTTCATTTATTATAGCTGTTGAAATTGGCCCTAATGAACTTTGAAGTTCCAGTGAATTTTTTTTGAAGCCCGAAGCTGAAGCGCAAATGCAACTTTATGAAGAAAAAAATGCCCTTTGGATCGTATAGACGAAGTATCGAAGGCACTAACGCGGTCTACCTTATCGCTCAGAATCTTCGCGCAGTGTACGAAGATGCACTGTTTCTGCCACGAATCAGACGGCACAAGTGGCTCTTGGCGCACTGGCAACAATAATCAGTTGCCTTGCGTGTAGCGTGGAAGTCTGGCTGTCTACAATGCTGAACGAATTAGGGATGCAGGAAGGCGTTTTAGTCTCGTCGCAAATCAATAGTGCATGACG
This sequence comes from Hyalomma asiaticum, assembly GCA_013339685.2. Taxonomy (NCBI): domain Eukaryota; kingdom Metazoa; phylum Arthropoda; class Arachnida; order Ixodida; family Ixodidae; genus Hyalomma; species Hyalomma asiaticum. The sequence continues at coordinate 60,433,815 of CM023482.1, forward strand.
CGAGCCCCGTCAGTAAAACCACGGCCTTTGTCAGCGCTCCGCCGAAGGCTTCAACAGACAAATTTAATCTCTTAGCTTGGAACACTGTATTAGGCACCATGTGGCATGCGACACGCCATTCAAACAAGAATGGCAATGAGTACGCGTATTGCGTTAATGTAAGTAGTGGAAGCCTGAAGGAATGGAAAATTGGAAGCCCCGACTTTGCAGAGCCTACTGAGCGCGCTGTTGCGTAAGTGGATTCGCCACTTTTGAAGTGAACTGCACCGTACATCCGTGGCACCTCTTGCAACCCTGTGAACCCGTGGCGGGCACTGCGTCGGTGCGTCCAGTACCACGACAGCCGGTCGAGGATTGCGACGGGGCGTACAGTGACGACGAAAGCTCGCATCGAGCTTCTTTGAAGACGCTAATGATTCCTCTGTACAAGTAAAATACGAACAGAAGGATTGTCGAATGTCTGCGTAATGCAATCGTGCGCAGAGGCGCCGTGTTCAGGAAGAGTTCCTTTAATCTGTGCGGAAGCCGTCAAGCTCTTTTCACAGCGCAGAAGCACCCTGTTAAACCGTCAGAAATCCGCATGAAGTTATCATCACGAAATTTGTGCGTGTGCGCGTCCTTGTTCTTTTGTGTTCATGCTGTCTTCCCACTGCAACTTAAGAATGCTTCAGCAGGCTAAATAAATAAAAACATCGACTCCCGCAATGCGTCAGATATGCCAGATGTTTTTAGCATAAACGATGAGGATTCTTGTTTTGGAACAAGCAAAAGTAGTCCTCCTCATCATCATAATCATCATCATCATCATAAGCAGCAGCAGCCTGCCTACGCCCACTGCAGGACAAAGGACTGTCCGATATACCTGCTATTATCCCGGTCCTGTGCTAACTCTGTCTATTTTATAACCTCAAACATCTTGATCTCATCTGCCCACCTAAGTTTCTGCCGCCCCTGCCACGCTTGCCTTCTCTAGGGATCCACTCCCTTACCCTTAATGGCCAACGGTTGTCTTGTCTTCGCAACACATGACCCGCCCACGTCCATTTCTTCTTCTTAATTTCTAATAATATGTTCCTAATACGCATTTGTTCCTTAACCCACTCCACTTTCTTCTTGTCCCTTAAGGTTACGCCTACCATTTTCCGTTCCATTGCTCTCTGCGTCGTGCTGAATTTAAGCTGAACCTTCTTAGTTAACCTCCAAGTTTCTGCACCGTAGGTGAATACCGGTAAGATGCTGCTGTTATACACGTTCCTGTTTACAGACAATGGCAAGCTACCGTGGTATGTGACAATGCTTGCCAAATGAACTTCACCCGATTCTTATCATCCCAATTATCTCAGCCTCATGGTTTAGATCAGGGGTCGCTACCTGGCCTGAGTAACATATTCATTTACACTTCCAATGCCTCACCCCTATCTGAAATCGCTGTGCTCAGCCAAGGCTATTGAGCATTACTTTAGTTTTATGCATATTAATTTTCAGGTCAGTAATGATGCTTTGTAATTCGTTTCCTGATTAACTTAGCAAGGCAATGTCATCAACAAATCTGAGGTTACTGAGGCATTCCTCATTGACCCTTGCACCAACCTGTTCCCAATCCAATGTTTTATGCGTCTTGTAAACATGCTGTGAATAACATTGCAGAGATTGTGTCCCCTTGTCTTACGCCCTTCCTTATAGATATTTTACTGCTCTCTTTATGGAGGACCATGGTGGCAGTGGAGCCGTTGTAGATGTCTTCCAGTAGTCTTACGTAGTGGTCGTCTACGCCCTGATTCCGCAGTGCCTGCATGACTGCTTAAGTATCGACCGTCACATGCGTTCCCGTAATCTGAGGCTATTATGTAGTATGGCATCCATATACACAAATTCACAAGGCGAGATCAGAGAGGACACGAGGAGTAGTTGGGGCGCTATATTTAAGTCGCGCCGTTTTTATCCCCGGCGCAACGGTGGAACTCGCCCACCTTCCTTCGCGCGAGTCCAGGGAATCTTAGGGAATATGGACATTATTGTTTGGACACTGAAGCTGTTCTAGCTAAGAATAAAAAGTACGGCTTGTCACAAAACTATCATCATCATAAGCTCTGCTCCTCTAGAGGGCACGTGCACTTCTATGCAATGCCCATTGTGCGGCGATCGCACGAGCGCTTTTTCCTTATCTTGCGGCAGTGCCTTCAGCATTTGTGCATAGCTTCATGCCACGAAAGCATGTCTCCTCTCGTGGCGTCCAAGCAGCTAGTGGAATAGCAAAGTAATAGTACAGCAATTTAGTAGTACAGCATTGGGGTGGAACAGCGTCAAGCGGAGGCCACAATTTTCGCGTCTGTCACCGTGTCTGTCTCGACGCGAATGTCGTTACACTTAACTTTGAGAAGCGTTCGCTGGGCGTCGCAGTGCTTTGCTTGATGTTTTGCAAATCCTCAGCCCACCACGAAATCAGGTGCGCTGGAGACAAACCCTGACTAGCCAAATGCCCATCAGTATCGCTGCTTCACTAGCATAGTGCCACTATAATGCAAGCTTCGCTAATTTACAAGTTTTACGCAGAGCTGAGAAAAAAATAAACGCGCACAGTATTTTTCAATTCAGCTTAAGGAATGTTCCTGACATTGTCGTGGTGTATTCATTCCATCCTCGTTTGCTTCTAGTGGTTCCTTCAGTACTGTTTTTTTTTTTTCATAGAACCGATTGTAGAACAGACTGCGTGGCTGGTCACGTAATACTCGCCTTCGTTAGACAATTTCCTGGCAAGAATTAATATCGTGCTGAACTCTTGATCTCATTTTGGTATCCGTTATTGTCTCGTTAAATTTTTCACGCACACTTCAAACTTTACTATGTTTTCTACTGTACTTCTTTTTCAAACTTTTCTCAATGTGGGCTTGTATTCTGTACGAATATCGAGTGTCCGTTTTGTTGTATTATATGATCGCATATGCAATGACCTTGCAACAGCGTCGATAATATAAAGTACTAAAATCGAGCAACCAATCAATGGTGGTTCATTATATAGAACGGAAGGAACGTAAACAACATGAGCAGAGAAATGATGTATTAATAGTAAGAAATGCAGAAGTGTCGTCGAAGATACCATGGTGCTCTCAAGATTATTGATGCTTTGTTTTGCTGCATTCAAGTTTCCGACCCTGAAGTAAGTATTCTGTTTAGTAAATTTGCTTATGGGGGGCCTCATTGCCTGCATTTCATTCAATATGTGATATTTCCGCTAAGAATTATGTCTCTATCTGTTTCAGGTGAGTCCATCTCTTTCCAAATAAGACGTCGTTCCAATCAATGTAAGTAGGTAGACTCTGTTCTATAATCTCTCTGCTATTCGGTGACACGGGTTCAGTTTCGAACCACGGAAGCCACATACTGGGGCGCGGTAGGAGATCTCTGTTCGGAACACAACGCGTACGCGTTCGCTCGCTGCAACGTCACGTAAGTGGGGGAGCAGCTCTCGTTGCTCGCGCTGCGGATTTGGCGCGACTGAGTGTGGCGCAGGCTTCGAGGATTGTTCCTTCTTCTTTGTTTGAGTGGGTGCTCTTCATGACAGGGTGGCCCATAAAATATGCCAACACAGGTGGGCCAGAGCAACCAATGGGCAAAACAGGGAACATACCAAAATCTGATGAGCATCTTTCGTGGCCTTCTTTTAGACAATATACCACAAAAAGAAATGTACTTCTCCAAATGGATGAGACTATCTTATGAAAACGACAAAGTTTCTTTTTTTTTTTCGGGAGCTTAAATATGCGACATGGAGAAAACGTGGGCATTAAATAGAGCCAGGCCTGCGCGGAATCGCAGGACAGTGACAGCGTAAGCTGAAGGAGCGACCTTCCTAGGAGGCCATTGTAAACGCTTGGGGAAACTAGTGCAAGTACAGGTGGTGGGTATCTCCTGCGCCATAACTCTGCGGTTTTGGCTTCTCTGCACAGCGGTCTGCTGTTCCGACGTTGCCCTGCTACAGCCGCGCGCGCAACTCTGCGATTCACTTCTTCAGCAGCGGTCCGCATCTGCGAGGAGGCGCCATCAGGTATATCGAAGAGCCAAGTCAGGTTGCTGTCGGGGCTGCGCACGTCGCCTGTCGCGTGACGCATGGAACGATACGACGAAAACTGCTTCACGAGGCAGCGCTTCGTAAAAACACATTTCGAAGGCTATGCGGAGGAAATCAGCGCCAATAGATGGCAGCAGTTTTCCTGTTCTTCACGAGGAGCGATATTGATTACGGACACGGGCGGACACGGGCGGGCGGCGGCGGACAACTACGGCGCCGTTGTTGTGATCTCATAACAGCTTACGCTGTAAAAAAGTGCCAGGCCTGCACGAAACCGCAGGACAGTGACAGCGTAAACTGGAGGAGCGACCTTCTTAGAGGCCATTTTAAACGCTTGGGGAAACTAGTGCAAGTTGAGGTGGTGGGTAGCCCCTGCTCCACAACACTTATCATTTCGGCGAGTAGGGAAGTACCCACTACACCATAATTACTACCATATTGTAAACAACGACCTCCGACCTCCCCTTATGTGCCCGCAAAATACAGGAAGACCCACTGTGTTTCGACTTTTGAGCGAGGTGAGTAAACGATGCCAGTTAGTAGGGGGGCTCCTATGAGCGTGCCATCCAGTGTAATAATATTTAATATTTCTTGCATAAAATAATAATAATAATAATAATAATAATAATAATAATAATAATAATAATAATAATAATAATAATAATAATAATAATAAATATTCGTGTAGTCATTATATTATTCCAGTGCACGAAACAGGGAGGTCACAATTAAGTTTGAAATGCATCTGGACGTCTCGTTCCCTTCGTTCAACTAATGACACCACAAGGAGGACCGACTCTGTCGCTTAATGTTTTCGGTGCTCCTAAGGGAAGATGCATGCTTTATGTTTATTTATTGAAGTCAACACGAACAAATAAAGCAATACTGAGGTTGTTTCCGCGATCATGAAGCAAGCAATACTAGCTCTGCCTCAAGCGACCTCAATACTAGCTCTGCCTCAAGAGCAAGTCCTTTCCTGTTCCATTGAAGCTTGATTGCAAGTTCCCTACGTGCGCGCAGTGCAATAATATTTCGCTCATATGCTGGCGGCAGCTCTGTAACTGATAAGGACCGTGTTCTGACTAGGTGAAATGTGTTGCAGAGTCCCTTTAAGTACACAGTAACGTGCACCAGTCATGGACGCCACTATGACGTCCCGTAATCATATAGCGGCAAGCAGAACGCTATGTATAAGTTGATAACTTAGGTTTCGTATAACTTACTGTTAACAAAGCTAGCACTCCAGGGCCATAATGGTTAGGAGTGTCCTAAGTGACATACACGTAAGTTATATAATTAAACGTACAATCAGTGAGCTAGTGTTATAAAGTTTGCTTTGCAACAACTTCTAAAAACTGTTTTCGTCTTACAAAGATCACAACACATAGCACCTTCTGTTGTTAGCTATGGTAAAGGAATTATAGCTCGGAAGATGGGGCTATGAACTTATTAATTTCTTTATTAATAAGCTAACGTGGGAGCATTTATACGATTTATTATGTTCGTTTTGTTGCATGTATAACTAACAGAATAGACGCAAGGGTGAAGAATTGATGTTAGTTGAATATAGGATACATAGAGCGATAGCAAGTCGCACAAACACGAACCTCACAAAAATGCGTTCATTGGGAAGCCACTGCCGCAAAGCTCCTGAAATACATCATTTACTGGCCATGCCAGATTGCATTTTCGCATGCACTTTTACTATTTTTTGTGGTGTTTTACTTGAGTTTATTATTGCGCACGACTTTAGTTTAGGCACTGCGCGCCGTTGTTACGGCCCAACTTCATTTTAATAAATTGTTCGAGTTTGCACAGTGTGCATAATGGTTTCATCTTTAGTACTTGTGCCACTACGCCACGGCTCTACATCGATGGTTGTAATTATAAGTTCAAGCAAAAGAGACCAACACGGCACACCCAAGTGTTAGGAGCTCATTATGTGTTCTAGCATGTACCACGTACTCCACAATGTGGCAAAGTTCAGTCGTTTCAGCACCCAAAGCCTTACAATAGATTTCGCATATTACGTAGACTGTTGCGAGATTTCTTGAAGGAAAGATGGGCATTCGATTCTGCAGGGCCGTTTACTGCGTGTGATGTTCTATTGTCTGATGAATAAATGCCCTGTTTCACATTAAACGCATCAGTAATAAAAGGGAGATGAGCCTAAGTGCCTAGTCACAATGCAAATACGTTTTGCATCAATGTGGACGCTAGTTAGATGCCTTGGCTACGTTTAAATCACAACTGAGATCACCTTTCTGATAACGCTAGGTGAGCTGCACGTTTCTTGCTGCTCTTCTATTTCCTGTAAGGGATAAATCCTTATCTGTCGCTATTTAACGATATTCTTCAGGATGCAATAAACTGCATTCAGAGATTAGCCAGGCTTAGGGAAAGTGTAACAACTTCAACAAAGACCGTCTCAATATAAGCTCCACTTCTCTACGTAACGTGAAAGTCTCAATGGCTGAAACTGCAAAATCAAGCTAATGATTGATAGAGGACATAGCAAAATGTGCACAAGTAACCACATTAAAGTATCAAGAGTCATTCACTTTCAAAAGCTGCTCCGGATAATAAAGATTTCGAAATGTCAAATATTTCTTCCTTTTGGTAAACATTTGTAGGGAAGTTACAGATTTTAAGTATTTTTCCATATATCGTATTTGTAAACTATTTCAGTGCGGCCCAGTAATTTTCCCCGACGCTTGGCACAGGGCACCAGGCCTCAAAAGGCATGGCTTCAGTTTTTTTCTTTGCTTTCGGTATCTTCGCATGTTTCTCACGGACAAAGCTCTGTTTTTGGCAGGCGTGTGCTTTCAGTGTGCGCGTTTTATTGGCCTGAGGGTGCGTTAGAAAGCCGCAGGTTAACAAGAAGGAGACAGTGGGGACTCGCGTAGAAACTAAATAATAAATGCAGAAGAACTAGGTCATCACACTATCCTAAGTAGAGGTTCAAGTGTAAACCAAAAGAGCTGTCTTATTCAGTTCTCTAACTGACTTTAACCAGCGTGCAGCCACATAATTCTTCTGCACACTGAGCAACAAACGAAAAATTCTCGCCGAGTAAGAACAACGGAGCTCCAAAAAAATTATAGACGCATCGGGTGGTACAACACACGGATGCCACGTGACATCGTGAATAAAACATAGACTGCATTCTAGGCCATATAATCGTGCCTTGGCGCAGATCGTGCATTTCCGAGTGCGAACTCTCGTTCCGAATTCATGGAATTTATGCAGACAGTCCTACCGCCCCTCGATTCTTCTTGGACGGCCTTGACTAGCCTTGAGCTCTTTATGATCGTGTGGTGCTTGCACCGCTCACGTGGATCTGAAGCCAGCTTAGTATAGAGAAAAAAAAAAGGCCATTAATACTGAGCCAAGATATATATTGCACTTCTGCCTCGAATCCTCGAATATTTAGTTGAAACCCGCGGCCAAGAGACCAGCAACACGAAGAGCACACTGCAATGCCCATGTGATGCCCAACAAATGAAGTGCTTTTTAAAATGATAATCATTCGTGAGAAGTAACGCAGCAAAAACTTGTGTCGAGATTAAGGACAAAGAGAATGGAAGTGCTCACCTGCGCATGTCTCCATTTCGCGTGGTATATTCGCTCTGTTAGAAGTGGCAGTTGTGCGAGTTGGTTAAGCTTCATGATAAAACAGCGCAAAAGGACGAGACAAGAAAGGACACACTAAAGGCGCTGACTCACAACTAGTGTTTTATTGTGTGTCTTGCGGCGGGTGCTATATTGGGTAGACGGGGCGCGGCATTAACGTGCGCCTACAAGAGCACGAATGAAACAGCAAGGCTGGCAAACTATCTCACATAGGCTAGCACTGTGGCGAATTTGGCTATGAACCTTTCCTTGATAAGTGCACGCTCATTCATCGTCATGGGGATTCGCGCGTTCGTGATATTGTGGAAGCATTCAATATTCATAAAGAAAAAGAACCGTGCATTACCCACCCACCTGTCTCATTATCAGAAAAGGAGCTAACTTTGTTACACGATTCGCATACTGATTAGGCATCTTTGGCCATAGTGTCATCTCTGGGGTAAATCCTGCGCATGTGTTGAAAAACCATGTTTGAGTGCACGTAGTATATGTGCCTTTTTAATAAAACACTAGTTGTGAGTCAGCGCCCGTCCTTTGTCTTTTCTTTTCTCGTCCTTTTCCGCTGTTTTATAATGGCGTTCTGTTTTCGTTACTGGAATCTACCAACTAGTTCTGTAGATGTGCTGACTAAATTGCCAAAGGGAACGTCTTACAACCTATCAATAAGCTTTCAGGCACACAGAATCAAGCCCACGGCGCCTGCATTTTGATGGAGGCGAAATGTTCAGGCACGTATACTGCGCCATGTCAGTGCACGTTAAGGAACCCCAGGTAGCCAAAATTTTCGGAGCCCGCCGCAACGGCGCCTCTCATAATCATGTCGTAGTTTTAGGAAGCAAAACCACAGCAATCAGATCACTCATCATGCTAATATGTCAGATGTACGCTGTAATTATATATGCGAAGCTTTCCAAGCAATCGCAAGTTTTAGAGCGAGGTTGTTTATGGCTGGGGTTCCGGGAAATCTCCGATCCCAGTACTGCGCGGTAGAGATATGGCCCGGTGTCGAAGGTAGGGCAGCCCTACAGTGTCGTATGACAATGTCGCATGACCTAATTACTGACGTTATAAAATTTTGTCACTTGCTGAGGTAATCACGACATCATGAGAGCACATCAAAACCCCAGGCCGAGATGGCCCTTAATGGCTGTGCTCATGTTCTAATAGATTTGTGCACGTTGGCATCCACTACAGATATTGTGGCTGCGTACCGATATTTCGCGAAACAAAATTTATCGCCAGACATGAGGAAACAAGAACCAGAGAAATAATTGAAGCCAGTGAAAACAGAACGCCTTAAAGATAAATCTGTCAGTATTGCCTCCCTAACGCTCTCTAAAAAAAGCATTTTCTTTTTATATGTCGGATGCTTAGCACGTGCTTGGAATACAGAGTGTTGATGCATTGGTCTTGAAGCCACACGGATGAGGGCAGAATCATTGTACTCAGGCCTGTTTTTAATTATTATGTCGTAAATGTGCCCACATATCAGAAAATAAGTATCAGTTGCAGGCCAGTGCCTGCCGTCCTTTGGGTTTCGTCAAACATTCTGTGCTGTTTTCCCTTCTTTGCAACCAGGAACCATGTCGTTGAAACCATGAATCATGAATGATGAGAAGTAAGAGGAATAGAAGCGAGTGGATGGTAAAAGCTATGGAACAGCGCAAACATATACAACCAAGAAAGGAAAGGCATGGAACGAGACTTGTGTGTCAGTGTTTGTGCTCTCATAAACTCTTCACCATGAACCACTTCCAAATCGCCTGCACCGCACTTCTAGTTTAGCATCAGTCTTCATTCTTTATAACGATATCCTCATGTGAAATGCAAATCTATACATTATCAGGCGCTAGCGACTGGTTTTCCGAGGAAATATAATAAATTCCACTCCGAAAAGGTCATTCCAGAGTAGTCCCGCGGTACTAGCTACGTCTCGCTTTATATCATCAAAAAAAAAAAAAAACAGCGTGGACGGAAGACGAGGACTTAAGCAGAGAAGAAGATGCAAGGTCGAGCGCTGAGTAGCAACTGAAAGTTTTATTTAAAAAAAACAACATAAACTCATAAGTAAAATTCCGAAACTACTCATGCGTACCCATGAACACGTGTCCTGAACAAGCTCAAACCCTACATGTGATTATAATTACATTCCATGGTGCTGTCAAGAAATAGAATCATTTTGTCAGGAGGAAACACCGAAGGTTGGCTTACGCAATCTTCTCCCATCTTGTTAAGGTTCCAGGCGTCGATAACTTCTTGGTGAAACTGATTTCTCTTTTTGCAACCAATGGTTGTCATGTCGAGAACAGACGCACATGCGCACTGCTGACAGCGTGTGCACAAATGCCTTTTAAGGAGTTAAAGTGCTCTTCTACCCGCGCATTAATGCAACGCCACGTATGGGCCGCATATGCTAGACCACATGAAAGTGGCATTCTGCGCACAACTCATGTTACACATGGACCGTTGATTTTTTTTTTTACCTCCAGGACGTTTTACGGAACGTTTAGTCCAATCACCAAGTTGTAATCCTTGCCGGCGCCTGTCGAGAAGAGCACAAACACATAGATTATCAATTGATAGTCAGCGTTTGTGCCATGTGCTTTCCCTCTGCTTAACTTCTCGTATTCCGTACGCACTGTTTCTTGACAATGTGCGGTCACCAACTCACCAAAAAATGTGCATCCCTCAACGTCTCGCTTTGTTCAGTTCAGCGCAAAGCTCCGGTTGCACGCTTTACGCACTGTAGGCGCAATGGCAGTGCTTCACAAGATCAAAGCAACGTGCCGGCGGCGAAGTAGTCGTGCTAAGTTGCAATGTGACCCGGTGCGGGCAAAGACTCGTGATGGCGACGCCGCACGTTCCTTGCCCCCTCAAGACGTGCGCTCATATTTTATGTGCTCTACGGTTTCTAAGGCACAAAACAAGGACGGCGTAGCATAGACCGATGTGCAGGAAATTCAAAATAAAAATAAAATACCGCCACTCATGTCCCGCAAACTTTTTAAAGCTTATGCTTTAAAGAAAAGAAATGTTCACTCGAAAGATGAAAGGGGCGCAGAAAAATCCCCGAGGTGCGCGCAACGGATGCCGCGAGAATCTCTTCAACGTAATGCACCACGTGCCAAGAACGCTTGCAGTTGCACAAGAAGTGCGGCGATAAAAAAGAAACAAAGAAGCGGGGAAAAAAATACGCAGATCCCATCCACTACGGACGTGAGAGCCCACATAGGAGATGAAAAAGAGTAATATAAAAGAAGAGCAGGCGACAAGACAACCGAGGTCGGGCTCTCGTCTCTCGAGTTGTGCTCTTGCTCGGTTGAGAACGTGTTCCAAGTCACTTCGAGTTTGGAGTGCTCGGTTGAAGATTTACCGCGCAGCTATGAGTACGTGCCTGTCTAGGGGAGCTCATAAATACGCGATGATACGCAGCCCGAGGAAGAACGGAAGAATAAAGCGCCCTTGTGGCCCACGATCACAGAGGTATGCAGAAAAAAACAACAACGCAATATACAGGAGGTGCATTTGCCGAAAAGTTTTAGGAAAAAGGAACTACAGGCGCCCCTTTTTTCTCTGTGTTTTGTGCGTGCCCAAGAAGAAAGGAAAGTTCATACAGCTACAACTTTTGTATTTGTTGAGCAACCTATGTTCCACTGCACTGTTTCATTATTTTAACAATAGTGTAATTGGGGATATATAAAAGAAAATATCGAACATGTTCCATCATTGACAACAAGCAGTAGCAAGTAATTTTCCTTCACGTTGCAATGAGATATACACGTTTATTGCAACGAGCCTTATTAACAAATTAGATAAATTATCTACGCGAGACAAAGCTACAATAATCGTAGATATCTTACAACACTAGCCTGTACATATTACACACAAAGTAGCCGAGAATTATTCGAAATGCATACTCGAATTGCAGGCTTTGTTATAACACTAATTAGTTAAGGTGTTTATGCTTCAATGTGCCATTGAAGTGACATCGGCCCCTCAAACGACTCCCTCCTCGTTTGGTGCGGGGGGACAGACGTGTCAGCACAGAATATTGCGCGGACGAGTCACCTATCTGAATTTGGGGGAGAAGGGCTACGGTACAGTAGAGCGGTTGTCTTGGAAGGCAGCGATTATTGAATGCCTCTTCACATTAAGTGTTTTGGTACTCAAAAATACCGCTAGAGGCTTGTAATTCGGTGCCACGTTCGGTGTGACTTTCGCATTCTTCTTCACCTATTTAACCGGCCATGACAACCTATAGCGGCTTGGATGTTGGCTTGCTAATTTCGAGGTCGCTGGATGGAATCGCAGGCAAGGTGGCCCCTATACGATAGGGACGAAATGCAGAAAGCACCCGTGTTCTTAGATACAGGTGCCCGTCAAAGAAATACTGGTGGTCAAAATCACTGCGCAGGCCTCCACTACGCGGCGTGCGTCACAATGATATCGCAGTCTGGGCCCGTAAAGCTTGTCAGTGATTATCATCAGCTATTCCCTTCATACGGCCACCCTTAACAGCCAAATTTTTCATAACGTTAAACTGCGCACAGCACGCATTGCAAACGACATTCAGTCGAATGTTCAGTGTTACTAGAAAAGTCAGGCGGGTATTTGTAATAAGTTCTTTTCTTTCTACGTTTACATTGGTCGTTGCTTGAACACAGTGACGCGAATGACGTAAGTAAGCAAAACTTGGCTGCTCAAAACTGCCATAAATTTTCGCTTCCTCTTTATTGCAGCAGCGAATGCTTACAAAATAAAATTAATTGATCATGGCGGCTTGGAGAAAGAGTATGTACCTTAAGGTTGCTTCATTTAAAGCTATGTCTCCTTGCGTAATCTCATATTGCACGCTGAGTTCGCGAACACGTACATGTCTCTTTTGCCGACCATGTCCCTCGCTGGTAAGCACGAAGTACATGTAACATGCCCCGCCAAGGTGGTCTAGTGGCTATGGCTCTGGGCTGCTGATCCGAGTGTCGCGGGTTCGAATCCCGTTCGCGGAGGCTGCATTTCGACGGAGGCGAAATGTTGAGGCCCGTGTGCTGTGCGATGTCAGTGCACGTTAAAGAACCCCAGGTGGTAGAAATTTCCGGAGCCCTCCACTACGGCGTCTCTCATAACCACAACTGGTTTTGGGACGTAAACCCCAAGAAATAAAAAAAGAAATGTAACACGCTCGGAGCTGAAGACATTCTGAGTGTCAATCGGTGCTACCACTGTTTACGTTCGACATTATTTGTCTGTCACACTTTTCTTCACCTTCAGCGACTAACAACACATAACCACGTCGCTTACGGTTCGCGCACGAGTGATGGCCGGAGAACCGGTCAAAGTTGTTGGGTATTTAATAACTCTTATGTTGTTCCATAGAGCCAATGGATGCATGAGTGTCCGAGAGGTAGCTTACAAAGCATTCCACTTTCCTCATGCTTGTTAATACATATGCTCGGACCCCTGTTTTAGAAAGCGCAGACGCTTCAGAGCATTCCAAAACAGTGCACATAATCTTAAATGGAAATGGAAATTTATGTAGATTTAAGAAACTTTGTTGTACAAGTGAGTATGCAGGTTGCTTTGCTCCTCATTGATGACGAACCTAGATTGTTCATAAATCCTTGAGCCTTGTGCGTTCGGCGAGCCCTCTCCAACAGCACAGGGTCTCCTTCCAAACGCTGGTAAAAGGTAATTGTATTTGCGGAAACTCACTTTTAAAGCCGCTAAAATCTCTGGCAAAGTTTTGTATGTGTAATGTACACGTTTCTTCTTTCTTTTGTTTTCCTCCGACGAAAGTACAGAACTTGCGTATAGAGAACAAAGGATTACATAAGAGGCGCGAGGGATGGAGCACCGAAAATAAGGTGCTGCCAGCTTTAACTTTATTTCTAACGTGTGTTCGCACACAGTGCGCCATAAGCGCATTTTCAGGGAGCCTCACTTTGATTCCGTTAAAAAATTAAAACAAGAAGCAGAAAAGTGAAAAAGGAACAATTTTAACACTGTTCGAATTTTTTAAACTCCTCTAGTACGCATGCGTGTCTTTAGGGAATCGTGTTTTCAATGTTATTATGTGATTTTCTTTTGTAATTTCTTCATCCGCTTCGTTTCTTCTTAAATTTTTTTCCAAGTCGACACGTTTCCGCGATCGTTACCGCCAGACTACCTCTTGCTGCTAAGCGTGTTACTCGAACCATCTCCGCCTGGTGGCGTTAGTTATTGCGTTCTTTCTTCGTTCCCGGTCGTTATCGATTCCAGCTCTGTCTTAGGAAAAGAAGGTGGGGACGATGGTTGGGCCCGTGTGGCTCCATTTTATACTTCCACTCCCATTGTTCTTCCTGTTTCTTTTATCTGCCAGATTTCAAACTTAATTGAGCTCGGAACTAGCGAGGCGCGAGAGCGTACGCTTTATAGCCCCGATATCAGAGACTCGCACCATCAGTCTCTGGATACTTATCTTACGCACCGTCCAGTACTTTCGTTCGCAGCAGTCGCGATATCGTTCGCGACGCCTCTGCGGGGAAGACAAGTGCTGGGATTGCCGATTGCGTAACTTACGAAGAGGCAGCCCGTTTGGGGCTCTCTTTTCGCAGATAATGGGAGACTGTGGACAACAGTAAAATACATTCAAAGCTAATGAAAGAAGTTATCTAGGTAGGATAGGTGGTATTTCTGGAAGAGGGTTCGCGTTTTTAGTGCCTCTGCTTTCTTTCTGGACGTCCGTAATAGCCAAGGGGCGTTCGCTGTTACTCCCCTATCATTTTTTTATTTCTCGTCGTCGCCTGCACGTGAGATTTTTTTTTTTAATGAAGGCGCCATTTGTAGCAAAGCACCACAAACCGCTCATCTATTCGGGACGTGGGTTAACCTTGGCGAACAAATAATATGAAGCCTTCACCAACATGCCTTTGTCCTCGCGGCGACTGTACAACATTGATACTGGTTCCAGTAGTCACTGGCTGTGCTTCTCGCATTTCACGAACGTCGCCTAGCGCCTTCTCTGAAGCTATGGCAAATTCTTCTGCCTCCTCAAAAGTTAGCTTCTTCCGCGTTAATAGGCACCGCCGTGCGTCGTCGTCCCTGATTCCGCACACTATGCGGTCCCGCAGCATACGGTGCAGCGAGCTGCCGAAGTTGCAACTTTCCCCCAGTCTCCGAAGGTCGGCAATGTATTCCCGAACGCTCTCTCCATCACTTTGTTTGCGCATGAAGAACGAGAAACTCGCCGCTATTTCATTAACTTGAGGATTGTAGTGTTCCTCGAGGTATTCAACGACTTCATCGTAAGTCTGACTGTTAACCGACACGGTTGAAAGGCGCCCTTGCAACATGCGCACGACATTATCGCTCAATGAAGACACCAGCAGAGCTCGGCGTTTGGCCGTTTCGGTAATTCCATTGCCCTCAAAAGCTAATGGGTGCAGTTTCGTAATTTAAAAAACAAACAAAAATGAATCATCAAGCATAAAGGCGAGGGGGGACGCGCCCTATGTACCAACAAAAATAATAAGGTTTGGGGCTTTATGCGCCCTAATCACAATAAGATTATGAGGTAAGCCGTAGTTGAGAGCTTGTGAAAGATCTTCTGGGGTTATATAACATGCACTGACATCAAGCAATACAGTGGCCTCAAGCATTTTTGTCTCCCTCGAAATGTAACCGCTTCCGCTGGGGTCGAACTCGCATCGTTCCGGTCAGCGGCCAAGCAGCTTGACGCTTGTCTCGTCTGCTAATTTTCCTTAAATGTTCATTACGAGGGGTTCATTTCAGGAATGACGAAGGTTCCAGGCTGCAAAAAACCCGCTCGGCGTAAGAATGGTATGTACAAAGCTAGCGAGATAGCACCGCCACACGTGCCGCCATTGAAACGCCCTCTCTTTATTTATGAGGTTCAAGGAGATATTTACTCACAAATAAGCGCCGGTGACTCCTTGACAGATTAGTGTGAATGCACGCTTCAGTATGAAAAACACTCCAGCATAATCATAATAATAATACAGTAGTGTCTTACATAGTGGGATGTTTTTTTATTGATGTAAAAATAAATTAAGGAGTTGTCGACATTTTTGGTGACGGCTACCCCTTTTCGCTTAGATAATAAAAATAAATAAAAAAAAGAAAATATAATAATTTAAACTAGTCCCAAAGGAGTCCACTCGCGTCTCACACACACCAACACTGTAAGAACGGTCCAGTCAGTAATTGTCCCCGATTTCCGTCTCTTCAAAGAAGCGTTGAAGGGCTTTTAAGGCCTTGTGGTGTATCTTTGGTGGCCATGGTCCTAATATGTTCTGAAGCGAAAAAGTGCGCGCTGAATCTAATAAACGTAGCTCATGTTCGAGTCGCTGTCTCTGCGTGGTTTACTTGGGACAATCAATCAATAGGTGATAGATATCTTCGTCGTCGTGGCCGCATGCACATGTTGAAGATGAAGCAGGTTGAATTTGAATAAAATATGCTTTGTATAGGCAGTTCCAAGCCGGAGATGATGAATGAGGGTGTCGATGCATCGCGGGAGCTGCTGGTCTACTTGATACTCAAGATTAGGGTCGACTGCATACAAAATGGATTCTTTTGTTTTCTCTGCGAACCAATTGAGCAAGCACAATTCCCGTTTTTGTCCTCGTAAGATGCGGCGTATATCGGATTGAGATATTGATTGAGATATTGATTGAGATAGTGGGATCAATCCACTTCATCACGTATAGGCAACCACCAAACATCTGACAGTACTGGCTGGTGGTCAACGTTTGATTGTTTCTACAGAGAGGATTCCTTCACCTCCTCGTCTCTTGCGATGGATTGTTTACCTTGCATCACCACGTCTCTAAAGAATTATTGCGCCCCGTTAGCAACGTCCAATAATTCTGGGGCTAGCGACGCTGCAAGGGGGACCCGGACATGCACTTATGCTGATTGCGTCCAACTCTAAAAAAAGAAATGTCAGCCGTGCATCCACACTCTTCGACTCTCCCATGCTCCTAGAGAAGGTGAGGAAGAAGAGGCGAGAGTTTGTGGTAAGTTATGAAGACAATAAATAAAAGGAACGGCAGACACGTGAAATAATTTAAGCAGCCTACCGAGCACATGCTGCAAGCAATATTCAAGTGAGGAAATATGACTTTTGAAAAAAAAATGTTCTCGCGTTTAGACTAAGAACTTATCTAATAGTAAGACAGGGGACAATGAAGAACTGTGTTCTCTTGTGCGCGGAAACTGCGAGCTGTATCTCAATGCTGATGGCAGGAGCGGTAACCAGCACCACATTTCTTCTTTTATGGATAGGTATTTCATGTTGTATAGCCTGGATTGAAGTTTTTATCCAATGGCTAACTGTCGAAGCATGATACCTTATGGCACAGGAAAAAGACTCGGTAAAGGCTCTGCGACCTGCCTTTACGCTAAAACAAAACAAAGAAACGTATTCATTTTTGCCTTCTCTCGCATTCGGCCTTACAGTAGTGTCTTATTCGTAGCACCTCACTTTAGATAATACAATCATTGCCATTATTACTAGCCATGAACGCCCAGCCATACAAGAATCAGGTAAGCACGAAAGAAACACAAAGGCAGCGGCGTTAACCCAAAATGCATCCGGTTGACCACAAGACGATGGATGAATGGGAAAGAGGTATATAAAGATTAGGGGGAGAGGAGGAGGGGAAGCAAGACGGAAATTAGCAGTGAATGCAGGGACACGTCCAGCAGAAATATAAAGAAATAACTTTATTGAGCACGGCTATTTGGGGAACAAGTCCCCGCCTAAATGGCGGTCTCTAGCCCCTAGGTCGTGGAGGCAGGATTGTACCATCGCTCGAAGCCGTTCGAATAAGAAAGAATAAGAGAAATAGAGACGAAAAATTCTGGCACATGCCACAGGGCGGGCCGCTAAGCTCGCCTTGACTTTCCAAAAGACGTGTTAGAAATATACACAAGGCTTCAACGAAAAGAAGAGAACAAAATAGGGCAACAAGCGCCGAATACGTTATTGTGGTTTTCATGCAAAGACAAAAAGATGAGTGCTTCATTAGATGTCAAGTAGACACACACGAGAAAATAAAGAAGAAGCCATCAGTCACACGAAAAGAAAGCCACGCAAGCAGAAGCAGTCAGATACGATATAAAAGAAAGCAATATAAGTCCTGTGTAACTCGCAAAGAAAAGGAAACGCTTGACAAAATCAACGTGACGCCTTGCGCCAGTTTCTTTATTCCCTGGATTTGTCGCCTGCGTGTGTCGTTCAGTGCGCGAACGCGTAATGAAATTAAAACAAATCTTGTAAAACGTTGTACGGGTGCGCTCGTGCCGCTGATTTTGTTTCCCTTTCTTCACACGCTGCTAGCCTACTTCTGAGAGAATTTTCAGTCCAATGTTTACATTGCTAATTAACGGGGCATGTACGCGTACGGCAAGGTTCGCGTGACATCGCTGCACGCCATTTTCTTTTCTATAGTTAGAGCTTGAACGCTGCCGTTCGAGTAAGGAGTGCTGGGGCAGAGCAACGCATAGTTGGTAAACTATAGCGGATTGATTAGGGCCTGATAGTTGCTGTTTTTGAGCATATGAGACCATCTTGTACAAACTGAAAATTTTCAAATATTCGGATCGCTCACGAATGCTTAGCATTGCTTTATTTGCTTTGGGGCATGTGAACATGAGAAACAAAAACTGGAGAAAAGATGACTCCGCTTTTTTTTAATGAAGTATGCATAATCATATACTGCGCGCTGCTGCATCTCTGACCTTATCTCAGTTTTCTCTTCCTTGTATGTTTATTGATTGGTTTCCTTGTTTCCTTATACCTTAAGACATCTTTTTTTGTTAAGCACTCGAGGTTTCCTTCAGGAAATACAGTCCTTTAAGAGATACCGACGCGCAGGCTCTAAAACAATAGAGGCTATCGAACACTACTCGCTTCCTTCGAAGGGACAACTGGAGCGAGACCGGAGTGTTTGAGAACGCAAGGAACTAGGACTGGTGACTCTGTTGGTGTCAATATACTTGCTTCGTGTTACAAAGCAGAAAGAAGCCACTCGAATAAAACAACCTATCAGACAAAAAGCACAGAAACGCCGAGGGTGCTATTGGCTTCTGGTTGGAAGCGCCACTACAGCGTCTGGCTTCTTCACGACGCATCTTGTCGTTGGCGCACTGATATTGATCCGATCGAACTGCTCCCTTTTCTTCGTGTTTCCGGGTGGCGTCTCATTACGCGTGCCCGAGCAGGCTTCATTCGACGAGAGTCTTTCGCGTTCGCACTGATAACCCGGCGCGCTATACACAATAAACTGTGCTCAAGGCGAACAGTTCTCCTTTTTGTTGTCTTTGTCGCTGTCGTGTGGGCGCAAGTTTGTCGTCGTAGGTTTCGCAACGCTGTGTTACGTTGTAGCCAAAGAGCTCGACTGTAGAGCAACGTTGTCGCATCATTTATTTATCTTTTCTTCTTACTTGCTTCCGGCACACGAATTTGGATGCGTGTCGCGCTAGGTGTGATTCTGCTGTAGCCATTTGTTGTCGTTTGCTATGCACCACCTTTTGCATCTGGTGGGTAGCTTTTGCCGTTTCGAGAGGAAGACGATAACGTTCGTGACACTCGAAGGTCGTAAGGTGCTCTTGAGGACGTGGCCTCCGAGGACGACGTGCAGGCGATCTCCCAGGTTGATAGCCATCAGTGTATAGACACGACGGTTTGCTTATGTTGCTGCTGTTGCGTTTTCACCGTGGGGTGCTGGGCTTCGTTGATGCTTTGTTTTGGCTTTCAAAGTTTGCTTTCATGCTCCTTTGCCCTCGAGTGTAGCGATAGCTTGTTTTATGAATCGATCGACGAAGAATTCACCCCATCTATAACTTCAGCTCTACCTTCTACGATTCGAGAAACTTTCGGTCACGTCCAACGATCACAGGAGGGCGCCTTCGTGCCGAGCAGACGAATTCCATCCGAAATTTTTACAGTTTTCGGGAAATTATTTTAAGTCACTGAAGTTCACAACGAGACCAAGAGCAGTGCGTCGACTGCTGTGTCACCATATCCTGTGTCACCGACAGAACCTTTAGTCAAATGTAGCCTACATTATTCATTCTTGCTCAGAGACATATGACAGAGAGAGAGAGAGAGAGACGTTGAGAAGAGAAGAAAGACTAAGCAAAGGCGTGCCAGTGTTGTCTACCCCTAACCCACACTGCGGGAAAGAGGGGGATAAACGATAGAATAGTGAATAAATAATAGAAAACACCCGTAAATTGTCCTGTATTGTGCTATTATATGGTGGCGAAAGATAGATCAGGCAGTATCGTAACGTTACACTCCAAGTTTAGTTGTGGTATGTCTTTATAGGAGCACTTTCGCAAATAAGCCCCACACTAGGAAGCGAGTCGAAGTCATTTGATTACGAAAGTATGCGCACTCAGACGGTATGAAGAACCTGAAAGGGACGCGGGAAGCATTGTAAACATACTCACGCAAGTGTCTTTCTAGAGTCTGCGTGCACTGTAATTTTGCCGCAGAATATTGCCGACTTGGTCGTAATACTGGGGAAGCCATTCACAGGCATAGCGTGTGCGTAATGACAGCGCTACTTCGACATACGTGACGTGTTATTTGGTAACGAACACTACTAGCCATAGCATTCCTGCATTTACGCATAGCCTCGGGAATTGGGATAACAAAACATTTCACTCATCACAGTTTCACGAACGTCTTACGTGCAAATGAGATGGTAGCCGCAAGTATATAATTGGACTTAATTGCCGTGTAGCGTAAAGACCGCTGCTCTCAAACGCTCTCAATTTCAATCATTTATTCAAAAGATGCCTATTACTATGTGGATAGGATAACACGGGTCGCTGAAAGGCTTTATATTTGTCGATGGACCCTCAATGATCAACGCGATCGGAACTAACAAAGGCTTTGTTCGAAAGGGTCCTTCTCCACTAACCGGTCTTCTGCTTCATCTATACAGATGACGGTACTATAATGCGATTAGCTTCTACGTTGAACACTCTTTCAACAGTCACAAATGGACCGAAACCCTAGTGGTTCTGAAACCACCCTAGTGGTTCTGAAACTTCCGGCGTCCGGTGGCTTCCCAGGACTTGTAGACGGGTCGTACTGTCTCAGTATTGAAGGACGTAAAACTCACACTATGCCTGTCGTCACTTCTGTGAATTCACTTATGCCGCTAGAATACGCAATCACCTATGTGTCGTGAATCATTAGATTGTGCCCCCGATGATTCTCCGTAATATTACGCACGTTGTAGTGTGTAATATATATCGGAGATGACAAAATAGAACCGCTTGTTTTGCCGTGATTAAGCAACGCACAACGCTCTTTATAAGACAACGGGAGCGTTTCAATTTCGCATTCAACGTATAGCGTAATTGCAGTTTCAAGCTCGAATACTAAAAGCCACAGACAAAGCGAAGATCCGAAATATATCTAGAAATACTTCATTAAAATAACCAATTGCCTTTTGAGGTAGTCTCGTTACACTTAATACGGCATGTGGTGTCCTGTGTATCCACTGAGTTTGCAAAGCATTATTGACTAGAATAAAATACTAAAGTAGCGTCGATCTCCGCAGAAGTGTCATTAGTCTTTCTGTAGAAATGTCCGCTTGTACGAGTTATTGTTCTCAGAAGCCCCTCCTGTGCACACAAAAAAAAGAAAAATCCCACCAATAAGTACGCCATGTACTTCTTCAGACATTTCAAATAACGTTTGAAAGTAACGCGAGTATTATTTGGCAAGTATGCAAGGGTATTCAGTGGACGCGATTCCTGATTTGAATACATGGTATAGAGTACGTGCGGAAAATGTAATTATTGCATAATTTTTAGGCAGAAGACCGTTTAATGTAACTTATTTTTGAAATAGACGCCGTTCGTATATCGTATAATCTGCTTTTGTTTGTGCGGAGGGACGCACGCAACGACAAAAAAAAAAAAAAAAAAGGAGCTACACAAGCGCTTTCTCTCTGGTGAGTGTTTATTGAACGACACAGTCTATGTTCACTTGCCGGAATAAAAACGAAGTGAGCAGATTTCAATATAGATAAAGTCTCGAGAGTAAGTGCTCGTCCTACCATCTTTTTCTCTTTGCATCTGATTGCGCTAAAGAAACCTAATTTCCGCAGCCGTACCCCTGTTCTCCCAGCATTCAGTCTTACTTTAAAGGCAGCTGCTTCTCAATTACTGCTGCTATGTCATTTTTTGCGCCAAGCGTTAAAACTGCACGCTGTCAAATAAAAAGAAAAAGAAAGCTTCTCGCCAGGAGTGGTAACCTATAAACAACGTAATATCAAACCCGAACTGAGAAACACTTGCGAGAGCTGTTTACCCCTCAACATTGTTTATTAGCGTGTCAAGTTGGAGCTGTTGTCAGGCATAAGCAGATTGGAACGTTGCCCTATAAATGCTTACATCACCGTACTATGTTTAGTGAAGCGCGGCACACGTTCACCGCGCAGCACCAAGGCCCATGAACAACGCGACACTTAGAACGCGTACATCGAGGAGTCCTTGAACGCGTCCTCATTAGCCGTTTCCAAATCTCGCGATACGCTCTAATTCATGCATACCAAAATCGAATGATCAGACTCGCGGGAGGCCCCTCATTTTCGCCTCAGCGTCTCCGATTGCCCGTCGTGCCATCGAGCATTCAGTCTGCATGCAGAGAGTTGGCAGTGTAATTAGGCAAGGAACGGAATTTAGCCTGAATGCCGAACATTTGTCCCTACAAATCGCTTGTGGTTCCTCCTTATTTTTTTTTCAAATGAGATAATATCGCGCCGTCGAAAACAGCCCACCGGTGTCGCGATTACTAACGCGAATTAGTTGATGTACTTTATGGTGGGCGTTCGCGGCCACAGCGCCATCCTGAATGCACAAAAAGAAAAAAGGGCTAGGGTCCCGGTTTGGGTAATGTTACCTCGCGTGGAAAACGACCGGCAGTTTCACTCCATGTACTACTGCACAATGGTGGACATGACCGCTCATTTGTGGTATATGCGTCCACTGCCTCTCGCAATTAAGGCGTTGGGGTTTCGCGCTGGGTTTGTTTTCCCCAGACTCGCCTCAGTTAACCACAAGTTTCGCCCTGTTTCTTCCGGTTATTTCTAGACGTATTAACGACGACCGCGTTGTTCAGCCCCTACATGGGAACTGTGCTAGAATTATTCTGCGGGTTGGCAAGACTGTCTGTTAGCATCTGTACATTATTGTAATGCCATCACAATCTTAATGGGCACTCCTGGGACTTTATCAGCCTTTGGTATCTGTTTAGTTTATTGTACTGCTAATGGTCGAAGTATAAAGACGAGGCTTGCCCTACAGACGATTTTGTATAACACTCGTATTGGGTGACGCCCCCTTGGACATTACACAAAAGAGTTCCTAATCTTGCGTGCCATGACCTCGAACTATCAAGGTCATAACACGTGGAATGAATAGGTAGTGTTATTGCTTGTGCGCATTAGCCTATGATAGCATCATTCGTTGAGATGCTACTGACACGAAAGAGAAGCGTTGCCAGCTCAAGGTGGCGGTGCTAAAACGAGTGCGCAAAACACTCCATAACGCATTCGCGATTTTCATGTAATCTTTGTGTTCTTCATTTGGTTTCGGCTGTGCACATCATTACAGCGCTGTTCCACGTTTAGGGTAAATGGTGTGTGCGACTGCTCAACTCCATTAGCCAGCCTGGAGTGCACCACAGTACATCTACTGGCTAAAGAGAAATATTTGCGTGTCCGTGCATGAAATGGAACATTGTGAAACGCTTCTAACGCTTCGGTGCACAGTGCGATGATCTGGAGCGGTTGCGAAACTGCTTCCATAGTTATGTATAACTATGGTCTCTCTATAACTCGTATCAGTGGCGAAGGTCAGGAGAGACGCTGTTGGACCATATCCAATAGAGTGTCACTCTGCGCACTCCGCCAAGTACTTAACGCTTGAAGACATTGCGCACGTGCGCTCCCGTTATTAGAGCAGTTTATTTCCGCATGTCGAGCAAGATAGTACAGTGGCTGTGGTATTTATATTGATGACCCGAAGGACGTTGGTTCAATGGCGACAGCGGCGGACACATCTTCGATGGAGGCAAAAATGCTAGAGGCTCGTCTACAGTGCGTACAGTGTCATGTCAGGGCGTGTGAAAGAACCTCAACTGGTCAAAATTTCATGAGCCCTCCGTTACGGCGTGCCTCATAGTGATATCGTGGGTGTTGCACGTAAAACTCCAGCGATTATTTTCAATATCTTTCTCTCTGTATTAGACTTTGACGAAACTGTTCTCCACGCTCTTAATTACGCGGCTGTGCGGGAGCGCCTTAGAAATTACGCAGCCATTAGAGTGAACTTATTGAGTCCGTACTGCCTCTTAGAGTAGTAACTCCTTTTTTTATTTTCTTACGGAGTAAACCATTATTTACTGGATTTCTGAATTCGTTTTTCTGGTAGAGATTGCTTTATTGTTTTCATTTCTGTTGTTTAGGACTAAGGAACATGAGCACGAATATATATGCTGTTGTGCGAGCCAGCATAGTTTCCTTTAAACAATAGTGCCGTGGGGAGGCATACCGCTGTGCCATTATCATTGTTCCAAGGCGGGAACGTGCATAGACGATATTTAGGCAAGGTGGTTACGAATAGCAGAAGCCATTGGCAGAAATGGAAATTCGCTGTGCCTTGGCAGGTTATGATGCCATAACCTACAAGAAGAACGGCCCCTTTCGGGCGACACGATTTCGACAGCCAGCTCTTTCGGCGTCGCACCCACTTAGGTTAACACACTGCGTAATTTGGTGTTTCCACACATGCACAAACTCCAAAATCGGTACATAATTTATGCAGTTTACAGGCCCAAGCCACGTGGTTTTCAAATTCTGACGATCTCTCTTTAATAATTTCCGTTTATATTGCTAAACATGTGCTTAATATTTTCACCTATGATCGTGGCAATTATCATCTTCCTAGTTATTATCAAAGCCTGCATCCATATTGAAAAGGGTAGGGATAGAAGACCAGGTGAGACTATGGCCTCACATGGCAGCCTGCGGAAACGTGCCCTTCGCTACCACTTGGACTTCTCAGGCGTTCGCTGTCGCGAACACAGGAACGGTCTTGTGCAGGAATTAGGCCTAAACTTAACCTTTATTAAAAGCTAAATGTGGAAGTAAGTTTCATGTAGATCTTGTAAATTATTCATGATGAACAATACAGCTACAGTAAAACTGAGTATTCATGCTTTTGAACGTCCTCAAATATGGATATTTGCATAAAGCTCTCAAAACTAGAAGGTGGAGGAGCTCTAATCTTTCTTTTTTAGTTACAGTGCATAGTTATGATCGACTGTCTGTGCATATTGCCGTTCTGCTTTGGTCATTGTAAATAATTTAGGACCTGTTGGGAAAAAACGGTTCGAAATATACTTGGTATTGACGGAACCCAACATGTGCCCATTTGCAAAGGGTTATGTGATGTATGTGAATGCGTTTATAATATAACTTGCGATGGCTCCGTTAGACTAAGTGAGTACGTGAGAAGAAAAAATAAAATGTATGGTGTGCTAATTAAACAAACAAAAAATCATGATCCGCACGTTCCAATTTTGAACATTGGCAAGTAAAACATTATTAGTGCATCATGTTTCATCGAAAACAAGAATTAGCGCATATTCATCGGCCCACATCGCAGGAACTCCACACAACATTTTTTTCATCATTCTTCAAAGAGGATGTGTGGGGTCAGGAGCGGCTTGGACGAACAAATCATACCTAACATACTCCCCGAAAACGTGCCCTGGTGCTTATTCATATTCGTCTGTGCGCATCCACAAAAACAGGCGGAAAAGGTCCCTAATTACGAATGAGAAAGAAATACGCGTGCAGTAGTGCCACCGGACAGCCAACGCCTATACAAAATGAAGATTTTCAAACAATATAGTGCATAGCAGAGCATCCAC